>JAOXJK010000012.1:154055220-154069938 GCA_025774025.1 Xenus cinereus | reverse complement strand
GGGAAGGGAAGGGAAGGGAAGGGAAGGGAAGGGAAGGGAAGGGAAGGGAAGGGAAGGGAAGGGAAGGGAAGGGAAAATAAAATGTAAGGAGTGATGGAAATCTCTTTCGCCCTGAAGATGACAACTCTGAAGTTGAAGTCAGGATGTCAGTGGTTAGGAATGAAGTCTCCAGGCTGCCACAGGGTGATTTATGGAATGTGGGATTATCAGATTGCAGTCCAGAAACAGACTGAGCTGCACTAAATTATCTGTGCCTTTCTGACAAGTGTATCAGGATTCTTTGTGTTTCCTGGCTGGCCTCATTAAGTTTCTATAATTATAATTTTATTGATAAAGTGCCTGCCCTTGGTGATACTCGGGGGATGCTGCACAATTAAAATAACAGATTATGTGAATGTAAGATAATATACTAACAGTTAGAACAAAACTTGTCTCAGAAAAAAAAAAGGTTACTAGTTAAGATTCTTCCCTAATACCAGAACTGAAGAGGGAGTACTTTCCTGGCAGTGAAAAGCTCATCCATTCAAATGGGATATTTTTTAAAAACTAGCCTATTTCTCATTAGAACTGCTGATGAATAGTTTTCAACCAACCTAAGTATTAATGTCTGTCTCTCATGTTTGTCTCCATAGTTTTGTGACAAACCCAAACAACTGATTTTGTAAATTCTAATTAACTTTTGAGCTAACTTCTAGCTCTTGAGTTAGATTCCCAGAGTTAGGGAAAATTAGCCCATAACATCAAGATGTGATATTCAGTTAAACAATCTGAAATTCCAAGTTAGGTTCTCACTGTCAAAGGAATGTAGGAATATAGGACAAGGATGGAGATTCACGGAGCAATTTAGGCACACAATTGTTTATCTGCCAAAGAGAATCAGGAGATTGAAGAGGATCGAGGGCAAGCCTTCACCAAAGAGACCTGGGCATTGTGGTACTTAGTGATGCAAAGCGTGAGATGGAGGTGCTAAGGTTGACAGGAATTCATAGTGATAGGTTAAATGTGTCTGTTCCCCGTGCAGAGGAAAGGGCTAAGACTCCTGTTTTGTCATTCATACCAGCCCAAAAAGTCATTAATTCACCAGCAGGAGAATTTCCAAAGACATCTGTCCTCGGTGTAAGCTTGTCTACCTCTAGGAAATCATGTCCAGGTTTGCTTTTCAGCATACAGACCTTTGTGACATACTTAGGAGTCTGCTGGAAATGTGGTTGCCATTCTCCAAATTACTTCTGTACTATTTATCCAGTTATTACCTAATTAAACAACACCTAGTTCTTTCTAGCTGGATGGCCTTACCAACATGCTGTAAGTTCAGGATTCATTCTATTTGCCTTCCTTTATAGCCCCCAGGTCTTGCCTTTTTTGATATCTAGGTAACAGCTTTATCAAGACAAGAGGAAAGCCCTTCAAGCTTTCAAGCAGGCAAAACAAACTAGGCATAGCAATAATTAATTTAGAAATGGGGCAACTTTAGTGATGGGGGACAGGGGGACTGTTTCTGTTTTCCTGTTTCTAAGCAGTAGGTGGTAAGTGCTAAACCAGCACCTTGGCAAGATAAATTTACTCAGTAGCATCATTTACGTGTCTGCACTTGTTAAGCAAAGTTCCCTTGAAGGTGATTCAGACTCCTGAATGCTCTGTGTTTGGGATCCCAGTCACCCTCCACAAAGTGAATATAGAGTCAATAACTGGAAGGTTATGTCAGACTGAAAAAAACCTTTAAATAGCCCAGACACGAAGGAAGAAGGAGACTCTTATTCATTTTGATGTTGATTGGATCCATATAATTATGCTAAATCTTTTTGCTTCTGTGAGATTATTTGCACTGTGTAAAATAAATATTTATTGAGCACGTTCACCTTGTGGGCAATGCTATCATTCTTCTTTTAATTACTATACAGTTTTTAATAACGATGGGTAGCACTTGTCTTGTTGATTCCATATTCAAAGCACTTTGCAAATGTGAAAGGTGGTTATATGTCACTGACTTTCTATAATAAAATGATATTAGAGAAAATAATGGGAACTGTTTGTTCTTTGCTATTTCTTAGGATTAAAATAATGTTTATATAAATAATTTTTTAAAAAACTCCAACATCCTATATATGTGTCTGAAAGCAGGTAACTGAATCCCTGGTTTATAGTGGAAGTCAAAATGAGTTCCACAGGGAGAAAACCTTAATTTCAGAGTATAGACGTTCAAAATTGCAACCAGTGTCTAAGCTACCGTACAGTCCGTACAAATCTAGCCAACTCAGACAGCAGGATCTCATTTCAATCAGCCACATGCAAATGCTTGGTTTAGACTAAGCTGCTCCTGTTCAGCCGCTTCAGCCCCCATGTTCCCAGCATCACAACAGCCCCTGCCAGCAGCCAGGGTAACCCAGGATGGGAAGCTCAGGAAAGGATAGAAAGAAATCCGGACTGCCTTCCCTACCCTTTATAAACCTCTTCTCTCACAGGGTCCAAGCCTTTGATGGATGACAAAAAACTTCCAAGTCAGTCCCTTGAAACATGGCAACCAGTGGTGGTCCAAGCAAACAAATTCTTGTTTCTGCAGAAGCATGGTTTGCATTTACCTTGCTTGGACAAACAACTGACGACGGACAGACATGTCTGGATATAAATTATTTGCTGCATGTAGTATACAACTCTTTTGTGGTAACTGAGATGGACTTCAAATTTTCACTCACATGGTTTCTGACTTCAGGATACCTTCATATATTCATAAATCTATCTAAATATAGATATAAATATATACACATATACGCAAATACCTGTGTAGTATATATGAAATTACGTAATCTCCATTAACTCTAAATAATGGCTCAGGAATTCAGGAATGAATTTATAATCTGCTGCTGCTTCTCAAAGTATGACTTAGAATGAAATGGAGTTAAAGAGAGGGCACCAGCTGTAAGCATAATCAAGGTATGAAATATAACATCTCCCCACTAATAATAGAAGAGTGAAAGTGGTACAAACCCTCTGTGTTTTGCACCATTCTCTAATGATTCATGAACAACGGCTTGTTCAGCCCTTGACTTACTTCTGTATTCTTGAAGAATCATTTCAGAAAACTAGTAGTATTAAAAAACAGGGTTGCTACCCTCTGGAGAGAATAATAAAATCTGTGTCACATGCCTTTCCATCATTAGTAAGAGAGCAATAGAAAATCTGATGTTACCTCATTTTTTACTGTTTTAGTGTCTTTCAAATGTCTGCTGCTATTTTAAATATTTTTGGGCTCTACGGAGATCAATGGTCACCAGTGTTACAAGTCCTTACTACAAACACAGGTGCACACACAAACACACACATACGCAGATGTATTCTCTTTCGATATACCTCTGTGTGTGTGTGATGTATATAAGTATATATGGTGCACCCAAATACAGAAATTTGTATTCAGATCTATTTGACTTAGGTTTTTTTTCCTCCAAATGAAATTCTGTTTTTAAAGTCAATGTGCAGAACTCGTATCTCAGTCCTTACACTGGAGTTGGCCAACTATCCACAAAACAAATTTTTGGGAAGCTTTTTCAGGCTAGGATCATTCTGATGTCCAATACCTGTGGCCAGAAGGAAAAGATGATACACAGTGAACACACCAGATGGCAAAAGCAGTTACAGTGGGAAGAGGCTTGATTCTTTGCCACCGTGTGGACTGCACTAGACAGCGCAGCAAGCCAGGAAGGTAATGACGTGGAAAAAAATTAAAGGTTACAGATAAAATTTCAACAGAAAGGATATCTTTCTGCAGAACAGAAGGCAAGAAGATATTCAAGAAAAAAGGGGAAATGACAAATGAAAAGATGAATTTTTTTTAAGATGCCAACTCCATGTGTCAAATAGCCTTGCGTGAGGGAACTCTGTGGCTGAGCGGAGTGGGCTTCCAAGTGTAATGGACCCCCAGAAAAAATGTCAGCAAGAAAAAGGAAACCCTAATGGAAGAGGGAGAGAACAAAGGATGAAGAAGGGGAACAGAACATGACAAACCAAAGATCAGAATTAGAATAAAAGCCACAGAGAGGTCTGAGGTCCCTGCCTTTCTGGGGACAAAGTCTTGTGGCCCATGGTTTCAGGTGACTTGCAGGTGTTTTACTCAGTGGGAGAAAGCTCTTTCCATTCATTTAGATAAAAATGAATATCTTCTATGAATTCAATTTACATAGACTGGGAAAAAAAATGGGAAAACTTTAGGGAATACCATTTTTTTACAGCCATTGTGAGAAAGAACAATTATAAGCAGGGGGTTGAAGGAAGGCAAGTTCTGTATTCCCATGGGGAGTTCCTCCCATACATCACAGAAAGGATCAACCTTTTTTCTTTTAAAATAAAACATTTGTTAGCTAGCCTTATAGGGTGAGCAAGGGAAAGTTGACTTGGTGATATCAGGCAAAAGACAACAGCCGAGCTGTTACTGGGCAGGCCTGAGAAGGTGCTGGATGGGGAATGACACTTGTGTTTAATTTGGAATAGGATGTTCCTCTCAACCTCTTTTCTTTATGATGAAAAAAAAATAGAGTAATTTCTGTAATAGAAATGATTTCAATGAATTTTTCTCTGCCATTTGTAAGACAGGCAGACCTTGTTGGTCCCTTGGTCCAATCATGATGGTTATATTCAATAGAAACCATAGTTTTAATTTTCTCAAGATGGAAACCACTCGGTGATTAAAAAACTAAGATGTCTATGCTGTTTCCCTCTAATAGAAAAGCAGAGGAGACGATGTACCAGAGCAGGCTTCACATGCTTAGGTAGTTGAGATATTTTCTCCTTTCTTTATCTCTTTTTTTTACTTTGCCTTGTCTTGTCTTTTCCTTCTGTAAATAGCAATGGGGGGGAAAAAAGAACCCAACACAAAAGAGCAACCAAAGAGAACATAGTAGATATTGATGGCCAAAACTAATAATTTTATACCTATTTTATATACACATATATATGAGGCAGATAGATTGACCAGAAATTAATGGGTTAGATAAGATCAAGAAAAAGAGCTACAGGGAAGTGTTAATCAGCATAGTCCACTTTCAGTGGGACAGTTGTTATTTACAGATGCTGAAGGCCTATAATCTGCAGGTAATGTGGTTTTCAGGGCTACACTGATTTTTTCAGCCTTTCCTACCTACAGAGGAGTTGGCAACTGGCCTCTGGTTCTGTGAATTAGTCTCCAAAGACTCATTTCAGCATCATGCACAGTGGTCCTTAACTGAGACCTTCCATTGTGCCGGGGCTGAAGTTGCAGCCCTTATCGTTGTTTACATGGAACTGCTGCTGTTACTGTGTCTTGGAATTGCAAATTTCCTAGTTATGGGAATCAGCAAGCGAGAACCATCTCTCTTGTGGGCAAACCTTAACACGTCAACAGAGTGGAAGAAAATGTCGCTGCTGGCACGTTGGAGAAATGCCAAGGTAAACTACTAATCCATAAGTGGAAAATTTCAGTCTGTAAACATTTGGCCTGGGACTTCATCAGCCAAAATCAGTGAATATTAGAATCAATAAGTGCCCTGCTATCCATCAGAGTCTCTAAGCATGGTTTATTTATCATAATATAGAATGTTTTTTTAATGAAGAGTATAATCAGAACTTTTTATGATAGAATAAGTGAATATTCTCCCTCCCCCCCCAACCTTATTGTTTCAAGTCATAAATACCTGACCTAATTTTTTTTTTTTTATTCCCCTCTGGCTGATAGTGGTAAAAAGTAGGTCAGGTTCAAATGCAATTGCTCTGTCTGACATTTTTACCGATACAGAGAAGTTACATGAAGCTTTCACATTTCTGAGTCCCTTGTTGGTATCCACTTTCTCCTACTAGATATGGTCTGTTTCTAAAATCTCTTTTTTAAATGACTGGACAGTTACGTTTTAATTTTATTCAATTTTTTTTTCTATTTTTTATTTATTGGGTGCCTATCACAGAATGCCTAAGCACTGTGCAATAAAACTAATCAACAGAATAAAATTTTACTGCATCAAATATACAATAATCTCATGTATATTTTTACAACTGTTCCATGAAACATCTTTATGAATAATTTAGTTTTTCAGGATTTTTCTTACTGAAGGAAAATCAACACTTCTGTGGTTAAAAAGTATCACACTAAGAAATTGATTTGTTGCCTTGTAGGAACTCATGGGAGAAAGGGAAGTACAGATGGAAATATCAAATAGAAGCAGGTCCCAAACCCAAGGAAGTGAATTCCCTTGTTCCCCTGGAGTCAGTGGTACCCGCTGCCTGCAGCCCACGAAGGAACTTCGTCTCCTGGGCTTTTTCTTTTAGAGGGAGCACTGTAGTTGAGCTGCAGAGTTAAAGAAGCCTTTCCACCGCCTCCTCCTGAGTAAATATAACTTGCGAGGCCCTGTTTGGCGAGTCCCAGCCTCCACAGACTGAGCCCTAGGTAACAGGACTGTTACATAAAATACTCCAACCTGGCCTGAGAGTGGGCAAACAGCCGGCCTGCACTCCGTCTTAGCAGGACAGAAGTCTCACCGTTGCTGGGTCAAGGAATCCGGTGTTTGTCAAATAACACCATCAATCATCTTACCTGGGGATTCCTGAAAACGTAGGAGCTGGATGCTGAATAGAGCCCGGGAAGCTGGGAAACACAGCTGCTTCTCAGCAGGATTTAGGTATCCAGAAGTCGTAGGGTCCTGTGATAATCCCAGATAAAACTGATCATTGTGAACATAGAATATTAATTTAACTCGTGCTAGTTCTAGGAAAGGTAGAAGATAGCAGCTTTTTCATCATTGTGGTACACGTGAAAGTCTCATTTCTGTGTCACAGTCAGAACCCAACCTAAGAGCAATGGTGCTCTGAGCGAAAGCATTTCAGAATGATCTCTCCCAACCATGCGTATAGATTCGCTAACAAAATTCAGATCCCCGATATTGTATAAACAGATGAAAAAAAAAAAAAAGGTCTATTCTTGGCTATGTATCTTGCTGCTTCTCTTGCTTTATTTTGTGTTTGGGATGATTATATGAAACACTTTCCCTTTAACATCTGCTGCCTGCCTGTAAATGATGAACTAGGTTCCAGACACAATTTCTGCAGGTAACCAGCTGTGATACCCTGCAGTGATTCATAATACTAAAGTGTTTATGGAGATTTTTGAATTTACATGTTTATGAAGTTTACAGTGTGACATAAGAGGAAATAATTTAATTGATGTTGTTTATTTTACTGAAGCCATGGATCTGAGGTGCTCAGTACAGCAAATTAAGTTACTGTGTACATCTCACTATATGGTTGCAAACCTCTACTCAACAGGACATATTTTGTGCAGAGAGAGAAGTGTGTGAGATCAGGAGAAAGAGTGACAATTTTGTACTCTGAGAGCCATTCACAATGACTCAGTAACGCAATTTATTCTAAGAATTTAAATTGTTCAAAAATAAAAAAATAATCAGGCAGGGAATGGTTCTCTTTTATTGTTACAGAATTAGGTATCCTTCCAGAAGTCAAACGTTGACCGCAAAGGTGTCTCACAGCACGAGAAAGAAAAGACATGGGTTCACTAGAGAAGATCCCAAAGCAAACCGTTGTTGTAGGATTTCAGTGTAATTCAGAAGCTACTCATCCTGCCTGTCATGAGAAAGGCACAGAGAGGAGGCATTTGTTTCCACACGTGTGACACTAATTAATAGGAAGGCCTGTGCTTTGGCTCAAACTACACAGAATAGGTTCAATGCAGTTGTTACTGAAGTTGGGGTTGGCCCTAGGCTTTCCATCAGTTTACACAGAGATGCTCAGTGCCTGACAGTGACTCAGTAGTACTACAAAGCATCACCCTGTTTCTGGTCTTTTGGTGGAAATCAGGGGCTTGGACAAATTTGGGAACTATGACTTTTATGGAATTGTACTTTCTTTCTTCCTCTTTCCTGATCCCTGCAACCTCCTCAGAGGGTGATGTAATTTTGCCAAGGGTGGCACTGGTTTCTTGGTAACATCACTCCTTAGGTTGGTCTGTGCTGTACAGGCTTGGCTCAGTGGCACGAGAGAGCTGGGATTTGCCATGCAGCATGAGGAAGGGCTATGGGACATCCCCCAACAGTGTGATAACCTGACCCCGACCCCTCTGAGACTCTTTTCCCTTTCCCCTCCTGCAATACAGGGTCCTTTATCCCATGTACTTTATTGGGTCCTTACTCAAAGATTCAAATCGATGTTGTATGTACAACAGGTCTCCAGATTTTGTCTTAGCCCTTTGCTGGTAGGTTAGGGAATGAAAGACACGGCCTTCCTGGAAGTCAAAAATGGGAAAACAACATGGAAGAGATGCTCCAGTTCAGTTGCTTCATTCCTTCATTTGCTTTGACCTGAGGTGCTGGCTCTCCCCTTTGAGCACGTGCTCCGTGCTTGAAGGAAGAGCAGACCTGTAGATACAGCTTTAGTAAAACATCTGCTTTATTCCTAGTTAGTGTTGGTGGCTTTGTAATACAAATCTTCACAATGAAGTTACATTTTAAAAAATTTTAAAAAAAAGAGAGAAAAAATTAGGAAAAAAGGAAAAAAATGCCTGATCTTGTTGACTCATCCCCCAGACAACCACTGTAGCTTGGCTTGCATCTATATGTTAATACCTCATGCCTTCCAGAACAGGCTTTCTTCATCCAAACTGCGTTTGTGGACAATCCCTGTCCTGTGCAAGCTTCAATGCCTGGAAATATCTGGGAGTGATTTGGGAGAATGCTGTCTAATACAGGACAAATTGGGCTGGGAATATGCTAACAATTAATTTGTTAGTATTGTTGATTGTGAGATAGTGCCTTGTCCTTCATCCAAACAGACAACGTCTGGATGCAGCTCTAAACAACAAATCTGCCCAGTAAGGAAGAATGAAATTACAGCTCTAAACATTTTTGCTCGCAGAAGGCTAGAATCCAGTTTTCCCTAAGCAGCAGACCATTTCAGAGGAAGATTTGTGCTAAACAATCACATCCACATGCTGTTCTTATGCTTGGGCTGGTTACCATTCCTGTGGCTAGCCAATTTGCAAATAAAGATGGAAATGAAGCAGTAGAAAGAATTAAAATAAAAATTAAAAAAAAAGAGTTTAGAAAATAAATATTAAAATAACATTTTAAAAAGTAATTATAGGATTAGCATTATAGAAGAAGAGGAAAACTCAGCACTTGATAATGTGTAAAAAAACCCCTAAAACCAAACACAAAGAAAAATCTGAAAAGAAAAATTGCCCCTCCAGAAATAAAAAATGTGATAGGAAAAAATAACTTTCCAGTCTTTCCGTATTTTCTAAATTAGGAAAATAAATAACAATTATATCCGGATTAGCAGAATTTTACTAAGGTGAGTATAAACCTCATTTTAACCAACTTAGCTTTTTTTCAAAACAACACTGTCTTGTCTGCATTCTAGTTTTAGAAAATGTTAGCTGGAATACATTGATAATATATTTTAAAATAATTTTAAATCATTCTGTTTTTCTGCTTCATGCTTTAAAGCATTTGGTTAAAGGAAAATTGTGTAGAACTTAGCAGAAAAATTTCAAGCATTTAATAGTTTGTTGTTTGCTTGAAACAATCATCTGGTATTTAATAGAGAATTAGATCCCTGCTATCAAATTCCATAGGATGACTCAGACATTCTACAGAGAACGAACTTTTTCTCTATTAAGGGTCTTAGATTTTTAGAGTAATTTCTAGAGAACCTCATTGATTAAGTCACAATTAAATTCTAAAGTACTTTCCCATCAGGGTACAAACAATTAACACAAGCCAGATTCTTCACTGCCTGGCATCTTGTGCAGAGAGAATGAAAAATGCTTATGATGTGATATCATTGTACACACATTTTCTATTTATTATGCATTAGTGCAGAGACCACAAAGTGCTCTCTCCTCATTTTTCTCTCTCTTCTTAAAACTCTCCTCATTTTCAGACTCTGTAATAGCTCCTCACACATGATGTTCTGTAATCCCTTTATCATTTCAGTTGTGCTTCACTGAGTTTTTTTAATAGCTTATCGATGTCCTTTGTATACTGCAGGGACTATACTGTGCTCTCTACTTCATTGCTAGCTATGCTAAGGAAGGAAATGCCGGAGACAATCCTTCACACCACACTCAAGTAGCTCCTATTAAGCCTTTTTGACAACATGCTTGAAGAAAGTTACTAGGAACTGGTGCTTTCACGGTATTAGTCTGAATAAGAAAGCCCACGGCCATCAGTAATAAGTAAGAGACCTGATAAAGTAGAATTATTCAGCTCTTAGCTGCAACTGTGGACAAAGAACAGCTTTTTATTAGATTCCCCTGCTTGGAAATAAAGGTTAGGTCTTCAGGCACTCGAGATCTTTTTTAGTTCTTTCAAATGTCGGAGCCCACACATTTGTTTTGTTCATCATACAGAATCACAGAACGGATGAGTTGTGCGGGCTCCTCTGTAGATCGCCTTGCCCAATCCCCTGCTCGAAGCAGGATTAGCTACAGCACGTTGCTCAGGGTCATGTCCAGTTGGGTTTTTAGTGTCTCCAAGGACAGAGACTCCACAGCCTCTCTGGGGTGCCTCTTTGACCACTCTTACAGTAGGGATGTTTTATTATCTTTATAGAGTGATTTGGATAGTGTCGCTATATTCCTTCTGGGTCACCTGGCCTGACTTCCATTTGTTGGCCACTGCCTTTTATGTTTGAGTTTAGTCAACTAAAAGTAGTTTGATATAACACGAGGCAATAATCCAGATTAGGGTGCCTGCTTCACTTGTGTCCTGAGTGCATCACGACTACTGCTACACGTTTACCACGAGGGTAATCACACTATGAAGCAAAAAACTGTTTAGTACAAAGAGATCGAAATGAAGCAGAACATATTTAGCTAATCCTAAATTGCCAATCCTATACGTTAAATATACATTTATAGAATAAAATAGAAAATAAAATAGAAAAAGAACCCTCTGAAAAATTTCAGAAGTTCACCATAACAATTTGTAAACTGCTATCATTGCAAAACAATATGTTTCCTTAAGATTTCTCTTATTCCTCTTGCCATGTCAGTGTGGTGTGAGAGCCATCTTGTATACCCAAAATGTAACAAGAAATCAAACAACTGTGCAAAAAATGAACAAAACAAAAACCAACAAAAAATATCTATGGAAAGGGACTTGATTAGGTTTCTGCATTGCATAGTACTCTGATACAAGACGGATTAATTTAAGATGGAATAAGAAGAATATGGGAGGGAAGGGATGCAAGAGTAGGTGTGTTTACAGTGAGACAGATAAATGGATTAGATACAGAGAAAACAGCAGTTTGATAGAACTGCGGGTGAAAAAAAGAAGTTCAGAGAGGGGATTTTTTGGATTTCTTTTTTCCTTCCGCTTTGGAAAAACGGCTCTGCAACTATACACTGAATTACCACACCTGTTTATTTAATTTTGCAAGTTGCATCATTTCAAGCTTAATCTTTATTTTATTCTTTTTCATTTGTTGGAAATCAAAGAATGCTATTTCGGTAGGAGAGAGAATTGTGAACTATAAGAAATAAACTTGCTTGAGGCAAATATCATTTTCCCACAGCCTGCCTGCAAATTTGGAAGACCTAGTGAACTGCTGCCTATATATCTTACAGTGGAAAAAATGTTTTATTCAGAACGATGATTACACACATATATATGTGTAAATATGTGCATGTGTGTCGGTGTACAGGTACACACACATAGATGGAAGGAAGCAGAATGTAAAGAGCAGGAATACATCATTTAAGGAAGAGAACTTAAATCAATTAGAAAGACAGAGACCTAACTGATATCACACTCTCCAGTCATATTAAATATTTCTGTTCAGACCCAGTATAAGGACAGCTAAATTAGTTTAGGTAGAGAAAACTCTCCTATTTCTTTTTACCCCTCCAGCTTCCTTCCCCAATCTTACAAACAAATTTCATAAAGAATTTTCTGTGGGTATGAAATAACTGTCTGCTTCATTATCATGTGCTTTTGAACATGGAAAAAAAGAAAAAATCCTGCTGGAAAACCTTTACCTGTGGTATTTCTGGTCAGGTTCAGATTAGGAAGTTCCATCAGTTTTTAAAGAATAGTTCAGTTTTTGATATTAAGTAACATCCAGAGGCTTAGGTGAGTCAGATAAGCTTCAGATAAACATCTAACCTTTTCAGGGCTTATTCAAAGTGAAGGGAATCTATTGAAGTGCACCTATATGTAATTCTGCACTTGTTTCAAGCGGGAAATTTTCACTGATGTTAATGGGAGCTCTGTGCACCGGATGAGAGGAGATTATCCAACAGATATCCACACAAAATAAAAGCTAACAGTGTATGAATTGGAAGACACAACAGTGCCAGAAAATTTGTTCTTGCGGTATGTCAAGTAGTTTGCTTTTTAAAATAGCAATACTACCATATAAAACTAAATTGATTAAATTATGAACTGAAAGTAACCTTTTGCTTTCAGGATAGAGTTCATCTATTTTTCATCTTGATTTCAATTCACTCTTAGCAAGTCAAAATAACACTATTCTATCTCAGCAGTGTATTCCATAGTGTTTACTTGGCCCGTTTCTTGTTTATACAAAACCAAAATGGATTACTCACCGGCACATGTTTGGCAAATAACATGAAAACCGGTATGTTTGAAACACCTCTGCCAGGAAAATTGGCTGAATGCTCTGCCACTCCCTTGCTTTGCAACCCTGTGAGGAACCAAGTAAGAAGAGTAAATGCAGCCATTTTACAGAGTCACAGAATGGTAGAGGTTGGAAGGGACCTCTGGACATTATCTAGTCCAACCCCCTGTCAGAGCAGGGTGACCCAGAGCGGGCTGGACAGGAACAGATCCAGGTGGGTTTTGAGTATCTCCAGAGGAGACTCCACACCCTCTCTGGGCAGCCTGTTCCAGTGCTCTGCTACCCTTAAAGTTTTTCCTTATGTTCACACCGAACTTTCTGTGTTCCAGTTTGTATCCATTGCCCTTTGTCCTGTCACCAGGTACCACTTAAAAGAGTTTGGCCCCATCCTCTTGACACCTGCCCTTTAGATATTGATAAGCATTGATGAGATCCCTTCTCAGTCTTCTTTGTCCAGGCTGAACAGACCCAGGTCTCTCAGCCTTTCCTCATCAGAGAGATGCTCCAGTCCCTTGATCATCTTCGTAGCCCTCCACTGGACTCTCTCCATTAGTTCCCTGTCCTTCTTGAACTGGGGAGCTGAGAACTGGACACCAGTTGACTTCCTCTAAGCTCCATTACTTCTTGCTATGTTCTCTCACTTCTTGACACATGGAGCGGACATGGATGTTGAGAGCAGTTCAAGGTGGAAAGCTGTAACACAGGGGTTTGTATGACGACATAGAAAGGGGAATATTAAAAAAAAAAAGAGTTTATTGGCATAAGTCACAAATTTGGGGGGGGGCATTTCTGGCTTGCCCATCTACAATGATTATTTCCCTCCCTGTTCTTGGTCTTTAGAAACTTCTTGGGAATATCTATGACATCTTAAATAGCGTGGGCAGGAGCTGTTCACTGGAAGTTAAGAAACCAGGCTATACTCCCCCAAAGCCAGTCCGCAGAAACTTAACAATGGCTTTCAACAGAACTAATGGAGGGAGATAAGCCATGAAAAGAGAGATCTCTCTAGAATTAATAATGCAGCTGCACCAATTTATAGCAGCTGAAGATCCAGTCTTTTGCCTATCTTCTTCCCTGATAAAGCTGTCTCTCTTTTTAAGAACAGACAGTTTTCTTCTTTTTTATTATCATTTCTATTTTTCCCTCAATGGGTTATTTGTTCATTGGAATGCAGAGCCGACCTCAGCTGAAAATTCATTGAATGTGGGTCCTGCACGGCAATGCTTATCTCCAGAATCCCAGCTAAAAACCCCTGACCTGTGTATTTTCATTGTCCTCCCCAGAACTCCATTATATTCATGATATTTTTGACAAAACACAGTGAAAGAACAATGCTAGAGATGTGAATACATTTCCTTTCTCCCTTGAGCAAAACAAAACCTAGCCTGCCTCTAGCCTCCCTTGATGAAAAAAAGAGTTAATGCATTAAACATAGGACATACCCCAGAATTTTAATAGGACCTTTAATCCACTAAGTTTGGACATGTAATTGTTAACATTTTGTTTTCATTACGGAATGTTTTGCGCTTAGGGTACTCCAAGAAACGAACATCTGGTATTAATAACTTTTCAGCATAAAAAGCTCGACAAAATTACAACCTATTGTAGTTGGCAGATGGGTTGCAAAAAAATGAAGAAAAAAAATATTCCACAAGACACCAGCTAGATTAATCCACTGCAGTAGAGATCCTGATTTAATTCAAACAATGCATAATGCATTGACTTCTAACAATAGGTGGCTATTGTGAGCAGTCTTTTCATATTTAGGCATATTCAGTAATGATTATTCATGTAAACAGGGGTTTTGTTTAAAATTAATTACTGAATTGTTTTGGCTGGTATGTTGGTTCCAGCTTCGATGGGAGATAGTACATGCATATTATGGAAGGAAGAGTCTCAGAAAAGTAGAAACAAACTCCCTGTTCCAGAAAGCTCGGCGCTGAGTTGCTACACTTTGTTTCAGAAACAGTAAGTAAGAGGCTGAACTCTGACTGTGAGGAATCAGGGAGGGTCACTGTGTAGGATGACAATTACCACCATTAAGAAAAGCTTGCAGTACAAAACTGCCTTGAGTTGAAAGCGTCTGAATGAAGAAGAAATCGCCAT
>JAOXJK010000012.1:154034982-154055014 GCA_025774025.1 Xenus cinereus | reverse complement strand
CCCCTTCTCTATTTCTTACAAAGAGGGTTAGGATAGTCTGTCAAATTTCTTTTGTCACCTACAACCCTGTTTACCTGTAGTGACTTGAGGAATTGAAATAGCTTTTCATGGAGTTTCATATTACTGTAAATGACAAAATACAAATTGTAAAGTTTTCACCCTTGAACTAAACATAGAACTGTTCTGACTTTTAGCAATGGCCTTGGATGGTGTGGAGCAGGTACCTGTCGCATAAGACCTGAGTTATTTAAGAAAGAATATTTTTTCATTCCTACAGGAAGAAAATATGTAGAGATTTCTTCCACGTTCTTTTCCTTTCTAGTCATCCAAACAAAGGGAGACCATGTCCTTTACTAGGTCAAAGAAATCCAGTATGAAAGAAATAGATTATCATAAAATCTTAAGAGGGAGAAACTTTAATAAAAGGCAAGGTAAACAGATGTGAAATTGGGCAGATGAATTATATGCTATGTGATATATTATCTTCTCTGTTTGAATGCTGTTGTATAACAAATTCCCACAGTGGCCCTTAATTTTTAATTGTGATAATGAATAATTTTTGCCTTTTTGGCTGATCATCATTTCATATGCTTCCATCACAGCTTGGATTTAGAAAAACTACATCTTAACCCTACAGCTGAACTTACTGGCATTAAACTGGGGAATGGGAACAATGCTTTCGGAGAACCTGTGAATGTGACGTCATGTGTTAGATGTGCCTGAAGAGTGGTTGGAGCAACTTTAAAAATCAGCAAACTGTTCAAGGGCTGGGTTCTGTCACTGCACTGGCTGAATGTCTCTTGCCTGAATCAATGCTGCAAAATGAAGTCACAGTTCAAAGATGTAAGAGCCTTTTTAATATGAAAAGTCTTGGGCAAGAAAACAGAGCCACTGTGTTGCCACTTCTATACCCTGCTTGAGTGTCTGCTGCCCTCCTTCAGTGCCTTTGCACATAGTAGATCCATACTGTTAAATAACACAAAGCCAGGGATTAAGTTCAATCTTTCAACCATGATCCCCTAAAGTGGTTATTATTGGTGTATTCCTGAGTTTGGCTGTGGCCTGTGCCACCAAGCACTCTCCCAGGTAACATCAGGGCATGGTTAAAAGGTTAGGGCAGTTCCCATCAGGTAGCATGGAGTAGCTGAGATCATGTCACTCTCCCTCCATCCCATGCGCTCCTCCAAACTGGCTCAGGAAGCTTTCATCCTCAGTTTGATATGCAGTGACATTGTACCCTGGAGTGTACAATATCAACTTTTTGTTATAAAAATACCACAGTGCTGGGCTTCAACACAGTTTCGTCTGGGGGTAGGCAGGAAGGCACAGACACAAATAGCAATAAGAATGTCTCAAGGCCAAAAGATGCCTCATGGAAGTGAGGGGTAGCCCAGGACCAGCTTTTACACTGTCAGTTCATGAAAATTGGATGCTGGGTCTTGTTCTGTTTCAAAGTATAGATGTAGTCATACAGATGGGCTCCTGGCAGACATT
The DNA here is from genome assembly GCA_025774025.1 of Xenus cinereus. NCBI lineage: Eukaryota > Metazoa > Chordata > Aves > Charadriiformes > Scolopacidae > Xenus > Xenus cinereus. The sequence goes on along the minus strand of JAOXJK010000012.1, from coordinate 154,053,520 downwards.
AAGAAAGTCAGAGCACATCTTTCCTGGTATCTGAGCAGCAAACAAGCAAAATCTGTTCTCCAGGACTCAGTTTGGTCATTTTTGTACCTAGTTATTTTGAACTATGTTAGCCAAGAAATCCTGTTATTTCAGCTTCTTGAAACTGATGTTGCACATTCCAGATACTATATAGCTACACAGCTTGTTTTGAAACTCAAAGCAAGAAAAGCTGGATAGTTTAGTAATTAGATTATCCTGATAATTCTGCATATCTGGTAAAAAACTCACCATACATGTCCCTTTTCCCTTACTCCCTACTATCTTGTCTGTTTATATTGTAAAAAAAACCTTTGGAACAGCACTGTCTCTTACTACGTAGCTCTAGTGCATCTGCTTCTGACTCCTAGTTAGTGCCTGGGTGTTGTCGTATCGAAAATAAAAATAAAGAGAGCTGGTTGACAGCCTCCTGATGGAAATCTCCGTGAAAAAACACTGATTCATGGGTAGCAGCTTTAGCTGAAAGGTGTTGATTTAAACTAAAAAATATTTTGAAATATAGCTCTTAAAAATTTTGAAACATTTCAGATTGAAACAATAGGATGCTACAGAAATGAAAAAAAAAAATAAAAAAATCATGTTTCAGTTTACCCAAACATAAAGGACTCCTTTGCTCACAGGGAATTTAGTTCTGAGAGATTTTTTTTCCTCATTTCTTCTTGGAAAAAAATTAATTCTTTTGTGCAAAACAAAAAATCCGCTCCCTTCCTAGATTTAATAATAAATGACACAGTTGTTAATTTTATTTTTTTTTTTAAATTGGCAGACAGTTTTTCAGTGCCCAATAAATAAACAATACTTATAGACTCCTCTCTGAGATATTAGCTATTTGAATCAACCAGCAGCATCTTTTGACTCTGGAAAAGCAGCTTTCTGTGTAGCTATCACCCTTAAAGAATAGTACTCTAAAGCTCAGCCTATAATCACCTAACACAACCTATACCATATGCGAATATGTAATTCACATGAGATTGGCTCCCGAGGGAATTCCTATTAGAAGCATGAACTGTATTGAGGGCGACAGTCTTTTTAGTGCCATTAAGGTAAATGAGGTGGTAATGGGAAGTGCAGATTATACTAACTTCAATAATTTATTTCATACTTCCCATCAGGGTAGCTTTTACAAACAGCTAGAGTTCTTAATTGAAATGTAAATGAATGATAAATTATGAAAAATGTATTACGAAAAGGAAAACAGGGTAAGATAAAGGGAGTAAAAGCAAGATTCTTAAAGCATAGGAATACTGGAGTTTACATGTTAATTAGATAGCACAAAATGTCAGGAAAACAAGAAAGCACACAGAGGAATGGCTGTGTGAACAGAATGAAGCGCACGTGTCCCCAGTATTAATGCAGCCCTTCTAGTGGGTACTGAGTATCGATGAGCAGCAGTGTGTCCCGCAGTCTGTCTGTCTGTCTGTGATGACCTACATATGGGGTTTACGCGTGTACATCCCCTCACAGGAGGTCTGTAGTTCATGACATTGCTCTACATCAATGGAGTATGAACTATATCCTGACCCCTCTGAAAGACCCTGCCAAGGGTTTTCAAAGGCAGTCAATGATTTTGGCTGCTTCAGACCTGCTTTTTCATCATAATCACACTCAGGGTGTCCTAGGAGGCAGGATTCAGGAAAGTGTGTCAGGTGAGGCACCAAAATAAGTCTTCTAGTATAATTCGCAATTATGAAAAATCTTGATGTGTTCCACTGAAGGTGGCCCTGAATAGCCCCATTCATAGTCTCACGGACGTGCTTTCTTTCCACAGAAAGTGGAAAATAGGAAAATTTACCAGGCTGAGAAAATTTAATGGAAGTATGAATCATGTTGACTTGTACTTCTGCAGATTAGTTACAGTACGTTAACATTTTTTAACTATTTATAAGTTGCACCAACAGAGCCTGGAGAATACAACTGAAGTGTTGGAAGGTTACTGATCCAGGCAAATACTGCATACTAGAATAAAACACATACATCTCTGCAATTTCTTGAAATGCCTGAACAGGTCTTTCCGAAAGTATCTCATATATTTTAAGTACCAAGTGTCTAATTAAAGATTAAGGAAGTGCCAGGAATTTCAGAAAATATTTGTTTCATTATGTCTTTTCAAGAAATTAGAATATTGTGCTTCAGTAAGAGATACATTTACTGAAGTCAGTTCTGAAAATCAAAAAGTTGAAAAGACAGTAAGTCTTAAAATAAATTAGAAATGCATTTGTTAAAAAATTCCTGACCCAAATAAGCCCGGAGTGATTAAATAAATGCATTTTTCCTTATCTTTGGAAATGGTCTGAGGAACCACTTACTGAGGAGACGTCACCCTGTCTGCACTACAAGAATATCTGAACCATATTTGGCAAATCTACAGAAGTATTCTTCACTGCACAGAATTCTGTCCTCTGACAAAAACGTGATGTAAAGAGCAATGTGTGTAAGTCAGATTTCTTTCTGTCACAGATGGCACAAAATGACAAAGAAAAAGTGACCTATTACAAACTGCAGTCTTTGTGTCCCCTTTAGAGACAAGCAGCCTACTGACCTATCAACAGAGGTAGCCCCCAGAATTAATCTCAAGAGAATATTCTTTACTGAAAAATATTCAGGAGAATATTTTGTTAGAGCCATGGAAAATAAAAAAATAGTGTGAAAACTGCAGGATTATCTACAAAAAAAAAAAAAAAGAAGAGCCTTTAGCAAACAGCTCAGATTCATTAATGATGAAAAGACAAGACAAATGTGGTGTGGAGATTGAAAACGCTGGATGATCTGTTCAGAACCATGAATAAATTACAAACATACACTGCATACTGCAAAACTACACAGGTACCCAGGTAGCCTCTAAACCTGTCAGTCCAAGGTATTACTGTCACACCTCCAAAGTGCAGGGAGGACAGAGAGATGCATTCAAAGAGAAATAGTTTTCCTATCCCATGGACCAGAAGAAGTCTTGAAGGTAACTGTTGCCACGTCCATTTTATGTCCAGGTGAGGGGTCTAACAAATACCTCTCCTCTACTTTAAGGAAGACAGATAATCTCTCAGGGAGGCTGTAAGATGCCTCAGGAATCAATGTCACCAGGCTGCTCCTGACACCCAGAATCACGGACCTTGTACACTTGAACTTCCTCGGTGACTGTGACAGATGTCATTGTACCTCCAGGGCAGAAGCAAAAGGATGCAAAGCAGCTGCTGAGATGAAAATCTGGCAACTGGAGGCAAAAGCAGACTGTCAGATAAAAGCTCTCAGGGATAGCAGGTGACATGCTAAGCCTACCAGCCAGGCAGAGGTCCCTCTCCTAGATTCCTGAGCAATATTAGGACAGAATTGGCCACCTGCTCTTTTGACTCAGTAGACAAACCCGGTATTCTCACATCTTTCACTGTACTGAAAGCCTTTCCTCTTGGTCTTGTGAATTGGGATACTGAACAGAAGTTTAAGGAAGGAGTAAAATAGATGTTAATTGACCAAAAAGTATATGATGACAACTGTGCTTCAGGAGGGCGCAGTTTCTTGATTGTTACACCAAAAGACTCTGCCTCAACATTCTGGGCTTGAATATTTGGAACAAGAGAAATCCCAGATTTACCTTTCCAGGAGTAATTCTAAATTTCTTGATCTCTCAAAGTTAAAATCCTTCTCATACAAGCATGGTTCCTCATACAGCAGTTACTGACATTCAGAGCCTCACAGATAAGTCTTGCATGAGGGATGGCATAAACAATATTAAATACAAACTCTCCTGACTTTGAGACTTCAGCTTAGAAAAGGGTTTTTAAATACGCAGTTGCTGCCTCTACATTGCAATTATACAATTCAATAATTGGGTTGATTAGAGAATAAGGCATAAAAAAAATGTAAAAAAACCCTAAGAATAACTCAAAAAAGATTTCATAAATTTGTTCAAACTCTGAAAAAAAAAATTACCAAGAGGAACCATTGTGATGCTAGTGATGACCGCTTCTATTTTGCTTTAGATTTTTATCATATGTAGCAAAGTGAGCTACTTTCAAATGAGATCAAATGCTTAAGAACTGTGGACGAAAGATTTCCTGAGAGCAGACTAGTCTTTGATTCATCTGAAATGCAAAGTGTCTAGATCTCTACCCTCAAGTGTACAGTGAAGGCCTCTGCAGAGCCATGGACTGAGCAGGAACAGCTACAAGTCACATTTAAGTTTCAAAAAATAATAGTTAAATCATGTGGTCTGCACAGACTCTTAAGTTCTGTTTGCCAATCGAAAGAGAACATCAATAAATCAAGAGCAATCTCTTCCTACTCTGTTGTTAAATGAACTCTCCTATAATGCTTTTCCTACTATTTAAAACACTTCATCCAACATTATTCAAAATCGTGAATGAGAAGTGATTTGTTCTGCCTTCAGAGGTGTCTTCCAGTCTTAGTTTTCCCACTCGCCATTTCCAAATCTTGTACTGAATATGAAATCAACAACTGAATAAGCTATAACAAGGAAAAAATGTTATGTCCACTTTGTAGTCGCTCTGGACTATTTTTATCCTTCTAACCTGAACTTTCATCTTTTTTGTTCCACTGGGTCTTTCTGTACCTTTCACTTTCAGCTCTCTGTTTTATTTCAAGGACTCTTCACTTCCCTTTGAACTTTGTCTTTTCTTCTACTTTAAGAATGGTCGTCTTCATCTTCCACCACGTATTTCACTTATAATTTCTCAGTGAAAAGAGAAAAAAAATGCAAGGTCACTTTGTCAAAGAATCATAGTGGGTATGCACGGTAGCTTAACTTTCAGTGAAATAAATCATTTGGATGTATCACTGCTTCCAAGAAAAATAGAACAATAATTCTGATTTCCCCAAATGGCTTATAATTTTCATTACCTCTGCATTAAGTTCTCAGTTTTAGACCTCTGTAAATGCAGTTGAAAGGGAAGGAGTGACATTGGAAGCCAGGTAATTTTTTGAAGATGACCAGCTGGTCATTTGCTTAATTGCAATATTCAGTGATTGACTTGATTGGAGGATAGGACTGAAAACATCAGGACTTCAGGAAATGGTCTGATCTATATTTGACATTAGATTTCTCACTTGGGTCTCCACATCTAATTGCAATCACATAATTCTACTTATTTTGTTGAATGGAGTGAAGGTGTTACAAAAGATGTGAGGAGAGAGATGGGCAGTTTCTCTATGAATGGATTATCTCATTTGTTGTGAAGTTTTCCATTAGTCTTCAGTTGTGTCATTTATTTCTTCTTAGATCTCTCTTTAAGGAGGACATATTTTTATATATTTGATGTTGATTGTCCTGGAAATTTCAGAAATGTCTCAGTAGGAAACTTACAAATGGTTTAAGCTAATGATAGGGGTATATCTTCAGATTTGTACACAGCTACTTACTTTTCAAGACTTATAAGGTTTAAAGTCCAGCATAAGTAGCCGTGAATTAAGTGCCCTGAGTGTGGCTTTTAAAGTTTGATTAATTAATGTCTATAAAGCATTTTGCACTACTCAAACTAAATGTCTGTAAGTGCACAGAACAAAATACAGTAATTATAAATCCTGTGTCTCACTCTGTGTGGGAGTATTGGCAGAGCTGCTTAGCACAGGTACTATAAATCGCAGAACCTTAAACTTCCAAAGCCACCTCCCCTTGCCATATCTCCATCAGCTTTGCTGCTCTTTTCCTGGAACGAATTTGCTTTTCGCCAGTTTGATGAAGAATAAAAATGAGGGGCTATGCAATGTTTTTTTACAGCTGTGTGCTTTGATACCCAGAAGATATTTCAGCCCCTGTGATGACAGTGTGCCATTCTGATGAAATAATGCTGCAGTCACTTAATAACACAGAAGGAACAGATACAACCTAAACATGCAAATATGGTAATTACCAACCTCAAACACAATTATCTCATGTGCTAGTACTCATAATGGGAACAATATTTCTGTACTGCTTTTTCCCAGAGTCATTTGCAAAGCGCTCGCTCTGTCTGTTTCCTTCCTTGTGGAAATTTGTCTCTCCCACAAAATTTCATTTTCTGTAATGACACAAAACCCACTGGTTCAGTGACCTTGGCAGCTCCTTCGCAGGGTATATAACTTATGCTGTCTTTCCACCTTTATATGAACTGTTTGTCTCAGCTCCCACGAGCGGACCAGGGGAAACGTGCTTTAGCCCAACACATGCATGGTTGAGGATGCAATTACTGTAACTGGCTTTCCTAGATGTCCGCTGCGAGAGCAAGAGGTCGGATCCTCTGCGGGCCTAAAACCTGCTCCAGATTCATAATGACACTAGGATGATTTATGCTAGGACAGAATTGGTGCCAGCTTGTATGTCTGTATCAGATTTGCTTGTATAATAACACTCCTCTGAGATTCTATTCTTTAAAATAGTTACAGCTGTTTGGCACATCTTTTCCTTCAGCTGTGATAATGCACTGGTTACTGCCCACAGTTACAGAGGTAAGGGACTGTTGTTGTGCGAATACAGTCAGCTGGTCAGCAAATATAATAGATTTGTTTTAGAGATTTGGGAGAAGTAACTTGAACCTCTCCTTTAGATAGAAACAAAAGCTAGCTTTCCTCTAGTTTTATAGAGCCTCTATTAGATAAGATTGGGTGGTTCTTGTATCCAGATTGTCTCTGATAGTGAAGTAAAAACATGAAACATCATCAGAGACATTGCTGTAAAAAAAAATGGGGGTTCTTCAGAAGCAGGAGAGAATCATAAATCTGAGCGAAAGGGTTTCTGTGAGATTTTTGGCCTCGTTTCTGCAGGCTGTGTGTTGGTCTGAATATTACAGGCAAGAGCTGGCTTTCTGCACACTCATGGGCACACAGCTTCTGCAGCTACTGGCAGTTTACACACAGAGCATTCCTTCCATACCTGGGCTGCCACAGCTTCACCTCAGCTTTCTCTGGTGGTCTTATGTTAAGATAGAGCTGCTAGAGTGAACCTAGAAAGGAGGTTTTCAAAATACCCTTTCCCAAATATATCTAAAAAGATCAAACCTAGATCTATAATTCTCCCCTTGCTTCTATCTTATACTTCAACATTGTTGTGGTTTAACCCCAGCCACAGCTTCTTGCTCAGTCCTCCTGTGATGGGGAGGAGAATGGGGGAAAAAACGGTCAAATTGCTATTCATTAAAGCTTTGTCAGCCTCTCTACTCAGATCCCGCTTGTCTGTGACCACATATCAAGACCAAGTCCTTCCCTACCCTGCAATCCCAGTGGCTCTCAGAATAATGATCTTGCTGATTTTGCACTTTAATCAAACATTAGTATACTTTGTAATTTCATTATGGAAATAACATACACATGGTGTTATGGATCAGCGAAAATTTCAAAAGCCATCATTATATACTTTTAGACACGACCAGAATCTGAACTCCATTTGTATTATTTAATCCATTTTTTGTGGCATGAAAGATCATTATTTAGCAGTGTATAGCAAATAATGAAAATGGAAACAATTATAGGTCATTAATAATGATACAGACAACAAAACTCATTAATTTAACTCCCAACCAAGAATATCCTCTTCATAAATACGTACTGAAAGTTGGATTTTTAGCCTTCAGCTCCTTTCTTGCAGTTATACTCTAAGAATCTTCACAATTTATTATTATCCCTTTTAAACTCTAGACGTAAGTGGTTCCATACAATAAACCACGGCTACTCACATGAAAAGAGAGAGCTCTTCCATCACAGGAGCAGAATTTGACCCCCATTGTTTGAATAAGAACTACTTCATGATATTTCATGGCAGAGAGAGCCCCAGCGAGGTTGGTTGAAAGCAATACTTTTCCCTACATGGGTCTGAGGGGCAGAGACAACTGAAGTGCAAACAGGACAATGAAAGCAAGCGCCATCAGCAGGTGCAACACACAGCTTTGAAACCAAACTGGTGTCAAAGAAGGAGGGTTTGGAGCCCCTGAGCACCACCACTCAGTGCATGGACAGGGTCATTGCCTGGAAGGTGAAGCTTGCAGATTTGAGCCAGGATAGGATGTTATTCAACACTAGTGATAATGAGAGGGAACAATGCGTGACCACACATACTGTGGAGGTGTACTATAATTTTTAGCCCAATTTTCATTACAAATTTTGTCCTAAGCCCTACAGATAAGAATACTGATGGAAGAACCCTATGCCCCATTGAAACTAGTGATGTTGAACCCATAACAAATGAATATGGTACAAGTCTTCAGCCACTAACCTTCAGCTGATTGTTCAAAGGTGACTCTCAGCATTGTCATGGTACCCCAGAAACATCATCAGAAGCATCAAAATTAGTATTTTTTAATTTCCTATGCAAACTTTTGAAAACTGATATGTTTTATGAGGCCTTACTGAAAGCAGAAAGAAAACATTTTAAATTTGGAAGAGATTCAGTTTGAAATTACGGATTATTTTTTTTTCCTATGCAGGGGTAACTCAATACTAGAAAATTAAAGTATAGATTAGCTGAAATTCATTTAACACTTTATTCTTTCATGGAAATGGGATTCTCAGCACTGTAATTGGAAATGTTTTGGGTGACTTTTTTTCAGTGTTTTAAACTCCTCCTTTTAGTTTCCTGTCACAATATCTTTCTCCTACCCTGATTTGACAAGACCAGGCTGGATGGGGCTTTGAGCAAGCAGGTCTTGTGGGAAGTGTCCCTGCCCATGGCAGGGGTTTGGAAGTCGGTGATCTATAAGGTCCCTTTCAATTCTAACCATTCTATGATTCTATGACAACTTTCCTTTTGACCAGACTCTCAGTAAGTTCAGTGGACATTTATTTCCTGAGTAGGGCCTTACACATATACCACGTGGCATCTCACGATACCTGTTTTCATGTCCCACTAAATCATTTCCTTATGTAATCTACAGTGCAGTTCATCTGAATAAATTTTGACATTTCCATCTAGGGCCTCTTTCTAGCCTATGAAGAGATAGAAATCCTTGTAGGGTCTGAATTTAGACTTCTAAAGTAGGTCATGGGAATTGTACTTATTCATTCATGCTTGTTCTCTCAGCTGACTACAAAGAAACCTAGGGTGACTAGCACAGCTGGAGGCATCTACACTGAAGATCTCTAAAGCTGGGTGAGATGAATCCCACCCCTGTTCCCTAATAAAGGCAAATTGCCTGCAACAATGGAAAGTCAGATTCTCGCTTGCTTGGCCCCTTTTTCAATTACCTGAATCTTTGCAGAAAATTACCATAAATATATCACCATTGACTTTTTACAACATTTGGGACAAATGTTGTTATAATACAGTCTGCAATGAAAAAGAATGTTTTATTACTCTTGCTCAAGTAAAAGACTAAATCTCTCCCTTAGTTATAAAAGGTCTACAACTATTTATCTGAACATGCGAATGTTGATATTCTGTGATCCTTTTGTTGCAGCTGAGCAACAGACTGGGAGACTCTGATGTGGAATTCACAGGAATCCCGAGAGTTAGTTAGAAGCTTGATTTTTATTTTATTTTCTTAAAAAAAAAAAAAAAGCTCAGAAAATCAGAAACTAGGGTAAGAAAAGAAGGAAGAGAAAATGATGAATTATTTTGGAGAACTTGGGATACAAGCAGAGACTTGGCCTACTTTCATTATTTAATAGTCAGGAGAAGAATTTCCTCCCTCATCTCTTCTTATAAAATAAAAAAACCAAAGCCACAACCACCCCCAAAAACTATTTCATGCAGGAATTATTTCCTGCGTAGAGAATGAGCTTGTTAGTTAAAATGAAAATATGAAAAGTTGACATATGAAAAGTTCAATAAAACTGTTTCTCTTTATCTGTATAATTCATGAAGATTCTTTTTTATTTAGGGAAGCAGCTAGGCAGTCAGGCTGGGTGACAGATCATGGAGTATTGTTACTATTATTTATCTTTCATTAAGCAGGCTACGCCAGCCTTGAATTCCCAGATTTGGTAGAGTACTTCTGCCAAGACCCTTACAAATAATGAGTTAAACAGGAGGATGGAAATACCTGAAGTCCTGCGGTGCTTCAGCTTTTACTCCTAAACTTTCCAAGGAGATTATCTTGATGGTTTCTGCGATGCAGATATCTCTGTTCTTAAAAGAGAAAGCGCTCTTTGAAACAATGTAGCCTGCAGACTAGGTGATGACCGTATCGCCAATATGAGCTACCTTCCAAATAGACCCACCCTCTGAAAGAGAAGCTCTGGCCTGCATTACCACTCCCTTACGTTATCTAAGTCTCCTTCATGTAATTTGTACCTCCTGGTGCAAATTCATCTTTGTCTTTTGCTTTTCATGGTCTGACTTATTATTTTGCCCTTTCTCTCCATTAATAGAAGTATTAGTCATTTTGGGGAGTGGAAGAAGGCAGCAAAGGAATCTTGAAGATATGTTACCACTGATTACACTTCCAAACTGACAAAAAAGTGCTGCTCCTAAATTTAGTACCATGAACTAGATTGCAAAACAGAAATGCACCATAAATTATCGTATTTATGACATGCAATACAATATATGGACCATTTTGCCAAATTTCTGTGACAAGCGCACAAGAATTATTGAAAAAATACCACCCCATTAGGTACCAAATTCAATGGAAATTTATAACCACCTTGGTTTCCACACCTGCAGGAATTAGTGTCAACAGTATATTTCCCCTCCTCCCCCAATCTTGAACTCTTCATGCCTGTACCCATAGTATGAAGTAAACAGCATTCATCCATTAGATAAATAAGTGTGTGTTGAGGACAAAGCTTTTTTTTTTTTTCTTTCTCTTTTTTTCAGTATTGTATGTCTGTGCACAGGTTTCCCAGGGGACCATGCAAATAAAGAGTAATTTGTGAAAAAAGCCTGAACTGAGAAACAGAAAAAGGGAGCTTACCCCAATTTATGTGGTAAGAAGGCTTCTATCCTAGATTTAACAGGAACTCAGCATCCCTGTGAACATGATAAAGACCATTGATATTTATATCAGAGATAGGTGATTTTCCCCATCTGCGTTTCTACTAACATCTGAAATAACTTGCAAATAACGTAGCCCACACAATAAGAGTATGTCACCTTTATAAATCAAACCTTACATAAACTAGCAAACAGGAAGAAAAAAAGAGACAGTATCAAATTGAGCAGCTAATTATGCTTGACGAGCTCCTCAGCTAGCATATGCTAATGTTTGAGGTTAGGAGGCTGAGCTGGAGCTTAGGCAACTTTTCCTTTAATATCTAACATGCTTTTCGTCAAAGATAACTAAGACTCAATTTTAAAAAGATTAGTTTAGGCTGCGAAATCCATCTGGATGCTCCTAAATCTGGTGTTTAGATTCTCAAAGACCCCTGTGTAGTTACTTCTGGAAGACTTCTGTCCTTTCAGATTTCTCCAATATAGCCTAAAAGTTTATCACTACTAGGCATGCTTAGAATTGCCTGTGGTCCTGGCATGTTAGAGGGACAGGTAGGGTCTAAGTATTTCGAGGACCTATATATTATGCCAAGCAATTTATTAGTGGATCCTATAGTCAGGTATCATGGGATGCACCTGCTGTCTATCTAAGGAAATACAAGGTAATCCCTTACTATTTTTACTATAACATTTACCAGAGTTTGTTGCTTTCCTCCTCCTTCTCTTCTTCTTCTTTTCCTGAGTGGAATTGAAAGCGTACCTCCTATGTGGATACTCTAATCACCAAACTAGGATATTCTGTGTAAGGCTCCCTCAAACCCTACTGCTACAGCTGCTCTGCTTTGCACAAGATCATTAAATATTCTGTGGACTAGGGGCAATGAGAATAGAAGTTAGGGTTGAAAAATGAAGAGGACAGTGTTGGCTGAGGGAAATGTGGCTTTGTAAACCTATATGGGGACCTTCACTACATTGTTGAAAGGCTTACAGTTAAGCCCTGTTTCTGCCTGAAAACAGCAGTAGTGCTTAGTTGCAGTCACCTAAATAAATTCTGCTTCTCAGAACTGTCTGAAAAACAAACTAATAGTAATTCTTTACTTGATAAAGTTACCTGGGTAAACACTCCAAGGACTGAGAGATTACCAAGCGCCCTTGTGGTTGGTGACTTTTGAAGAAAAAAAGCCCACCCAACAAAACCAAAACAAAAGCCCAACGGCCCATCTAGAAAATGTAGACATAGATATGTGATTTCATCAGGCTAACTCTGATTATTATATGTGCGCCTCTGTATGGTACTACATTGAAAAATGGGTCTGATTATGCTCTCTTTTCCTCTGAGTGAGCTCTGATTGACGTGGATGGAGAAGAGATTAATCTCAACGAATTCTCAAGGTCACTCAATGACTTTGGAAAAGAGATATTAGACGTAAGTGCCCAATCATGAGTCTTTTTTTCACATCACGCTTTTTCTTTCTAAATTTTATGAGTCCAGTTTCTGTGAAAATAATATTGTAAAAGGAACTACTTCTTCTCTCTGAACATGAAACCAAAAGGCAGCATAACAATATAAACTCTGATTCCATGTTGTTGCAGACTCGTCGAGTCACTGCACCGTGCATTTCTCCGTAACACAGGTGTATTGGATAATACAACCTGGGTCTTTCCATATGAGTACAGCCAACAGATGCAGATGTTAGCCCCAAGGAGAATACATTACAAGGAAAGAAAAATAAATGAATTAACCAGACAATACAACGTAATTTATTTCCTCCAGAGAATATATTTTCAGTGCAGATTTCATTTTAATAAACTTGTCTCGTACAAGATTTCCCAGTACCACTTCCAATCCAACTTCAAATGTATAACATCCTCAGAATGTAAATGATAGTTTACCTAAGGTAATTTGGAGGTTCAAGTCAGACTCAATACTACTGATTAGTGTTCTCATTTGCAAAAGATGATGGGTCTGTCTGACAAATTTTGAGACAGAATACTTATCTGCCTCTTGTGTCCCAGACTCAGGTTTATTTTTGTCCTGTTAGCACATTCCTGTGCTAACTGTAAACCTCATGAGGCCTGAAAGAATCATCAGACCTAAGTTTTGTAACATAAATAAATAAAAAAATAAAGGCAAGAAGACTGTTTCTGGCAATGAAGCACTTGCTGGAAGGCAGTAAATAACAACAGCCTACCTACTAGATCTGTTTGGTAAAGAAAGTTCCCTTTAATAGAGAGATTATTTTCCCTGTTTGGAGACTGCCCTAAATCCAACAGGGAGTAGCCTCTCTTCTACTGTCATCTATTATTACATAGTCATAAATTGTGGTTGTGATAATTTAAGTGGCAAGAGGATATCCTCCTGTTAGCAATACATCACACGTGCTGCTTTGATACATTACCTAGTATTTGAGCCAAAAAAACCTCAGCTCAGGTCTAAGCAACATGCATCTAGAAATCTCAGACTTTGCCACTGTAAATAATTTAGGTGCCTCCAAGATCTCCTAGAGGCAGTGACGTTCCTATCAGATTCACTGTTATAACTGATATTACTGCATTTATTTGCAAAGTTTCTAAGTTACAATGTGCTTAGTTGGCTTCAGCCGTAGAAGAGACATCTAAGCTTTATGCCTAGCTGTGTTCTTCCACCAGGACATCCTGATGGAGCAGGACCTACTTAAAGCTGGGTGAAGTGTTGTTTCCATCAGTTTAATCAGTTGGATATAGAAAGTTGGTTCGATGCCATCTCCATCACTTGCACTGATGTGAGACACGTGGTAGAGCAGGGAGTGGGTAACATGACCAGTGTCTGTGATAAAATACCTTCTGCACTCTCTGCCTTCCAGCAGGAATTGACATCAGTTTTGCTCAGGCGAGTAAATATTAGGAGGATGCGGAGTTTGTTTTTCTAGCTGTAATTCCCTCTACAGAAATTCAGCCTCATATCTAAGTACCACTTCTACCACACAGCACTGGGCTGAAGGAGGATTTTAGTGCTGCTGAGACCTCTGCATAGCAGTGGGCACCATTCCTCAATACTTTTGCATCCTCTAGATCTTGTTTGCCTTATCAGTCCCTCTGAGTGCTCACATCCACATGTGATGGACTATGGCAGAGCTAATGGGGAACGTAGGCTGAAACTGCATCCTACCTCCTTCATTTGGGATACTAGTTTTAGCAGGCTCTTACCTCCTTTTCTCTAACTTTAAAATCTAAGTTTCCCAATACTTTCCTCTTTGATGCTGTCTTTAAAAATGGAAGTAGAATTGCAGCTAAAAAGCAACCAAATAATCAACCAAACCGAAAAATCCAGCGATAAATCCCACTCTCTTGCTCTGTCAGTCTTGTTAATTGCCACTTTATTTAATACCTTCCTCTTCTGCTAAAGGTTATTAAGAAGGATGTTGGAGCCAGACACACTTTCAAGCTGGTTTTTTATTAGACAGAGATTACACTGTGAGATTTCCATCTAGGCTTTCACACTAGGGACTCCCTCTGCTCACTGGTCCATAATGACCGACCTACATATCTCTGCCGACCAGGATTTTGCTGGATGACTTCATTACCCAGCAAAATTTGAGTGCCCTTACTATATTCATTTGTCACAGAGATTAAACCCATGTGTTGATTTATTGAAAGCAGGCCTGGTGTGAAATGCAGGAATGCACATGACTCGTTCTTTTCTTTCTGACGTCACACTACTTCTGCCCAAATTACATTTGGCCATCTTTGTGCTGCTTTTAACTTCCTTAGAATTATTTTTGCCTTCTAGGGACAAATAATGACCATATGCCTTCATTTTGTAATATCTCTTTCTTTCCCTATCACTCTTCCCCCTTTATTTTTATTAACTTTATGTTATTCATCGATGTCATTGATGCCTTATCATCTATTTACTGAATGATCTGGAATTTATTCGACCCCTCCACAGTCATTCCCTTATGAAAATCTGAGCAAGACTGTATCTGAGCAGATATCTTATGAAAATCTGAGCAAGATACATTGCAGCTCTGGCTGGGGATCTGAGTTGGAAATGAGTGTACAAAACCTCAAAAGATAATCTAGTCCTAATGCCTCCTCAATTAGCTTCTTCAATAAATCGATGACAGCTATGTCCTTTGAAAATTAAGAATTATAAAGGGTTTTATCACAAAGGCTATGGGGTATGCGCCTGGATATAAATGGGTAATTGCCAAATGCAGGATGGCACAGTGAGGAAACCAGAGGCCAGGTTTCATCAGATACTTTGGGTGCAAATCATACAGTTTGTGAATGTGGTGTGAAAACGTAACTGGAAAGATTTTGGAGAGCAGACCTGTACTAAAACCTTTACCAATATATTTACCCTTGATTACAGCATTTGTGGCAAGACATAGGAATGGCCTGATATGCCAAACCACTTCATGTCCACATCCCTCAAGGAAATTCAAAGCTCTCTTACTCAGGACTCAGATCCAAAAAAGACCTTAACCTAAAGAGTCTGAGTTCAGTGCTGATCTTCATGTTTTTGCTTCCGCCTCCCTCCAGCCCTCATGGTGCCAAGCTGTGTAGGCGATAGAGTATTTGACGTTATGATGAGCCAGGAAGGAGAAACTTTGCTTCAGACAAGGCTGAGCAGATCGCGCTAAGCTCATCTACTCTGGTTCTTTGGGAGAGACAAACATGCATTCTTGCTGTTTCGGGGACCACAGAAAACCCTTGGCCACTTTTTTTAAAGCTCAACCCTGGAGGAGGCAGAGAGTAGTTCTGCTCCTTATTCTTCTTCTAGGACAAAACCTACATGGTTACAGTGTTCCCTAAGGATATACACACCAATGGGTCTATTCCTTCATCAAACTCGAAAGTTCCAAGCCCATGGTTCCTCCTCCAGGAGATCTTTAAAGAAAAGTAAGAGAGAAGAGAAAAATGCAAGAAAGAAAGAAAAAGAAAAAAGTATAATATTCTAAAAAGGGCAAGTTGTCCTTGTCATTCTGGGTACACCGAGAGATGAAAGCAAAGGACTTCAATGCTGAGGGTGTTTGGGCCCCTGGGGGAGCCTGACTTGTCCTACTCTGTACAGTGATCCCAAACAGGTTTCCCTGGGATCTATGAGCTAGAGCGTGCATCCACTAGTTGTGTGAAGAAGAATTGAGACTATTAATTTTTATCCAAGCAAATGAATTGTTCAGCCTTCACCTCTGCTTGTCATTTCTCTGAACTTTAAAATAGGAAAACAATACACTTTTACCTTATGGTGCTTTTAATTCACCGATCTTTGCTGCATGGTTACTGATCAGTAGGAAGGAATGCGCTTCACAGGATGTTTAAGACAGACTTGAATAAAATAATGTTTTCCCAATTATTCCTTGCATTATACATGTACTATGTGGGGTTTGCAAAACAGCACAGGATTAACAGAAGTCATAATACCAAGGAAACATCTCATTTGTTTCAAGTACTGAAGCTCTAAGTGTTTTGGGGAAAATAAGAGAAGGTTGTTGAGGAGAATTGCAAACACACTCAGTGGACTTGCAGCTAGGATATCAGAAACACATATATCATACAAATAGTTGTTTATCCTTCTGTGATGGACAACTAGAATACCTGTGTTCAGATAACATAGGTCTGCGATAGACTTAAAACACCCTGTTGAATGTCTTGCCTTGCTGCAGGAAAGATCAAAGCACAGTGGTAAACTACGCCTGTGTGAATCCCTGATACTGGGGCGAAACCAGCAGGTTTGGTGATCCTCTAGCATGGACCGAGCACTGTAGTGCCTCTGCCCAAGTGCTGCTTTGGAGGTACCCCGGTTGGCAAGGCAGTGAAAATTAATTTTCTCTTTGCATTTCGCCTGTGGTTTTGTGGTTGTTCTTGTGTCCTGCCTGTGCTGGCTCACTCAGTGTTTATTAGCAACAAATTCACTTTTGTCCTCTCCATTGACATAAAAATTTTCAACAGTTGTATTAATTTCCTTTTAAAACTCTTTTCCCTGCGACGACCTTAAACATCCCCACAATCTACAAAAAAAAAAAAAGTGACATTTGGAATTTAATGAAATACGTATATAAATAACTGACTCAAATCATCCCCTATACAAGTACAGATCCCCAATGTCACTTCTTTCCACAGACAGACATACAGGATGAAAAGGATAGCAAGGAGAGGTTTCCTTGGCAACATGTGCTAGAAAAGATTCAGAACTTCTCCCTTCCTCCTAAGACTCAAATTTTTGTGGGTTTTTTTGTTTATTTGTTTGTTCTTTTTTTCCCCTTAGACAGTCTTGTGTGAAGGGGAGGCAGGAATGTGAATCAAACCACTGAACTTGATCACTCCCAGCTGCTGGTTGCGTACAGCAGACACATGATCTGGACTCTGTCAGAGTTCTGAACTGGTCACTGCTTACGATGGGAGTCCAGCACCTCTAGAGTGAGAAGCAAACTGTCCTTGATATGTTCAGAATCCGAGCTCATTGTTAGTCTTGTTGGGATTCACTCATCCACAGGTTTTTTTTCATGTTTTTCTTTTCTTTCCCTTAAGGCTAAACCAATAAACAGGGTAGGAAAATTAGATCCACTAAGCAACTTACATGATTAAAAGATTTTAAGAACCAGGTTCATTTCACCTAATTTCAGATGCCTAAATGAGAAGTGGCTATCAAAGTGTACATTCCCGTTCAGCTGACAAACATCCAGAATAATTCAGATCTTTGTTGGGCTTTTTTGCCTTCTGCAGGAACAGTCCAGATGTGTTCATTCAGGGATGCCACAATGTTTATGCTTCTGTATTATCTACCTCACTGTGCATCTAAAGCCCTTAGAGACTATTTCCATGAAAACAGCTCAAAGAACAGAAAAGCGCAAGTTTACAATAGTTTACAATCAGTCCTGCAGTTACAAATCTGGTTTTCTTTCTACTAATTCCTTTAATTTTCCAAATTAAAGAAATATTATTTGATGGTTTCAGGCTTCTTCAAATCTGTTCAGGTGTCCAGAACTACTCGAGATTTACCCCAGTGAGCTGAGATGAGTAGGGCTAATTAAACCTACAGACACCCAGGATTAAATTTTGGTCCCATTGAAATCAATGGGTAATCGCCATCCCGTTAAGTAGAGCAGTTTTAATTCATAGATTTGGTAGGCGTTTCTTTAACATGGAATCAAGTCAAAGTATCTGTATTCGAGTTAGTCTGTTATGAGTAAGAGGGCTGCAGAAATGTTCTTTTACCCTTGCTATCGTTTCATTTACTCAAGTGTATTCTTAGCTCTGCATCATATTTCAGTACAAGCTGTTTTACAGAGTCCAGTAAGAGAACTTCTTGTCTGGGCATCTCGAGTGAACTGTAAGAAGACAATGGAGGACTGATGACTCTTTTCTGTATTTAGCTTATAGGATGTGCATGGTAGGAGCTGTTAAATTGTGTTGTCACGGTTTCTGTCCTCTATAAACTAATCTAACAAACTTGATAACAGCACTTTTGTGTGAAGGAAAAATGTGTGTGGATACAAACCAACAGTTAGAAGCAATGGCCAAGTAATAACCTACATTACTTCTACATTGGAGACAACTGAATTTCACTGAATTATTTAGAGTTGGAAGGGAGCATAGAGATCATCTAGTCCAACTCCCCTGCTGAAGCAGGATTGCCTAGAGCTAGAGCATGTTACTCAGGACTGCATC
>JAOXJK010000012.1:154023894-154034882 GCA_025774025.1 Xenus cinereus | reverse complement strand
TCGCGCGATTCCCGAGTCCTTTCGGGCCTCTCCGCCTTCCCTCGGCTTCTCCGTTTCCGGGAAGCCCCCTCTAGCTCCAACTTAAAGCACTCGCCGCTGCCGCTGTCCGCCTGGTCTTTTTTTCTTTTGAGTCCTACTTGTTGTCATTAAGTAGGGAAAAAAAATAAAAGAGGACGTGGATAAGAGAGAAGTTTGGTATAATGGGCTTTCATTTATAAAAAAATAAAATTATCATACATGAAGGGTCAAGGGCACGCAGCTCAGAGAAGGTAGGCAGGCTGAATTAAGCTCAATATCAGAGACATGGAGGGAAAATCTGTGACCTTTCATACGCACTAAATCAGGCTGATAGATCAGAAAGTCATAGAAGAGACTGTGGATTAAGGAGGGGAAATACGAACTTTCAATGAGGAGCAAACTGGGACATAGAACAGGAGGCCCTATTTATTTTCTCTGAGCTTTGATCTTTTTGAATTTAATATCTGAGATATCATACAAAGCACTATGAAGTTTGAACCCTTCTTTTGCTTATTTGGGAAAAGCTTACTTCATCCTTGGAAGTAATTAGGGTATTTTGGTGGTTGTGTTTTTTGGTAACAGCTTTTCCAAGCATTCATTTGTTTTCATAATAATTAATTTGAACAAACTCCAGAAATATGTTTTAATACATTTGCAATTCCCAACAGAATAAGGCAAATTGCACTTTTACATCAGAGGACAAATCAGTGACTCTTCTGAATGCACTGGAATGGTGCAAATAACAACCCACTGGGAACCTTGCAAAGCCTCAGCTTCTTATTTGCTTAACCATAATTGCATATTTATAAATTACAGCAGACTTTTCTAATTAATTTTGTATCATGTGAATAACATCGGTTTGTAACAACCTGCTATATTAGTAAAATCATTGCCAAGAAGACATAGCAGGCTGGAGTCACATTTAGTTGGAAGGGAAATGAAAGGCAGCCGGAGCAGAGACTAGCCTTTTGTTTCACTCATGAGAGGTAATTACCAACTCCAAAATATGAAGATAAAAGCCTTTCAATAAACTGACACCTTCTGCACATTAAGTCCCCAGAATGTTTTTAATTCTCTCAGGCGCAAAGGAGATGTACAAATGAAAACATGATTTTGAGTCAAGCCAACCAAAGCAGTATTATCTGGCAAAAAGGTGGTTATGATGGACTTCCTTCTGTGCCTGAGAAATCAGCATATGGAACAGTGCAAGGCCCCATCCTAGGATGTGCACTGTGGTCACTCTGGATGCTTAGGTCTTCCTGCAATCAAATCTGTGGTCTGTGTACTCAGGGGATCATTTGGATATGAGCTGGCAGATATGACACAGAATTTATGGGAAATCCATAAACCACAGCAGCTGGAAGCCAAGCAAGATGTCTCAAAGGGCATTAAATGCCTGTGTTTAGGTAACTGAATCCTTCCCTTGATCTCCTTGTCCATAGTACATTGTCTACATTCTGCCCGAGATCAAGCAGCTTACAAATCCCATCTGTTTTCACAGGGAAAATCTTGTTATGGGCACCTGATTGGCAGAGCTAAGAATTCCTTTTTTATAATTAATGTATACATTTTCTAAGCAAAAATACTACAGTTCTTCTTATTAGGCCAGGCATACTGCTATGCAATTATTGTTAATAATGCACTTAATTTTGATTTAGACAAACTCTAGTATTTGCCTTCTTTTTTGTTGTTGCACTCAGCCTTCTAGTGTTTCTGACTGTGAAGGTCAGCGTTGCCTGTTCTTCCTGGGGAATGGATCATAACGAGTTACCAATGACCCAGGTTTCTTCAACCGTCTTCACATGATGATTATGTTGAAGAAGTTCTTACGCTGTATTTTGGGGAGCTTCCTGGGTATATCTTGATATATTTTCATAACACAGTCTGTTTTTTTTCCATTGGTTACCAGCTAAAGTTTGAAGTTACACCATCACCTTTCCCCTCTTCAATCAACACAAAGACCTGATGTTTTTTACACAACTACTCCTTTCCATACATGACATTCACAGAGCTAAGCTAAAATGATTTAAGCTTAAACTAGGCAGTTTAGCTAAAACTAGCTAGGCAGTAGTTACTTGTCAGCTAGACAACTGTTATTACATCTAAAACAGGATAAAATCAGTTCAGGCTGAGAGTAACCTGGATAAATCCTGATGCCAACTTTTGTGAGCGCTTCAGTTATTTTTGCATGATGTCATCACCTAGGTGACATAGCTGGAGCTGTCATACAGTGCCATGACCTGGCTGGCTGGCAGCTGAATGTGCTTTGAAGACACTTCTAAACCAAGGATTTATCCAAGGGTTCCTCTTCTGGAAACTTCCACCAGGGTCTTTTCAAAAATCTCTAAGAAGCAAGGAATACATAGAGTGGACATTTTGACCTGGAAGATACTTTTGGTGAAGAGGTAGCCATGGAGTCTCTTCTTGATTTGACTTGGGTACGTGACCTCTCTTTGTATTCTAAAAGCTGTCCTGTGTTCCCAAGACAATGAAGCACTAGTGCTGCATGGACATTAAGAAGGTCACCAAAATCACTGACCTGAGCCACATTCAGAAATGTGAAATTTTTTAACTCAATGATTTAAAAAAAATAAAAATTCCTCAGGGTTTTCTTCTCTTGCAGGTCTCCAGAGAAAAATCTCTTAAAGCAAAGGAGCATTGCAAACATTTACAGCTGATTGTCCAGCTTCAATGTGGGTTTTTCAAATATTTTAAAGACTTTTTTATTTAATTGTAACACAAAGCTGTGTGCACATAAAACATAAGCAAACAAAACCAGTTTTCTCTCTGGAGAGAAGATGAGAGAGAATAAATTGCATGTGACCAATGTTAGTCACATTATTTGATGTACTGCTGGCAGGCATCCAAATATTACAGTGATGATGGTGGAACAATAACTTAAAAAAGAACACGGTAATACAGATTATTAGAACTAATGCCTCCCTTGTCCATCTCCTTCACTTGATCTGTCACAGATCAGTATGAAGGCTACTTGCAGTGCAGATCTTGATTGCGAAGAAGAATTTGGAGCTGTTGTAGCAAACTTTACTAAGAAACCTAGAATTTAAAAAAGAGTACTGCTTATTTTTTTAATTTGGCAAAGAAACTCTGTTGGATTCTGATTGCATAAAATCTGATTCACAGACAGCGTAAACAAGCACAGCTTCATTGAA
Organism: Xenus cinereus; assembly: GCA_025774025.1. Classification (NCBI taxonomy): domain Eukaryota; kingdom Metazoa; phylum Chordata; class Aves; order Charadriiformes; family Scolopacidae; genus Xenus; species Xenus cinereus. The sequence continues at coordinate 154,031,691 of JAOXJK010000012.1, read as the reverse complement.
GAGCGCTGCTTAGCCCTCAGAAAACACGTGTTCTTAGTGTAAACTGAGTCATCCTAATGAATTCAAGGAAGTTGTGATGATTTAAACCAGCTGAGAATATGGCCCATATTATTCCATTCATATCCTATTGCTGACAAGCATCACAGGAAACAGTGGCTGCCCATGTGAGCAGCAGCATGGGTAAAAAAAATCAGTGGAAAAAGCATACTTCGAGCTGCTCACATTTGGATTTTTTTCTGTTGCATTATGGCAATTTTTGCATTCAGGATTAGCATTCTCAGTTTTAATATGTTTGCTTACATGAAATGCAGATTGTAATTAAATGTCAGGCTGCTTAATTGTGCCTTCATTTGTATAAATTAAAATGTTGCTATAGAAAAAGAGAAGAAATAAAACACCTTTCATTTCCCTCTCAATGCTCTACCTGAATTAATAGTTAAATAAGAGGAGACAAAATATTTTTTCGGAGAATCAGTGTTAATTAGTATTTCGCAGTGTGGAAAGGATATGTTGTCACAGAACATGTATCACTTGCTTCACAAAGACAAAATGCTTCAATAAAATGTTTTTCTGCCCAGGGAGTGAGGAATGAGCACTGGCTCAGCAAACCAGCATTCAAAGACTTTTCCTCATACTGCTTGTTCTGGGTAATTGCTTGGAGCCAGCGCTGAGAAGGGGTATAGGGTTTTAAGGTGGGACTTGAGTAGAAGTAAGGCACCTGAATCTGAAAGGACTAATACAGAAAATTCTTCTACTTGGACTTAAGGCACCCGAGTTGATGGAATTAAGTTCATAATACGCCTTATCAGGTTTTAGAAACCAGGCAGTCGTATATTCCGGTGAGCACCAAAATGACCAGGGCTTTCTCCAGAAGATAAGGCATATGTGTACAAACTTTCTTGATGGAGAAAAAGCAAATAATTATTTCAGTTGCTGGGCAAGATATAAATATTCACTCAATATTCACTGAGCACTAGGTGAGATCTCTTTTAATTATTTCTTTGTTATTGCCACTGTGACAATTCTGGATATTCTGCCTATGATCATAAATCATCAGTTGCTTATTAAACCAAACTGCATGTTATCCGAGGACCAGCTGCCAGCAAAAGAGAAATTTTGAGGTCTTCAGCAGATTGTTGCTTCCTTGCAGTGGGGTCTGAAATGAAAGAAGTACGTGTTCATATTAGCCACAACAGAAGGTACTACTGACAGGCGAGGCTGGTTGTAAGGAAAGCATCAAGCTAGCAGGACAGAAGGGCCTCACAGCAGTAAGGCATGACTGGATCATGGTCTCTGCAAAAAGCAGCAAGCAGATGTCTCCCTGTGCTGCTGGGATTGTCCTGTGAATAAAACGTTGCCAGGACAGAGATTTTACTGCTAACGAAGGAGCACATGCAGAGAAGTGCAGGCACTGCTAGGCCTGGTTCCTGTAGGGTTTCTTTGCCTTAGCTCATTATACTGAAAACTAATGGGCACGCTTTGTAGCAAACAAGCACCGTGCAAACAGACAGTTATTTTAGAAACGAAGTAGACAAAGTAGACGTCTTTGAATGTTCCTTTTGTATGAAAGCTGACCTGGCTTATCTGTAACATGTGAGGGCTCATTCTGCATCATACAGGAGTATCATTTCTCCAGGATGACATATCCTAGAATCATAGAATCATAAGATGGTTAGAGTTGAAGGGACCTTAAAGTCCATCTAGTTTCAACCGCCCTGCCCTGGGCAGGGACCCCTCCCACCAGACCAGGTTGCTCAAAGCCCCATCCAACCAGGCCTTGAACACCTCCAGGGATGGGGCAGCCACAACTTCTCTGGGCAACTTGTTCCAGTGTCTCACTACCCCCACAATAAAGAATTTGTCTTTAATATTTAATCTAAATCTACCCTCTCCCAGTTTAACACCATTACCCCTTGTCCCATCAACACACTCCCTAGTAAAGAGTCCCTTCCCATCTCTCCTGTAGGCCCTCCTTAAGTACTGGAAGGCTGCCATAAGGTTTCCCAAAGCCTGCTCTTCTCCACGATGAACAACTCCAGTTCTTTCAGCCTGTCTTCTAGGAGAGGTGCTCCAGCCCTCTGATCATCTTTGATGAAATGCAGCAGCTTCAGTCAAGTATATGTGCCTAGGAGTGTTCACAACAGTAAGGCCTCATGGTAGAGAATGGCCTACATCCATGGCTTCCCTCCCCCTGTGGAAAGGTGACCACACACAAAACAGGTTGGGAATGGGCCCCAGGCTGTGCTACATCTTGAATCATGCATGGGAATTGTATTGGGAATGTACAGGATGGCCTGTGCACAAGCTGTGCCAAGGAGCATCACTGTTCCCAGGGACAACCTTTGGCACTATTTATTTCAATGGGAAAGGTATGGCTTGAAAAACCGAGCTGCAGTCCTATGCCCAGCGACAGAAAGCAGAAAAAAATGTTATTCACACTGTGGTTATTCACAAGTTAAAGAATGAAGCACAGGGACTAATTAGTCTTAAGCATCGAACTAAATTCACTTTCATGGATTTGGGGTGGGGGATATTGTCAAAGGCATTTTTAATTGCCCAGTTACAGCTGAAACTGACTAAAGTTAACAACTCTTCATATGTATCTTTAAAAATCGGGCCCTACATGAAAAATGGAAATAAGCCACCTTTCCTTCTATTTACTTTGTGTCAAATTATCAGTTAGGAGAACAAAAAGCTTCATCAAAACCTTCCTCACACTTGCTTTTCAAGAAGTGCTTAGAAGCAGAAGTACAAGGCTTGGGGCAGGTGGGGGGAGGAAACGCCATTCTCTCTAACCCCCTTAATTAACCATTTCTTAAAGAATGCTTACTAATTCACTGTGTAAGTCTGGGACTCAAGAAGCAGAGGATCTTTCTCTGTTGTGCATTCAGTGATGGTGTGTTTCTGGGCTGGTAATTCCACACAGGAGTCATGAGACTCTGCCAGTGCAGTGGCACAACCAAGAAGCAGTGGAGATAGGTCAGCACTCCTTTACTCCATTTGCTTCTTGGGATAAGCTATAGTCTCATGCTAACTTTGGAATTGTTACTTCATTTCTCCAGGTCTCTAATTTTCCACTTTTTATTATTTTTTTTTAATACATGTTAGCTCTTCTAAAATTATTTGTACATTACTGATGCAATTCATTTTTGCCATTGCAATTCATATTATCAAGCAATTTATTGTTATCAGTAGACTCATTGAATTATACATTTAATAACTTACTGTGATTATTCATACTGTGGTTGTACTCCCAGACTTCAATCAAAGGAATGATTCCACAGTGCAAGATCCTCTATAAACCATAATTTTCCCTATGTAGTCTTTGGCAAAAGAAGATCTTAGCAGTAAAAACAAGTAAATTGCAATGACATTTTTGTAATTTGGTTTTGGGGTTTTTTTGGCTTTTTTTTTTTTTTTCCATTTTTCACAAGCAAAACCACTGTGACAATAGCAAGAGTTACAATGGAATGAGTTCCAGGATCAAGCAGACTTGAAAATGGCATTTCAGCTGCTGGTCAAATTTATCTTTGATCCATCACTTGAAGCATTTCTAATCAAACTGTTCAGAGTCTTTTTAAGCCTGTTTGACTCATCACTATTCATGAAGGTGAAATCATTTCACGTGCAAAATTAGAATGACCTACTTGATAAGTCTGTGATAAAAATGTAGCTGACTACAGCAGAGAGGCAGCAGTTGCACCTGAGAGATAAGCCAGATTGAATGAGGCACTTCTTTCCCACTGGCTTGGAAGGTCAAGGAGAAGCAGCAGAATTTGGGTGTGATACACTTTTCTATAACAATGAGTATATGTTTTCTTATCTTGCTGAATGCTAATAGAAACTTGCAAGGAAAATGGATTACTTCTGAGGAAATAATTTTTTAGTATTCATGTTAGAACTTTATTTAAAATTTAGGATAAGAAGAAGAGTATTTTTTCATGAGTCTTCACTGATGAAACAGTGGAATTTGACACACTTTTGAAAACAATTAACACGTACATTGAAATAAAACTGCAGGGCTTGCCTTTCCTCCTTGATTTTTTTTGGAGGAATTATAACTGTAGCATATAGATTAATGAATCTACATGCATGGTGCTTCAGATCAGACAAATAATACAGCTGGTCAGAATAACTTCCTTAATATCCTTGTCAGGTTTTTCTTTTGTTGGTTTGTTTTCTTTTTAATCAAAATGAAAAATACTTCAGGGAATATCAAGTTTCCATTCACTTCCGTGAGTCAAGGGCTTGCTTTGTTTCTTATTTTTTAAGAGGGTGGGATATGCTTTCAAGGAAAATATTGTCAAAAATGAGATTTTTTTTTTCCAATTAAATAGCTCCTGGAAATGAATAACATTTATTTTACCAGCTTTGTAAATGCCCATTTCTAGTATCATATATTATGCTATGCATATTCTAATGCCCATTTCACCAAGCGTATTTAATCTCACTCTGCCAACACTCCGAGCCAACCAAAAGCCATATAGCCATGGCAAAGGAAAGCAAATTATCTCTGAGACACTTGGCTTTTCCAGTGGCCCAAAGATCTTTTGAAGTTATTTGTGTACTAAAGTTTATTGGCTGAGGTTTATCACATCAGCATCATGATAACATGTTTAAATGATTCCTGGAGCCAAATTAGCCTTTGTCATGCAGTACACAATAAAACTGTGTCCCGGTTTATTCAGTCATATTTTGAATCCTTCATGGAGTGAAAACTGGATTCCCATTCTAAAGCCTTAAGCACAGACCAGCTCAAGACCAGCTTTGTACAAGCTGGCCTTGCCAACAAAAAACCATGCAAAATCTTTCCAAAAGAAAAAACACAATTGTGACTCTCACAGCATGCAGAGACTTTGCAGTCTTTGGTTTTATGCCTCCCTCTTTTCTCACTTACCTCCTGAAAATGGATATGACTTTTCTATTGAAGCCATTTTTAATTATGTTACAATAATACTGATTTATTTTTTCCAGTTGTCGATCGCAACAATAAAATCATAGACATATATAATGGTTTGGGTTGGAAGGGACGTTAAAGGTCCCATATAGTTCCAAACCCCCTGCCCTGTGCAAGGACACCTCCCACTAGACCAGGTTGCTCAAAGCCCCATCCTGCCTGGTCTTGAACCCCTCCAGGGATGGGGCAGCCACAGCTTCTTTGGGCAACCTGTTCCAGCGTTTCAGCATCCTCACAGTAAAGAATTTATTCCTGATATCTAATCTAAATCTCCCCTCTTCCAGCTCAAAACCATTACCCCTCATCCTATCACTAAACACTCCCTCATAAAGAGTCCCTCCCTATCCCTCCTGTAGCCCCCTTTAAGAACTGGAAGGGACTATAAGATCTCGCCGGAGACTTTTCTTATCCAGGCTGAACAACTTCAACTCTCTCAGCCTGTCTTCACAGGAGAGGTGCTCCAGCCTTCTGGACTGACTCCAACAGGTCCATGTCCTTCTTAGACACATTGGAAATGAATAGTCTTGCTTCCAGCTAAGCAAGAAACTAAATTCAAAAATTTAATTAACAAAAGTAGCCTTTTAAGTTCATAGTTTTCAAATTTTACCGCCAGATATTTCAAAGATATAAAGTACACCAAAGTCCTGCTTTCTTTAATGGGAGTTGCATTTAATCATATGAAGCGGGAACTGGTTCTGCCCCTTTGAGGTGATCTTCACCTTTTCCATATCAGTCAAAACTGGAAGGGAGTTTCATCTGTACACTCCATCTGAGTTTTAAAAACTTCTTTAACTCTTGGAATATTTGTGTTTCCTGTAGCCAATTATCTCAGATGTGTAACCTTATCAAAGGCCTTTTGAAACTCAAAGTTGATGGTAACCCCTGTGGTTTGCCCAACTCACCATAGCAGGAATAACTTCAGAAACGTGTTATCTGTTTCTTTGCTCTGCAAATTCCATCCTGATGCACCTAGAAATGTGATCACTATCAGGTATAGCTTTTTATCTCCCTCTATTCTAAAAGAAACAAACAAACCACTCTGGACTTAAAAAAAAGTGCCAATTTCTTACCCTGGTGTCTGCCTCCCCACTAGCTTCTATATTGGTCTGAAATTGTTGGCGTTTGTTTCATCTTCTCTCCACTGCAAATGTTTTGGAAGAAGCACCTGCGGTTATTTATCCAAAGTCAAAGTCTACAGTGTAACTCAGTAATGAGTGAAAAGTAGGTGCAAAAGTGCAAAATGCTTCACTGGATGTAAAATATAAAAGAGGAAAAAATAAGTATTGGAGGAACAGCTAACTATTAAGATTTGAGTTTATTTTAAAAATATCACGTCTAAGAATTTTAGTGGTCACATCAGTCTAAGCAATATTTCTCTTTCTATTTTACCTTGTTAATGCAGCATTTAACCCTTTCATTCTTCCTTTCAGTCATTAACACCATAGACTTCTGCCCTCTCGTCCACCTAACCATCTTTGTACCTTACTGTTTCTCTTTTCTACTCTTACCTTTCTATAAATTCACAGTGACCTTGACTGTCCCTTTTACATTTTATTGTACTAGTTTTAATTTTTAGTGTCCCTCAAACTGTTCCCTTCCTGCTTTTGCGTATTTGATTTGTTACCATCTTCAAGAAAAGGTGAATGAACTACTGCCTTATTATATCTGAGGCACTGTATTGATATGGTATTTATTCTACACTTCTGAACTTTAAAAGGGCCATGAAAGCGTTCAGTTTCCCCTTGCCTTTTTTTCCTCCAAAAAATCTATCTGAGGGGTTTGGAGGGCACCTCATTTTTAGCATCTTTCTTTGAAAGGTATTGGCCCATGACACAGATAGATTTAGACCGGATAGATTTGGGGCTGGATAAACTGTGGCTCCTGGTCTTGCTGGAAGTTCTTGGTCGTGTAGCTTGTATGTCTTTCTCATACAATCATTATTTAAAAATGTTTGGGATAAGAAAGAGCTTTTCCTTCAAATTTTTAAGGGACTTAAAACACTGGTAGTGTCCTGGAAGTTTGTTTTCCCCTCTTTCAACAGTACAGTCAAAATTTAATAAACTTCTATCCTTTTGCCCTAATGGTACGAGGAAGCTATTCTTGCCATATGTGGAATGAGGATTTTTGTGGGGATTTTCTCTCAAACATCTAGTACGTGCTTGCCAATGGCGCTGAACCATACAGCAATCCTGTGTTCAGCCAGTTATTAACTGTCTTATTTTGCTATTCAGAATTCAGGCCATGAATCGCATGATTTTAAAATGATGCATGAGAAGAAGAGGGAACAAAAAATAGTTACCCTTCTCAAGGTAAACCTAAGGACTGCTAGGTGGGTCAAAATGCTCTTGGTAGAGTCTGAATGGTTCCCAGGTTCCTCTAACTGAGCGAGTAGCTCTATTTGTGTAAGTTACAGGACTGCAACATTTAACATGTCCTTTTCATCCTTACATTTGTCTAAGAAAGCCCCCTGGAAAATAGAAAGGAATTGATTTTACTGGTAGATCCAAGGCCTTTGAACTTATTAAAACTGTTATTCTCTTTATCAAAGTAATTATTTAGGCCACTGATTTCATATCCAGGTGTCTCAATTCCAAGACGTTCCTGGCTGAAAATATACAAGTACTGTTGATGGTAATAGAAAAGGACCTTCCACCCCCACTAATGTGGAATGAGCTCTAGTTTTAATCAGAGAGGCCTCCCGAGGATGATTTTGCCCACGGATACTGCCGGTCTTGGAAACTATCAACTAAAATCCCAGAGACAAAGAAGAGAGTGAGAACTTTGGCAGTAAATTTACTGTAGCCTTTATTTCAACTACCTACACTCTTGCCATGATATGA
>JAOXJK010000012.1:153984265-154023861 GCA_025774025.1 Xenus cinereus | reverse complement strand
TACCACTCCAATTTAAATGTATTGAAAGATCCAGTTCATCAACTCAAAATGCAATCAGCTCAGCCAGCTAAGTGAACACAACAGAGAAATCTATACCCGTTGCGATACAAGGAAGAAACACTGGGATTGATTCATTAGAGTCTGGCTTTCTTTTGCTAACCTGCTCAATCAGAAAGCACATCCTGTTGAAAATTTAAAGGACTTCCTGATAACTTAATAAAAATATGGAAACAGTTCCTCCCGGTCAGCAGATTTAACACTATAGTTTTCCGTTTGTGTTAAGTTCCCTGGGTATAAATCGCTCCTCCAAGGTCTTCGGATGTTGGAAGCAGAGGGTCTTGAGTCATGAAATAATTTATAACGGGTCAGCAATAATTTGTAAGAATGCCTTCTCTCAAGGGGAAAAAAAAGGCAAATAAAAAGCAAAAGTAAACAAACCAGCTAAATTAATTCTGCTGCAGTATATTTAGCATGAATGGGCAAGAAAGGCAGAGCCTGGGGGTACCATGCATGATAATCTATCATGACCAAGATAATTTATATACAGATTTCCTGCGCTGCAGGAGATCAGACTAAAGAAAGAAATTTCAAATGAATAAAGGATTTTGTTATTCCTGCTACCTTTATTAAAAGTCTGAGCATTTTATTAAAAGTCTGAGCATTTATTTACAAACCCCAGACTCCTGTCTGGAGCTGGACATTTACCTAACTACATATCCTCAAATGCTTCTGCTGAGTTAATGAAGTGTGAATGGGTTTCAGTGATGAGCACAGGGCTTTTTGGATTCAAGTTCTCCATGAATAAAACACTCTGGTCCAGATAAATGGGCATTCTAAATTAAAGATGCGGTTACTGTGCTGGATCATCAGGCTCGTGTCCTTCCAGCTCATAAAAAATTATTTCCAGAAGGTATTTTGTAAAAGATTAGAACTGTCTCTTTTAATGCATGAACTGGTTCTTGAGAGCCCTGCTGGTTCACTGAAGAGCCTCTTCCGTAGTGCATCACTTCAGGGGTTGTCTGCGACTCGGTGAAGTAGCAGTGCAGTTACTGTCAGTCCCATACACTTGTAGCAGTGTGTGCCAGCCCTCTATTTGTTTCACTCTACACTCCTGGAGCGTGCAAAGAGTACAGTCCCCTTAACTGCATTAGTCAAATGCCTGAGTCAAGGCCTGTGTCTATACTAACAATTTAATACTGGCAGTAGTCGATAATTTTATTTTCTTTAGACTTCCTATATGTAGCACATTGAATTTTCCTGCTGATACATATAATGTTTTGGGTAGGTTTTGTTTACTTTTTGATTATTATTGTAATGTAACTGGTGATCCTTGTATGATAGTTCCTTCCAAGGCTCCTACAGGCATTTTCCCGTTCAGCGCAGGCAGTATGAGATTTAGCTCAAGATCAAGGTGCTTCCAGGTAGGATTCTGTGTATAAGGGTATACATATGAGTGAGATGCCTAAATTCCCATTACAGTGTACAAAGATCTAGTTTGTTGATTAACCAGGATGGACTTGATTTTTTTTTTTCTCCCCCTAAACAGGCGTTTGGTGCCATTTGAGATATCACAGTGCATCTACGGCATCCACTTAGCTGTCACATATGACTAGGTCTGCTGGGAGATTTGCAACCAGGAGCGATACCCTCTCCTTATGAACCTTGATCAAGCCTTGGTATTTGATACAGGGCAGAGTGAATTTCTATGTACTATTCAGACATCTACAGGTAGACATCTACATTTAAGGGTCTTTCAATGGAGCTGAACTCCATCCTAGTTCTACAGTAAAAGCAACAAAGTTTTCTTTGGTGCTGCATCTTTAATTAAGGTGGAATCAGGTTCTGTGTTTCCTTGAAAAGAAGACAAGTTTTCTTACCTAATCCTGTAGCTGTAATGTGCAAGTGCTTTACAACCATGCAGAGATATTCCCAAGAAGTCAGGAAGGATTTTTACATGCCAGTTACGGTGGAGCAGCTGAGTTGAAGAGTTCTCTGAAAAAAGAGATATCTTGAAGTCAGTAGGATTCACTTTGTATGATGATAAGGGTTCACTTATCTAGACTATCTAGAACCTATGCCCACCAAATATTCTTTGTACATCCCGATAGCAGTGAACAGGGAAATGGAAATATTTGACTTAGCTCAGGGATACGTGCTGTTTGGCTTCGGGCCAACACTTTCCAAAAAGATCCTCTGAAGTATGAAGCTGTTTGGTAAACATTTGTTCCTTCCCCAAAGTACTTGAATCCATTTTTATGTTAAAGGTGTGTTTTGTTTCAGAGCTGCAAAACTAAAGCTATTGCTTTAAACATCATAATGCATCTGGTTAAGCACAAGCCACTTGTCATTAAGATTTGGTAGCATTCTGCATGTGTGTATCATCTGAATAACAAAATTGGAACTGAACAAACAAAACAAGCAAGCAAACAAACAACAAGAACAAAAAATAGATGAAAAACTGAGGTGTAGGTTTCAGCAATTTAAGTCTCGTTCATCTTCAAACAGACTTAATGTGTTGTATTACAATCCAGCCAAATTACATTCAGATCTGCCATGAAAACAAATTCAGGTGCACAATGGGCTTAATTATGCTTTAGAAAATAAGAGCATCACCAACAGCAGAAGGGGGCACTAGAAACTAGCTGCTATATTTTCTGAATCTGTTTCTTCTTTCGCAATCACCTTAACATTTATAGTATGAATAAAAAAAATAAAAATGCATGCACATAGTCTCATTTACTAATGAGTTGCCCTTCCACCCTTTCTCAAGGTTTAGTGGATGTGTGTCCTGTCTTCAGCCTTTACCTCCCGTGACTGGTATTCTTTAGCTGCTCTACAGTTACAGAAGAGATTGCCACTTCAGCAGGCCCAGCAGGGCTAATTGGACCCTACATCAGTTTCCTTTTAGAAAATCGTGATACAATGCTTTCAGCGATGCAGAAATGAAGTATTACCTTCCAAATAAAGTATTATCTATTAACTCTTTAAAGGAACAAATCCATTTAGAGCAAGGTGCAAAACTAACAGAAGGGTTGAAAGCTGGGGCATTGCTTATGCCTTGTTGGAACTCCCCTTGGAAGAACCCAGAAAGTTCTCTAGAAGAAACAAGGATCACCATCTCCTCTCAGCATCAGTATCTCCTTGTCTTTCCCATGGTAACTAAATCTTTTTTACCTGTTATATTCAACTGGTTTTAAGGAAGAACCCTTAATATTCCGAAACCTTGGTGGTTTTAGGTTTCTGTTGATCATATGCATGACCTTAAGAAAATAAAATCTTTCAAGAGGCATCTAGAAAGCAGTGGTTAGCCTGTTACCTGAGCTGATTTAGAGATAAGGCTGTGCAGAATTTCTCTTCATAGCAACTACAGAATCACAGAATCACACGCGGTTGGAAGGGACCTCTGGACATCATCTAGTCCAACCCCCCTGCCAAAGCAGGTCCCCCTAGAGCAGGTTGTTATTTTGTTTTCTTTGGCTTCACTCATTTTTGGCCTTCTCTGATTTATCACCATTCAAACACAACACCAGGTAACTATTCTTAGAATCACAGTATGCTGTCTAACCCAAAAAACTTCTCTGTGCAATATCCTGTCTCTTTTTTTTTAAAAAAAATGATGTTACCTTTAGGGGTTCCAGGATTCTGCCCCTTCCTTTGAGAAGCCATAAACCTTTCCATGTCATTCCATAGGTTTTATAGACAGAGGTACTTTCTTTTTAATTTTTTTCCCCCATCTATTAGCAAAGTAAAGAACACCCCCCCACCCAAGAGGACAACACAAACTAAAGTTCATCTTTTAGACTTTTTTAAATCTAGCTTAAATTTTCCATTATTCAATTTCAATTATTATGCTTTTCTGTTGAAGAGACATACAGAAATCTTTTCTCTCCCAAGTGTCCTGAATTGTAATAAGAAAGGGTAGGAAATATGCTTTAAAAATTTATACTGAGGGGTTATAGTGGTTGACACTGCAATTAGAGGTTAAGAAAATGCTAAAGGCATGTTGTCCTTTTAATGGAGGTTCCAATTCAGCTCTTTTTTTCTCCCCGGGTAGAAGCAGGTATACAGGGACTCTGAAATGGATGCATGCAGGATCTGCTAAATGTGTTTCTAATTGTCTGAGTTTAATAATTGATAATATAGACATAGCTTGTGAATTTTTCTTTCACATAAAAGATAATTGTGCCTGAGTATAGCATAGTCTGAAATTAAATGTGTTAAGTGCTCCAGGGACTAGCATGTACGTGCTATGAAAGATCATTCCTTTTGATCAGTGTAAGTTAGAACATGTAACAACTTTTATTTATTTGGATTGTAGTGGCACTCAAAGAGCTAAAGCAGGGCTGATGAGACATGATGACAGGTGATGTCTATTCTCTTCCCCATAAGGAGGCAGTAGAAGTTGTTGCCTGCCTTCATTGTTCTATTCTTTTCTCCTCATCTGAGAGCTCCAAACAGGACCTCTGGCCTTCCAGGATGCTCCTTCTAAGGTGATTTGTCTTTCTTTTGTGCAGATTTCTCTCTTATCCCCTTTCTTTTTGGTCTCCTGCACCTCAGGGGGGGCAAAGAAGAGGCAGAAACAACTGCTTCAGGTTTCTTCTATTTTCTACTCCAATACTATTTGTAAGAAGAGGAAGGATTTCTCAAGGACTGAGAGGAGCAAAGGGCAAAGAGCATGTGATGGATGTCTTAGGAGGACATAAGATCCTAAAAATTTGGACAAATTAGAAGCTATGAAAAACCAGCAGGGGACGTGAGGTGAAAGCTGCTTGTTGGGGGAATCTTCTAGGAAACAAAGAGGACAGAGTGCATCAGAAGGAAAAGAGAGAAATTTATTCTGAAATATGATGGATAAACAATATGAGACAGTGGTCAAGTGAGAGAAAGAAAGGAAAAAGAGAGAACCTTGAGTATGTAAGATTAGTAAACAGGCAGCAATAGTTTTTGCAAAAAGGATCTATGCTTACAGAGATCAGTGTTAGGCCTGAGTAGAAACCCATTAAAACCCAGATCAGTATTGGCTTCAAAGAGCTTTGGATTAGGGTTCAATCAACTCTATCTTTTGAGATGCCTGATAATAACTTTTTCTGAAGGGGTGGTGGGCATTGAGTAGCATTTTGGTTTAGCAAACAAAGCATAACCCAATCTTATGAAGTTCTTGTTGTGACTGAGACAGAAAAAAGGTACTTTCACAACACTCTGGCTGCAGTGAAGTGCCCACACTTAATTTGGAGTATTCCTTCTGCCTGTAATTGCTCACCGTAGTGGTCTTTGGTGCTGTGCTGAAAAGGGCAACCAACAGCAAAAATACTCCTGATTGGTTTCCGTGGCATTTGCTAAGCACGAAGATGATTTTGCAGGACCACCTCTCCCTGCATTGCTGGGTTTTTCCTGGAAGGTGAGCAACGAGACATCACCTTCCAGAGGCAACATGCAGCTCTTTGCTCCCAGATCTCTTCTGTGTGGTTTTGTAAGACTGTGCTCTTGAATCATCAAACAGCCAGGCAACGAAGGTTCAGGAGATGGTTTGGGTTCTTTTGGTTTTATTTTGTTTTGTAATGACGCTCTTATATACTAACCTAAACAGCACAAATAATACTGTGCTGGAAAAACTTCTGTGGCTTTCTCAAGGGTCCCCATGCTTTTATGTGTTTGAAATCACAAGCTTTCATCTTTCATTCTAAGGCACAGCAGTCTTTAATGTGTGTGGTCAGGTGCCTGCAATTGCTTTCTTTCAATACAGAGAAACAGCAGTCTAGAAAATTATACACAAACCCTATATACAGGAATAACTCTGGATGAAAATGACTTCTCTCTTGCATTTCTGAACTAAAACTGGCTAAATTTCTCTCCCCGCTCACACTCGCTTTCAGGCAAATCAAAGAAATTCAGTGAAGCACAGGAAGCTACATGCCAAATAAATAATAATAATAATAATAATCTGTAATTTTAAATCACAGGCAAAAGCTAGCCATGAAATTAAGAAATTAGAATGAAATACACAATGGTTAATTTCGAGGCAAAATCGACTCAAGGCAAGCACTTTCCTAGTGATGAGCAAATCTGTGTGCAATTACATCAGTGTAATAAAGGACACTGGTAACCGTGTAGGTTCTGATAAATGGCAGTGATGCACAAGATGATAACTAAAACCTGGATAAAAAGTCACTGCTATATTACAGCAGAAATCGATGATATTTGAAATGATTCATTGATGAAAAAGTAATAGCCATGAAAGCAAACCTAGGGAAAAAAAAAAAAAAGAGAGTGCTAGAAATATGCTTGTGTTATATTAAAGATACACTCATAAGTAGTTTGTGAAGACTTAGTAGGTGGTTAATCAAATCCAGGAGACTGTCCAAGAGGTCTGTAAGTTTGTGATAACCCTTATTTACACTCAACTATGTCATCTCTAATTAATAGACCTCTGGATCAGCACATGCATTATTAACACAAGCTAAAGAAATTATAATTATGAATCCTTTATGTATTAACTACTTAAGTCTGCCTTACAGGGTAAGGTGCATTGGGGTAAGGTGAAAGCCCAAATATATTCAGAAATTTATTCATGATAAATGAAAATGTAGTGTTAATAACACATTTGACAACTGTCGAAAAAAAACCACAACACTTTGCAATTGACTAAATACTAACAGCGATGAACACTAAAGTTAATAACAGCTAGTCCACTAACTACTGTCATCTTTCCCATGAGACATGAGCACATCTACTTTGGAAAACGGAAAAATACTTTTCAATTTCTCACCAGTATTCTCACCTTATATATCTAAGGACTGTTATGATCCTTAGATAAAAAAGATCTTTAGATCACTGGCTTCTTTTTTGAAATAGTAATGTTTTTTTCCAATCTTGAATTAGTCTCAAAGGTTGATGGTCTTACAAAGTTCAACACAGACAATCATTGCTTTGATCCAGTGTCATAGACTGTATAAATAATTATCCTATATTTTCAAATAAGAAGTCACTTGGAAAAAGGGACACAATACTTCAATTTTAATAAAATTAACACGATCTATTATGAAAATTCAGTAATTTTATTCAAGAAATATATGAATTCTGGAGACCAAGATATCTCTTGTAAGTTTATATTTCCTAAAAAAAGTGTTTCTTGAACATGAATTGTAGTAGCAAAATTCCTTCGATATAATTCATTAGCTGTAGATGATTGAGAAAAATGCTGCTGTTTCATTTCATCAAAAGATGAATAAGAACAGGTCAATGTGAAGTAATTGTGGGCAAAAGAAAAGGTCCTTCCTTTTGTCAGAGGAAGAAATTTCTGTAGAAATACCAAAGTCTTCATGTCATTTTCCAGTAAAACCTCTACTGGAATATTCTGTGCAGTTGTGGCAGGAATTATGGGACTTAAGTTATAAGTGAGTTTATTTTGAAAGTATGAAAATCAAGTTTGTTCTTTAGTTATAACAGTGGAGCAGCTGTGTATCGGAGCTGTGTCTGTGCGCACACCCAGCGTACTTACTTTTACTCAGCAGCGTGGTCCAAGAGGTTCCTGGAAAGGCATCTGTATAGATAGAAAAATGGGCTCCCTTGAGACAGTAAGAAAAGTCAAAACTGGGCGAGTGACTCAGACTTCACAATTAAGTATTGGACTGATTGTTACAGGAGCTGTTCAGATGGGAGTTTCAAATAGTTCTATAAATTCCACCTGAGTCAACTCCTGCTGCATCAGGTCCAATTTGTACATTTAGTGCTGAGTAAACTCCTGCGTGAACTACCCAGAAGACTTGCTTAGGTTGTCCCTGCTGCAGGAGTGTTGTGCATAGATACTACAGTTGTAAATAGACAATCTAAATGTTTTCTTGCAGAACTGGTTGTTTAGGACAATCTTTTGTATACAGTTAAAACATTCGAGACATCTTTTGTACGTATTTAAGGTGTATCAATATTATGTATGTGCTGGGGTGGTCATGTCAGAGTCTGGCCACCTGGGTTGTACGAACCGAGCCAAGCAGTGGATTTGGGACATCTTTCTTGATTCAGGTGAAGATACTAATGTAAGGACCCTTGCAACAGAGATTCCCGTCACCATCAGACAGCAACTGACCCTTCTGCTTGGGCAAATTAAGTTCTCATGGCATTACCATCTGTCAGACTCCCAACAAATTTGTTTGTTTGTTTCTAACAGTCTGTGTATCTGCGTAACACAGTTCGGTGTAAGCAAAAAATAAATCAAATAAGGCTAGAGTAGGTATTGAGACATGTGATTGTACACAGGGAATGAAAAAATATACCTCATGAGAGTGTACTGAAAGAGCTTGGCTTATTTAGCATAATAAAACAAAGACTGTCAAGATATATAATTGTGATCTGTAAATATGCCAGGGGAGTGAACATTAGTGAGAGACAAGTACTGTCAAAGGACAATGTTTTTACGTAGTTACTGCAAAGTAGCTGTGAATAGGCAGATTCTAAAATCTAGAAGTTGATTTCCCATGGAGGAAATGAGACAAAAAAAAATATATTACAGTAAGAGTAATATGGGTAAAAAAAATCTAGAGTTTTATGCTGAAACTATTAGATTTATGAAAGGGATCACATGATGCATGCCTGAGACAGCAAAGCACTGGACTTAATGGCTCAGGAAGTCCCTTCCTTTCCAACATTCCATGTTTCTCTTTCAAAATGTTAGAGAATGACGGTCTTTTAGCTGATGGATTGTCTTTTCCCCCTGCTAGATTGAGGAGCGTGGTGAAACCTGCCACCGCTACTGTAGCTTGTGATTTGCAGCCTAAAACATGGGCCCACAAGGTTTTCACAGTTTGAATAACTATCTGTTTCAAAGCACCTTCCTGAAACAATTGTGGTGATGTCTAATGCCGCAGTGGCTCCTACATTGGTGCACTGAGCAAAATAAGGTGTGTTCAGAATCATTCAGAAGCTGGAGGGCCATATCTCAGGCTGGGTCCAGCCCTCCAACCACAGCCTGCATAGCCTTGACCGACAACTTTATATATTCTAAAGTGTCAAGAAGCAAAGAAATCACTGATTTCTGGTGGGGGCTGCTATGCCCACTCTGTGCTGGTGATCCTAATTAAAAACATACTCAATGAATTTAAAAAACCCAATAAAATTGCTTATAGGATTCATCATGCTCCAGCTGCATCTGGTAACCTGTCCACTGGACAGGGGTACCAAAGCTCCATTGAGCTACCCTGCAAGGCACTGCTGGTACTATTTGTGTGAGTAGTGAACCATCTGCAAAATGGAGAAAGCGCGACAGGGGTCTACAGGTCCTGTCTGGATACTTTAATAACACCCCTCTTTGGTTAGATTCGTTCCTAATGACGCCCATGAAGTGGCTTACATCTGCGAGATGGATTTATCAGAGGCTGCATCTCTTACTGTCCTCTGGCTCTGTTACAACACTCTTCAAAGTCATAAAATTGAATTCCTGCTTTTTTGGCATTGAGGCAAGCCCCTTAGGCAGGAGGGAAGAAAATTATAAGTGAAATAAACCAACAGCTGAAGATAATCACAAGTCATGTGCAAACAGCCCTCTCCTTTTCAGAGATGGTCTTTAATAATCCTATTTTTCTGGATTCGCTCAGATTTCAGCAGGCACTCATCAGCAGCGTAGGAGTCTTATTAAAAGCAATAGCTAGCTTTTTGCTCATTTCACTGAACACTCTTCACTTCAATGAGTTTCAGTTCAGTCCAATTAGTCAGTGCAATTTAGTTTGTTCAATGCAAATCACTGGGTTTTAATTGAGTCCAATTAGGCACAAATCAATAAAAGTCAATTCAAACTAATTATCTTCTATACAAATCAATAGGATTCAATTAAAATCAATGAAGGTCTTATTCACTCTAATGACCGACCTGTTCCCTCTCTTCAGTTGTTATAAAGGGAGTCCACACATTGTTCAATGTGGTGGCTCTTGGCAAGTATCTCTCCTTTAGTGAGAGAATATTAATCATTAGAGAAAGTATGGAGAAAAAGATATGTAACTGGGTTATCCTTTTCCCATTTCCAACTCTTGTGCAGTGAATTTTCTGCAGTGAAATCTCTTTCAGATTATGCAGGTGGTTGAATATGCGTGCAAGTTTAGGCATACCTACCTGAAATCTGAGTTCTGCAGTCACAGAAATTATACACTGATGACTGTATTTAATCTCATTCATATTGTTTAGTTCTAGAAATTTCTCCTAATTTTTAAAATGTGATTGTGGTTTGAAAAACTGACCTGAAGTTTGTTGTTAGGCATGTGTTTAACTGCTTAGCTTAACTGACAGCAGCCTCTTGCTGGTGTTAATCTATAGAGTAAGAAGCCTTCCAGTAAAGACCTTATTTCATGCTTTTATAATGGATACTACAAAGAAAACCTTGATATAACCTCTATATAGAGAGGGGAGGGTATACACTATGGTAATCACAGAATCATTGAGGCTGTATACTGGTTCTGGCTGGGATAGCGTTAATATTCTTCACAGGAGCTCATGTGGTGCTATATTTTGGATTTCTGACCAAAACAGTAACGTAAACACCATAATGTTCTAGCTTTTGCTGAACAGTGTTTGCATTCCTCTCTTTCTCAGTCTGCCCCCCAGGGAATAGATTGGGAGTGTGCAACAGGGGGACAGCTGACCCCAACGGGACAAAGGGATATCCCATACCAGATGACGTTGTGCCCAGCAATAAAAGCTGGGGGGAAGGAGGGACATTTGGAGTTATGGCATTCATTTTCCCAAGTTATCATTACACGTGATGAAGGCGTGCTTTCCTGGAAACGGTTAAACAACTGCCTGCCAATAGGAAATAGTGAATGAATTCCTTGTTTTGCTTTGGTTGTGCATACAACTTTTGCTTTACCTATTAAACTTTATCTATCCAACTATATTTATGATTCTTTCCCCTGTCTCACTGTGGGAGGCGGGTGGCTGTGTGGGGCTTAGCTGCTGGCCAGAGTTAAACCACAACAGTTTGCAAGGCACCTCTTGAGATCACCTAGTCTAGCTCATCTAACAGATGAGGTAACATCTAACAGATAAGCTAGAACAGGTTGTCTGGGACCATGTCAGGTTAGGCTTTGAAAATCTCCAAGGACAGAGACTGCACAGCCTCTCTGCACAACCTCTTCCACTGTTTGAGCATGCTCGGAGTTCAAAAGTGGTGGTGGTGGGGTTGTGTTCAGATAGAATTTAATGTGTTTTAATTTGTGCCTATTACCTCTTGTCCCGTCAGTGGGCATTTCTGGAAAGAGTCTGGCTCCTCCTCCTTCATTCCTTCTCATCAGATATTTATGCACAGGGATAAGATCCACCTGAGCCTTCACTTCTCCAAGCTGAACAGTACCATCTCTTTCAGCCTTTTCTCATATGCTCAGTTAAGCTTTCATCTTCAGCTAACTTCCTAGCACAATTTGAAAAATGGAGTTGAAGATGCAGTGCTAGGTTTGTGGAGTCATTTTTGTGTGGAGTAGAAGTGTAGTATGGGATAAAGCTACTTACATTAACACATGTGAGAAGACAGTATTAAAGGCTGGACCATGACCTATATGGCTCCCTAGTTTGAAATAAATTAGGATGTTTTTTGTTTTACTGAAAGTGGAGTCACAAGCAGAAGTGAGATGGAAATTTCTGCCCTAAAGCCTCACTAAGAACAACAGAACTGTTTCCTGAATCCCTGCTCACTTCTACATCTCCAATTTCAAATGAAATACCTTCTTTTCCACTATATATATATCACTTCTTTGTACCAGATTGTCCTTACCCATGCTGAGTAGTAGCTATTTAAATATCTCTACAGATGTCAACAGCTTTATCTGAGATTAAAATACCACCTGACTTCCTGCAGGTATCATGCTATGAACTAAGTATGCACATTTAAAAATAACATTCAAATTATTAAGATTCCAAAGATTCCAAGGCTTTTTAGAACAAAAAAAAAAGTAGCTCTCTTTTTCTCTTTTTTCCCCCCTGTTTTTTTCTCTCTCTTTTTTTTTTTCCTTAATTTCTAGTGTGGAGACATCTTTATTAAGAAAGGGGAAGAACTGATAGAGATTTTTTTAACCTTAAATGTCTTGAGTGTTCCATCTTCTCAAGTGCAGTCATGGTTTATAAGTCTGTTACCAATTTGCAATGTTTCTGTTAAAGTGGATGCTCAAATGCACAGCCCAGTGGAGCTAAATGCATGTGGAGGCAATATTGTCCCTAACATTTATTAAATTGATGGATAGACTGGGAAAAAAAAAGAAAAGGAAAAAAGACAACACAAATTATACATGACTATATAATTCAAGAATGCACATAAATTTGCAAATAAGAGCTGAAGGAACATCATAATAAAATAAATTAATCCTTTATTGAAATATCATGAAAATTCATCGAATATATAATAAACAATTTTATACAAGATACTATATACATGTTCTTTTGTAAAAAAGAGCAAGTCCCAGTTACTAGATCTACAAGAAAACCTCTACATCTATTTTGCTTTAATACATTACAGTATTTTTTTCAATGCTAAAATAAATACTAACATATGGGTGCGTGTGAGTTGGACCAAAGAAATGTGTAGCTCAGTACCTTGTATAGAGAAAGGCTATCCTATATGATACTTTCTCTGAGCACTCTTCTGGCCTCCAATGGTTTGCTGCTGAAGAAGTTCCTGGGTAAGAGTTGGTACCTTGCTGCTTCATCATTCTGATGGATTTATCCTCCATGACCTTGACCAGCACTTTGTAGTCAGCTTCTTTGAGATTATGCAGGAAATTGGTAAGAATACAGTTCCTGCTCCAATTAGCTGCAATTACTCCTGAGTGTCCCCAGAGCAGGCCTATCAGAGAAGTGTGAGATGACCTATTGCCTTCTGCACATCCCTATAAACAGTTTTTGTCACCCTTCTATAGTGATCATTCCATGCCACTGTTCAATTTTTCTACTTTTTACTAAACTTTCAATATATTCATTCTTCTTATACACCCCAATCCATTTTCTTCTGATATTTTTCAAGTTTCTAATCAGTCTTCTATGCTGTATAACATATTTTGGTTACTTGTGTTTCCCTTTTTACCCTCTGTGCTATTTGACATTTCTAATAACTTCATTAGTGAATGAAGATGGTATTTAAAAAAAAAAAATAAAAAAAAGTTCTGATTACTGGAGATGTTAAAGGGGAAATGCATACAAAAGCTGCCCAAGACCACCTGACCATTTGAATAACCCATAAAGAGTGGCTTTCGCTTTGCACATCTAGGAAAAAAAAAATAAAAAGAGGATGGTAATATGTCTAAAGAAACTAACAGCAACACTGCATTTGTGAGATTAATTCTATTATTCTGCGGCCAGAAATTTTCCTTACAGTTAAGAGGCTGTGCACAGGTAATCTTGGGAGGGTGGAAGGTGTTGTTCAAACAGAGGGGAGAGGGAGAAAGAGGGAGGAGGGAACTTTTCAAATTTCATTTTTCCAAAACAGGGTATTTCATGATACCATCAAACTCTCTCCAAAGTTTTCAGTTATTTCTTTCCCAAGTGTTTCTCCTGCACTGTCTTGTAGTTTAATGTCTTTGGGGTGTAAGAGTGAATGTGCTGGCAATTTAGATATGGGTTGGGAGAGTCTGAAGTGCATGAAAGTCAGGTCTGTATAATTTGTTTGGAAGGTTAGTAGTTGAGAGGTAGAGGGAGTTATCATTTACTTTTAGAAAAGAGTTTTCCCTCTGTTGCCTGTTTCATGAAGTTTAGCGCCCAAGTTCCTGAAAAGAGGAACTGAAGTAACTTACTGAAAAAGTGAAAGGTTGCGACAAGTGAATCTGTAGAGGATTCAAAAGGAAGGCTTGGGTTTAAGACTGAAGGGACACAGATAGACCAAATCCACATGCTGATGGTTTAAATCCTATTTCAGATTCTTTTCCCCATATCAGTTAGTTTTTTATTATTAATAATAATAAAGTTTCTGCATAATGTCTTAATCCCTTCAAAAATTTACTAGCTCTTTACAGACTATCAAATTTCTCTAATGACTACACCAAGGAAATAGGGAAAATTTGGCTAAGAGGAGCACAAAGATTTTTCTGGACCTGGGGCATGAGACTCCCCTCACATACAATCGCAAAGGTAGCTCCCTGCCCACACTCTGAACCCAAATTACTGCTAGGTCCTCGTAAACTATAGATCTTGTACATTTAGTCCCAGTTTCCTTCTCTTGCGTATAGCCAGATCTATACTGAGGGGTATAAGGTATCAAGTATGGATGACACAAAGCCAAAATCTCCTAAGTTAACTCATTTAGCTTCTCACCCAATCTTTTTTTTGACATTTCAGTGGAACAAATGGGATGCTCTGGATGGCACAGCACTCCACAGAAGATTTGTTTGAATTCTCATTTTGGCAACCATTGCTATGAATGTGGCTTGGGGATATAAATGGTGCCTGGTAAAACCAGCTGTATTTTGTTAGGGTCACCTCCAATGGTGGTAATTGAGCCAGCTCCTTTTAATAGCGGTTTAATTCTCTTTCCCTTCAGTGTCACATTGAATCAAAAGTTCTCATTTTTATTTTCTTTATGCTTTATTTCAAAGCTAAATGGGCTGTACATATTACTGGTCTTAATCCTTCATGGAACTAGCACAAATTGACATTTTCCACATCCCAGGGTAAGACAAAGATTAATTAAAAGCCTCATGCTGGCCTATTATCCTCCTTTTTCATTTCATTTCTAATTCCCATGAATTTTAAACTAACTTTAAAATTATTCCTTTTCCAAATATGAATAAATCCGAGCATCAGAATCTCAAAAAAAAAAAACCCCTGAGGAGACAGCCATGAACCAGTAATATGCATGCCCAAGTGATGATAGGAAATTTCCCAAGACATCCAGTTCTCTAGTAAATCCCAGGCCAGTTTTGCAGAGTTCAGATAAATAAAGATGAATGCTCAAACTTCTAATTGCTCATCCAATTAAAGACTATGAATCATAGTCATATTCATCTTAAAGGATTACCAAGAAGAAAAAAGCAGTGGAGTTGTGGAGAAAACGGAATGGGAAATCACTCCTTAGGCTCCCTGTTTTCAATATACAACAGTTTCATCTTATAATGAAGGATACAATACTAGTTATTCATGTGTGTGTTTTTGTGTGACTCTTCTATTACTAGTAATCAAACTGTAACAAACAGATCCATTACAAGCAGTTAATTTGGAATGAGGGTTTGCACAATAAGAGCCCTCTCCCTTTATGTGAATTAGGAGGTAGGAAAGGATGATGAAGAAGTTCAGCTGTTGCTGTCTTGGAGTTTTATGACTTTAGTACTGGCCATAATTTTGTGGAAAGTAACTTTTTTTGGGTAATTGTTATTATTAAATACTCAGAGAAATTAGGCACCCCCTAAAAAACAGAAAAAGAAATGCATTTATTCACCTAGTATATTATGGAAGTCACTCATAGTATTTTGAAAGTTGAATTGTAAGTATATTCAATTCAGAATTGCTAGAGGTTTCAAAGATTACACACGAAATATCTTGTCCTTATGCTTTGCTTTAGGAATCTGACTGGACTACATAAATCTTTATTTAACTGTTCACGGCATTTTGTGTGTTCTTAAGTGATCGAGAAACACCCAGTGGCACCATCCAGCCATCTTCCATATCCCACCAGATAAGATCCCTACTAGAGATGTGGAAATATCTCCATTCCTCATTCAGGGTTGGTCCAAGACTCAGTGTCACACCTCCACTTCTCTAGTGACTGGGGGTAAATGGAGAAAATACCAGATGTGGACACTATGATGATGGTGGCAGAGAGCTGTAAAGGGCACAGCTTCTTATAGAATCATAGAATTGTCCAGGCTGGAAGGGACCTCCAAAGGTCATCTAGTCCGACCTCCCCGCAGTCGCAGGGACACCCAATGTGTTCTTCTCTGACGCATTGCATGGGGAGGCAGGTGGTGCTCAGGAGGAAGCAAAACATGGGCCACATCAGAGAGGGTGAGAAGGTTTTACTTTTCTCTGCTTTTTTTTTTTTTTCTTTTTTTCCCCTTACGTTTTCTCCCATCACTCTTTTTCCACTTGGCTTGTTGGTATACATTTCAACACATCAGTGGTATGTTTTCTCTTTGGAGTCACATTGCGTAGGAGGGACAAAAAAAAAGGATTTTTGCTCCAACCATGAAAGAAAGAGTGCAGGACAGTAACCCCTTGTAACCTGGCGGAGAAGTAGAGTTCACCCACACACACGCTCATGTTATGTCCAGTTGCAGGAGGCAATGACAACCTTATTATTCCCCATGAAAAATCCAGAACACAATTATAAAAATCCAGAGACAGCTGCCATTTGTTCTATTATGTTTCTTTTTTTGCAAAAAGTTTTATTCATTCACAGACTTTTCTTTTCCCATAATTCTTACTGTCTACTGTATTAGTCTTTTGCTTGTATGACTTGTCGTCTAGCAGCATTACCACAACATGCTGTTATTAAAAACTAAAAAATGTTATAATTAGTTTAGAACAGAGAATAGGAGATGTAATTCTGATTGTGCTCACATTACGTCTGTTGTAAAACTATGTGCTGAACCGGATTGAATAATATAATTATACAAGATTTTCTGCCATGTAATTATACTCTCCTGACAAAAGTCAATTTATACATCAATTTGTAGTGTTTGAATAACTGTTTCAAAATAAATTATTCTATTAAAAAGCCGCTATAATGGGAAAGTCAAGAGTAGGAAAAGTTATATAAATTATTTCATACTTTTAAAAATATATTTTCTCCACCTTTCTAATGTATTAAATATTTTCTTGTTATTATGCTGGCTAGTCCACAGGTAGAGAACACGCAATTTACTCCAGCTCACAGGGCCAGCAAAAACCCTTGTTCTTGTTCTATGTTTATTCTGTTCTTCACACCACATCTTCATTATAGTACTGGGGTCTTCTTTAGATATTAATTCAGCAGTGTCATTAGGTGTTTCCAATGCAGAAGTCCCTCCCCTTTCTCTTTCTTTTCCACTTTTCTCTAAAACAAGAATTAAATAAAAGTCTTTCTTTTTTATTAGTATGTATTAATATTGTTTTTGTTTTTGTTGGGCAGGATACAATCCAATAGCCATTCCACCTGGAATGGAATATTGCAGGCATTTCAGGCATTGTTACAGCTGGGAAGGGAGGGAACTGGTATAACTCCCTTTCCTGCATATTCCAGCATTCAATTCCATCCACATTCACTGTAGGACATGCAGATCTGGGTGCATGTGGTGATCACAGGTTCTTTTTTTGTCCATGGGCACAGCATTTCTTTAAGAAATTGGCTGGAAAGTAGATGCTGCTGGAAAACCTATTGTCCTTCTGTGCAGCTTGGTAGGAATTCATGTGCCACAGGGAAAAGAGATGGAATTAAATGAATAAAAATACATACTGGATCTGGGACATTGCAAATTGCAAAAATGTAGCCTCAGGGACAAAACAAACAAACAAACAAAAAAACCCCAAAATCCCCCCAAAAACCCCAAAACCCAAAAAACCCCAAAAACCCAAGAAAAAGCCCCCCAAACCAAAACCACAACCCCATGTATTTTTCAATGTCTATCCCCTTTCTGTATAGAAATCCCTACTTTTCACTTTTTAAATTTTCAACTTCCTGGAGAAAGAAACTGTTTTTCTTGCTAATGCCTTTGTAGCTAGTTTCTTTCCTTTGTAATATTTACTCTTCTGTATAAAATTTTAGAAATTACTATAAAGAATAGAAGAGCAATGTCACTTGGGTGACGCTGCTTTGAATAAAAATGGGTTGGCAAAGAACAACATTGGTAAAATTAAAAGCACTGCTATTAATCAGCTGACCTGACTGTTATTAACTCCAAGTCACTTGTGAACTGGATAATCTAAGCAATTATTAAAGCATGAATGTGAATTTAGCTAATGCCCTCGTCCTCCACATCATTATCTTAGGCATAATCACCCTTTGGTCCTTGAACGTCTTTTTCATCTGAGCGCTGAAACTCTCCACATGCTGTTTTGTTTAATGAGTGCGAGACAAGGAGAAATTCCTAGCTAACATGGATCCTATGTTTTCCAGTATTCCTCTTGCATATTTGGAGATTTGTTATGTCACTCATAAAAATTAAAAGATATATAATCAACCCATTTGACAATAACAATTTTGCACTGAAATATTTTGGTTAGTTCTAAAATTAGACTGGTAAGTGCTCTTTGTAAGCTGTGGGAAAAGCAGTCTTTGCCAAGACAGATTTATTCCATCAGGAAAGTTCTTGAAGGTAGGTTGGATAAATTGCCCTCTACCAGTGCCTCTCCTCACTGACTGTAGAAGAAATCTGTGAGTAACTCAGGCTCAACCTCTGCGTTGGATGTTGAATCCTATCCCAACTTGCAGAGTGGGCTAAGTGAAGAGGCAAAAGCCGTAGCATGTCACAGAGGTGTTGAAATAGCTAATCTCTGATACCCTAACGTGTTTTAAGTATGACCAGATGCCTATGTGTGGGAAAACAGATCCATTTCCTAATGCCTACTGTATAGATGTTTGCATGTGGACTGACCATCTGTTGTGGATCAACTCCAGCAGGTTGCTCAGCCTCACACAGCCGGGTAGGATGGAAGAGAGAATCACAAGGGTAAAAGTGAGAAAACTCGTGGGCTGAGATACAGACTGTTAAATAGGTAAAGTAAGTACTACGCACACAAGCAAAGCAAAAAACCAGGAAATCATTCACTGCTTCCCACTGGCTGGCGGATGGATGTTCAGCCATCCCCAGGAAAGCGAGGCTCCATAGTGGTTACTTGGGAAGACAAATGTCACAACTCCAAATGTCCCCCCCTTCCTTCTTCTTCTTTCCCCTGCTTTTATTGCCGAGTATACCATGTCATATGGTATGGGATGGCCCTTTGGTCAGCTGGGATCAGCCGTCCTGGCTGTGTCCCCTCCCAACTCCTTGTGTGCCCCCGGCCCACTTACTGGCACGGCAGTGTGAGGAGCAAAGAAGGCCTTGACACTGTGTAAGCGCTGCTTATTGGGCACAAATCCAAAGTATGGCAATTATACCAGCTACTATTAGGAAAATTAACTCTATCCCAGCCAAAACAAGTACGCCATCCTTCGTAATCAATGGAGAGGAATAGACACTGTGTGGGTGTGATACACTTGGCCCATTTAGGCTGAGCTATCTTAGACCCTGAAAGAATTTATTTTCTCCCATTGCCTGCAGTGGCAGCCTACATAACTACCTCATTTATAGAAACATCTGATAAAGTGAAACTTACACCAGGTTGAGCGTATATACTATTTTTTTCCTGGTGAAGATTCAGCTACTGTGGTTCTTGGTCTCACCCATGCCAATCACCAAAATTAATGAGTGTAGGTGGCTAGAAATGATTGAGATGTTTCCAATTTCAGACTGCAGAAAGCTTGTTATATATAGTTATTTTCCTCATTATACTCAATTTACAAATAGTGTAGAAAATTAGGTAGAAAGTCTGCTGCCAAGATACCATGCTCTGTGTTGAATCAAGTAGCTGTTTGCATTATGAAGAGAGAGATCATGTAATTTCTATTTTCCTTTTTGATTGCAGTCTCATTCCTTGATACTTGTATGTTATATTCCAATTCATCTAAAACTTGACTCCAGGGAAAATGTTCTTAGTGAGAGATATTTTTTAAAAAGAAAAGTCAGATATAAAGATTGTTGTTCAATCAGCACCAAAGATACTTTTTGTGTTGCTAATTCTTTTTGAGTTTACTGACTGTTGCTCAAATGTCACTTGAGAGAAAAACAAATGGGATTCAGACACTACTGCTGCTTTTGAATTTATAGCTGCTTATACCATACAGCGATTTAAAAGAAAAATGAAAACTGCTGGAACAAAAACCAGTGACAGCAGCCCAAATAGCTCCTAATAACCTAAATGATTTAGGTCACAACAAACTGCTTTGGTGTAATGGAGGGACAAGACTGTGCTATCAAAACTTTTCCGTTAAAAAAAAAGGAGGTTTAGTTTATCTGTGGAAAAAGAATGTGGATTTTTTAATCACTTGTTCAAGGGTGCTAAACATGGCAAAAAAGATTTTCTAGGAGTTTCTAGTAGATAAATTTTGGGTAAAATCCACATATTTATAAATGTTAATCTATAATCTAAAAATGTTAATCTTCAAATTTTATTAAAATCATGTAGCTGGAAAAAAATTTCAGCTTGGTTTACTGGACCAAATTTTCCCAGCATAATGAGAATATAAGAAAAATAGAAAGTATTCTTTTATAAATAGAAAATACGTTTATATAGATAGAAAATAGAAATGTACATGCAAGCAAAGATATTGATATATAATTTAAGTATAACCACAAAAGGACACAGGCTTTTGACAGATTCCAAATATAATAATTAATCAGGTTTTAAGTAATCAGGTTTAATCCCAAATTATAAAGAAAGGTGAGTAACTGAACACTGTATTTCCATAGAGTTTCCTAATTCTGATTAAATTATAAGCGTTTTTGTTATGCATCACTGTCTACTTAGAATAAAGAAATAAAACCTAACTGAGTACCCTTAACTGAGAAAAGAGAGGTCCCTCCTGGTTTAAAATTATTTCCCTGTTCAAGTTGAAATCCAAGACTGTTGCGTTACTGTCTGTAAAATGTGTTTCATGTCATCTGATTTCAAGCACTTACAGTATAACTTCCACTACTGAGCTGTCAAATCACTCATTAAAGCAAACTGAGTTTAGACTGAAATTACTTTGACCAGCCGTTAGCAACTATTTCGGTGTACTATCAATTTCTTCCTAACTTTCCTTGGCTTTATTAACTAGGGGCATAGTTGCCTCTTTTATTGTACCTCTTAAGATACCCTGGGTTATTGCTCATGGTCCCAATTTTTGGCTAGAAAGCCACATGCCTATTGTAGATCATTGTTCCTCATTAGGAAGCTTGGTGTGGATATTCGAGAAGGGATTCTTGGAAGGGCAGCCTGGATGATACCTTTTTGAAGCAACTTGCTCAAGCCTCAGCTTTCCATTCTCTGTAAAGGGCTTCTAAAATGACTTTCTCAGCATTTAGCTGGGTGACATCCCCCCCAGTCAAGATGATATCACTGTTGTATTCAATTGATTATACCATCCCAAACCATTGTGAGCAATGGAGTGGGAATGCTGGGTAATTCATGCTGGGATTTAGAACTTGAGACATGCATTCATACCCAAGTTTTCTCTATAATTTCCATAAATGGTGGTGGAGAGTCCTCAAAAGTTATTTAGATGGTCTCAAAGAAATATCTTTGTAGATATCTCCTAATGACAATGTTATATACCACAACTGATGGAGAATTGAAAAGTAAAAGTGTGGTCACTCATGGTAAAGCTGGACTTAGGTACAACTTGAAGGAATATGATTGGAGGAATATGGATGAACTGAACAAGATGAATAGTTAACGTTACCATACTGTGAGGAATAAGAGAGTATTTTCTCTTTCTTTAATTAAATATGGTTGCCATATAATCATCTCCGTTATGTACAGTAGTCAGCACTGGGATATATTACCTTAGCAGAAATCAAAATACGAATTTATACACAAAAAAGATCTCATGGTATCAGGTTTTAGACACGCTATCTCTTAAGGAGTTAAATGAATTTAAATTTAATTTACTGAGAACGTACCTCATGAACAGCTGCATCAAGTATGTGCTGGCAGGTAAGACTGCCAGTCTTTACCTTTTTTTACAGGGATACCAGTCCCAACTCCTTCAGCCATGAAAACCTCCCTCCTTCTACAAAACCCGTTCTACGATGCAAGAGATGGAACTTGAAGGGAAAATACACAGTGAAGTTCTTGTTTTACGCCACCTTCCTTGTTTGGTGGCACGCAAGGTGTAGGAACACGTAGCTGGGCTCTGACTCACTCTGTGGTGCGTGTGCGTGTTGGGACAGTCACCCGAGTGCATCAACCATGAGGCAGAAGCGTGATCTGTATGCTGGAGACCTAGCTTCGGGGAAAGGAATTTCTGCTCAGTTCTCCAGGCAGACTTGCTGCAGGTTTTACAGGCTTGACTGAATAATACTTGAAATTACGGTAAATGAGAAGGCACGTTTTCGCTAGTTTCTCAAGCCACCCACTGACATCTGGGCAGGAGGTTAAAATTCTCCCGGCGCAGTCCCTGCGCTCTGCCATGCAGCTCTCAGATCATCTTTTCTGTCTGTTTGCTCTTCCTTCAGAGATTGAGGAAAACTCATTTGATTCCTGATGGATGACCATGTAATTTTCAAATACTAGCATGGTGCGTTTGTGAAATACTGATTTAAATGCAAGAAGATATACACTGAGCGAAGATATGTGTCTACCAGATATTGAATAATTAACTACTAGGGCAATGACAAAGATTAAAAGTAGATTTAGCGAAATGGACTCTTATTTGAGTGACTTAACAGTGAAACAACGTAAATTCTTCCCATTTTGGGAGTTAGACCGTGCAATGTTTACTCAGGTTGACAGTAATGCATTTGCATCAATTGTTCTGGGGGAAATGGTCCTCATAAATGTAATTTGGTAGAATTCCTTGCGAGTAAGATGATGATCCTTTTCCACACTTTGATTATGACTTTATGGAATATATACAATCATGGTTGTTGAAATGTTTATAGGATGAACTTATTCAATCAGGATAAAAGATCGGTGTTAATGAGTTCCTCTCCTTTGGAAATGAGACAGCCTTTCGCTGTTTTCAGAATACTATTCTGTGTTACTGCAGTTTGATGCCATCAACCTTCTATTTTTATACATTACAGCTGTAATTCTCCTCAGAGGGTGGAGAACCTAAAGTGTCCATGCCTGATCAGTCCTTCACCATTCTGCTCACACAGCTATCTGAGATATCAATTAATGCCATTTGCCACAGTGTTTTCTTGTGACAGGGATCTTGCTAGCAATATACTCTATTGGTAATAACTATTTAGGCTTAATAACATCCTGTTTTGTTCTGGGCCTGGGATTTAAAGAGCCACCTGAGCTCTAATTTTGGCTTGTTTGATACTACTGCAGCCAGGTCCTGGTGAGGCAATTGTATTTTAATCGATCAGCATGATTAGTAATAATAACGGATTTATGCAACTGTAAGGATCCAATTTGATTTTTAATGAGTCACAAATCGGGCAGTTAGTCTGGACAATGTAGCCTCTGATCCTTGGATAGATGCATTTTCTTTCAATATTGTGCAGAAAAAAATCTTAAGTTCTCTAATAAGCTTCCTTCTGTTTATTTGCAAAGTTTTGGGGTTTTTTTGTTTGTTTGTTTGTTTTAATTTTCAAGAAAAAATTTTTAGGTTTCATCTATATCTACCTATCACTTTGATGAAGACCCAAAATTATGATCCTGTCCAGGTCATATTCTTTAAACAAAAAATGGTCATGTTCTTTAAACAAACATTACGTATTTGCTTCAAGCTGCTAGTATATTCCTCATCTATTCATTTTCGGACAGGTTATTAGTGGCAACTGATGAGATGTCCATGAAAGTGGTCAAAAATCTGAAGCAATAATTTTTCCAAAAAGTAATGATATTTGACATTTGCTTTCAGTCAGACATAGATGAAAAATAAACAACAATAAAAACGAAATTTGATGTGATTTTAAAAAAATAATAACTATCATGGAAAATAAGTCTGAAAGAGATAGTGAGTGTTCATGTGGTCAATTGCAAAGGAATAGAGTATTCCCCTACACCCAGGAATATTAGTGCTACCTGAACCATACCATTTGAAGTTTAATTTGACTTTTCTTTTAATCCATGCTTGATTTTGTGTGCAGACATAGATTTTAATGGAGACAAGGTTGGGGATACTAAAAAACCCCACAACTTCCCAATAAAATTATCTCTGATTTTTTAAAACCACTGAAACTCCTTCACTCTCTCTTTTTTATTAAAAAAAATAATAGTAATTATGTTTTCTACATGTCTATGAGAAGATTGTATTTTACTATAATAGCATAATGTTACAGCATACTGTAACAGGGTGGAGAAACTATATCCCATGACATCTCTGAAAGCTTACGTATTGGCTTTAATTACCTGTGTGCTTATGGCTGGGATGCATTCATCTTTACCTAAAAAGAAAACAAACGACGGTTAACCAGAAAAGGTGAACTTTGGATTCCCAGAAAACATAGCATGCTATTGCCTCTGCTCACCTCTTTTCAAACCCTGGGAAAGTCACTGTCATCCCCTTCCTCAGGCTCCTAGCAGCTCCATCCCAACGCTGCTTGGCACGGCTGGGAAGGTGATGGGTGAGTCTGTCGCTGTGTCAGATGCCCAGGCCACTCTTCCTTTTTTGAGGGATGCTCCAGGCCACTGAGGTCTATGAAAATGTCTGCCTCTAGCATCCAGGCTGTCTTTGCCCTGTCTCAAATCAGGCCTGTTGGGAGATATTTTTGCCAGAACCACACAATTTCTAATGAATCCTGGCAATGATTGGTCAGTTCTGAGGCTCTG
The DNA here is from genome assembly GCA_025774025.1 of Xenus cinereus. Taxonomy (NCBI): domain Eukaryota; kingdom Metazoa; phylum Chordata; class Aves; order Charadriiformes; family Scolopacidae; genus Xenus; species Xenus cinereus. Next base: position 153,999,402 of record JAOXJK010000012.1, on the reverse strand, counting down.
AATCTACACACAAAACTCACAAAGTGCCCTTCATAAAAATTCTCAGGAATTAAAACAACTGTTTTCTTTTATTAATGTTTAAAACCAAAGTGCTTTCCCTTAGGTGTACTTCTTGTTTGGCATGTATCGTGTCAAATGAGCAGAGAGGGTTTGGTATTTAGAAGAAGGAAAAACTAAATTTCACATTTCCATGTGCAAATGTGCTGAGCAATCCCTCTTTGGCACTTCAGCTAAGATTTTACTTTAAGTTTTATTGAGACTTAAGCAATGTAGCCACATAAACAGAGTAATGCTAAACCTTCCTCAAACAAACAATTGGAAACAAACTGCTGGAAATAAAGTGGGTATAGGGAATGATGACTGAAAGAGTTATTTTTTTCCTTTAAATGGGCTGCTCTTCTGTGTGAGGATGGTTAAACAACATTGTGCCAGGAACTTCACATAAATTCCCATGAGCTGTCAGGCTGGTCATCCAGTACCTGCTTGTGACTACCAAACTCTTCTGTCAACCTGAACTCGTGGCAGTGCCTCTACTGACTTTCCATCCCATTCTCTGTCCTCTCTTTTCACAAGTCCTTCAGACAAGCGGCAACCTCTGATGATGCATATGTACGGAAAACCACATAACACAAGATTAGTCCTGGCCTTTAGCATTGTTAAAATATAAATACTAAACATATAGAAGGATTGGATGAGTTAGAGAAATAGCATTAGGTCCACAGGATTATTTTTTTTTCCCTTTCTGAGCTCATGTTTCAATATTAGTAAGGTTTATCTGACAGAATGATCTACAGGAGACATAGGATCAATGTAACCTTCATCTTGACTAACTCCGACCAATATAAGACATGACAGAGGAAGGTAACTTATTTCTGCTTTACAATTGATGTAGAACAATGGACTGATATTTCAAAGTTTTTTATTTTTTCTGGCAGAGCAAAATGTTAAAATATACAGGCCCCAAATTATTCCTATTCTTAGAAAAAGAAAAAAAAAAGTGATCAATTTCCTGCTTTGTGATTTGTTAAAAGATTATGCCATTTGCTGTTGCTAACGAAATAGGGAGTTTTGTGTAATTTATTGACCTAGGACAGCTCAGCAGAGAGGCAGCATCTGGTTGCTCAATGAAGTCTTGCATTTCACCCAATTTTCCACCTGGGTTGACTAGAAGATATAAGTCTAAACTTGATAAATACCAACCACTGTTTCTGTGTCTTAGAAATTAATTTCCAAACTCCATGGTAAGACAGCACAGCAATCAAAAGCACACACAAGCAGCAAAAATAATATTGGTTCAGTGCATTATACTGGCAGAAACAACACTTGCCTCTAACTGTTCTGCCTCAGATTTGAGAAATATGCAAGTACAGGCTGTTACAGTAACTGATTGCAGAAATATAGAATCAGTAGGGGTGTTAGCCCTGCTAAATTCCAGTTCAAGTAATTAAATTCCACCCACCTACATTCTCTTGTTGTTTTATTTCTTCACTTAAACTACAGAATAAGATTCTTCACTGATATTTATTTGGCTTCTAAACAATGTGGCTTTGTGAGTGTTTCAGCACCTCATTGTTTGCTTTCTCTAAATAAAAGCATGCATAGAGTTTTGCCCACATTAATGTCTTCCTAACTTATGATAATTATGATAAAGAAATCTTGGTTTGTCCATTTGTGGAAACTTAAACACCCTTTTGATCTTAAAGCAAGAAAAGACAGTGATATGAGTTTCTCAGGAAAATACGTTTCCTTCTTCACAGATGCAGAAAATAGGGATTTTTGGATCATTTTTCTGTCTGAGGAAATGGGTACAAGAATGCTGTAATACCTGCACTAACTACCTGGGATTCAGAATTTAACATTCAGGTGCTGGTTTGGTGCAGATGTAGAAAAAAAAGAGGGTTTTGATGCTGTCATTGAGCCAATTTCATCTGGACTGGAGGGGAAGAGTCTCATATTTTGAAGCCAAGGGAGAACAATTTTACTATCTCTTCCATAAGTGCACTGATAAGAAAGGGATTTATCTTGTAATTATGTCTGGCTGCAGATACAAATATACTTTAAAATCCTTCCTCCCAACTCCATTCTTAAGAATTTATTATCATAGATGAATCAACTTAGATCACTTTTTATTAAATTGTTATGAAGTCTGTGACAGGACCCATCCTGATGAAGAGTAATTTAAAAATATTAAATCTAAGAAAAATAATTTTTTTTGTAGATCTATCATTTAGTCTTTCAGCTATTTCAAACTCCATTTCTTTTGCTCCAGGTAGGAGTAGAATGCTCATTTTGGGATTATAGACAGTTTTATCAATGGAGACAGGCGGGAACTGCAGAGATAGTATCACATTGTCTCTGAAAATGTCTGTTCTGCACCAATTGTAAAGAGATACTAGCACAAGAGTATACTCCACATAGGTCAATGTCTAGTGCCTGGTAGGAGGTATCCGAGTCCTCATCTGCAAGCACCAGTTGTGTATATTTAAGTACCTCCGTTTAAAAAAAACCGCCTTGTGTAAATCAGAGGAATTCTTCTGTACAATGGCAATGCAGCGCCTTTTGGTTGAGGCTCTTTTCATGGCATGCTTTTGCTTTCAAAAGTGACAACTGAACCCAGGATTTGGAACTAAAAAAAATAATTTCAGACTCTAAAACAGGATTTAGGAAATTTTGGGTGTTCAAAACTCAATGGCAGTCACTTCTGGGAAGTTTCTTAGCCCTTGACCCTCTTCTTTGACCAAAATGTTAACTAGACATTTGCATTTCTACCTGTAGCAATGCTCAGAGCTGTTCCTGCCAATTTCAAACTCCTTTTGTGCTACTTAAACCATGAAAAAGATCTTTAAGTGTATTACGCTCTCTGGTTTGCAAACTAAAACTCATGCTGAGTTATTTGCAGATTTAGAGTCTATTATGCAACAATGTGTAATTCTAATAATAACAGTTTTCTTTTGTCTTTCCAAATAATGTTACTGTCATCTGCCATTGTTTAGGAATACTTCTAAGATAAGGGCAATTCCATGAACATTCCTTTCATTTCTATAATTTTCATGTGGCATTTCATTCTCCTTTATTTTTGCTACAGAGACATGGAAAATACAAGCCTCATTTTGAGGCTTGAAGTTTTGAGGTTGAGCAAAGTTGCAATAAAACCTATTTTCTGTGGCTTCACTTTTATTTACCAAAGCAATCAACTTTATTATTGCTAGTAGATATTTTACAGTTGACATACTTAATCTCTGGACCTCCTAATTCCAACAAAATCAACTTTTCACATTATAATATAGAATTGCAATAAATATGAGAACTAATTGGCTTGAAAGAGTGCATTAGGATTATACTATGGGTCATTAATTGGTGTCTGAGTTACTAGAAATCCAAAAAACACTCTGCTGACTTGTAAACCATGTATGAATAACAAATAGAATGGAGACTAGACTACTAATTAAACTATCATGCACTCACCAACCTGACATTTAAAGAATATGTCAACAATTTAAAAGCTTCCCTTATACTGATGATATATTTATTCCATCAGGACTATCTTAGAATCTCAGATTGCTGACACTTTTCTGATTATTCTAGCCTTCTGCAGGATAGAGCTTCCTGTTTATTATTTTAATCACTTTAGAGCAAAGTAGGCCTGTTTGTTGCATATAAGAAAGACCTTCTATTTTATTAGTGGGTATATTTTTTTTTTAATCCAGATTTGCAGTAGGTGTTTGATGGATTTTTGATATTTTATGTGTGTGTGTGTGTTCCAATAGAAATTAACATAATAATAGGATTAGGAGATTTTTTATGTCTGAAATATTGATTTTTTTATTTCTTCGTCTACACTTGAATTATTTGTCAAACATAAATCATCCAACAACCTTAGCTAATAAGGAGATAGGTAAATTTTTTCTTCTCATGCTCCACACTCTGTAAACTAAACAATTGATTTCTAGCCTTACTCCCTCCTTAAAGTGTATGCAGTCAGAAACCCATGATGTCTTGCCTTTTTTGGACAAGCTATTTTGTATGTTAAAAGATGCAGGATGAGTGTTCAAGATGTTTTAACATATCTTTTATTTTTTTTTCTGAATTTCCTCATCATCATTCTTTCATATTTTTCCTTCAATAAAACCTGCATTATAATACATTTTAAAATAAAACTGGAGTGTTTTGTGTTACTTCTATAAAACTGTACTGATTAATGAATTCAAACTGGACTTCAGCATGTGTTTTGTTAGCTTCCAGTGTGCTCCAGTGTTCTTACAGCATGTTGCACTTCGAAGCATAGTTTTACTGGCTTCTACTAAAATTAAGGTCACATTGTGCTCGATGGTAGTTTAAATCTTTTTGCCCATAAGTTACAATGCAAATAGTGGAAGTAACCAGAGAAATATCAAAAAAAGAGTTGAAATGAGATTTATAAGGCTATAAACCAGCTCAGTGGGTCTACTTCCATGTGGCTGGGCACAGGGATGCTCCCAGGCTCCTCTATCCAGACAGGAGACACAAATGCTGGATGTGTATCATCCCTTTCTACTCACTAGTTTCTACTGAAATAAAACTATGTACTTGCTTGAAAGTAGGAGAGATGGTGTTTCATAAAGTCTGGCAGGTGCCCAGATGGGAAAATATGGTGTTAGGATGCTGGAAAATGCACTAGTTTAAAGGTACAAGTGCAATTTAGGAGACTAAGTGAAACTGGATACCACAACTGATTGCCAGGGCACTAGGTCCTCAAGAAGATTGCTGATCATCTATCTGTCTTCATTTTAGCCTCTAAACAGGCTGATTAAATGGTTGTGATCAGTGACAAATAGTAACTTAACAGATACCACTTCTTATATTTATAAGCATTGGCCTCTGAAAGGCCCATCAAGCTCTTTTTCAGCACTGTTATAAAGCAACAAATTTCCCTGTCACAACCATGCTCAGAAAATTATTACTATTTTATCCTACTGTGGTAGCACCAACAATACAGTAATAATTGGCATGACAAATAATAAGAAACAGTCTGAGAGCTCAGTCTAAGGCTCGGCATGTGTCAGGGTTGTAGGAAAAACCATGGCACCAGTACTTTTAAAAAAACACATATTTGTTGTCCTTACTGACGTTCTACCCACCGTTACTAGTTGGTTATTTGAAACAGGTTCTTGAAGACAAGAGTAAGGTTTATGAAGTAAGGATTTATAAAGATTTATAAAAGATCTTGAGAGTGAAGGCAAGAAACAGGCTTTTGTTTGTTGTTGTGTTTTGGTTTTGGTTTTTTTGGGGGGGGGAGTTTGTGGAACTAGCATATTGCCTCAAAATTAGTAGGAGATATTAAACAGAGAAGAAAAAGAAGTGGAACCTTGGTATGCATACGAAAGTGCTATTTATTGATAAAGCACATTTCTTTTAGAAGATGATATTTATACAAATTTGGCACTTATCAACTTCTGCATGTAAGTTCCCATATATGGTGTTGCTTAGATGTAAACAAAATTGCAGAGTAAAACAAAATCAGACAAGATTTTAGAGTATGATAAAAGCAAAGAGGACGAACAGGAAAAGGTGCTAAATCCTTTAAAAGTAATGTAGATTATTGTAAATCCACAAGGGCTGACATTTGGCTAGCAGCCATTCGTAGCTCTTTGCAGAGACAATGTCATTCCATCGTTTTTGCTGGAGTGGAGTTTTTGCTAAAACTCATTTAGTTTTCAAAGACATAAATTTAGCAAAAACATTAGACGATTTTCTTTTTTTTTTTTTTTTAAATTATTTTTTATTTTTAATCCCAGGATTTTGTCACCCTAAATTTTATTCAACTGGAAAACCTAGCTCTGGAGGAGAAAAGCACCGATTCAGATCCTTCCAAGATTTGAATCTGCTCTTTCCTAGAATCAAGTAGGTGAATACTGTTGACACTGACTTTTCCATAAAAACCACCATATCACAGAAAAGGGCAGAGGAGTTAAACTTTTTTGGAAAGTAAATAAGAGAAGAGCTCATCTCTGGCTTTGTAAAGTATATAAGAAATAAACAAGAACAGAAAGATAAAGCAAAATTATAAGGTTCTTAGATGGTGTATATTAAACTGTGGAGTACTTTTTCTTAAATCTGAATCTATTTTTCAGCTGCAAAATTCTGTAGAGTGAGGCAGGTCATCCATCATTGAAATGCTCATCAGACGTGAAACAATTAGAGTGAGTGTTGTCCTGAAATAATGAAGCATTGATTGTATGCATCTGTAGCTGAATAATGAAATGTAAAAGGTAGAAACATTGGAAAATAAAAGTGGATAAAGAAAAAAGGAAAACTTTGCTCGTACAGCTCATAGCTATATTTTAGTGCATAAGGAGCTACTGTGTGAAAGCAAAAGAAGGGCCGCGTGTCATTGTAACACTGGGCTCTCGACCTTCATGTTATGGAGAACCTGCTCTTCCAAAGCATTTCTTGTTATTGGCACTGGTTCCGCAATGCAAACCTGCAGTGACAACTGTGTGCAATCTGAGCTTGAGCATATAAAGACAGAGATTCATGTAGATCCATCAGTATTGTAGTCACAGCTGTGGAAACAAGAGTCTTTCTCATCCTCTTTAAACTCCTCTTTCAAATACTGTTGTACTCTGACACTTATGACAGAAACCTAATAACTGTCAAAACTACTTTTGACAGTTACCAACATTGTCTCTTTGTCTCCTTAAGTCCCCTGCACTCTCTGTCTTCCTCAGTTTACGTTGGTTCTCAATGGATTTTTGAATAGATTTTAGTTTCTTTCTTTTTTTTTTAACGAGATATCCCAGTATCAGATGGACCTTCCTGGACCAAAGACTTAGAAATAAAGGTAAAAAGGCTGTTGTTTTTTTTTTTTTAAACTCCTTGTCTCCTTCTAGAATCAAAGTATTTCAGAGACTTTTAATATTAATAAGAAAAGATCCTCCTAAAAATGTCAACAGCTGGTCAACCAACACAACTGATTGTGCCAGATGTTTTAAAGAAACTGAAATAAGGGGAAATATTTATTTGAGGAGGTGGACGTTAAACTAACAGCTAGTTTTAAGATTAAATAAGGATGTCTGTTATCTGCTATGACTCAAAATTACTGAGTTAAGAAAAAGACTGTGAGTAAACAGACTGAAAGACAAAGTTCATGGGATGAAGAGTGCCAGCTGTGCTGATTTCAATTTATGGTCTCCTGACAGAAGTACAAGTCCAGTGCATATTTCTGTATTCCCTGCATAATGCTCAATATAACATGTTGAAGCTTAATTATTTATAAATATAAAAAAACAACACGGTTTTGATCCTGTTTAAAATGAATCAGCTTAGTAGCAAATGTCCTCGCTTTTCCACCATGCCTGGTCAGGTCAACAGTCATTGAATGGTTGCTCATTTGTGGAAACCTCTTCTGACCACCCACCTGTGATTCCATCACAGGAATCACAGGAAGATTCCATCACAGGAAGAAACTTTCTCTTATGTGGGAATAAACAGACAAAATTAAACCTGCAGCATCATGAGCAGATGCTTCAATATTTGACCTTTCATTAGGTTTTATCACATGATTGTGTCTAACCTAATCCAGAACATCTAGATATGAGTACCTCCAGTTTTCCACATATTGTTGGGAGTGTATTGATTTGTGAATGTGTATTAAAAAAGGGATTTTTTTGCTTCATTTGAGAAAAAAAAAGAAAGAGGCAAAAAAAGAAAAGAGAAAAGAGGTTTCATTGTTGTGAATTCTGGATGATGAAGACGCTTGCAGGGAAGGAGACTTATTCCAGACACAGAGTTTTTATTAAGGAATATAAATACCTATCTAAGTTTGTCGATGCCATTTGCAGGGTCTTGGCAGTGATGCTAGAAAAGGTCTCAGATTTTTTTTTGTTTGCTTATTTATTTTGAGGTGTTATAGAAACATTTTTTTCTTGGGTTCTGGCAGCTTTGCCCTCAGTCACACCTCCTGCCAGCTGCTAAGGACCCTGTGGCTGTTGGAAGGATTTACTTCCTTAGCCCTCTGGTGGGTGGTTACTAAGGTACATTAGTGCATTATCTACATAAAATAAAAGCACATGATTAAAGCAGCTTAGGATTAAGCCATTGATGTCATTAACACTTCTTGTTTACATTGCAGTTCTATGTTGCATTAAGCCTTCATTGATAGTGTGCTGGTTGCCTTTTTCATAAGAAGATTGGTGGGGCTTTTGGCCATTGACCAAAAGCTTGAACTAAAGGTGGCTGGCATCGGTCTTGCTGATCACTGTGGGAATCGGGATCCAAGAATTTTGAATGCAGTGTACGGCTTGTCTGCTGACCAGTTCCATCCCTTATTTGTACCTCTTTTTCCTCTGCTGTAGAAAGAAGGTTGTTAGCACTGTCATATCTCAAAGAGGCAAAGATGTGACAAGTAAATCATTCATATACGGGAAAGACAGTATAAATGCTGGCTTGATTATTCTTACGATAATGTTCTGTGGAAAAGAAAGAATGTTCTGTTTGCCAGGCCTTCTGCTCTCTCTCTGCAAGAGATTAATTAAACGGCTTGTAACTATAGTGACCTGAAGCCTGTGAAGAAGAGAAAGAAGCGGCCTTATTAAGCATTAACTTGCTTTTTGCATGCTTCATGTGGGAAAAAGGTTCACGCTGCCTACCCCTGCATGGAGTTTGGAGGTACCATGCCACATGTTCATCACCTGAGTAGGTAAGGTTCGAACCATACCTCTGGGGCTCAGCCTGCACAGTAAATATGCCTATCAGTTAAGAACTTCAGAAACACCAGTAAATAGGGAGGCTACTTTGTCCTTTCCTCTTGTCATATACTTTTTGTTTGCTTGTTTGTTTTTCTTCCGGCAAGTCTGTCATAAAGACATTTATTTCCGAAAATAAATAAGTTTAAATAGAAAGCCTAGCTTACCTACATTTCCAAAACACAAAGTAACTTAAAAATTATTTATTTAAACAAAATCTAGGTTTCTCATTTCAAAGGGTTTCTGTTTGGTTTTGTTACTAGAGCAGTTTCATTCCTAAAACCAGTGAGGAGGAGACTGCAGTAACTTTTGCAAGAAACCTCAGGGACCATACCCACCAATTCTTACTGAGGCAAAAACCCCCCACCTTTTAATTTTGATTTGCAAGGTGTACTCTCAAAATAGCAAGATGTTTTGATTCTTGTAGGAGCATGTGTACCATTTATGCTGTCAACATTAGTTAGTTTTTGTCATCTGAAAATGCCTCTATGGGCTTCTTCTGCTCAAAATTTCCTGTAGAACTCACACCCGAACTCTTCTAAGATCCCAGTGCTTCCATATATTTGGACAAAGCAACAAGGTATGCATGGCTTGTTCGATTAGGACCACATTAAGTGGCTTTTGAAAAAAGTCATTTGGATGTAATTTCTGGTTCAAGACATCTCTAAGCTGGTAATTGCTGGAACTGGGGATGATACGTCTGGTGAAAGCTCACATTCTCCTGAAACACGTGCTACTGATAACTGATGAAGGAGAAACATCTAACCTAGACTGACCAATAGCTTGACTTGTTGATAATTTTTTTTCAGGTTTTTACTGTTTGGAATGGCGTTAGAGTCTTACCCTTATTATGAATACAAGTGATAATTACTTTCCCACCCTGCCCTTTTCTACAGCTCAATGTTTTACAGCATTATTCTTTCAATATCTAGGTTTTAAACAGAATTTTTAAAAGTACTTTTTCTAATTGTGCATGAGAATTATTCAAAGCTGTGTCAGGAGAGGTTCAGACTTGACATTAGGAAACAATTGACTGAGATGTCAGGTCAAACTCTGGGACAGTCTTCCCAGAGAGATGGTCAATGCCCCGTGCCCATGAGCGTTTAAGAGGCATTTGGGTAGTGCCCTTAATAACATGTTTTAACATTTGGCCAGCCCTGAAGTGGTCAGACAATTGGAGTAGCTGATTGTTTTAGGTTCCTTCCCACTGAAATATTGTTTTCTATTCTATTCTAATTTTTTCCTCTCAATTGAGTGTTGAGATACATGTGAACAAATACAAAAGCAAAACATGTCAGGACAGTATTTCTGAGCAGTATTAATTGCCATTTCAAGTGCTTCTCAACCATTTTGAAAGAGAATGTTCTGCTTCTGAAATGACACGTTCCCAGGTAAAATAGCTTCTGTCTTTTTTTCAGTCTGAGTTTATGTGTTGATGACTAGAATGTTAATACAATAATTTACACTTGCATTATCTTTATGGTTTTATATTATAATAACTTAATGGAGCAGAAACACATTGCAGATGGACAGATAAAGACTGCCTGGGAAAATCAGAGAGAAAGGAAGTGGAATGTCTTTGAGCAGAGAACGCACTGCACTGAAAGGAGATTGGTGATGAATATTAATATAAGTAGTAGAAGTTTTTACCCATATTTCTTTCCATATTGCTTGTTTCACACACGACTTTGCAAAGCCACCTGTTAGGTAAAGGCAGTATGATAGCTGTGAGTGAAAATACGATGGGTACTTTTCACTCATTAGTAGTTCACACAGACACATCTATTGGTTACTATTTTTCTTATGTTCAGAAAGACATTAGAATTATCCCTTCTTTTCTTTGTCTCCCACCCAAAGTGTGTCACTGGATCTTTAGATTCTGCCAAGACATGTACAAGACAAGCAGGTACAAGGTCGATTTAACATCATCTCTGCTGGGATGATGCTGTTAAGACTGGGCAGGACTGTTACCAATTCTTGGAAGTGCCATGCCAGGGAGAAAAGGAAGGGAATATGAGAAAGGAAATGTCATAAAAGGTTTGAATAGACTAAATCATGGTAGAAGATTAAAGAGGAAAAAATATCCTAATAGCTCTGTTACAGTCGCAACTACAAATCTCAGCCACATGATGAGGTAGTGAACTTCTTAGGTTCTTTATACAGAGATGTATCTGAAGATGATCTTTAGACAGGTTAGTAGATGAAGAAAGGCCCAGTAGTGAAGCAATGTACACAAAATTGCAAAGATAATAGAAAATGCATGTGATAGGAAAGATAGAAAATATTTGATTTGTGATATTATACAAATCAAATAGAAAAGAGAAGATAGGTTTCCTGAATTTCTCTTAAGCATTCCACTAACATATTAATTTCATTATATTTATGCCAACAGCAAAATCAAGTAGTTGCATAATATAGTCACCCTGAAATTTCTTAATAATAAATACATGGGACTTGCTGTACAGTCCCCTTGAGAAGTTTGTGAAATTCCCACTAATAATGTTTTTAGCATTAAATTACAGTCCTTAATAACCAGCTATTGACTCTAAAATCTCTTAGATTGTTTGGTCATTGAAGAAGAATAAATAGCCTTAGGAGATGTATAAGGTGATTTGATTGACTTATGAAGAGGGATGGGTCATGGGAAAAAAAATAATCGTGTGATGGTATTCCTTGCTATGTGCAGTTTGAGTAATTTCTGATATTTCCTCTCATAGCTGAGCAACATGCTGAGATTGGGATAGCATTCACACAATGCTCTTAGTTTATCAACAGGAAAAAAAAAGGTTATCTTAGTTAGTACTGCGGGGCTTGGTTATGCTTTAAGGTAATATTAAAATTTTCTGTTAGACAGAACAGTTCTCCCATTGGTGTAAACAAATATTTTAAGAATTTGAGGAACAAAAAGTTAGGAAAGGAAGAAATGTCAAGTGATTTTCACCTCAGAAGTGGTAACTTCTAAAAAAATGGGTACTTATAATAAGAGTTCAGACCTCAGAAATTAGTACTGTGACAAAAGTCACAGGTGAATTAAGAGTCTGAGGAACATGTGCTGCAAGAAGCATTAAGAGATGGTCATCAGGGACTTTGGATGAAATACTTTGTGAACTACCTTGTAATGAGTGGATGTGGCAAAGGCGTGCTCTTTCCACAGTGGAACGCATTAAGATTTAGCCAAGAGGCACAGAGGGAAAATCAGCTGATTTACAGGAGTTTACTGCACAAGCCACCGTGCAAACATTGTCCACAAGAAGGATAACAGGTGGCTTATCAGGTTCCTGAGTTTCCAAACGCTGAAAAGAGCTGAGGAATCAAAAGGTGTTATGTGAGATTTTGAAATGAAGCAGAAAATGAGAAACAACCACTTTGGGGCTTGAGGGTCTAGATTAGGTCTGCTGTAGAAAGCCTATGCCCTGCTCTTGATACAGACAAAAATGAAATTTATTACAAAGAGAACAGGTCCTAGGAACCAGGACTATTTTTGGTGAAACTTTTTCAATCCAGAGAATTATTTTATAACAGGGACAAGTTTCACCTTGTCAAAGAGAGGCAAGATCCTTATAAATATAAGAAGAAAAGCCCTACATTTATAAGGAAGTTTATATAGGTTTAGAATTTGTTTTATTAGAGTGTATATATTTGGATGATCTAATTTACCCGCAGAAACAACATTCATTTAAATATATAGTGTCAAAACTATTTGTAAATATCAAGACACCTTTCCTGACACTGAAAGCCATCATATTCTCTCTTAGGTTCAAGCAACAGTAGAAACAGAATCAAATTTTACAAAAGACAACTATAAAATATCAGAATAAGTAAACAGTGGCTGCCACTGAGGTTTTTTATCATCTTAATCGTAAAAATACTCTGATAGTTTACTCTTGTATACGAAGGCAGTTTTTGCAGACACGTTTTTTTTTCAGAGGAACCACAGTTGAACAAGAGCAGCGTTTTGGGGAGTGCTGGGTGATGCTGCACAAGCACATCCTTTCACACACACGTACTTTCCTTAAAAATATGACTTACAAAATTGCAGTTCAGTGGAAAACAGCAAAGTGGATCTCTATTACAAACAACAGCCACAACTAACGAATGGAAACATTAGTTTGCTGTGGTGCTAGCTCACTGCTTGGTGCTGCTGGCAGCTGACAAACAATTTGACTCTTTCTCACCTGTAGTGCTGAGAAGAAGGAAGAGCACAGGAGCAAAGGGACTTGGTGGAAGGGACAGTTAGGACCCAAAGCAAGTGAGTGGTTCTGATCACTTGCATTTTTCTGAGGACTCCAGAAAATCATTATTCAGTTCCTTCGTAGTTACGAAGAAAATCAGTTATTCATTGCGGTATTTTTATTGTTAATTATATACATAGTCCTAAGGGGGGGTTGTTTGGGTTTTTGTTTGTTTGTTTGGGTTTTTTTACACTGATCACTTAAGAGTTTAATTGCTAATTCATATCACATTTTCTATTTCAGTAGGTCATAAGAGAAAGAGTATGGAAGAATATAGTGAAAAATAAGAATTACCTTTATGCAAGGATTGGCTATTCCTGGGCAGAATTTGTAAATATCACTTGTATGATACTGAGACCCCACTTGTCTTGGGGCTTATGCAAAGTACTTTGAATCCATGTCAATAAACAATCCATTTCTGCTATTAAACAAAACTATTGGAAATCTCACTCTGTGGTGGTTGACTGGAACAAGGAATTTGGGGGTGGGATTAATTTCATCTATTGTTTATAAAATATATCTATCTACAGCTGAGCTGGCTGTTTAGGCTTCCACTATGGTCAATGTTGTCTAATCCATACAGTCAATAGAGTTTAATGTGATTAATTTGGACAAATGTGTTTACTTTAGGGTGAGATAAACTTCTCAGACCTCAATTCTGTTGAGTTTATTGACTAATCCTCCACTGACTCGAAAAGGAAACTCAGAGTAATTTGGTCAGATGTCTCTACATTGAAGAAATCCATGGGTAGTTAAATGAACCCTAGAGTTTGTGATGCCCATAATCACAGAAATAATCATCTTTAACAGGCAGATCTTCTGAATTACAGAGGAAAGATTCCTTCTTTTGAATTGTGCTAGTTCTGGTATTGTAAATAACTGGTAGCAGGCAAAAAATGATATTCCATCTCAACAAAACTGGAGTATTTGAAAAAAAAGTGTCTTAGTGTCTTCATAACAAAGCTTGAGGGTATAAACATCTTATCTTTTACAGAAACATACAGTGCCCACACAGATTTCCTCAGAAGTACTTAACCTTGACTTACGCATAAATTGAACACTTCTTGGAATACAAAATTTCAGAAGTTTCACCACAGGCTACTCCTGCCCACTTCTAACAGGCACTGCTCTCCCATATTAAGGAAAATAGGAATGGCTGTGAGCAGTCTGTGCTTAGCAGAAGAAGGAAATAAGGTTTTGCCAGGGTTATATTCTTAAGAAAAAACCTGCCCCTGGTCCTCTAATTTCTTGGGACAAAGGAAGTCACAATATAAGTCACAAAAAGATCCTTCTCATGCCTTTTTCCCATTATTTTTTTTTATCTCACTTTATGCCCTCTGTCTTTACAAGAAATATTTGGTTGTGCTGTACTGTCTTTGTTTCTTTCTTCTTATTATATGTCAGCTATCTCTTCTTCCATTTGAAGACTCCCACTGTTCTTAACTTCTTCTGGCATGGAAATCATCCTGCAACTTTGATCATGTGTTACCTTTATATTTTTTTTACAGTTTCATTATATTCTTTGCAATAAAATAACAACACATATCTCTGCCACTTCCATCCTACAAGACTTTTTCAAATACACTTTCTAGCAATAAACTGAAGGATAGGTATTTCTTTAGAAAGTAATTCCACATTTCCTACTGGATGGTCCAGCTCTTGGTAAAGGACACTGACTTGGTTGGTCCCAGATTTCCAAGTTCACTGGGTCTGTGCAGGATCTGACCTCTTCCTCCTGAGATTCAGACTCCTATAAACACACCTGAGCACAAATTGCTTTCCCAGCTCCCCTCCTGTGAGACTGTGCTGTCATAGATCTTGAAAATAGTGAAAGAGATGCCCAAACCACCATCAGAAGGTATTTTCAGTTCAGCTTTCAGATAAGGATTTACTTCTCTGGGTACAGGAGAGAGTAAAGAAAATAGTTGCCAGAGTTTCTTTATTTACTCTTAATACAAGCACCAGAACTCCTCTGTTCCTCTTGAATTTATTGAACAAATGAACAAAATCTATGTATTAGTTTCCCTTTTCAGACCATCCTAGGATTTGTCCAGTTTCCCTGGTGGAAAAAACATCCTTTGAAATCCACTTGGAGATTTCATTCTTTTCTGATAATCGACTAGCTTCTTTGGCTTAGGGTATATAAGGGGAAAAAGGACATTGGGACAGGAGTTAGCACGAC
>JAOXJK010000012.1:153961105-153971829 GCA_025774025.1 Xenus cinereus | reverse complement strand
GCCCCATCCCTGGAGGTGTTCAAGGCCAGGCTGGATGGGGCTTTGAGCAACCTGGTCTGGTGGGAGGTGTCCCTGCAGGAGGAGTTGGAACTCAATGATCTTTAAGGTCCCTTCCAACCCAAATCATTCTATGATTCTGTGATTCTATGAAAATGAAGGAAAAGGAGAAAGAAAAAAAATAATGGGTTGAGGTAAAGACAGTTTAACAGAAAAATAACAGAAAGGAAATAATAATAATAGTAATAATAATAATAATAATTGTAAAAGAATACACAAGACACAAGTCACTCTCACCACCCAGTAAATTGGTGAATTGGCACCACCCTGAGCTTGATCCCAAGTACTTTACCCCTGTCCCCCTACTTATATACCAAGCACGACATACAGAATATTCCATTGGCCATGCTATCATTCTGTCTCATTCTCAGCTTCTGTGGGAAGCTGAAAAAAGTCCCTGAAAAATATAAGCATCACCTGGGAATAACTAACACAATGTGCATTATTGACATTCCTTATATACCAAATGTAAAAAAACAGGAACCACTAGAAATAAAATTAACTCTGTCCCAGCTAAAACCAGGACACTCCGACACCTTTCTGTCTAGAAAGTAGGGAGATAACCAGAGACATCTCTGTCTGCATCTGCATCCATGTAGGCGCACCTCTTTTAAAGTGTGAGATGGAGTCTGGAGCTAGAAAAGTATTGTGTGGTCTGTCTACGGGTTCATCTTAGTTCATCTACCGAACTCATATGTAACAGCACTGTATACGTCTCTTTCAAACACATATTAAACATCTACCAAATCAAAATGTAAATGTTTCCAAGTGTCACAGATTTAGTGAAGCTGGATATTTAATCCACTGGTTTTTTGTGCCCTTACTGATGGATAAAAGATAGACTCACCCTTGCAGATATACTCAATGTGGTCACCCTCGCATCTTTACTGGGTGTCCTGTTTGTAGTTCTATGACAGAGTATCTGGTTACTAAACTTCCTAGGACAGGGCTCCTCTTCTTCTTCTGCACTTCCACCGTTTCCTGCAGTTTGAGATGCTGGTTAATGTTTGGATCTCCTGTGTGTCAGCACAATAAAAATACAGTTAATAGTAGTTAGGGAGAATAGTGCCACAGAGAATGCAAAGGAAGGATCAGCCATTTTTCCAGGCTCATCTGTTTACTGTGTGTGAGTGATTAACTCAGTCTGAGCACAGGTCTGGCTTTCGGGAGCAGACCCTGCATTAATATGGATCAAAAATCTCTCCTCAATTAAAAAAAAATAAGTGCGTATTCTAGCTAAGATCTGTTTACTCAGAAAAATAACATAAATTGAACTTTTTTTTATATGATTGGAGATGTCAGGCAAAATACTTAAATCTTAAAACAAATCTTCTTTGTAATAAGACTGTAGAAGATTACTTTAGCAAAGTATTTTAGCTATTCAGGAAATGACTAAAAATATATACTTCTTCCCAGTGTGAATTATTTATTCACCAAAGTAGCATATGATAATGGTCTGAAATCTGACATCACTTACATAACTGGCACATTTAAGGATAGTATTTTTATTTTTATTTGCAAATTATACCATGTAAATTATGCATTCATACAAATACTGCACTTCAAAAGACAAATAGTGTGACAGGAGACAATGTTGAAAGTAACACTGTAAGCAAAAGAAGCTTTTCTTAATATGTTCTGTAAATTTGAGAAAAAAGGATTTTGAAATCTATAAGTCTATATTGCTGGCATAATAACATGCAAGAAAAAAAGTAAAAAAAAAAACCCAAACAGACATGTAAAAAGAAAACAGATGAAAGACACAATAAGAATTTAAAATTACTAACTATGGAGCCTGGACGCATATATGAGGCGTGTGTGTGTGTATGTGTGTGTGTGTGTGTGTGTGTGTGTTCAAGCTCTAAAAATGTCTCATTGGAATTTCTCTTGGATTTATCAGATCCCAGTCTTACAAGTTCCCTCAATGAATATATTCACATCACACTTGTTTAACACTGGGGGTTATTTAACTACTGGATAAACTACAAAGGGAAATGGTAGATGCTCCTATGGTTAAAATCAAGTTTGAATGCTTCTCTGCAAAGTATTCACATGTCTTTTGGGGATGAATAAAGATATAAATAGGTGAAATTTAATTGTCCAGGGTAAACATGAGATCATATCAGAAGATCAGTAACTTTAAAAAAATACCACAGATTTAAAAACCTGCAAATCTCCAGGGAAAAACAGTTATGTAAGAGAGAAAAGAAGAGAGATAAGAGCAAAGAAAGTTATTTACTGCTCTATATGCAGCTGCAGTCACAAATTTACATTCCTATAGCTGGTATAGTACACACAGTTTTTAAAAGGGGGTTTCATTGGATTAGGCAATTTGTTAAAAGAGCAAAGGTGTAGCTAGTAATTTATCCATTAAATTATTTTTCAAATTGTACAGCTAAGTACTTTTTACTGTTTACCCTCTTTCCTGTGGGTATCTTCAAGACATTTATCCATCTGCAGATGAAAGAGTTATACAGTGAATATATTTTGTGGTGCAACCACAGCAGGGAATGTTTGCAAAGTGAATGTTACCTGCAAATAAAAGGGGAAAACGAACCTTAAATTGCACCATTGATCTGTAGCAACCTCCAAAATGCAAAATGACAGCTGTTTAATATTACATAAACATGATGTAACAAGAGGTTGATAAAAAGTGAAGGAAAAAAAAAATCCTTTCTTCAATAGAAACTAACAGACAAATTTTTATAAAGCAGGGGCTAAAACTGTGATTCACAGTCTCAGATCCAAAGCTGGTCTGTGAGTCAAGGTGAGACCCATGACCATAATGTGGGTTTTTCCTCCTGGCACTTGATCTGACATCTCTTTCATTGGATAAACTATTTTTACTGTGTGAAAAAGTGAACCGAGAGTCACAGAAAAATGCACTCAAGAGTCGTAAATTACCATTTCTACTTTTCAAAAAGCTATACAATCTTGTCACGCTCTTAAGCAAACAGCATGTCTCATTTTATCAAAAAGATAGTGCTATAGCTGGCTGGAAAATAACACTTCTGTGTCATGAAACAGCGACACCTCACTGCTGTTTTCAGCTTCAAGTCAGGACAACTCAAGGTTTGAACATGGGTCACCCATCGCCTAGAAAATTGCTTCTATCTCTAGGTTATTTAGAATGTAGTTTCACTCCCACGTCTTTATTGGCATGGTCTTAAGAAATGCTTGTAAAATGACCTGACTAAATTTCTGTGAAAAGTTTTTGTTTCAATAAGAGGTCTTTTTATAGCAAAATCTTTTTCTGGAAGAATTCTGACTGGTTTTATTTTGAAATTATGAAAGTAACAGGTCTTTCTGAGGTTCAGTCTCAGACAGATGCATGGAGTCTGCTGAACTAACATCACTGAAGGGTAGAGCTCCGGGGTGTTTTGTCTGCTTTTTCATTCAAACCAGAAAGTGAACAAAGCAGGTGATCTTTTCAAAATCTGTATCTTCCTACAGATAAAGTTCTGTCTTACCTACACTTACATCTACATCTAATGACATTGCTGCAATTTTTTCCAACTGAAAACTGTGAGTTAATATTGTTTGAGGTTCCTAGTAATAAGATCAATTTTAACAATAGTAAATGCTCTTCCATCCCAAAAGAATCTCTCTAATGATGTTCTGTTGTTTGGAGAGAAAGTTATGTTAAGTGCAGGTAATTTTTGGTCCCAAAATATTTTTTTTTTTAAAAAAGGATACATATTTGCTTTTCATTTTAGATTTTCCAGAACATTTTTTCAAACTTAAAGAAGGGTTCTTTCAACTGTGTGTTTGGTAGACCAGCAAAACAAAAAAATGCTTTTTTGAACTCAGCCTAAACTTTCACCTCCCACTACTGTGGTGACCTCATTCATACTCCTTGCAAAACAGCTCCAAAACCCCCCCAAAATTACATATCTGGCTGTTTGAGGAGCTCGAGGCGATAATAAAAGTCGAAAGATCACATTCAAGTACATTAGCTGAGATTTCTCATGAACCTGTATAATGCCTATTTACATTACTCTCACATTTCCTGAGTGCTACATTTGATCAAAATCCATTTCATTTGAAAAGTCTGGAATCATATTGTTGTACAAAATTGTACTGAGTAGGGTAACAAATGCTCGATTTTCCCTTTTTACTCCTTTCCATTGGACTATTTTTTTAAAAATCTAAAACCCAATACTAACGCCTGTCATATTTTTTCTTCCAGAATAAAGAGATGAATAGCCTATTCACTTATGTTTTCTTACATATTTATTTTAGTCTACTCAAAGTGACTTGTATTAAAATGGAGAACAATATTTGAAACTTGACTGTAGTTGTCCTGGAAGACTTGACTATTTGACTCTGTTTATCTTTCAGATAGTTTCAGAAAGTTTCAAAAAAACCAACCAAACAAACAAACCCCAGAAGAAAACAGACTCTTTGGTTTAAGTCTGTCAGTGCAGAAGACAAAAATTTCATATCTTGGTTCAATGTCAGATTTTGGGCAGAATTACGGACAATAACAAGCTTTTCCAGCATTTGGCCCAGAATAATCATTTAAAATCCCCAGACTGAACAAGGGAACCTCTGTTATTTTGTAGAAAGACCCCACAGTAACATTGTAAGGCTGTATAAAAAGTCAGTGATTAAGCCAGGACTAAAATATGCATGTCTTCCACTTTGAAAGCCACTGAAGGACTCAAAAAGTAGCAATACAATGGTCATACCTTACTGTTTGCCCTTGGATTATGTTATAGTTAAGTCCAGATTTAAGTCCAGAGCTTTAGACTTACAAAGCATCAGCTTTCAGCTTAAATAAGACTCTATGTGAACTGATTGAAATCTAGTTTACCTGAAGGTTTGGTATAAATGATATTTCTTCATTGATAACAATTCAAAACAGAATTAGCAATTTCACATGCTGGATATAATTCTCAGTCTGCTTATGGCTGCATCTGTGTTCCCTTCTCACTACCACATCTCAGTATGGCTTTTTTCTTGATCCTCAACATTTCTGAAGAATTCAAATAATGTGCTCTCATCTTCAGAACTAAAATATGAAAACTGTGTTAATACTTTATTAACAGACTGATATTGATTAATGTAATGTTCCCCCCCCCCCCCACTAAACTGGTTACTGTTTTAAATGAATACTTTGTCACAGCGACTTTCCATCACAGTCTTGTTACACAGTCCATATTACATTATGGAAAGCTCAACATTGCATTTAATGTCCTGATTTGTAAATGTTTCCCCTGCTTAATTTCTCTCTTTAACATGGCAATGTCTCATTGCAATGGATAGTTTTCATTAAGTTCCTTAAATTGTTGCTATTTATCATTCCTACAAATGCATCCCTAGAAGTCTCTTTCAGCTAGAAACCCCATTTCAGTAGGATTAGTGCCAATACATAATATAAGACAGTCTCTGTCCTCCAGGTACTCATTCAGACACTCATGACTGGAAAAAGTATTGTAAACTTCATGATAAAGTAAACTTACTTATGCAGAAAACCTTAAATTTATATGACTGCTTAACTGTCACTTAAATCAGTGGCAGTCAAATATCTTAAAATGTAGGCAGAGGTATATACTTTACAGATATATACCTTAAAAGCAGGATAGAGGAATTGAGTGACTTTTTGCAGGTTATACACGCATCCCTTGCCACAGCTAGGAATTAATTTCATATATGCCAAGCTTTAATCCGGTACCTTTTCCACCTTTATCTTTCAAACGTTGCACAAAAAAACCCCCAATAATAAATTGTGCTAGAAGAAATACTAGAGACCAGCCTATGTATATCTTAGTTCAAGAAAGAACTGCTAATGACACCACCAAAACAGGAGTACACAGGCTTGTGAGGTATAATTTCTGGGGCTTGTTTATTTGTTTGTTTGGGTTTTTGAATACATGAAGGCCTTGTTCTTCTCTAGAATAATAACTAGAAGGTTCATAGATCGCCTGCTTTAGAAATTGCATTGGTGAACGTGTAACACTTAGAGATTCTTATTTGCCCTGTACAAGATAATCCTTGCGGCAGGTCTGTTTGGAGAGAAGGAATTTTATACAATATAGGGTAAAAATTAAATTTACATCATATATTCCAGATGAATGTTACATGAGTGCATCTCTGGCAAAGTGGATTTGCATAAGGTGGAGGGGATAAAAGAAATGCATATTTAGGGGAGATAACATCACAAATGATATCTCAAAATATTCATGGTCAGTCATGGGATTTTTCTCCCTCCTTGCAACACGTAGTCATTGAAATGAGATGCAGAAGGAGATTAAACTTTACATTTTTTCTCAAGAACCTAAAATATTAATAAATTTTTTGGAAAGTAATGCCTAGAAACAGATGTTGTAGAGAGCTGTTTTCTTCCAGAGAGAGATGAGAATTTGCAATGCTGAATCCCTACAGAAATAGAGCCCTCTGCAATCCACAGGGCTCCTTCCAGATGCAGGGAGAGCAGAGTAAAATTGGGATAATGGCACCTGGCCTTACACAGTGGTCATCTCTTGGTGAACCCAGTCCAGTTACAGGTACATCCCTAATCAATAATTCATAAAATGAACTTGTATTTTTTTAAAAGCCATGAAGACTCTCATAAGGTTGTCACCACAGTGGCATTCAATAAAGAAAAGAAGAAAAACAACCCCAAACCAAAATGTAAACTGTGCATAATTGCTGAAAGATTGTATCTTTCTCAAATTTTCTGTCATTTTCATTAAACTCATGCACTTAGTGGGGGCAGAATATACTTTATTTTTATTTTTATCTTGAATATATTCCTGCAGTCACTTCATGGTTTACCTTCTATTGCTTTATGGGCACCAGTCATTCACAGAGCACTGTTTGAAAGTGCAGGAGGAAATGAGTGTGATTAACACAGCAACTAAATTGGCTGTTCTAGCTCTGAAACAGCCGTTCCAAGGTCAAACAGGAATCCTATTGCTGTTTTGTGGGAATTTTACATAAAGCCCACAGTTTGTTTGAAATGAAGGCTGTCCATATGTCTGATAATTCACTTGCCTGTGCATTTCTTTTCCTCTGATGCTCTTAGTTCAGAAAAATGTAGCAGTAATAGCCATGTTGCCAAGTCTACCAAAATAGGAAGGATGTTTACCACCATTTCTGTGCAAAGTATTGAGAATTTAAATGCATTTAAATTGTAGATTCTTCAGGTTCATCTTTTTATGATGTACAGCATCCAAATCCTCTCTGAAGATAATGTATTATAGTGTTATAAATAAAACAATGTACACAGTGTCTGGAAAGCACCAGGTAGAATCAGGATCCCACATACCACAAAGATTGGCACCACAGCCACCCTTGACACCAGGTTTCAGGGCAGTTCTCTAAATAAATTAAAAATACTGTGCAGTAATCTTCTTATTGTTTATCCTCTACATAACTGTAAGTGCTACGATTCATCCTGTGTTCAAAACAGCCTTTTGTCCAACTCTGCTCTTAAAATAATTGTGTGTGCCTGCAGCAATGCAAATTAGCCCTGCTTCTATATTTTAAAACTTGTGGCATTTCAAAGCTTCCCTTCACTTCTGTCTTCCAGTTTCTTTTGAGAAAAATACAGCTCATTCCATATTGATCAGATGTTCCTCAGTTTAATAAATGGATGTTTGATTATGTTGAGACGTGGGACAATTTGTCTTTGTTGATATTCTTTGTGGTATACTTAAATATTATTTAGATGAAGTCACTTTCTAAGGAAATTACTCTCTGCAGGAGCCTGAATGTGGCAAATTTAAAAAAAAAATTTGGAAGCTGTGCAGTGTTTCACACATGTGAATAGCTGGAAGCAGTTGGTTATGGAATTTTAATGTCTAGATTATAACCTCTATTGCTATAAGAGGCACAGTTATTACAGTTTGAAGTATGTTGTAATTTTTAAAAAGTAATTGTACATGGATTCTCCTAAACCAATAATACATCTCAGACTGATTTCCTGCATTTAATATACACTATGACACAGAGAGTGGAAATGTGAGTCTTCAGCATGAGCCTTCAGAACTGAGGAAGAAAATTGCAGTTAAATTATGTTTATTCAGACGACCCTTTTTCCTTCTGTAAATCTTAAATGTAGATTTAAATCTTCCTTTCTTGCTAAGATTAAGAGTCAAAAAAAAAAAAAAGCAAGTGAGGGGAGGGAGAGGAACCGGCTACCCAGAAGGATAGGTGCTGCGGAATATAAATTCTGTTCTCAGTTCAGCCCCTGACTAGATGTGGGACTCTGTATGTTGGCTAAACTGTATTTCTTTGTGGTTTTGTCTTTTGTTATGGCATAACCACATGACTCTAAGGTGATTCTTTTTCCCTGTGAGGTCTCACTGAAACTTCCAATTTTATTGTGATACATCATTTGTATCTATATATCTATTTATCTAAGTATCTGTCTATAATCTATGACAATATCTATAACAATATCTGTATCTATATTTTTAGTCTTCATATTTTTTTATTCATCATTATTGGGAAAATTTATATATCTATAACCGCGTGTATAATGATATTGTCTATATCTATACCTATTATTTTTAATTTTTTTTCTTCCTGCTGTCTTTAGCCATCATCACTGAAATAGCTGTGATTTCTCTAACTGCTGGAACAGACTAGGGGAGCTGAAAACGGCGCCATGAGCAATCCCAGGTGACCTGGGCAGCATGAGTGAGGAGTCACTCAGTTTGTTTGTACACAGCTGCAACTGGCCTGAGTGGACTCTCCTGGTCTCAGAAAAGGAACCAAACACTGTCAGGTCCAGTCAATAAACAATTGGGGTGGAACTCCCTTCCCCTCCCCACCCCAGTAACTCCCGAACCTACCTTGTCTCAGCAACTGTCAAGGAAAACATCATAAACTTTAAATGAGAAGTAGCTCATCTGACTGCTTTGCTATTCCTTTCCCCAGGAGACACTCGATTTTGACTGAAGGAGGCTCTTAAGAAGTGCTCTGTCTCATGTTCAAAGACTTTCAGAAACCTTGAAAGATCGGCACGTCCTTCTCCTCTTTGCTTCTGATAACGAAGCCGCTGCTTCTAAATACAATAAAAAATCCACTGTCACTGACTTAGTCTGCATTCAAATTAGTAATTTGGTTCAGAAAATCCTAGGTTGATTGTTTGTTTGTTTCTGGTTTCAATCTCTATTGTCTCCAGACAGAGAGACTATGAGTATATGGGGGTGGAAACTGCAGTGCTTCCTGGAGGGGCCTGAAGGAAAGGAAGAGGACGATATCTATGGGACAGTTTCTCATGCCAAGCTTTAACACCATCATGCAGTGGGGTGTTTGATCCAGCCAGTCGGGTTATATTTAAGACAAAGTACTTCCCCAAGCTCCCTGCATGAGAGACACAGGGAACCTCAGCACCAGCCACTTCAATCTACCAACATTATCTACTGCACTGCATTAATTCCTAATATACAGATTTATGTGTTTATATCTGCATCAAATTCTCAGTCATAGCATGGAAACGCTCAGCTTAACTTCAAACGAGCAGTTTGTACGACTGTCTTGGGAAGACAGTACTTCAAAATATCTCTCGGGCCAGTTGCAGGCTCTTTCCTTCATAGGCAAACAATTTATCTATCTTTCCATAAATGGATACAACTTTGCTTAAATGTTTATGATTGCTTAAAAACCACTGTATTAAATGGTAGCCAAATACCTTCATCTATTTAACAGAGGATTAATACATTGCAAAGGATGTTTTACTCTTTCCCTCCCATTGTAACTTTGTTTTAGAACCTCAGTACTCCAATTCCCATTATTTTTATCCTGTGCAAAGGATATGGTCGTACTCTCTATGCCAGCCTTTATCATAGCTCAGTTTTTCTTCCTTAGTGCTTCCTGTCCAGTCTCAATGTGCACACAAACAGAGCTTGTACCTTGATTGGCTGGAAATCTCTTCTGACCTTTATTTATTATTTAATTAAAGTTTTAAATATCTTTAATTATACAGAAGGTTTCCTTTTATTTATTCCATTTTGATATCATCTTTCTGAACTGTATCCACTATTCCTGACCAGGTTTTACCAGCCTTGCTTAATAAATATGATTTTCCATCTTCGCTGGCACTGCTCTTTCTGAGCCATCCTTGGATCCCATTAGCCTTTTTCATGGTTGTGTTACACTGATGACTCGTGGTCATCCTGTGATGAACAAGTACATCCAGAGCCTTCTCAATTTATCTGTATGTTAAGCTCCCAGCTGCAACTAAAAGTTCATATTAGTCCCTAATAGCAGAACCTTATATTTTGTACTATTTAAGTTTTTCACTTCAATTCTGACATTGCAGTCCGCAAGCTCGCCTCTTCCTCTGGATCTTCCTGTATTGACAATGCCTCCTAACTTTGTGTCACTCTGGTGGTACCTTTTCTACTGACATCATTAATGAAAGCTTTAAAGGAAAGTAGCCACAAGAATTGTTCTTGGGTTTTTATTGGTTTGTGGGGTTTGGAGGTGTTTTTTTTTAAGTTTTCACATTCTACGTATCATTTATACCCTCTTGATTTTCCCCTTATTGGGGGAGAAATTTCTTACGAAATGTTTTCTTTGTCCACAGCTGTGGATAAGTGGTTGTCAATTTTATATAATAAAATTGAGACACAAGAAAAAAAAGAGAAGAGAAGGCTCCGGGGAGACCTTGGAGCCCCTTCCAGTCCCTCAAGGGGCTCCAGGAGAGATGG
>JAOXJK010000012.1:153943993-153961005 GCA_025774025.1 Xenus cinereus | reverse complement strand
ATTCTTAAATATCTCAGATATTTATTTCTTAGATTTTTCTTCAATTTTCTTTGATTTCTCAGGTTTATTTCTTAGATTATTCTTCTCATTAATTAATCTTTTCATTAGTTAATCCTCATTAATTAATTCTCATTAATCTTATTAATCTCAGATATTTAAGAATTTAAGCATAACAGACAAGTCACTGAGGTACCAAAAGTGGATCTTTTTTCACTTTTTGCATCCAACTTTCAATCTGTACCTTCCAAATCTTATACATTTGAGAATATTGTCAGTAACCATTGTCCTGCTGCATCCAGCCCTTTGATGAGAAACTGTTACTTTCCAGGACTGCCTCCGCCTCCTCTTTTACCATCTTGTGAGATTTACTCTCACCCTGAGCTAATAAGCTTGCTGGGGCCTGGATAATTCAGCCTGTGAGATACTCCAACTGGACTTTTCTAATTCCTAAGGATTTCTAATTCCAGGGGTTGAGTTCAAATCAGTCTACTCACAGGGATTTTCTGCTGTTCATCCTGCGCTCCTCCATCTCAGCAGCAAAGCGCAAATCTTTGTTGGGGAGAACCTGGCTCAAACGATAACCCAGGTATTCCTTTTCATGAATGTAGGTATCGACATCATATTCCTGGTTTCTCTGGTTGCCATAGCAATCAATGGAAGAAAAGGAGAGTGGGCTTCGGCAGAGCACTGCAGGAAAAAAATGTATTAAACTGAGCTAGGTAAATGTAGCTGGCATGAAGTACCACTAACAGCATGGTTTTAAAGCCCTTTTTTGTAGAGGGTGAATTTACAATGGGGAAGATCAACAACTTCTGCCAAAAACCCCTACTTGAGCAGGTGAGTTAGGGGTGGAATTGAAAAGCAGACATTTTCTGCATATACATGGGTGACTGATTATACACTCACATGGATTTAAGAAAACATCACTATATCTCCCACTGCCTTCTCAGGGAAATATATTCGATGGGATAATGCACGGGGTGCAGTGAAATTGTGCTTCCTGGGTACTAAACTCCCAGCGTAGGCACCCTCTTAACTCCAAGCACATAAGTGCAGATAGATGTGATAAGTATATGTTCAAGTGCTGTGTCTGAATCAAGCACTAATGCCATGAATTTCATCTGAGTAGAGTTAAACAGCACGACGGCTCTCATCCATACAAAGGCAGATAAGCACTGTTGAAAGCACATGAATTCAAGGTGTCCAGTATGCCCAACATCTCCTACTGGGCTTAATAACTGCCGCAAGTTCTAAAAGCTCTGAAAACTGGACCCTCTTTGTACTCTGTTCCCAAACTGTAACTGCCAGAGAACTTCAAAAATTCACTTTACCTCAGTTTCCCTTTCTATAAAAGGTGAGGTATGGAGGGGGAGAGGGGAGATTCCTGAGCTGTCTATACAGAGGGTTTTTGAAAACAGCTAAGGAACAGTTCACATACAAGCAAACATAATATTATTTATTTGGTAATAACTTTGTTTGATTGAAAATTTTTGATCTGCCCCTTTAAATACATTTGGTGCAAGAATGGAGTGCATCATGCAGTCTCAATCTTGCACAGGCAAAGTCAAATAACTTTACCAGAGCAGCAAGGGAATAATATAGAGGACAACGTGGGATACAGAAATATCCAAACCGAGAAAAGCTTTTGAACTGAGATCTGCAGCAAGAGCACAGCACATTAATTATGATGATTATTTATATTTCACAATTCTATAGCACTATTCATTTCCAACAAGCCTTCCAAACTATATATAGATACTGTAGAGAGGCTCCATAGTGAGAACCTTTTCTATAGCATCGCTTCCTGGAGGATGGTATTCAGTTGATACAGGACACTTACCTCAGAAGTTGGGCAAAACATTTTTATCTAAAGACTCCAGTCAATCCCAGCTTACAGAGAAATAGTATTTAGTTATTCAAAATGCACATGAAAGGCAGTCCTTCAGGAGTTTAAAAACAAATTGCAATCTTGTTTCCTCAGTGCAGTTACTGAGTTTCTGGTAACTTGAGAGCGACTTCTCTGTCTGCACATTTAAGCTGCAGTCTTCATATTGGACAAAGCTTAAAACTGGAACATGTTGCATTGAAATTTTGGGAATATATATATATATATTTTAATTATATGTACAGCCTAACCTTAAGAAGGCTAGAAATTAATCTGAGAGGAAATCACAGTCTACCAGTATGCAGAGATCTTTTTACATGTCTCTCGCTATGAAGACACTCTTCAAATAAGATTAAATTACTTTTAGCAATAAAGGTTGACCTATAATGGAATTCAATGTTAAACTTCTTGTTATGTCCAATGGAATCAGGACTTACCTATAATGCCATTTTGTAGTGGCTTTATCTTTTCTACAGAGCAGCAAAGGGATTTTTTGCTCCTCTGCTTCACACTTAGGCTGGATTTACTCAGCTGTGATGCATTGCCAGTTGCAGTAATTGAGGGGATGGGCTTTGTTAGAGCTTTGTCCATAAATACAATACAAGGCTCATTTGTGCAGCAGTGTATAGGATCTTTGCCAATGTTAACATGAATTTCTAAGACCTTAACTTATGTCATGGCATGACTATTGAACTCCATAGCTACTACTACTATTACCAATAACAGCAACAACCATCACCATTCCAAAATAATGTTCACTCTCACCCTCAGCAATACACAGGCTAAACAGACGAAATAAACTTGTTACAGGCATCATATAAAATAAACTCTGCGTTTGCAGCTGAGATTAGGACCCGGGGCAACTCCAGCTGGAGTAGAAGAGAAAGGCTCTAACCACTAAGCTCTTGCTGTTTTTTGGGAGGGGGAAAAAAAAAAAAAAAAAAGTCTTTTCTGCAGGACAGTGTAGTTCCAACAGAGAAAACAGAGATTGGCAGAGCTCCAGGGTCTCCAATTCCTGCCCTCCCAACCCTCTGAAGATAATGAAAAATACAAAGGCTTCAAAAGGTAAAACTCAGTAGCTTCAGGTTTAGAGACCAGTTCTAAAAGGAGTGAATGCCCCTCTGCCCTTTCAAAGGCACAGATACACCCTGGCTTTCTGGCTGGTCTCTGAGCAGGGATATAATGAGTCCTCTCTTGTTTGGGCCATATCTGCCAGTTGCACAGATGTTCCCCTCATTAGCAGAGGTGATGGGCTAGATGGGAGCGAGCCATTGGCGACCAATTGGACCATTCTGAATTAAAAGATAAACAGGAAAGAGCAGAACACTGGGCAACTATTTCTCTACATTTCTCCAACAATAAATGGTTCTGTGTGTATCTATGACAACGCTACGAGGATGGAGTTGACTCCGGTGTTCACAGAATGTCTCTAAGGACAAACCTACAAGCAGAACAAGAGCAACGGAAGCAGGAAACTTAGCTGCAACTAAGCAGAGGAGGCTAGAAATATTCACAGACGTGTAAAAACGCAAGTGATGTCATTTGTAAGAATTCAGTGAAGACGATAAAGGACCTGCATGAAGTGTAAACTTAGAGAACAATAAAGAACCCAGGATTCTCTTTAAAAAGGATGACATGAAAGGAAAGAACTGCTTGTATTAAATTAGTTAAACTAGTTATAAAAATAGGCACAGAGATTTCCTATAACATTTCACTTGATTTATTTTTAACCAAAATGTAATTTTTTTACAAAGTAAAGATCTGTTTTAAATGCAGTAGAAAAAAGAAAAGAAAGGGAAAGAGTCGATGAAAGGATCAACAGATGCTAAATGCATCAATAGTAAGATCAGGAAACTTGTGATGACCTATCAATTATTTCAATAACTCCTCGTTTCCTATGAATTTCTGCTTTGTGAGTGACTGCTTTTCCGCTTTTTTATAAGCTTTGCTCATAGTTAGGGCACTGAAAAGAAAATTTGTACTATGCAGAATTCCCCTGTCAAATGAAGTTTAAGTTCTCAGTGAAAGTAGTTTTAATTTTTCATTGAGTCTCTGGGCACCTACATGCTCATCATCTTAACTCTTTCAATTTTGTTTTTTTCTTTAGCAATGTGTTCATTGTCGTTAATCATGCTGCTTTCAGAAGTGAAAAATTTCCTAATTAATTAGCACTTCAGACAGAGGTATTTAAATGCAATTACATATTTGCAGCTTTGGGGTTTTAAACAAGCCTGATTAAAGTGAACCTTGAAGTTGACTCTGTTGAATTCATATGTGACAAAAATAGTTTAGGTTTTAGGTATTTTTCAGGTGTCACATATACATTTAGGATGCTGCATTCCATGTGTCTCTCAAGAGCCAAACCAATTCACTCCAAAGAGAAGGACCCACTTATGGTTTATCCGGGATCAGCATCTGACAGAGGTGGATATTTAAGTTACTCTCCTGCAAAACATGTGCTTAAGTCTAGTACCCTGACTTCTCCTGTTGAAGTTATTTGGGCTGGCTATAGTGCAGTTAAACCAATGACTAACTTACTGCAACAGGAATGTCAATTTGGAACAACTTGTTAGATCCAAGTGGCAGAGATTGTGTTGGGAAAGTATCCCTTCAAAAGGCACTTTATCAAATGCACAGCCAGGTAAACACACTTGAAATAAAGCTAGGAATCTGTAAATAAGCAAGTATGTGAAGTATTTCAGTGATTTTGGCCTTCCCACTTGTTTAAATATCATTTTTGGTGTACAAAATTCCTGTGCTACTGCTTAGCTTGTAGGGTGCACTGTGGATCTAAACTGCCTTTCTAGGCCATTGCCAGAACTGTCTTTCTAGATTGCCTGTCTAGAAACTTTAGTAAATCCCTGTCAGTGTTTAAATGACTGTATTCCCATTCCAGGCTACTGCATTGCACCCAGACTTGTATCATCAAAGGCCTTTTATATTTCATAGCTCCAGAAGTTTGAATTGTCCCATTGTTTTATTCTCATGTGAATTAATCATTATTTCAGAAGCTACTGATGCCCTGCTTTATTCATAAAGTAAGCCACGTCTACAACTTTATGAAGTTAAGTCAAGTCAATCAATTTACATTATTTTAAAAAATCTGGAGAGAGAATAATATCATCTAGAACTGTTCAACTATAAAATAAATGTTGCAGTGTGGGCTGGAGCATCTTTCTACCTTTCCTCTGCAGGCAAAACACATGAGAACTCTGTAACTGCTATATACTGGATACCTAATGGTTATATTATTTAGCTTGCTGTTGGTCCTCCGCATTTCCTAGGAAAACAATGTCTTCTTACCAAAAAATGACTGGAGTTAGAAGTTGCTTTCTCCTTACTCATTTGTACTTATAAACTCCCATTTCACTTTTTATGACTTTCCTCCAATAACCACCTTTGTCTTTATGCATGGCAAAATAAATCCATAAACCCAGTATTTTTCACCAGCGTGTTTTCAAGATGCTACACTACCTTCATGTAGAACACCAAGGGCCATTGCAACATTTCATGCCCCATCTGTGACAAATTATTAGGGTGCAATCTGCAGTTACAAGTCAAAGCTATCATTTGAATCAATGTCTGTGTTAAAGTGCTATTGTCACTCCCTACTAACAGCTCTGTTGCTTACTGGTCACAGATCCTGTTTCAATTTATTATTTTGGCAGCTCAAAACAGGTGATTTTTTTTCCCTGAAAGCTGTGGGACACTGTACTGAAACAATTCTCCAATACTGATTTACAAAGAGTACCTATTAGCTTTTGTTTTCTGTCACCGTGTTGTCTCAACACCTGCAAAATTACTTCTAATAACAGTGTATTTGATTCTTTGGAAAACAGAGGGTTGGGGATAGGTTGGTCTTTCATTTCAAAATATGCTTTTCTTGCAAACACAGTAATGGTGGAAATAAGCATTTTTAAATGGGTAATACTGGCTGTTTACATTACAGTAGTATTCAGGTCCCTCAACAAAAAACTGAGCCCCTTTGTGCAGGGTACAGGCTCCACACAAAGGAAGGATTCAGACTTCCTCCGAGATAGTTTTCGTGTCATATTAGGCCTCATTTTATCTCATTTTGCTCTATTTTTAGAGCATTTTTAGCATTAGTTCTGATTTATTTTTCTTATTATTAATAGTAGGAATGTAAGTCCTGAAACAGTCTATTAGGAATAAAACATTTTTTGGGGAGGCAATTAGGAATTAATGTTGACAGGGTTTAAAATTGAGGCATTATCAGCAGCTTTCAGGAAAACGATCTGACAGGAAAAGACAATTGATTATAATTTGACTTCCTCCTCCCCCAAAATATTAAAAATCAAAGTAGCAAAAATACATAAAAGGCCTTCATGTCTGCAAGCTCGTAACAGTGTGGGTTTTTCATAAGCTGAAAGGGGATTTACTGGTCTGTGATGAATTGTTAAAGGAGGTGTCATTTTTCATACAGATTCTTTCAGAACGTAAGCCAGTCTCTGTGTTGTCACTTAAATGCTAACCAGTAGCAGGAGCAGTTTAAATTGGCATTATTAACATTTATTTCCAAAGCTAGATGCTAAATGAACTTTGTTTTTGCTTCTACCTGTCTGTATTTCTAGCCGTAGCTTGAATGATGGCAGAATAATTGGAATCAAAGGTGCTAAGAAAATGAAAAGTAAAGAGAAATCAAGTACTTATGCCAATCAATCAGTAACCGTATATATTAGGGACAAATAGAAATCTTCTCTTCCCAGAAATCATAGTTTAACTCATTCCATAATGTGTATTTCACATTTCAAAGGCTGTATAATATAAATTGGCTTTTATATTCAAAATACAAACTGGCTGTTGCTCACTGTTCTTCCTTCAAAGGAAGGAGGAATCTCAATAAGCACCACGTTTTAAAAGCATAAGTCTGGAGAGACAGAGATGCCGCAGTGTTTTATGGTTCTGAGTGGTGTGTACTCAGATGAAGAGGCTCTTTTCACTGTATATAGGTTTTCTAGTAGAATAGGGTTCTGGGACAGGAGGCAGTGAAATAAGCAGTAGTATGAATGTATACCACTGCAAGAATAAACTCTAAAAATATTTCAGTGGTAAAGGAAATCAAAGGAAAGACTCGCACAGCTTTTGGTGGGCTTTGGATTAATGACTATCAACTTGCACTGACAAGATGGGACACGGATCTACTGCCGCTCCATTGGAAGATCTGGAAACTCTGACCTGGTGGATGGGAAAGCCAGTCAAGTGAACATGCTGTTCATTTCGCTTGACTTGAGAAGGCCTACAAATACAGTTTGCCATTGTGGCAAAGGAATTCAGACCATACTAAGAAGCATCTCTCACAAAAGGACAGTTATCTCCTCCTTTTTAATACCATCCTTGAGAAAACAGGTAGGACGGTTGCAGCCTACGCAGCATCTACCCACCTGGCACATAAATCCCTTCAAGAAGGATTGCTTTGTAGATATCAGCCTAGCCAGTCCCATCGGGATCTCTCAAGATGTTTAGCAAGGGTTGGTAGCTAGGCCTTCCCTGAAACACATAATGTCTGTGCAGCTGCTACACAAACTTTTATGGTTCTGAAATGAAGATGCCTGTATTAGCCACTGGCATGTTATGTGTCTCTTCCACATTTCTCACATGAAATGTCTCCTTGGTAACCGTGGACAGAGCTGGGACAACTTGTCTGGAGTCCATCCAAGGGACCCACACGTTCCAAAAAGCAGGCTGTGGTGATATCTCCAGGACCTGTGCATTTCGTATGTTGTGTCATCCCTTAATGGAAATAGAGTGGGACATTCCTTCAGCAATGATGCTTACTGGTTAGAGAGCAGGCTGCAGGGTGTCTCTGTCCTCCTTCCTCTTACAACAATGTTCAAAGCCTGAGGAACTGTGGACAGCTCCATCTAAATTGAGATCAGGGATCCCGAGTCCTGTGTTTTGTTCTGTCGGGTTTTTCAGGGAATAGCTGGTAATAACTCTGGATTTTCTGTATCATGACTCATAGAATAGATTTGTGATTCGTTCACTTACAGGCAGAGGGGTTGGAAACAATGCATGTGCATTTTTAACCTGTTCCAGGTTAAAAACTAAGTAGCTTTTACCACATTATATTAATGCAAGAACTTTTTCCAAATTTAATTGACATAGGCAGATTGTTTTGATGGCAATTCTGTGTGTCAGAGGTTCTTTGGTGGCTTCTGAGGAGAAAGATGAAAGAGATTCGTATTTGTTTTCATTGCATTGATGTTCATGGGTTATGGAAGACTGATGTTTGGATGCCTGAACTGCATAATGTGAATCAAGGACAAAACCTTGTTTTTCTCACATTCTATACGTGTAACTTAAGCACGAAATCTTTCTTTCTTCTTCTTTCTATGAAAATTTTCTAAATATATCAGATTAAAGGCAAAAGAAAACATGGTTGTGACATCCCTAAAATTTTCAGCATGATTATTTATCATATTCAAAAGGCTCCCATCAGTACATTAATTAAGATTATGTGTTAGAAAGGTAAATATTTTTTATTTATTCTATAGATGATCCAGAAAGTGCATTTCTTTCACAAAACTGATTTGATAGACATTTAAGCGAAATAGAAAAGCAGTTTGCAAAGGAGTTTCACTATGAAACAGATTCATATAATTATATACTTGTGTAGTAAGTGTTTCATCTGTTTCTGCTTCCACCTGATGCATGGACACCTTTGACTCGAGGCAGGCATCTGTAAACATCATTGCAGCAACTTCACTTCTTGGTTCGCTGCTCGTTGTGTTTATCAATACATGTACTTAAAGATCAGAATGTGCTTGAGTATATTGCTGAATTGGAGACTGATTACAGATTTACAGATTGGATGTGATCAATGCCAAGTTGCTATTAAAAACAGAGTCAATTGCATTTGATGAAAAATGGTCTCTAGCTCTCACTGTCTATGCCTTTCTGCAGACGTTTCTGATACAAAATGTCTGGTCAAACTTGAAAGACCTTTCTTACATCAGCCCAAAATTTAATCATGAGGCTCACAATTCTCTTTTGCTTAACCTTTCCCGAATCCCAGGGAGTGTAGTTTTCAGAGGTGATCAGTGAAACAAAGTGGCTAAATGTTTTGGGTGATTTACATAGAGGAATCTAAGAAGCCCTTCTCAGATTTAAGGAATATGTTGAAGATGTGCCTTACGAAAACTCAGATGTAGCCATTATTGACACCAAACCACTGAATGTATTTCAAACTGAAGAGTTCGGCATATGCAGCACAGTTTTTGTTAATTTAGTATAACTAGTTTATAGAGCCAAAAAGGTGCCAAGTCTGTCATAAGAAGAAATGTCATGGTGTGTTTCTTCCTATCAAATGTGAAGGGTATTCAGTGGGAGCAGGAAGTACTGACAACCCCAGAAGGAAATTCAGGTGTTTCCTTCTGCTGTCAAAGGTGACTGCAAATGCTACTCTTGATGGCACCAGATCTACATACACATCCTCTTCTAAAAGAGGGGAAACCAAAAAATTCTGTCTTGGATCATGTAAGTTCCCCTGGAAGTATTTACTTTTCTGACCAGTATGGAAAGGACACAGGTAGTCCCTGGATCGTTTTCTTCAAAACTCTTGTGTTAAAGAGGTACCTGTGAGGACATCTAACAGATGATAGCACCAAGGGTAACCTTGTGTTATAACTGCTCCGCTGTTGTTATATCAAATGCCTGCAACTTCTGCCAGTTCAATCTGCTTGAGATAAAACTATCACTAAAGATGTCTGTAAAGGCTTTGTTTGCAGTAGCGCTGTGTTGACTGAATTTTGCTAAAAGACAAAGTCAAGTGACAAACTGATCAAACATCAGCTACCTGTTGTTGGTACTCCTGTCAGAATGTGTCGTTCAATTGCCATGTTCTTCTGAGGCTCTGGGGAATGCCTGGTGAAGATCTGTCTTCTGGTCCAGCCTAACAAAAAGATATTGACTATTTCAGTTTAATCACTATTTTGATTCACAGTGGCAGTTTGTAATATATTTTTCAGCATGTTAACCACCTATCTTGAACTTATTTTATAATTAATACCCCTGGAGATGAAATAAACAAGTTTTGACAATATCATCCTTGTCCAAGATAAATTTACCTCCAAGAATATTCATTGGCTCTGGTATGTGCATGATGTTAAACAAAAAAACTATCAAAAAGCTCAAAGGTCCATTCTGAATCAGACAGTACATTGGTAAGCTTGAGAAAGGCACATCAATTCTGGTGGCCAATAGCACCCAAAGGAACAATGTGACATTCTTTCACTGTCCAACCTGAAAAATAAGGTATCCATTGGTAGCTGGATCAGGTGAGGTAGCACTGGATAGAACTCAAACTTTAAAAAGCTCAGGATTTCACCTCTTGTAAGTTTTTGCTACTTATACCTGAAATTGCTAGGATTTTTTTTCTTAGATAGTTAAAAAATTCTTTAAAGTTAGAAAGAAAACTCCTATCAGTTGTGACAATATGTAACATTCTGTATGAGAACTTCCATTTTAAAAGAAAAGGAGTAATCGTGACTAAATATTATTAAAGATGGAGAAATACATTTTATTTTGTGAAAGAAAACAATGCAAGGGAAAGAACAATAAAACATGTTCAGTACAGAAATAATTATGTTTTCACTGATTGCTGTGTAACACGCCATATACTTTCTCATGCCAGTGGAAACAGTCATGCTGCGCTGTCTTTGCTCTTGCTAGTTAATACAAGCCACCAAACAGAGCAAGGTAGGTAGCTGAATTAGGAGCACATGCCTCCATTAAATCAGATGGATCATACCTTTTGTTAATTTTCTGTCCTCTCCTTGTTTGGCATGACACCCTTCTGACTTGGATTGCAAGCTGTGTCACTCTTCAGGATCTTCTGTGAACCTTTTCCAAAGCACAGACACTAGCTGTAAATGTCATGGGCACGATTCAGCAGCTACAAGAGAAATATTTCTAATAAAGACATGCATGGTTAAGTGGGGCAAAACCAAAAAAGACTCTACCATGATAGGTAAGAGGAATCCCACCCCTTTTCTTTCCACTGACAAGAAACAGACTTAAAGGACAACAAATAAGATGTTGATTTTTGTTGCAGATATGATAAAATGAGATTCAGTTTCGCAAACAGAGACATTTGATGCAATCCAAGATCCACAGGGCATTTGCTCCCCCTATGTCTTGCTCTGCGAAAGGGTTTATATCTTTTGTAGGTCCCACGTAGCTAGCTACCCGTCCCACAAGATGCCTCTGATGTTCCAGGGCATCTCAAGCAGCACTAGATGCTTATATTTAGGCCATCCGATTATGACCCTGAACCCATTCAAGAGTGTTTTAAAAACATGTTTTTGGCAATAATTTGCAAAGTAAAAAGTCTTTCCAGTTTCTCTTTGCATTCTTGAATACTCCATTATGAGAGGTTGGGGAAATGTGCATCTTAGCATTCTTTTAAAATTCACCACCTGGATTTTTAAACTATCCTTTTGTTGCTCCTAGAAATTTTGCTTAAAGGGACAATCAGAAAATATCATCTGCTGTAGTTTATTATCTTTGTCCTTTAAGTCAATGATATGAGGAAGAAAATCTTCTAGCTAAAAGTTTTAACCTTTGCAAAACACTTTATCTTTATTTATCTTCAGAAGTAAAATTTCATTTTAATTCTTTTCAGAAAATATTTAATTGCCCAAATGCCCTTTCATAACAAAGGCAAATGTGATATAATTAGTATTGGAGATTCAAAACAGAAATATCTGCTTAATAAAAACTAGATATTCTGTGTGTTGGGCTTTTAAATATGTTGATGACAATGGCAAATGATTAGTTAATTACAATAGGAAAATTATATCTAATCTCTACTGATTTGTGAGAGTGTGAGGCTGGTTAATTTTTGGTCTGTGTCATTAATAACCTGCATAGAGATGAAGCTGAGCTGCCTTCTTGTAATATCATGACTCTTGCCCCACCATTTTCTGCTAATTCTTATTTTATTGAATTAGATTTTTTATTCCTAGTACAATGATTCACAGAAGGTGACCTAGAAATTGATTGTCCCTGCTGAAGGGCTCTGTATATCTTTGTAACAGCACCCTTGCCCCACAGTCTTGCAGTCTCTACAGACAGAGAACAAAAGCTCAGATAAATTAAAATACCCGTAAGGTTAGTCAAAGTGCATGTAGGAAGCTCCTGAATTAACACAGTGACTTTTAATTTAGATTCAACCCCTAAAAGTCTTCCTGTTAGTCCCACTTTAGAGCTGACAAAAGTTGTCTGAATTATTTAGGCTCTTATTGGAAAAGAATACGTCTTTGTTTGTGCAATCTGGGTAGCTGGTGAAGCTTAAGCCATTAAGAGGCTTTGAAGTTATGTCTGTTCAAGCCAGACCTTACCCCAAAGTATCTGACCATCACGAAAGCCACCTCTTCAGATCCAGGAAACAGATCTTGAAAAATCTGTCTGATAGCAGAATTTATGCTCTAGTTGGGTGTCGGGAATTTCTGGGCAGGGGTGAAAGACCGAGAGAGAAATACACAGAGAAACCTGGGTGGATCTAGAGACAACACAGCTGAGGGTAACTCTCCCAACTCACCCAGCAGTGAAGCGGTGATGGGAGTGAAGCAAATTAGTCGGCAAGACCAAGCCTAAGCTCAGCCACAGTAGCTTTATTAGAGAGATGAATCAAGACTTCAGTGATCATCAGCAATGCCATGCTCACTTTGACTCCCGTCTGCCATTTGGACATACTATTGGACTCATATACATATATGTAGGTATGTATGCATACATAGATACGCAAAAACATATATCACCACATGATAGAATAGAAACTGTAAGTAAAATATAAATATTTACCGACAATTTTGCATATATAAGTAAATATATATTCATACATATATGAGCATACAAATATACATATATATGTACACACATGTACATAGATGAGCTCCATGTTTTGACCCAACTGTATTTTTCTGTCTATCTACAGAATAAGAAAAAATGAGAAATGATCGCTTGTAAAATCTATATGAATTAAGGTCTATGTCTTACATAGCATTTATAAGAGCTTTTAGATTATATCTAACAAATGCTTATTAGCAATTAATTTCCCCCATTTTGTCTTTTTGCCCTATAGAAGTGTCCGGTTTGTGTGATTGATAGCCATTGGTCTTTAAATCAGAGATTACAAGGGGAACAAGAGATTAAAATACCATGTTTGTTTATTTCTTAGCTTTTTACTGTTATTAGTTTTGCCACTTCAGATGGCATAAATCTGACAATTAAGCACCCTGACTTTTCCATTAATGCTGAATCCAGTGACAGGCAATCCGATCAGCATAGAATTATTAGTGTTTTGATGTTTTTACTGAGGCATAGGTATACTTAACGGTCAGCTTCAAACTACTTTAAAAGGCAAAAAACCCACCCAACCAAAACCAATAAAAGAACAGCACTCTTTGTGATATATTTGTTCACTTCACTCCCTTTTCATTCAGGAACATTATGTTAACCCTTCTCTGGTTCGAGAGCCCTAATACACTTGGATATCTCAGCAAAGCTCTGTCGTGACCATTTGTGATAAGTTACCTTCCTCAAATCATTTTGTAAGAGACGACATACATCTGTCTTCCAGTGTGAGACAGAACAGTGTCATAGCCCAGAGAAGCTGTGGATGCCCCGTCCCTGGAGGTGTCCAAGGCCAGGCTGGATGGGGCTTTGAGTGGGAGGTGTCCCTGCCCATGGCAGGGGGTTGGAACTCGATGATCTTTAAGGTTCATTCCAACCTGAACCATTCTATGATTCTATGATTCTATGATCCATGCCTGCTGGACCACCTTGACTATTACTATCAGATGCATTTCTGCCATTTGGCTGGTGTTTTTTCACAAGCCTCCCATTTTGATTAATGAAATCAATGAGTGGTGTGATCTGCTGCAGCTCGAGACAAGGAATTGATTGTGTAGTATTGGGCACAATGTTGGCATCACACCCTTCTGATATGCACAGAGATGAGTGCTTCCACCATCCTAGATACATAATGAGTAATCTCTGCTATAACTAGAGAAGACCCCAGGACATCCAGTCAAGGACCGAGACATCACTGTGTCAAGTACTATAGAGCTAAGTGACACAGACCTCAGCAAAGTGGATGAAGGATGTAAAAAAGATTATTTTTTTTTTGCACTGTAAATCGCCAGTTTGTCTAAACCAAGCAATTATTCCACTTTTGCTAATCACAACTTTTTTCAAGACTTTTAAATACTTTACAATACTTACAATACTTTTAAATACTGGCCTTTCTTCTTATAGTGGCAATTTGGAATGTAAAGTAACAATGACAGTAAAAATACACAAAAATATAGGAATGCGCCAGTTATTCCAAATCATCTGTTAAAACATTTTTAAGTATGTGCATATGTCTGAAAGTTTAACTTTTTATCCTGACTTTGGGTTTTAAAATTGTAAATATTTCCCAGGGTAAGAAAACTAGTTAGCATGTGCCTTTATAAGTCAGATTCTGCAGAAAACATTTCACATTTCTTCCTTATAATTTATTTTATTGAAATATTTGTAGTCAAGGGCTTAGCCTGTTTTCTGGGAAATACTTATACTGCAAAATTTTAATATCTTTTCATTTCTGCTGATAATATCTTTCTGTATGTGCTTGTTAAAATTATGTGTGTGTTTATATATGCAGATTCCAATATTCTTGCAGAGAGTCTTAACCTCTTTGGTAATATACGTATGTGAGGAGAAAAACTTAAGCCAAGAATACAGAAAGTCACAGATATGTAGGAGGGCCGGACAATTACATTAGAACACTGGCATCACGATTTATTAAAATATATAAACTAGTGATTTTATATAATAATTTCTTAATCCTATTTATAATTCCTGCTTTTGTACACTTTGGTCAGATTTTTTAAAACTTTCATGCAGATTCAATTACACGCAGCTCAGTAATTTAAGATGTACCAAGGAATTAGATAAAAATTTGATAAGTAGCAGCTAAACATAAACATATAAGGAATTTATCTTTTTATAAAATCTAGAGAAAATAAATTGTTAGATCTCCTTGGAGCTATTTTGATAAAATAATAATATCACTAATATCACTAATTGATAGCATTTATTTTTGATTAAAAATTAATCTTCGTAATTCTGATTTCTGTCTTCAGATTTGTGATTATAATTAACCCTCACTTGCTGAAGGGATTTTCAACTGCTGCTGACTGTTGAGATTCTCACTGAGTAAAGCCCACGATCAGTGCCAACTGTATGATCGTATCCCTGTGTTTAAAACACAATAGATCCATATTCAGTCTAAATTCACTTGGCACAATAAACTTCACTATGGCATGATATGCATTGAACTGTCTTGAGTCATACCACTTACTGCTCTGGCATCACTCATTCTCAGTGAAATGAATGATACCATTTACAGAAGCACAGGTCAAGCCCAAGTTATGGAAAAAAACATGCTGAAAGAAAGTGGAAAATGATACTATGTCATTGATCCAACAATAAGAACAAATTTCTATAGTTGGATACAAAATCCTGCATAGTTTAGTGCTGTCTTTTGTGGATAAATTTGGTTCATCTGTTACTCTCCGAGTCATTAAAGATCTTATTTGTCTTAAGAGTGGCCCTGAGTTTGAATTTTCAATCAAGCTGCAGCTTAGTGACAGTATCTCATCTCTATAATCCCATCAGCACCTGCCGTAAGTCACAGTACCCCATATCCCCTCCTAAATTGTTGGACAGCACAACAGTGAAATAAATACAATCACCTAAGGCAAGACTGCAGACTGGCCATACAGAATAGAGAAAATACAGAAAAATACCTGATCCTTTAGGTACTGAAGTTGAAATAATAGAAAAAGCCCTTATGAAAAACATGTTTTTCTCATAGATATCATATAACTCGCATCAGAATGTAATCAAGTTATTTAAAAGATCTTTGACGAAGAACTGTATCATTTGTGTCAGAAACCTGTGAATTAGATAGAATTGTGTAATTCTATAGTTGGAGGGGGTTTGAAGACATTTGAAGTCCATCACTTTCTTTCAAGGCAGGATTACATCCACATCATTCGTGACAGATGGTAAATCTGTCAGTTACGGAGACTCTACAGCGTCCAAGCCGATTAATTTCCGTTATGTTAACCCGACCCCATTATTTCTTATTCTAGGAACTATGGATATGAAGGAGACGTTATTCTCCTCTCTGTTCAGAAGATTCTGTGTATCTGTTTTCATATATTTTATAAATCATCATTCATTTTATAACTTCCATTTCCCCAGTTTGCATCAATGACTTTGTTTTCTAGTTCAATCATTCTTCATTATATGCTTGGTTCTGTCTGCAGTGGACCCTCATCTTTCTTGAAATGAGGTCCAAAACTAGACATAGTTTGCCAACTGTTTTTTTTCTATACTCTGGAGAGAGAAAGACTAATTTATCAGTGAGATTTAGTTTTCGATTTGACACTAGGTGTCTTTTAGCCTGTGCTAAATCATTCATACTGACAGTACCAGCTAGGTGTCTGTTCTTAATGGGAGCATAAGAATACAGTGAATGTGAAGACAGAGCTGGATACCTAAATTAGATGTTTTAATCTGTAGCTTTATGACAACAACATGAGCAGAGTGTAATAATATTTATATGCCGTTCCATAACATTTGTCATTTTTTTGCAAGAGTATGACATTGTCCCTTGTTTTCACCTTTGATTTGCTGTAATCCCTAGACCATTTCCTATGGAACCATCCTCCGCGGCCATTTATTCTCTACCGTAGAGCTGCGCAGCTACTAGCTCTGGTAGGCTGCACGCACTTCTATAAATAACATTCTTTTTTTTTCAAGCCATTGCTCTAGTTTATCAAGATCAGTTTGAATTATAATCCTATCATCCAACACACTTACAGTGCCTTTCAGGTTTGTGTCAGCTGCAAATTTTACAAGCATACCCTGTATTTTAAAAATCAGGATATTAATGAAATAATTAAATAGTAGCAGACCCAGGAAAAAAAAAACCAAACCATAATGGAACATCACTCAGCCTATTCTGAAAACTAACCGTTCACAGAATCACAGAATCATTTAGGTTGGAAGAGACCCTTGGGATCATCGAGTCCAACCATCTACCCTACTCTAC
>JAOXJK010000012.1:153931924-153943893 GCA_025774025.1 Xenus cinereus | reverse complement strand
ACACTATTTCTAATACAAGCCAGGATGCCGTTGGCCTTCTTGGCCACCTGGGCACACTGCCGGCTCATATTCATCCGTTTGTCAATTAGAACCCCCAGGTCTCTTTCTTCCAGGTCTCTTTCCAGGTCTTCCAGGTCTCTTTCTTCCATTAATGATAACTCTTTGAATACAGATATCCAACAAGCCTAAATTCTACCTTTGCCCTAAAGGCTATTGTATTCAGACAATATGTAATTCTCAAATCTTCCACTGGTCTGAGTGCTCTGTACGCACCTACATGGAAGTATAGAAACAACAGATGACTGTCTCTGGATTTACTTCTGCTGATCATAGTAGAATGACCAAGTCATCTTTCCGCTACAGCAATTAGCATCACTCAGATTTATGGCTGCACGTTGGCTGGCACCTCCACGTGAGGATGGATAATGCTCTTACTTGGCTTAATATGAGGAATGCTCCCTGGGATCATTCAGCATCATGCAGGTTATGTCCCTACGTGCCTAAAAATAGCAATATCATTACTTATGATAATAAATTACTATTATTATTGTCATTGTTGTTATTATTATTATAAACTCATTTTAGTGCTTTAAGAAATGAAGTATTATGCAGACAGGGGATGTCACTGATGATACCATCTGTTTTCTTCCAAAAAGCAACCTGTGTTCCATGTGCTTATCCCAGAAGAAAACTGCTGAGCCAATTCTTGACGAGAGTTAGTTTATGCCTTCTTATATGACAGCTTTAAGTGGCTCCTGGAGCAATAAATTAAATGTGATGGAGAAATAAGTGACAAGTCTAGCTGGTCTGTCTAGCTGTCTTGTGTTCAGAGTGACTGACTCTGTTGACTAAGTAGTGGATATAGATCTAGCTCTCACCACACCAAAAAAAAAAAAGGCTAAAAAAACCACCCTAGCCTTTTTTTGAGTAATTTTCACAGGACTATATCTAAGAAAATGCAGTTTTCTTTTACCTCTGCAGGTAACAGGGATAAATGTACGGTATCATTTGTGAAATAATTTTGTAAGTAGTTGGATACTGCTGTACACGTGGGTTGGCTGCAATCCTTACTGAGATTCCAGTGTCTGAACTAGGAATGTGAAGAACTGAAAGCTTGTTTAGTGATAGTGAGAGCTGATGAATCAACAAATTTTGGCCATTGTTAAGGAAAAAAAAAAAAAAGTGAGTTTTTGACATAACACGAAATAACACTGCTATTATTGATAAGGCATTTCTAGGTTTCATCCATGACAATATAGCAAGTTCAAATATGAAGTCTAAAGCTAAGCTAACCCACTGATCTGAAAATTCTGTCTTCACTTGCAGGGATGATTTAACTTGGGATAATACAGATATTTTTCCATTTCTCTATCTGTCCTGCTCTTACATCGGAGTTCAGTACCCCTTTATCTTGGCTGCTTGTGAAGCAGCTGTTGAACCACTCACTACAGCTTCTCACAACAAAATAAACCTGTACAAAGTGGATAAGCAGCTACTTTATAAGCATCTAAGGCACCTCTGCGGTGATATATAAAAGAACCTCTGCAAGTGTCAATATTTAATCTGTCCCTAGTCATTACTAAGGGCGCAAAAGACTCATGTCTGGAGTGGATTAAGTAGAGAGTTCAGTAGATTTTACAAATAGCTAGACAAAAGAACATCCTCGTTTCTTATCCACATTTCAGAAGAGTCTTCAGGCCCTAGTGGCAGAATTGTTACCTTCCA
Organism: Xenus cinereus; assembly: GCA_025774025.1. Taxonomy (NCBI): domain Eukaryota; kingdom Metazoa; phylum Chordata; class Aves; order Charadriiformes; family Scolopacidae; genus Xenus; species Xenus cinereus. The sequence goes on along the minus strand of JAOXJK010000012.1, from coordinate 153,942,168 downwards.
TCTACAGACATGAAATTGGACTGCATTTTGGTCACATACTAAAAAAAGAGGCGTAGTCAATCTAATTAATCGCAGGGGTTGCGCCTCAAAGGTAGCTACAGGCAGATGTAGTCTATGTGCATATCTCTCTCTATATATATATACACATATATTTATGCACATTCTGAACACATTTCAGATTCCATTCCTGATACGAAAGTATTTGAATCAGAGCAGCTGCTACCAACATGACTGATGAAAATGTAATTAGCTTGAGATGCCCAACTTGTGCACCGACCACGTTCAGAGGATTTAAACTCATTATTCCTTGCTATTACATTTCTATATCACAAATTTGATGTATTATATAGTGGATCATGAAATCACGATTTACATTGCAATGAGATGAGATCCAAACATGCGTAGAGCTCCCTTTACCTAGCTGTATCTATTATTTCCTCTAGATCTGTAGTCAGGGGATGTTATTAAGGTGTGCATAAGAATTTGCTGAATATAATTGATAGAAAATTGTCTTGTGTAACAAACACAATTTTCAAATGAGTTCTTTGAATTTTTCAGTACCCTGTGTGATTTTTCCTGAGCATGACATTCATGCTTGAATGAAGAATTCCATTCAACCTGCAGTCGCCCACCTCACTGATCAGCTTGCTCAAAGAAACAACACAAGGTGATACAGATCTAGGAGAGAAGTTAAATGACAGGAAAATCAAAGTTACAGAAACTCCCTCAGCTAAGTGATTTGAGGGGTCAAAGCTCCTTGGCTGTTTGCTGATAATTCATTTCATATTATTTCTAGACTTTGTAAAATTTTGTGCTTTTCAAGATTTGCTTCCAAGAGCTAATAGGTGACAAAATAAACCTTTGAAAATAGTTGATGAGGAAAAAAGCAAAAACCGAGAGTTAATATTATTATAACTCTGCCTGCAAACATATTAAGTTCAGTAGCAACATTGCTTTTGAAATACTATACTGGAGTAAATAATTTTCTGTGGGAGAATAATATCCTTGCAATACAGATATGAGAACCTGTTCATTAAAATGACCCTGAAAATGGAGGGCTTTTCCCAGCAGTGCAACTTATAGTGTTCCATCCAAACTACTATTGAAAGTTTCAAATAGTCAAGCTGCCAAGAACCCCTTGGTGACTCCCCTTCTCAAGCTAAAGGGTTGTAAATGTCAGAATATTGATATTTGAGCTAATTTTTTTTTTCATTTCTGTGTTTCATTGACTGTTAAAGCTTACACCTTTTCATACGAAGTGAAGGACTTTAATGTCAGACAGATTCAGATTTGAAAAAGAAGAACAAATAAAAGTAATTTAAAACTGAAATCTATATCTAAATGGGGTGGAAAGCAGTCTCTGTAAAAGAATTACTTAATCAGAATTACTTAACCAAATCAAAATTAGGAGACTGAACACCAAGACGGCTTTTTACTAGCACCTAAGGAAGGGGCCAGAAACTTTTTGGGGACAGGTCAGTCAGAGCAGGACAAAATCCCTTGATGGACAGCTCTAGTTTAACAATATTGAGAGTTAAGCTGCACTGCCTGGGAACATTCCCAGGCTCTGTTTAATTTGCGGCTATGAATGTCGTCACTACATCCTTTTTGGTGCTCTGTGCTGTAGTAGAGGTCAGATTAGATTAGTTCATTCTCTTTTCTGACTCTCGGATCCGTGATATGCAATTCCTAATGGAGATCACCACAGAGCTCTCTTTGAAAGTCTGACCCTATCAAACAGCATTGTGAAGTGCTGAGAGCTTTACTCAAAAGAAAACCCATACTGAGCAGAGTCTGGAAAAAAAGGGATTTCAGAGAAAGGCAATTTAGAAAAAAAAAATGGCCTGTAGAAGTGGTAGATCTCAAAATGCTACAGCTGCTGGTTTATCTGAGTTTTCTTATCAGTGTTTCCTTTCCTTCATGCAACCAGCCTGCATTTTTGATGTCACAGTCATTGTGTTCCTGAAAATAAGGACAACTATTTGCACAATGATTTCTTATGCTCAACCCTGAGCCAGGAGATGCCGGGTATCTGAAATGTCAACTAACCTGATATAACGAATGAGGAATGGGTGAGAAGGAAAAACAGTGACTGGAGCCAGGAGGCAGGGTTACACAGCACGTGGACAGCTTTCTGGAAGGACTCTGCCAGGTGGATAACCCCAAGGATAACACCAGGCTTGCGGTAACACACAGATCATGGGCACAAGTGCTTGGAGGTGAAGTTTTTTATATGAAAGAGATGGGAGATCAGCTGAAAAAAAAAAAAAAGAAAAAAAGAAAAATTAAAGAAAAAAGAACAGATTAGGGAGGAAGAGGTAATATAGGCAAAATAGCAATAGGATAGCAGCGCCTCGAATTTCTGCTAGTGAGGTCAAGAATACAATCCTGCACCATTCTCAAAGTACTTTAATTAGCTACCTCTCCTCACTAATCTATGCACTCTTGTTCAATCCTGATATAATTGAGGGAGCACTGTTACTATTATTATTAAACCAGTAACTACACAACCTATTGTTGAGCTACAAGTTTCTAAACCTTTTAAGTTAATTACATGAAATGCAGTTTACAATGCTGCAGACTGAAGCACTTGTGCTGTTCTCACACTACCCACCTTCCAGATTTAGGTTTTTTTCCACCAGGCATTTGGGGTAATATTAATAAATAAAAATTTTAACATTTAAACTGATACATTTAAACACCTTTTTAAATAAGGTGTGCCTCCATCTGTTCCAGTGCAGATTTTATACTAAAACTCCAATGAATTCTTCTAGGCACAAGTTTTGAATAAAAAATCACCACATAAAGCACAGACAAAGCATTAGATAAAATTTAATGCAGGACAGAGAAAGACTTAGATTTTTAACGCTCATTCTTGTTCCTGCAAACACTCTTGTACTTAATTTTAAGAGTAATAGCAATCTCATTAACTTCTCGTACGCATACTCTGCATGTAGGAAAAGCCAAGTGCAAAGAAATACAAGATTTGGTAAACAAAGAGATAAAGAGAGCAGAAATTCAGAATGGCCGCTTGTTTCTCAGCATCCTTTCAGGACAAGAGTTTATCCATCAGGGACATCCCACCTGCTAACCCTGCTGCAAGCACAGAAAATGAAAAGAAAGAAAAACTGTGGAGGCTTCATTCATAAAATTCAATAAACTTGGCTAAACTGAAAGGAAGCTTTCACTGCTCCCTCTATTCATTTCCTGGGCTTTTTTTTTTCTCCTTTTCTCATTATCTTTTTCTGTACGCACCAGAAAACAGACTTTCAACAAGAAGTTATTTTATCAAACAGCCAATAACCCCGGATCTGCCACTCTTACATCTCTGTACCTTCCCAGTTTACCTGGCAAAAAGAACTTGCACTTTTGGGTCTGAGCATGGTGGCAGTTACAACCATCTATTCACCAATTTCATCAGACTGTTCCGGAAGGACTGTAACAGCACGTCACTGGCACATTAACTTATTCTAAAGTAACAGATGAAAAATAATTTATACCTACAGTTCTTTAATTTTGTTTTCCCAGCAATAGAAATAATGTGTTGCTTGTAAGACTACCTATCAGACCTATTTATATTTCAAAGTCATTATAACAGTATAGCTAGTTTTATATATATATATATCTGTTATTTTAAACTGTTATTTTTACTAAGATAGTGTCAAAATTCTTAGATTAATCTTTGTTGTACAAACTATAAGGACAAGGCAGCATTCTCAAGGGTAAGGGCTTTTCCAACTAAATTTTAGGGACGATAGATGGAGTCAGAAAAAGAGAAGGAAAGAGAATATGAGTTAATAAAATGGGCAATAATTAGAAATAATAGTCCTGCAGACACTTCAGTTGCATACCTTAAGTCTTCTGCAGACATCACAGAATAACTGTGGTTCTGAGGGCAAAAGTATCCAGTATCATTTCCATGGTAATGTATAGTCACAGCTGATTAACAGAGTTAAGTGTTAAAGACTAACAGTTTCAGTGATAAATACAGATAGTGACTAGCCATTAGCACAAAGTGTGTTGGTAATGAATGAATCTAGTGAAATTTTCTTTAAAATTTGAAGCTGATCTCATTGATCAGCTCCTCTTGTAGTGATCTCTAGCTTCCTAGCTGATAAGTACTTCTACATACATACAATAATACATTCAGTTACAACACTGTATTTTCTGGATGCGTATTTCTAATCCCTCTGAAATAGGATTAGACGCTAATATTGACTTTGCACAGATGATAAACAGAAGTTCTGGAGATACTAAGTGGTTGCTGATGGTACTTTGGCTCCGTTCAAATTCACCTGTGATTCTATGCTCGACATTTGTGTATCCGTTTGTCCGGACTGGGAGTCTAATAACTTGCTTTAGTTCCTAGGGGAGCTGGGCTTCCTTTACAAGGAAGATGTTAGACACACAGCTTTCACTTCGACACGTATAAGACAGTCAATAAATCAGATCCAGGAGCTCAGAATTTACTGGTTTCAACTTAGACACGAACACAGGGACTGTAAAACATAGTAAGGAATTTATCCAAGTTTGAGGATCAATAAAATAGCAGGTGCTGGGAAAGGGAAGGGGAAAGGGAAAAGACAATCACAACCTTTAAAATTTTCTGTAAATATACTATTAACACTAATAATATGAATTCTTACAGGCAGAAGTTTAGAGTGAAAATATAAGAATTTTCTAATATGGACTGATGTTGCTATTAAGGTTAACAAATTACTGAATTACGAGAGAGGGATTTGAAGAAATATGTGGTATGTTCTGAGTGCCAAAAAAGAAACCAAAGACAGTTCAGACATATTAATAAGATTTCTAAAATATGAACTAATTATGAATCTATTCCTCCTGAGTTTGATTCAAAGCTTCCACTTATTTCACTGAATTCTGGACTCAGGTTTCAAGTGCCCAGTATCAAGAAAGTTTTGTCATTTTTCACAGTAAAGGACCAAAAGATGTAACCAGCTTAGAAGCAGATATAAGTTATAAAATATAAAGGAAAGTGAGTCCACATTTTTCAGACTTGAGTATTCAAATCTGATTATATTGAAGAAAACATTTTCATATTAGATCCTAATCTATTTAATTAGACAGAAATATCTCTGCCCATATTTGAAATGTAGCCCTCAATTATTTGAGGACCAAAATACATTGCCACATTTCCACTAAACAAGGATGGTCAGCTGTTTCTTAGTGTGTTAAAATACCATGGCAGTGAATATGGCTTAGAAATAGAGGAATTTTTGGGCCACTAATAGTGAATAAGATGTCACATATAACTCTGTACCACCTGTGTCCCACTAAATACTTCAGAAAGCGTGTTTGCTTGCTTGCTTGCTTTTTTAACAGGACAGAAGACAGTATGATAGGATACTGTGATAGGTACTGGGGTTGTACTGTACAGCAACAAGTAAAATAACACAAATCAGCCATAGCCAGCCCAACAGAAGACAAATGGTTGTTATAGGCAAACCGAGTTAAAACGAAGCTGCAGATAGGTCAAGAACATTTCAGACAGAGAAAAGCTGGCAACCCCTAGTCCAGAGGCCTTGCAAAACCAGCACAAAGCTTAGCAATGGCAATACCACAGTACAGGGCTACACGGTAACAAATGCGACACAGCCAAGAGCAATGGAAATGTAAGGTATCATTAGCAGTATTTACTGGGGAAGTAATGTCAGGGTGAAATCTCAGGCAAGATATTTCCCGGAAAACATGTGAAAATTCTTTTCAACATGTTTAATAAATACTAATTGAAATGCAGAAAAAAAAATTTCCTTGGGTAATCAAGTGAATGAAGAGCCTATGTTACATGAGTAAATGAGAAGGTTTTAGCTTGATTACTCCAGGAAAACAAACGTTAAGAAGGAATGTGATTGCTGTCTATAAATACAGATTAGAGAATGATGTGTGGGAGTTTGCATGGAGAGAAAGAAGACAGAGAAGAGCGAGCTACCACTGAAAAACAGCCTTGGCACAACAGCAAATGAAAAAAATGTATTTGGAAATCAGAAAAAAAATGCCTAAATCTCAGGGCCATGGCATTCGGGAACAGCCTTTCAGGAATGATTACAGAGATAAGAAGATCTAACTTTTTTGGAAATGCCATTTATATACTGGGGCTTCATGGAACACTGCACTGGACTCAGTGCTGCAGACAGACCCTTCCAGCTCCTCAGCTCCTATGACAGAGAAAAGAATGACTTTTATAGTGACAGCTAATGAGATTTCACAGAAATTAGTCATGAATGAAGGGCTGAGCAGAGGATCCCCATAGTAACAGGACAGTTTGCAGAGAACATTTATCTGTTGAGAGTTAATGACCTCATTTCTGATGTCATCCGTTAAATTACTTAGGGTCATAATACTTTAAAAATATTTTAAGGGAAGCTATTTGAATTGCTTTAGTTTGGGTTGTTTGCCTCAATTTCTACCTGGAATTAGAATGGATATATATTTTTTTTTTTCAAATCAGATTTTAATTGAAAAAGATGAAATAAAAGGTTGCAATTATTTTGTTTGAGTTCTAATGTTTTCACATAAACACTTTTTTATTAACTTATAATAACTCTTTAAGATTTCAGTAATTAAAATACAATTTAGAATATAAAATTTATATTGGTTTCTCGATGTATAACTTGCTGACCTATCATGACCCATCTATGATAGTATTTTAACCAGTCTATTCTATTTTATTCTGCGATTTAACTTTTTGAGAACATCTATTTGTTACTATCAGCTGACACAGCTTATCTTCTGTTCTTTTTACGTCACTAAGTTTGTTGACTTTGATACTGACAGAAACTAAAGGAAAATTGGAATTTCAGGTTTGGTTACAATATATTCACTTAGGTTCTAAGTTATCTCATTATGCAATAATACCTGAAATCTCACAGCTAAACCACAATTAAGATTTAAAATAAATAAATAAATAAATATACCACTATGGGAAATCATAGAATAGTTTTGGTTGGAAAGGACCTTTAAAGGTCATCTAGTCCAACCCACCTGCAATATGCAGGAGCATCTTCAACTAGATCAGGTTGCTCAGAGCCCCATCCAACCTGACCTTGAATGTTTCCAGGGATGAGGCATCTCCCACCTCTCTGGGCAACCTGTGCCAGTGTTTTACCACCCTCAGGGTAAAAAATTTCTTCCTTATATCCAATCTAAACCTACCCTTTATCAATTTAAAACCATTACCCCTTCTCCTATCGCTACAGGCCCTGCTAAAATGTCTGTCCCAATCCTTCTTATAAGCTCCATTTAAGTACTGAAAGGCTGCTGTAAGGTCTCCCCAGAGACCTTTTGTTCCACCAGTACCTCCAAAGAGTTTTACAGAGATTAAAAAAAAAATGTTTCAGTCAGTGCAGAGTTGCATCCACACATTCTGATTTAATAAAAAAAAAAGTATTTCTAATATAGGCATGTTGTTCTGCCTGTAATACAGCTGGTATAATAAACTAATAAAAAATATGTATGTATTTATTGTAATAATTTAAATGACATACTAAAATTCCATATTAAAATATTAGTGTTCATATGAGATTTTTCTCTAAAGCCAAATAGACTGGAAGTTTAGTTTTACTGGTAATTTTAGAAAGATCAAGTACATCTTATTTGAAAGTAAAACATCAAACTGTCAATTCTTCATGACACAAATTTTAAATTTCTTTCTTTTCTGATTTACATGCTTCTTAAAGAGTTTTTCTGAATATCTTTTGCCAGCATATATTATTATTTTCTCATATTTCTTCGTAAAAATATTTTTACACATAGTGAATTTAAAATTATATAAGGACATATAATATATCTCGCTTTTGTTGAAGCACAACTTGTTTAACCAAGGTTTTGTTATTTTTTGTAGTTTAATTTTCATATCACAGTGCCATCCATGCTGGGTTTAATTTTCACAGTGTGAACTCAATTTCTGCAAATTCCAAATCATCAAAAGTAACCAAGAGTTTTTTCTATTTTAGGTATTTACTTGTACTTTTTTCTTCTTTTTTTTTCTTTTTTTTTTTTTTTTCCTCTTGAGAAGAAACAGTAACCACACATAAAGACAGAGAGAAATTGAGTTCCCCAGCAGTAATGTCTCTGATGTTTTATAATGCCTCTAATTCTAACTGGAGTAGCTTCTTTTCCTAACACTGGGAATTTAAGAATTTTGATGACACCACCAGCCTTTTTTTCAGCATGGCTTTACTGGACTTCTTCAGTGCAACTAAAGAGATCAGTCTACCTTCTGGAATTCTAAGGCAGCAGTTCCACTAACACCCTCTCCTTTCTTCTGTGAGAATTAACACCTCCATCATTTCATGACCACTACACCCAAGACAGCTTCCAACCATCACATCACCCACACGTGACAGCTTCCAACTCCTCCTGTTTGCTGTCCACACTGCATGCGTTGGTGTAGATGCACTTTGTTGGACTACGGCATCAACAATGTCCTTGCTGCCACGTGGATCTCCATCTCCTGCCTTCACTGAGATGGCTCAGGTGCTGCACACATTAGCACAGACACACTCCAGATGTGCCCCAGTGTACTCAGCACAGTATAAAGCCGATTGTAGGACCTTGCCAGTCCCTCAAACATGGGTGTGCCGTGCCCAGGCTTGTCTCTAATGAGCCTGGCTGCTTGCCTCAGCAAGTCTTCCATGAGGGGAGATGTAGGGTGCTTTCTCACCTAAGAAGGAAGTTCAGCCATGCTGTCCCTTTTAAATAATCCAGGTTTTTTGCATTTTTTTTCCCCTTTTCTTCTTTATGATTATTAACTTCTTTTTCTATCAGTTTACATCTTGGGTAAACAAGAGGACCTTTTTATATGTTTCCCTTGCTTTTAGGTGGTCTTTGTGCCTAAAATTGTTTATAGAACACTCTCAGGCTTTTCAAGCTTTTTTTTTTTTCCATCAGGAGTTAAATTGAATTGCAGCCCCAAACTTCCACTGTAACATTTTGAAAAGTATGTACCTGAAGATCTTTTCGGCATCATGCATATGTCTGCAATTTGTTTATTCTTCCAAGGTAGCATAACCAGCAACGGAAGCCTTTTCATTCCTTTCTAACATTTTGCCACTTGCATTTTTCACCAAAAAATTAATTATAGGGTGTATTTTACAGTCTTATCATTAGAGTTATGATACAGGTTTCTGTAGAGACCCCTCCTGACACATTAATGGCACAGACGACTGCTTGGGCATTCCATTTCCCTGTTAGTTTTAGGTGACTGTTTATAGCTGTGCTGTTATCTCTGTACTGCCATGGCTACGCAGCTACAAGCAAATAAAGCAGCTGCCTCGACTCCATGCCTGAAATACACCGTAATATCCCTGGCAATGGCAAAAATATAATTTTTGGTACCTAGGTGGTTAAAGACCTGGATTAATGCCACAGAATAGAATGGAGGCCCACAGATGTGCTGTTTCTCTTGACTTTGATGGGTTTTAGTGACCTGGCCATGATCAAACAAAGGAGGGCTAGTGGTGAGGATAAAGCACAAAATCTGAGTGTGGGCGATTTTGGAAAGAAGAGGCTTTCACCTATGGCAGCATAGGTGTAACAGGCGATGATAGGGAATGCTGGCCCATGAAAGGGAGCTCTACCTTGTGGGATTTGGACCAGAAAGGCAAAGGGGCAGCAAGCAGGACGGTGCTCGTGAAATGGATGCTGAACTGAGCTGAAACCAGCAACTGAGCAAGGGGGAGGTCAGGACAAATTCTGCCTTAAGTTATATTGGAATAAGCATAATTGCTCTGACCAGACACCACATTTAGATGGATGTAAGTAAGACTGCGGTACAGCCAGCAATTAACTTGTTATTTTTCAGGCCTCTCCATGTGCAGTCATTTGTAGGTGAATGCTGTATCCCTACTAAGCAATGCCCCATTTGATGAAGCCTACAGGATGGATAAGTCTTACAGAAGAAGCACGAGATACGGATGTGCTCCAAACTCCAAAGTTAACCAGACCCACGAGGCCGCTTTAGCTCCACCAAAGTCAAAGGGAATTTCACAACCACTCAATTATTAGCATAATGGCAGCGAGGACTCACCTCTGCTCCGTGTCCATCTGGTGGCAAGTACCTGTGCATGTGGTGTCCCTGCCCAGGTCCTGTCAGGAAAGGAGGTGGCCTGGTGCCGGCCTGTGTGTGGAGCGGCCCTGCCAGACCCAGCCGGCTCCAAGGGCCCCACCGCAGGACACAGCCGAGCCCCTCAGCCAAGCTGGGGGAACGGGGACAAGAGGTT
>JAOXJK010000012.1:153910406-153931824 GCA_025774025.1 Xenus cinereus | reverse complement strand
GGGGATGGCGTGCGGAAAGCAGACTCCACAGCCCGTAAGGTTATAAAGTAGGTGTGTTTATTCAGCGCTGGGCAGCACCAGAATCGTGCGCGCCGGCTGCGGCATTTTCTTTGAACTTATACCATAAGTGTTGCATATTCATAAAGTGCCTATACATATTCATAAACTATCCCCGAAGGAGGCGGTCTTTATTATAATGCGTTACAAGAAGTCATTTCCATTGTCTCCGCCTTTAGTTCCTCCCAGCTGGGCAGGCGCAGTACCTCCTGGTGGTCGTGGGACGGGGTCTCAGAGATGAAGGCCGTGTGTCTTCCTCACTGTGCGCTTTTCACCTTCACCACAAAACTTGCTCAAGCTGGTTCTCAATTGGCAGAGAGTGTCCATCCCCCTGTTCCTTTTGATAAGTTCCTACCTTTTGTGATTACTTGTGCACGTCCCATCCTAATTTACTACATGCTTATCTTGTGGTTAGTTACAAAGATGGAAGCAAAGCCAAGGTCCTTGTAACCATTCCTTCTGTGTAGATATACAGCTTAAGCTAAGCAATGCTTTACTATTAACCCTTGAGTGTTAGTTCCCTCCAGGCTATCAAGGAGAAAGGTTGGGAGTGAGGGGGGAAGCTGGGAATGAGGAAAGGTTGGGTGGGCATTTGTTACTTTAATGTTTGTTTCTCATGACCCAAATATCTTTTATTTGACAATAAATACTCAAGAGTTGGATTCTACGTGGAAGTCCTTATGAAGAACTATATCACATACATGATAGTCACAACACTTAGTGTTTATTAATGTTAATTCACATTTAGTGACACCAAAGTGGTTGGAAATGGATTCAAGTCCTGAATACTAATTCTCATATAAGTTTTGGAGAAGGTTCGTGTTTGCGTTTTGTCCCCTCATTCCTAATTTTATTTCTTCAGCCAAGTACTATTCCTCAGTGTTACAATATAAAGACAGCTTTTTTTTTCTCTCTTGTGTTTAATATACATGTTTTTACTCTTCAACTAATTTTAGGCTTAAAAAAGTATAATTTTCGCTAATTATGTGTTTATTTTGAACAGGTCGTATCAGTACTGACTGAATTATTCCAAAACTGAAACTGAATACAATCTGATCCAAGATGCTTTTATGCTCCTAACGACATCATTGAAGCACAAAAACCAATACGGTGAGTGATGCAAATGCTGACGGTTCATAGATACAAACACCTGAATCTGTTTGACCAAAACATATATGAGAGAGAAAGGTATTTGGTCTTGATATCTGAGATGAATATCCCTGACCCCAAGAAACTGAGGGATGAGAATCAGATGGTGGTGATTAATGTTACGCAAACTATTTTGCAAGTAAACCAGGAGCAGTAGAAATTATTTTTGCAGATGTGTTGTTGGGGGGAGCTTTATGACAAATTAGTTCATTTTTTTCCATTCTGTGAAGTCTTGCATATTTCTTGGTCAGAATGAAAAACAAACAAAAAAATCAAATAAAAAACATCTCTGTTGCCTCTTCCTAAATCCCTACTCTCAAATACAGGTTTTTTTTGGTATAAACAGAATTGTTTGATTCATTGCAGAGGGAAAGGAATTAAATTAGAATTAAATTTGATGCTTAATAGAATTCCATTTTCTCCACTTTACTGGTAAAAATAATCAAAGGGGCTCCAAAATAAATAAATAAATAAATAGAATATATTTTAAGTTTTCATGCACTCACGTTTTCTTCCTTTTTTAAGAAAGAATATTTTGCTATTGCTAGAAGGGGATCCTCAGAAGGGTGGCTGAATGGAAGGTAGCATAAAAGCTTTCAGATATCTGAACCTCCAAACATTTGATTAATGTTGATTCATGCCATGAAAAAAAATGCTTCCTCATCTGTTAGTGCTACTGCTATAAAATAGGTCTCTAGTACCCAAATTCCTTAGAAAAGTTACCCCTCTGCTATATTGACATACTTTTTCCTTTAGGAAGAAAAAAGAAACATTGAAGATATATAAGCCAGAAAGGACCACCTAGTGTGATGAAAAGATGAGATCACTTTAGAGTATTTTCTACAGATCTCCCGAGTGATTTTTTTTTTGCATGCTATGTGAATATATGGTAGAAATATTGCTTCTGTTAAAAGCAAATATTTGTGTCTGCCTCAAATTGTTATTCAATGAGAAATCATATACCTCCCTCATTGCCTGTGTTATGTTTTTACAGTTGAAAACTGCAATGGGAAATGACTATTGATTTGTTGCACAATTCCTTCTTGCATTTCTACTTCATCACATTTATATACCACATAACCTGTGTGTGTATTCCTTCTTGGGCCATTATAGGACTTCTACATCAGTTCTCTCTCTCAACCCCAGAGCAAGATTCATCAGAATATTAAACAAACAACTCAGAGTTTCAAGTAGATTCACTTTCCAAGGTATATCTGTAGAGAATACCAACATAAAATATAGCAGTCAGGTGCTCAGATGGTCTAAAGCACCATAGGTCTACTTAGTGTTGCAGCTGTATTAATTTACAGTAGCTGGGTATCTTATCTCTTACCTCTAGACCATCAATAATGTTTATTTCCACCAAACCAAAACTAGTCATGGATCTGTAAGCAAGACAGTTTCCAGTGGAAACTGCAACTTTCAGAATTGCTTAATTCAAAAGGGCCTGTCTGCCAGAGTGGCTTATTTGGATTGTGCTAAAGTAAATTAGATGAAAAATTTGAATGAGATTAATATGCAAAACCTCATAAAGTCAGCATAAAACTACTAGAGATAAAGACAATTCCTCTGTCAATGAGGAGCAATCGCTGACATGGCTTATTTTCCTCTTCTTGCCCCTTGGAGGTGAGGGTGACACTAAGGGAAAAAAAATTGGAGTAATAATATCAAAAGCCCATGGATGTTATATGAGCTAGGGCTGATAAAGGACCTCTGTTTTGCCATACTTCACTTATAAATGTATATCCCTCAATATCCTGTTTTAAGGACGTCTTTTTTGGATGCAGTTACGTAGGCACGAGGAGCACTGAAGACAGCCGTGTCCCTTATCCTCCTTTAGGCTCATGGGGGCAATATTGACTCCTTGGGAAAAAAATGATGCGAATCTAGTACACTAACACCTATAAACACAGCATTTAACAGTATTCACTTTTTACCAAGAAATCACATTGATAAGAGTGATGGCCCCGCAGTTTTCCCTCTCCAAGAAAAAGTTAGTTATTGATGCGAGGCGTCAGATCCTCCCAGTGCACGTGAGGAACAGCTGAGATGTGCATTTCATTGTTTCCATTGTAGAAGGAGAAGAACCCATACATTCAGAGATCCTGAATGGAACTATTACGGATGTTTGCAAAAATCTGTTTAGGACAATCTGGGCACCCACAGAAGCCCAATGGGAGATACTTGCACAACACAATTTCAGCAGAGAAGTCCCTTAGTAACACTCTACACAGGCTGCACGGCTTCACTGAATCGAGGGAGAGTGAGAGAGGAAGAAAGGTTTTGGTTTATGGCCCTAAAGCCCTTGGGGTCTTTGGGTGAACATTGTAAGGAGAGTGGCGGAATGGTCTTTGCAATTTTCTCCTTGCTCTTCCATGCAAGAAACAGACACTGCATGGTACACAGATGGCCCGAAACTCTACTGAACTTTTCCTGCTAAAGAATAACATAATGAGATCTTGGAAGAGGAGGTGCTGCTTCCAGTTCCTCCACCTTAATTTTCCATTAACACTCTCTCCTAAAGGCTTATACTAAAATCCCTGAGGTTCTACGTGTAGGGGTGAAAACAGCAGCATTGCCCATTTCTGCAGTATCTGTTGAGCAACATCCTCTGTTTCTACAGTATCTAACAAGGTCATCAGAATGCTTTTGAATGGAAGAAGTATATTAATTTTAGATATTTCACAGACATCTGAGAAACTGCAGATGTTGCTGTAGAAACTGTGTAGGGAATTTGATTTCCAGAGGTTCTGATCTTCTGCTGAGAAATATGGAGCCTTCACTGTCTCTAATGGATTTTACTCTAAATTATTTTCTCATAGTCACAAAGCCTATGGCAGATAGCAGAATCATGATCTTATGGTCCCTCAGATGCTGTGAGTGTAAAACTCCACTTGCCCTTAGTGAAGCCTACAGGACTATCCTTGCTCACACGAAGGCAGAATTCAGGGGTAGGTATGGGAAGAGAAATATAAGCAAAAATGTTAATCAAAATATATAATAGGAAGCATTTGGTGATGTGATGGTTCTTGATATCTTCAGCGTGCTTATTTCTAACTACCAAATTTTTGTTTCTCCTTCAGAAGGTGTAGAAAAACAAAGCCATAACTTTGGGGCAAATTCAATTGGGGATTATATTTGCCTCTTCCACAGCTACAAAAACTGCATCAATTATCTAAAGTATATTAATGGATTAGTCAAAACAGAACACAGTTGGTAATAACAATAAAGCCAAAAGCTTTTTGCCTAGTTAATGTCTAGGCAGATGCATTAAGTTACTGAAAAACAAGTGAGACATGTAAAAATATAAACATTTAGCATCCTCGAACAATATGCTTATTGCTTATTAATTACACTGAAGTGGTGTTACTGATTAGTTTAATAGGAAACATCATGAATTAAATTATCATAAACAGAAACCTAGAGTAAATCCCTCAGCTACCTAGTTTTCTAGACTTGAAAAAATAAAAAGAAAGAAATTTATTCTGGGGTGAAAAATGTATGGCAATCTATTGACAGTAAAAGGAACATTTGAAATGTGTCCTCTGTTTATAATATCATTTCAGTATATGCAGGTTCTTGTTCAGTATAAGCTGATGTTTCCGGACCACGTAAGATACAAACTTCTTAAAGGTTCTGAATTAAAGTGATTGCTTTTTTGTTCAAGACAGAGTGGTATCAGTAGCGGGGATTCCCTGAGTCCATTTGAATACCAACTCAATTAATTGTTGCTATAGAGAGGCTTTGTTGCTTGCTGGTGTCCTTACAGAATCATACTGAAATTATATACAATTGAGATTTATTTTATTTTTTCTCTTTTGTTTTCCTTCACCCCCAGAAAGGTTTGTTTTTTAATGAAACCCAAATCTGACTTCCTATTCTTTGGTCCCTTCTGTCCTTCCCCCTGCAAGTCATTTACTAGATAAGTCATTCCCCTTTATCATACTGAAATATACCTTTCACTGGAGAAGGTGAAAAGGAAAAAACAAAAGGGTAGAGCATGAAAGATAAAATAAAAGTTTTGATTTCCTGGACAACAGAAGAATAGCAATGATATTGCATGCAAATAATTTTTTTCTGAAAAAAAAATAATTCTAGGGAAATAATTATTTCCCAACTGCCCTTAGTAATGATGGACCATTCTGTTTACCAGTGTTAACCTAATAACATGACCATCTCAGCATTTAGAGGCCTTATGCTATTCTTCCTTCATGGATCAGCTCTACAGTGTTGAGAGTATACGACCTTTTGTTAAAGAGATAAGGAACTCATACTCTGACAGTAAGTACAATATGAAGACAAAAATAGAAAATGAGTTTGAGATTAGCTAAAGTAAGCAAGGGTTCGAATATTTAGATTAATTTGAAAACTGACAAACAGTTTCCAAATTCAACTGCTGGAAGTGATTAGAATTTGTTATTTAATTTTCCTTGGTGCAGGATCCAATCAAACTTGAGATATTCTCGCATTCATAGTATGATTTCGGAATAATCAATGTCATGTTTATGCAAATATTTCCTGATTAATATGATCTTCTCTCCAAGTAGAGATTAATAAAGCTAATGAGATTTGCATCTCCTGTATTGAATTTAAAAGTTTATGTGAATTCCAAATGAAAACTAGGAACAGGCTTCCCAGATTTAACAGGAGGAGATTTGGGACCCTTAGATTGAGCAATAAATCCTAGACTGTGACCAAGAGCTGGAATAAGAAGCAGATGATGTGTCTGAAATCCTAACCCTTTATGGGGTTTTGACTTCAAGGGAGGTAGCTCTTTTCAAACCTTTGAATTTGTTCTTCCAAGTGGGTGTCTACAAGTGTTCCCTGGGAGAAATGAACCAAATTAACTCCTGAAAATGTGAACAGGGAAAGAAGCATTGCTGCTGCCCGTAACAGCCAAAGAGAGGAAGACTTGGACCCTCCCTAAACTGAGCACTTCCGTGGATAGCTGCATATTGAAAAATGAATTGTATTTCATATTGAGGATGTCAGGCATTAGCCATTCATGATTGCTACTTGTTCTATTTCTTAATCGGTTCAGGGAATAAGTCCCAAATGTGCCTGCATATCTGAAAATGGGCAGGCCATTTTACTCAGGTGCTTTTGATTCATCCTTGATGCATACATTTTATTTTGTTATTTAAAGTTTATAAACCTGTAGACACACAAGAGCAAGTCCTTTTTGGATGTTGTCTAATTGTGGGATCTCAAATGAATATAGGAAGGGCTACCTACCACAGTGCAGACTTCTCCATGCAAAACCAACATGCAGTTTTGGGACAAGATCACTTCACACCGGCAAGCTTTATACTATCTTTTAAAGACAAAAGGCTGTCATTAACAAACATACCATTTTTAGTCTCTTAAGTTCATTTCTGAATCTTCTGCTAATCTATTTTGTTAAACCTGCACTAACAGCAAGAAAGTCTTTGTTCTGTTTTCCAAACAGTCACAACTCACTGTAATTTCTTCCATCTGTCTAGCCCTACTGGACGATTGATCCCATTTCATCAAAACACATGGTCAGTGGATGGCCCAGTTGTGCTGTATTTGCAGCCCTTCTGAAAACTTAAAACATAGCAGTTTAGGTCTCTCTGGGGAGTCATTTAACAAACATATTTTGTCTCTAAATTGCATGTTATCTGTATTGCACATGTTAGCATAAGGAAATAAATTTGCAGCTTGCTATATTAAGGACATATAGCTAATTGAATAATATTTATTCTGGGTACTCTAAATTCAGCCCAAATAATTTTTTCATACTATAAAAGAAAACATAACAGTGTCTTTATCAGCTGGAGGTGGGATGGGAAAAACACCCAAAACAACAGGTGCTAAGGATTTAATTACTTTTTTGCTATACTTACAGAAATTGTTGTGTGCCTACCACATTAAATTCTAATGAGCTATTGACAATTACTGCAAAGCAATTAACCAGCAATGGTTGTCCCTTAATGTGTCAATAGCTTCTCTCTGGCATTTAATTTAAATGGTTACCTCTGTAGTCACACAACAGTCCCTCACGTTGGATAGACCATGCTTTTTATAGAAAAAATAGCAGTATAAGGCTGTTTTGGTGGACACATACCTGAATCAAGAGCTGTGAATTCAACACAACTCACTTGTCTAAGTGGCCCGTACAACTTGGGTCAAAATTTTAGGAAGTTACAGTGGAGTTTATCACACCTAGCTCTAATGTGTACAACATTTATGCATATATCTTAGTATGTCTTCTGTATGTCTTCTTAAGCTCAAAGTAGATCAAAGTAGAGAAACAAATTTCACGAGGTGGTTATCTCTACATTAAATATTTACTGGTGAATAGAGTAAATCAAGGTTGATGGAAGTTAGTTGCTCTGGGGAAAGGTATGAGGCCCAGAAGCAGGTTGTTTACCTGCAGATGCTGCCCGACTGATCAATGTTGGATAGTTCTAAGATGAATACAGAAAGTGATGTAGTAGAAATGCATAATGAAATTATGTCACATAGGAATAGGAAAATATGAATTTCATACTTTTGAATATAAGTGCTTCAGTTTTTCTAATTCATTTGGTAGAATTTGTTTCAAATGAATTCCCTAAGGTAACAACAGGAGTCTCCACTTGAATGTTTTAGTTACCATGTGAATTCTAAAACCAGGTTTGGTGTTGTAATCATTGCATAATTTTTCAGGACTTTTATATTCTTATAGGACACTATACAGATTGCAAAGATTCAAATAGGGATGGAGAATCCATTTAAACTTTATTTTATTTGCAATATCCATAGAGTTGCCATAAATCCCAAATGATCTCTTTCAAGCTGGTGTGGGAATTCTGTGATTACCAACAGCACTGATTTAAATTTAAGTTGGGGTTTTTTTTGTAGACATTCATTTTCTTGCAGTCTCAGCTTTTCAGTATACACTAATTATGAAATAAAGATCTTTCAAGTTGAAAATATTGACTGCTGAGCCCAAAGAATGAAGACTTGTCCAGTAACTGTATTTCTCCCTGCAGTGTAATTCAATAGTTGTTCTTTTTCCTAAATTGTATGATTCTTGAGACTGAACACGAAAGGATCTGCCCTATTTAAGTCTTTTTATTCTGCAAATAAGTTGGCTGCTGGCTTTGTTTCATTTAGCATCTGAATTACTGAAATACTAGGGAATATTTCTAAAATAGATAAGCATGTTAATCAGAGAACAATATCATTTTGCACTAACAGGTATGAAAATCCACATTATTGAATGAAGGCATGATAATGTGCCCCAGTCTATGCAATCCTGTGTTCAAGAGGGAAAAACACAGAATCTACTCTATAGCTGTAATTAATATTGGGCCTTTTAGCAAATGTCTGGGCTGAAATGCCTTGAGTTTCAAAATGAGTGTAATAGTATCTACAAATTCCAGCCTTATTTTAAGCCAAGGTCAGGATCTCCTTTACAATTTGGAATTTTTCCCAAAACACCTGCATGGATCTGTACCACGTCATCTTATGCAGCAAATAAGAGTGTCCTTTACATAAAGAGAATGAATGTCCTTTTGTTGTTGCATCACAGCAGGTTATTTTGATTCTGTACATGTTTTAAGGCATTAAGCACCAACAGGGAATTTAAAATTGCCATAAATTTTATTAACTCTTGTGGTCCTACTCTCTTTGAGGGATGTTTTTGAGATGGGAATAAGTCTGAGGTAAACACGAACAAAATAATAGTCATGTTAGAACACAGCAGTACTGATGCTGGTTTTACTCTCTTTTTTTTTTTTTTACATTTTATGCTGTAGAACAGGACTGTCTCTGAAGTGGTAATCTCAAAAAGGCCCTGTCTGTGTGAACTTTTGCAGGTGGGCTCTGTGGATATATATAGTTTTGGATGTAGAAATAGCTACTATCAAGCACCTTGTAGAACAGAGCAAAGGTGTGTGTCAAGAAGCTGGTGATTGGAAGCTTCCCAAGGACTGGCAGTCCCTGCGATTAGTAATTCTGTTTAATTTGCAAGAACTGACAAGATCCACACCCCAAGAGCCAACTCAATCTGCACAAGGCCACAGGCACCCGGTAGTGTCACAGCTGGACTATGGAACTCAGACTGCATCCAAAGGCAGGGCAGCTGTGGACGAAGACTATGGGGTTGAAAAAGGCTGAAACGAGGACGTCTGTAGGAGACTTTCTAAAAGATGAACAAGTAGCCACTGGCAAGTCAGCACAACTCTCCATTTCTGAGGAGGCAGTTGCTATTGTCAAGTTGCACCTGAGATTGCTGAGACTGCAGTTGAGCTCCCCTCTAATTAGATAACTCTAAGTTAATGTGTGTGTGTGATTGAGCATTACCAACAAACAAGAGGATGTGCTGTGTGACTAGTTATCCACTATTAATAATAACAATTTAGCTCTATTAATATTAGCTTAGTGAAAAAACAGGTTAGATTCCCAAGTGAGGAAAAGGGAATTTACAGGAATCTCCTTCATACTAAAGACAGGCAAGAGGTAGTACAGCAAGTAGATAAGGCATTGTGCAGGATAACAGGAAAATCCGTTCTACATGCACGCTCTATGCTAGCCAGGTATGCAAGGAAACTTCGTATCAGAATAATCTGTAGGTTAATACATAAGTCACTTTTTGGGGTAATCTGGGTTTAAAATCCTGAAAAAGAAAGCCCAGCCAAGCTTACTTTTGTCTGGTGTTCTCTTGGACATGGACAAGCTGGGAGCAGTAGAAGCAAAGTTTATTTACTTGCCCAGATGCAGAGTAGTATTCAGGTTTTTGAACCCAGATCTCATCTGCAGCACCAAAAATGTTCCCTGAATAGGAATTAAATGTATAAACTTGTTCTTTGATGACAATGTTGATTTAAGAACTTTCTTCCCAGCAGGAAGGTACATCATTTAATCCAATTTATGAATGGAGTCATGGGCTGTAAAATTAATTACAGACTTAGGTTAATAATAATAAAAAAAAGAGCCCTGTCCCCAAAAGTTCAGTGTTTCCAATAATGAGGTGAGAGTTGAATGTGAGTCTTGACTGTAATGCATTACTGATGAATGCTGCCTTAAGGCCTTTGGGACCACAAGTAACAGAATACCAGCAATAAAATAAAACTTGCCAGTTTGGAAGTTCTTTTGTGGACTCTTGCTGCTATTTTATAGGTATTCATCTTCAAAAATAATAGTTGTTATAAGGCCACCTCGTTTTGTTTTCATTTTTAGTGACAAGCTGATCTGATAGCAATCGTCTGATGGAAAATTTGTCCAAGTGTAGCATTAAATGATGAGCCAGAGCTTTTGACATTGCTCAGTAGAAACATAAGACACAATTCATAGCTGGAGAAGCCGCTGTGCACAGTTTGATGCTTACACAACCCAGCAATGCCACAGATCCAGTCAGTAATGGAGGCTGGCAGAGTCTGGACAATGGCAACAGGAATTCAGCGTAACAGAACGTGCTGATGGCAGCTTGCTGCAAAATTAAATGCCCTGGTGCCTGCACTGATATGATCCAAGAGGCACAGTTCAAAGGCACAAGCTGATCTCAGCAACACCCAGGTCTGGACTGATACAGTCACTTGGTAGTGTCATCGGTGTTTGGCTCGAGGCTGTTTGCTGTTCACTGGAAGGACTTCAGCATCTATTAGAATGATCTTGCATTTAACTAGCAGAAAAAGGGCTCAGCTGCTAAAAGAATGAAACTTCTAAAAGCATGCTATTATGAGTCAGGATTGTTCCAGCACTAGCTGGGCATTTAGAGTTCTCTGGTGTGTGCATTATTGGCATCATTATCCTGATTATCAGTGTCTACTTGGCTCATTTATATGTGGATATAAATCTGTGTGCTCATGGTGAGCACTCACTGAGCATACAGGAATATTTCAGTGCATAAAATTTGGCCAATCATTTTTATAAGGTTAAAAGACCATTTCAAAATGACTAGCTCACTTCAGCAAGCCATCATTTAAAAAAACCAAAAAAACCAAAAAACCCCCATGCAAATTTCCTGTAATTTTAGATATCCACTGGTCAGAAGCTTCCCAAAATGTGGACTACAAGCTTTATCCAGATTTTTGTGCTGTACCCACATGCCTCAGGCCTGGCTATGATTTACAGCCAGAATGACTTACAGAGGGCTCACTGCATGGTTTCCATCCCCAGATGCCTGTTCCACATCAGGCATGGCTCAGTTGCTCATGTTGCAGACTCTGAATCACTGAGGGTTACTGTTGCTGCAGTAAGGAAAATAAATGTTGTGCTGGCTTTGCCAGTTTGAACAGCACGGAAATGGAGGTGCTCCTTCACAAGCTGTTTAGAAGCCCCCATGTTAAAGCAGGATAATGTGAGAAAAAGTCTGGGTGCTTCGTTAGGTGACCCATGATGCTCGGCTGCAATCACCATTTGTGAGTCAGGTGTATGTCGAATCAAATTTCCTACAAGAGCATCACGTCCAAGATCACAGGTCCAGGATATCTCTTCTCATTCTTTATACTAAAGAAAAAACCTAACAAAAAAACCCACCGCCGCCACCACCAACAAGAACGAAACACCCCCCAGCCCCTTTTAATACTAATTTATTTGCTAATTTTGTCTGTAAGTTGTTAACTAATAATTTCAAATTGATATCTTAGACTATGAAGAGTTCTTGAAAGTTAAAGTTTTTGAGTTCTATGAAAGTTTTCTCATGTACTTGTCTTCGCTACGAGGACTGGGAAATGAGAACTAGTTATGTCTTATGTAGCTAAAATCCTAGAACTTGGTCATGCTTTGTAGGTTTGGGTCAAGATGTCAAGAAACTGAATTCCTGCTGTATTTCTTAGTCTGGGCTCTCTTGGTTGTGGGTCACGGGGTTTTGGGGAGCAGAAGGTTATTCAATCTCTTTCAAGAACAGCACTGAAGGGATTTGGGAGGAGGAAAGTTAAAGGGTTAAGTTCTTAATGGGTAAAAATATACAGATTCTACTGGTGTCATGATCTGAAGAGTTACTTGGTCTGTAGGTGTGTAGAGATTGTGACCACGGGTTCATAGGATTCTATAACACAAAAGGACAAGGAGGCTTTTAGCATCTAAATTTCTATACTTTATTACAAATTACAGAATCACAGAATCACAGGGATTGGAAGGGACCTTTGGAGATCATCTGGTCCAACCCCCTTGCCAAAGCAGGGTCACCCAGAGCAGGTTGGACAAGATAATATCCAGGCAGGTTTTGAATATCTCCAAAGAAGGAGACTCCACAGCCTCTCTGGGCAGCCCGTTCCAGTGCTCTGGTGCCCTCAAGTCTTCACCACTGGCTGCAGAGCAGTCGCTGCTCTGGCACCTGGACCACCTCCTTCCCCTCCTTCTTCAATGACCTCGGTGTCTCTAGAATTGTTTCTCTCACATATTCTCACTCCTCTTTTCTGGCTGCTGTTGCAGGACAGTTTTTCACCTTTTTAAAATATGTTATCATGGGGGCACTACCAACGTCACTGATGGGCTCAGCCTTGGCCAGCGACAGGTCCAGCTGGAGCCAGCTGGAACTGGCTCTATCAGATATGGGGGAAGCTTCTGGTGTCTTCTCACAGAAGCCACCCCTGTAGCATCCCCGCTGCTAAAACTTTGCCATGCAAACCCAGTGCATTATCAATGGTATCTGAAGAAGTCTCTGGTTTCTCTAGGTACCCAGCTGTACTTCAAAGATGCCAGCTCTGCTTCTCAGGCATGCTTCTGGCTCACAGTCCCCAGGCTGGCAGGCATTTTTTGTCAATATTTTTCTGCAGATATTTTCTTCTGTTCAGTAATTTTCTCTTTTAATCAGGTCACCTTTATGGCTGCTTACATCAGCTGTTAACATAAAAAGCAAAAGTAAACAAGTAAGGGAACCCCCAGATATTCCTGGAAATAAAAAAAAAAAAGCAGAAAATCTTTAGTTTATGAGAATACTTTTTTCTCTTTAAAATGGAGCAGAATGAGAAAGGTTGAAGGGGAAATACTCTCTGAATTTAAGCATCCTTTAGCTGCAGTTGATGCAGTCTTTGAAGAAACGCGTAAGAAGTTGATGACAATGAAAATTAAGTGTCTTTTTCTCAAAATGCTGACAGATGAATTGCCCATTGAAAAGACATAAAATGAAAGCACTATTTCTAACCATGAGCTCTGAAATGGACAGCAAAGAATATTGACAGCTCAGGGGCAGTTTAACATGATCACTCAACAAAAAAAATTAATTAATATTGTGTATGGTGGAAAAGATTTCTTTTCAGGAAGGGTGATAGAAAGCTAGTAAAATTTTTTGATCCTCTGTAGTCAAAGAAAGTTTTATCACTCAACTGACTGCACCTAAATCCAGAAATTCGGTTTCTAAAATTTTATATTTGAATGAAAACACAAAACCACAACCCTCTATCAGTTTCTCTTGTTTCAGACAGGGAACTGACAGTGTGTTCAGAATGGAAACGTCTTTTCCTATTTACTGTATTTCCTCTACTGAACTGTTATTTTGGTGTTCTTTGTACCTGAGGTATCTGAACATGAAAACTGTAGGCAAAAAATGGGTAACAACTGTAGAAAAATAAAGAGATAAGACAGGAACACAGAGCAACCACTGATATGTCAGTTACTGATGGTGACAGTAGGGTAGGATCTGAGTACAGATGACACAGTGACCCACAGTGATGCAAGGGAGGTGACAGACCAACAAGGTATCTAGAGGATACACTATAGAAGAACATTAGAAGACAGAACACTGACTATCCCACAGCATGTTTTTTCAAGGCCATCTGCACTACCCTTTAAGCTTCCTCTAATTAACTAGTTAATTGTGCTAATTGTGCACATATTGTGCTCTCTAAGACAGATGTGTGCCTGCCTGCAGTTATGTATTTATGTGTAACAAAGTGATCTGAAAATATCTTTCTTTCTGTGAAAAAATTTAGTTGGTATCTAGTTACTAGCAAGAAGGGAGATAAACTGGAGTAATAAATGGAAAGTTCAGGTGAGATTAACTGATACTGTGAGGTTTGTCAAGTAAAACATTATTGGCATTGTCTGATAACAGGATCTTGATTCAAAGAAAGATATTTTATACATGAATAAAAGTAGCATCTAACTATAGCTCAGACACCAAGCTGACAAATTTAAGGCGCTGTAAGTCTCCACTCATTTGTTGATTAAATGAGATACCTGCTTTCTCTTAGTGATCAAATTTCTGTTACTGAAATAGATGTGGTTCTGTGTCCCAGAAGTTGCAATTTCTTTTCTTAAACGTCCTCTGTCTCTATAGACTACAGATTTGGACCTCTTTGGATCTACACTTTCAGTGCAGTTACATCATTTCCAAATTGACTGGTAGCCCTTTATAACTTCTCAAGTCTGTATGACACCAAAAATTTGTCAACAGAAAGCTGGTAGGTTTCCGAACATACACATTTGCCATCTGCATAAATCCCTGAGCGGCTTGGTCTGATCCCATGAGCTGCCTTTGAACAGGAGGTTGGACTAGAAACTTCCTGAGATCCCTTCCAACCTAGATTGCTTTAGAGTCACATTGGTTCCCATGTCCGTGTTCAGAAACCTGTTCTAAAGGATTGCAAATAAAGTACCTGCAGGAGGAAGAAAAAAAGTGTCCACAGATAACAGATCAAGTATTTGTATTATGGAAACTCAGATTCAGATCACATATAACCACAGCCTTCTTGAAATAAAAGCTCTCTGTGTTTACCTGGGACACACAACAGAGAGACCTGTTCTGGGAACAGGCACTTACCCTATTTTTTTGAAGGAATAATAACTTTGCATAGTTGACATCACCCATATTCTATGTAAAAAGTCTTCTTCATGCTTGCAATAGAAATGGTATCTGCAACACACTCAACAGTGATCAAAAGTTTCCTTTGTGAGTGTAAGCCTCTTCCCAAACTGCATCCCATAAAGGAGAAGGCTTTCTGGATATGGTATGATGATACCCTTTCTGCTCTGCTCCCGTCCCACTGTAGACCTCCATAGGCCTCCTTATTCTGTGATATTTATTGAAGACCAAAGGTATTACTTAGTTAAACCTATTTTTGAAGCAAACACATTCTTCTGTCTCCTTTGCAGACGTATCTGCATAAAAAGGAATCCAACTTCACTTCAGAAAAAGAACTAATAATGTATTAGTTAAAACGTTAATTATAGCAGTCAGTCCATAATTTTAGTCCAAAACAACTTTTAGAGTTTCAAGCAAAGTAAACCCAGAAATTTTAGATGATCGTTCTAAGCTCTGGTAGAAGTAAAGGTGTGAAGAGTGTGACCAGCTTACTGATCAAACTGATGAGTCACAGGGTAACGGTCTGATTGTTAATATTCACATTGAAAGTGGAAGTAACATAGATCATCAAGCTGATCAAACGATGACCCAGGAAATTATCTAATAGCAAAATTGACATGAGTCTCTTCTCTAGTTTCTAAAGCAGTAATCCAGGGACAGACATTGGTTTATGAGCCCCTCTGAGTGCTCTATAGGTGCTTTCACTACTGAACTTTAATCTTTACCAGCCAAGGAGGAGGAAGGGGGCTTGGCTGTCTGTGGTTACGTTTTATTTGGGTCCTGCACGTAGGTGCTGTTGAAAGCAGCGCCTTGCCTGTGGCAGTCTGTGTGACCAGCTGTGTCACTGCCCTCTGTGTGTGTCTGTGTGTTTGTCTCTGGGACACATGCACAGCTTCATCACTGGTTGAACAGGAAAGTAGCAGCCGCGTCTCTCAGCCTGGGCAGAGGCCCCTGGGACACCAGGCTGGGCTCCAGCAGTCCAGCAGGAGGAACCTGGGCTGGTCTGGCTAGAGGAGGTGACCACACTTCTTATTTCCACCCTATGGCTTGTCCAAAGAACTAAGCAATACAACTAAAAAATGGTGCAACTTCAAAGCTGAGTAATTAAGCTTGGCGTGGTGGTTTGTCATCCATATGGAGCCTTGTGGTGCTGGTTAAGTGTTATAAATGGAGGAATAGGAAGTTATGAGTTTACATACCCTCTGTCTGACACACTATTTTCCACACTGCTTGAGAATATTGACTGTACAGATCTATTTTGCAGCTCTTCTCCTCAGGTTTCTGTGAGACATTACTCTTTCCAGATAAAAGGCTTTCTAAAGTAATCTGTAATGCTGGCACTCACACTGAAGGGGAAGGTGGTAAGAAGCAGTAATTGTGACTGTGGAAGAAAGAAAATGGTCGTTCTCACTTTTTTTAAAAATGGGACTATTTTTTCCTTTATTTTTTATTTCTTTCATGGAAGGAAAGAAAACACCTTCTTTGTAACTATTTCCATCAATATCTTGCAATGGTGTGTCCAAATCAATTGTAGTGTAACTGCTTTAGGAAGAGGAAGTTGCAAATTTTCTGCTACATTTATGTGTGAGCTACAGCCAAAAACCCTGGAACATGCCATAAATACATACAACAGAAATGCGGATTGATCTGATTAATTCACTGTAGAATTTTCGAATTTGCAATGGATGATGGTGAATTTTTCTCATCTTCATTTCTACTACATTGTTATATTGTCCTTTAGGTGAGCAATATGGAAGACATGAATGCTCTGATTTATCTGAAAGTCATGAGAGAGCCAAAAGAAGGCAATGGAGAAATTGAGGACAATGCTCTCTGCTCGAGGGAGAAGTATGACATTTCTTCCAAGACTTGTCATTAGAATTATTTGGCATAACACAAAGAGAACTTGTTTTTTGCTATATCCTTTTCTTAACTGATGTAACTGAAGAGAGAGAAAGTAAACCTGAACTGTTTGGTAGACTTTTCCCTGTAGACAGTTTTTTCTTCTGGCATATTCTGTAACACAGTGCCAATTCTGAGATGAAATTCATTAAATACTTTTCTTCCTCTCTGCTCTCAAAAACAAAACCCAAAGAAAGTAATTAAAACCCCCTAGATGCATCCCCATGTTGCCTGGGCTCCTTCCCAGAAATCCTGTATTTAATGGACATCAGAATCCTTGAAAATGGTTATTTGCCGTGAGGGCTTGACAGTTTGACCTTTCACTTCAAAATTACTTGTTGTCACTTCTTGCCATGCACCCTTGAATGTCACTCTCCGCATCATTTCAGTCTCTCATTATGACTAGTGGGTGGTATACCTGTAAACAGCTTTCTGTGCACTGAGTTTCCATTAGATTCACTCTGAGGTATATAATATGGTTAATACATTTCTGAAACAATTATGGAGGTAGTGCTTTAAAAAAAGCAGACTTTCCCCCCGCCTAGAATCTTAATTTCATTTAGGTTTAGATAGCTCCAATTCTTGGTTCAAAATATTGTATAGACTTGTGCCCTCTGCACCCTAATTTAAACACAAACTTTCTTGGTAGTGATTGAAACTTTAATTGCCATTTGTGAGTAAATTCTTTCAAACAACAAAATTATAAAGAGATGTGAACATTTCCCATCACCTCACTACGTTCTGAGACATTTGGTGTGAAGTCCTTTGTGTTTTCTAGGTGTAAATGCTGCATGTTGAATTAAATGCTTGAATATACACTCAAGCAAGAACAGAAATATTCAAATCTGAACCACTAGGATTAAGTAAAATTTTTGTTCTTCTTTTGGATATTATGTGTAACACAAAAATTGAAGCGACATCTTCATCCACCACAGCAGTACCTTATTGGTCAATGGTTGGGGAACCTGATTATAAAATGTGGTTGAAAGCTTCCATGGGGGAAAGTAACTGGTACACTGAAACTTCTGTGCTGAGGAAGAGCCCTCTGTGTCTCTGTATGGAAGGTACCAAATTTCAGTCTTTCACTTTTCTGCTCCACAATTTAAATTACACATCAAATGAAAATCAGGCAGTATCATTTTTTTTATTATTATTTTTACTGTTACTATTATTGGTTTTGTTGGTTTTATCATTTTTACTGTTTTTATTATTGTTATTATTGTTGTTGTTACTATTGTTATATTTCAATTTGAAATAAAAAATCCACTTATGTCCGCAAGGTTCTCATGTCATTTAATTGCTGTGATAAAAGAATTGGAAAAAAACAAACCCACCCAAACATGTAGCATAATATAATGTAATTTGTTACAAAACCCTACGTGAGACTAACTGAACAGCACCGGGTAGCCAGTGCATTCATCTTTCTGATCTCCATTACAATAGGAAGAAATATTCCAGAGTTAGAAGTTTAAGTTACTCGCAGCTGTACAGACACTGTGTGCCATATAATAAGTGCCCAGATCAACACGTAAACAGCATTTGATACTGAAGGTGATGCGCTTTCAGAGACATTTGGATTGTGCAGTCGAATCTCCTTTACACTGATACACTTGAAAAAATACTCACAGAATATTTGTTCATCCAAGTGACTTAACTGAGCTGCGTGGGGGTCGCAGCTGTGATATCCGAGCTGACTACCAAAGAAACAGGAAGGACAGAGATCAATGTGTTTAATAAAGATACCCCTGAAGGACAAAGTGTTCCGTGAAACCACAATTTTTCAGATTTTTTTTTTTATTAATTCAAGCAGAAAAGGGCAAATTTGCTATAAGAACTAGGACTCCTTTTAAAAAATGCATTAAATTTCCTGAGGAAAAACTGATTAATTCAGTTTTCATTTAAAATTTTATATATTGATAAATACCGTGAGTCATTGGGAATTAGACAGTTTTGGACACATTTCACAATAGACATTTAATCAATAGGGATTTTCTTGAGAGCCGAGTCCTTTCATGGAACCAGTGCTTCAAATCTAACATGATGAGCAGATTTAAAAGGGGTAGTTCTGTAATAGGTATATTTAGTACTTATTTTCTTGCTAGAAACTTCAAAGATGTCCAAGTATTTTAGTCAAGCATGAGGGAATGATTAGAAAATGATCTTAAAGGGATTTCAATATCTACTCACAGCTACTTCCCCATGTAATGGCTTCATAGTCGTCAAAAAGATAAGAGAATATTTTAGCAAATACTTTGTCACAATGTGTGGTGCTATAAAATTTTATAACACAGTATATGCCACATGATCATTTCTATTACACACATCATGAAATACATGAAATGCTCTGGATTGAAACACCAGTTTGTAGCAAAGTTTTTTTTGTAGCCAAGTCCTATTTTCCCTACGTTCCAGAGCAATGTTGTCTGTCTTAGTCCTCTCTCCATTTTCAGTTCCCATTTTCAGAGCCTTGCCTACATGGGTCAAAAACTCAGACACATAATCCTCCGCTATCTGAGCAAGGTCAAAATTAAACAACATAAATTTCCTGTGATTAGAATTAGTTTCCTTTGCTTCAGACCAGACCTCCTGAGGGCAATCAAAACTGTTAAAAAGAATTGCTGCAAAATTAATATTATGGAGAAGGGATTTTTTTTTTTTTTTTAATCACCAAAGTCTTTATTTGAAACTCCCCACTGCCTTCTATCAACCTTTGCATCCTTCCCCTGAATTTAGAGCATCTGTAAAGCATCAGCTATGAACGCCATTTCTTTAATTCGGTAATACCCAGCGGGTTGACTTAGTTCTATTCACGTTAAATAGTTATTTCCTCTACCCAAAGAAACCAGTGGGACTGATTTCACCCTTGGAGTAGAAATTGTGTGCAAGGTATCAGAATGTGCTCCCCCTAGAAGTGCTTAATCCCAAATTGCTTCCCTAAATCAAGAACAATTTCAAAGCATTCCCTGATGCCTACCGTTTTGCTAACACTGATCTCCTGATCCCTTTTGACCAAATAACGTGCAGGGCTCTAAACAAGCAGACGACTTGGCGGTAAGAGGGACACTGCTGTGGAGTGCTGTCTCATCACTGTGTTTGCTGCCTTCTGTCAGCCCCTGCGTTTTATTTTGTTATTTCCCACTGTGCCTTATTTTGTCTTTAAACATTATTACACTGATCCTGCTATTTACATGCTGGTGCAGGCATGTGGAGTCCTGTTTAATCCAACGAGACCACATATCTCATGTTTTTGATTAAAAACTGTATGGGACAGCCATGAGGGAGTAATCCTGTCCCCAGTAATGGGGGGGCGGGAGAAAAAAAAAAGTGATGTGAATTTAACCATTGAATTTCATGGAGCTTAAGTCTTTTATTACGAGGTAAACACATAAAATAATCTCAGGACTGCATACAGACGTGCGTATAAACCAATATATGCTGGAGGCCACCCAGGTGGAAAGCAGGTTGGCACGAAAGGACCTGGGGGTCCTGGTGGACACCAACCAGGTTGAACATGACCCAGCAGTGTGCCCTTGCTGCAAATATGAGGAATGCTATCCAAGGCTGCGTTAGGAGGAGTGTGGCCAGCAGGAGGAGAGAGGTGATCCTTCCCCTTTATTCGGAGCTGGAGTGCTGTGTCCAGTGCCGTGCTCCTCAGCACAGGAGAAACATGGACATAGTGGAGAGAGCCCAGAAACGGATCACAAAGAGGATTAAGGGTCTGGAGCACATCACATTGGTTAATTAACTAATAAAGGAAGGAAGAAAATAAAGAAAGAAGGAAGAAAGGAAGGGATGGATGTAAATGCAGAAAGCCATGTTCATTTTACCATAAGAAGGAAAAAATAAAACGAGACAAAAAATTTTATTAAAAATCTCAATGAAATGGAAATTCCATTCTTCAAAATCCCCCATGTCTTTAACATCTCTAAACTCAATAATAAATACTGTTTTACTCTTTCCTCTTAAGGACTTACATGCAAATCCTTTGGGCTGGAAGCAGGGGAAACCCATTTGTGGTCTAAAGCAGGTTCTAGATAAACCACAGGTTCCTTGGGCAGTGGCTTCCCTTCCTCACTGGAAAAGCTATGACATAAAGGTTTTGACTACTGCTTCCAATTAGTCTGAAGGCAATATATTTCACAAAATGTGGAGGCATTTTTAGATCAGAGACCTCCATGATGGCAGCTGCCAGCACCTTTTGACAAAAAAATTGATAAAATTTTGACATTCTGACATCTA
The DNA here is from genome assembly GCA_025774025.1 of Xenus cinereus. NCBI lineage: Eukaryota > Metazoa > Chordata > Aves > Charadriiformes > Scolopacidae > Xenus > Xenus cinereus. The sequence goes on along the minus strand of JAOXJK010000012.1, from coordinate 153,910,721 downwards.
GACAGACAGAGAAGCAGCTGCAGTATCCAAACACAGTTTCGAACTGATATGACACTTTGGGATAAGGGCATCAACAAAGATTTGTGAGTTGATTCATGTTCGCTGAAGCTACGACTGTGCCAAAGATCTGTTAACGTGAAGAGATCTTCCCCCTGCTCCCCTTCCTTGGTTTCAAAGCACTCTGTTTTCTTTCCAGATTTTACTAGCTGAAAACAAGAGGTTTGTGCATTGTCCTATACTGCGGCCGTGGAGAGCCCAGGCGGGAGCAGGGTGTCCCTGAAGGACTGCAGCCCGGGGCAGGGCCCGCGCTGGAGC
>JAOXJK010000012.1:153881097-153907779 GCA_025774025.1 Xenus cinereus | reverse complement strand
AGCGTGTAATGAGTTTTACACAAATAAGGCATCTTCAGGTTAGCATGAAATCTTCAAGTATTTTTGTCTAGACTCTCCCCTTTTTAATCACCTTTCCCTCTCCTCCCCGCAAACAAGTAGATCATCACTAAAATGGTAATTGTGTTAACTAAAGAGAGGTCTATTTTCTTTTTTTCAGCTGGGAAGTATTTAAAAGCTGATAAAAATAATCCTTCTTGTCTGACATCTGCAATCATTTCTGAAGTTTTGATATGAATTGTATATAACAGCTTTGCAGTCACTGTTCTTTATATTCTAGATCTAATCATGGCTGATGTGATCTCATCATCTATACCGTATCTATAAGACTTTCATACAGACGTATGATTTTTAAAGTGGGGGTAGGGAGCGCACAGGAAGAGAGGTTTATAACAGGCAGTGACGTCCGAATATTAAAGAAGTCATAGAATGTTTTCTTTCATAGCTGTAATGTAACTTCTTTTTTTTATATGGCCGTTTTTTCTCCTGCTATTTGTAGCATGTTTTCCCTTTGCAAACAGACTTAGACAGGCTTTACTTAAGGAAATTTGACAGCCTAAGATATGCCAGAGGCAGGCATCACTATTAGAAAGAGCATCATTTTGGAAATTTGAATATATTAGACAAGCCAGAGTAGGCAAAAAAAAAAGCAAATATAAAAGCTGGAGTGGGGAGAGAGGGCCGGGACGCAGTGTGGAGATGGCCTTAAAAACATTCGGAGGAGGGAAGAGCAGGACACTCTCACAGCTGTGTGCTCGCTCATCTTGTCTCCCATTAATCATTAATACCCTGATGTGAGTCTCGCAGTCAGTCTGCTGTTGTCTCGTCTTCAGATCCCGTCTTTCTATTGTTACTCACCCCGTTTCAGCTCGCACTTTCCTTCCAGCATGTTTTGTGAGTCACAGCTCCGACTGCACCAGCAGCTGGATGCGAGGAGTGAGAGCTGGGCAGGGGAGCTGTAAAAATCATGTGTTTATCTCGAGAAATTAGTTTGAGTCAAGGAATTAAGAGCACAATAGATGACTGTAAACAAGATGTGGGACTTGGCAGATGTCGTAGCTGCCCTCATTCGTCTTGCTGCCTGTTGGGAGAGAGAGGGTGGCTCAGAAACACTAAGAAATGTGATGGTCTGGTTCTCCTTAAGGAAGAGGCTCCCTCCAGTTGCTGTGTTTGCATCCCCACTTTTTGTGTCACTGTCTTTCAGCACATCCCATTCTCACAGTCCCACTTTTAAATGTTACCCTTTTCTACAGCCAGCACTTAAGAAAAATTCAGCACTATAAGTAACCGTATAATCTTAGTGAAGCCCTGCCTTTGTTTTGGGCTTTATTTATCATTTCACTCCTTAAAAATCAGTTGTATATACATATATTTGTATACACAAATAAACTAAAGTAAAAAGTAATATTCCTATCCAATAAATATTCTGCAAGCCAGCTAGATGATTTGTATTGACTAAGTGTGCTCCACTTCCTTGATAGAGTATATATAAAAAGAAGGCAATGAAAATAAAATAAATGCCATGCAGTACTTAACCTTGTATTACTTTTCAATTATATAAGGCTAGACTGTGATTAACTGTGAGAAACACAATAGTTTTGGGTTTTTTAAATAGATGCATTTTTGATCTCCACCAAACACAGCCCTTCATTATGCAAATATGGACTGTGGGTCTTTGTTGTTGTTTTGTGTTTGTTTATATTCCAGCTAAATTAAAGAAGATTTTGGCAGGAGCTTCATGTCTTCTAGCAGTCATATGCTCTTGATTAATCACGTGTAATAGCCAAACAGCACGTGGGACGAAGTAATTTCATACCGATCACTACCCATTATTTGACACACTGCCCTGTCTGTCCCACCAGAGATCCCAGGGTGAGAGAGAGAGAGAGGTTCGTTCTGATACATGTTACAAGAACTGGTGGAAATCGCCGGCAAGTAGAGCAGGATCATAGGAATAAAACATAAGCAGAGAAGTTTGCATTTCCTCTTCGATACAAGCAATGGGGACTGATGAAGCTGTATCAGTAAAACATCTGTTTTTGAATGAGTTATCATTCCTTCTTTCATGATAGTGTAAAAGATTCCCCTGTGTGCCAACCAGGTGCAGGGTTCAGGTTTATCAGTTGGTTTCACTGCTGGAAGGATGCTTAGCCTAAAAACCTGAAGTCGTTCGCAATCTCCACAAGGTTTTGATCTCCAGGCACAGCCCCATCACCTACAGTCCTCACAACTGCCTGCCCCGCTCAGTTACCTCCGTGTCATGCAGACAAGTGAAGCTCAGATTCCCATATGGTGCTGTCTTCTAACACAGAATCGTAACCCTTCCAATCTTGTGGTCAAATACTTTTCGTGCCCTGCTGCTCCCACCATCTCACAACGCTCCTTTTTGCTAGGCATGTTAAATAGTTCCAGGTCAAGATACACAGAGTCTTGCCATTCCACCCCTAAACTGGTTATGGCTTTGTTTCCTCCTTGGGTAGGTCCCACTTCATGATGTTTGAGTCCACACATTTCATCAGGAGAGTGATCTGGCATGAAGAGAACAGGGATAGGACAAGATGACACAGCACACCCACAAAGGAGTGGTAACATGGGGATGCAAGTAGAAGGAAAAAAAGGAAAAACGGGACATGTTGTTGGGTTGGCACACAGGACACATATCAAAATAATGTAGATATGCCCATTTCCAGATCTTTCAGGGCTCAATGCTATTGAGTTCTCAATAAAATATACACTGTCACTGTGAGGTTGTTCTTTAGAAAAAGCTTAAAGCAACTGGTGATGTGGGTGAGGTTTGCTTTGGCAGCATACCATGGAAAAGCTCATGAAGCAGGCATGATGCCTCCTGGTAGGCCTAAAGGAGATGGCCAGGTACGACTTCACTCAGCTTCCCACCTCAGCTTAGGAAGGAGAAAGGGAGTAAATAATCGTTAGCTCTGAGGTAGCCAACTAATAATTTCTACTTAATACTAGGGATCTGGGAAATAGTTAACTTCAGTAAGGGTCCCTTCCTTTGTTCAGTGTTGGCACCTTCCAGTCCTATGTGACCAGCCATTCCATCTCAATGGACAGTGTTTGTGTGTATGTGGATATATATATAAAAAAATATATATTTGCATATGTGTGTATATATATATACACACCTATGTTTTAAGCTGTAGTTGGAGAAGGCAGGAATAACTTTCCCAGGAAATGTTTATTGACTTCATGTGCATATTCCATGAAATTAATTAGTGGACTTCATGGGTGCGTCCCAAAGATTAAGCATGGGAACCCATGTCGCTTATTTTCACCGCTACAAATTTTGAACAAAAAGTTTTCTTGATTGCTGGCTAAATTTATCGTGTCAAATCCTACATGAACTATTAACCTCTCAGCTTTCACAGGAGTTGCTGGAATAGATGGGATCCAGTTTGCCACCCATAGATCACCAATAATTTGTATCAAAAAGGAACGTATTTAAGGAGAGCTTGAGTGGAACTAGCAGTGATGTGTCTGGCATTTTGTAATCCTGCCATTGGCTAAACCCTCTGACAATGTATCACAAGTTTAATCACATTAAAGCAGAAAGCAGAAAATGTCAGAAAATACTGAAATGGCTTAGCTGACGAATGGCAGACAGCTGGGGAAAAGGAGAGGGGATTTCACTTTTCAGTGATTTGCCATCATTGTATGAACAAGAAATTCTCACAAAATTTGCCCTCATCACCTGTAATAAACCCAGTTTATGGGGAATGAGTTCTGCAGATAGATATCAGGATGGAGAATCTGATCATTCATTTTTCTGCTTCACACAAACTGACTTCTGAGAAGCCAAACGAAGTGAGAGGCAGCACTCATTTTAAAGAAACACCCAAGTTTCAAATTTCCTGAGGAAGAATTATATTTCCTTTATTTCTCCTGCCCACACTACCCCTCATGGAGAATAAAAAAGGAATTAAGAGTGAAAGAAACTCAGAAGCACTCTGCAGACAGCAAATGCATTTTAGAAATGCCTACTTTTTGATTCAACTCAATACAGTTGGAAGTCAATACAATAAATACTTTCCAGAGTAGTACTTATAGCTGTCTTCCATGTTCTGCTGGGTAATTGCTGCTGGGGTTGACAGCAGCAAAACCATTGCACTCAATCAAACCCGGCTGGCATCTTCTCTCCAGTTGTCTCTGGTGTTGCACGCTTCTTCACAATGATCTTTTGAAGAACCTGTTGATGCCACATCTAACAGGTGTTGCACTTATGACCTGCTTTGAAATGTGATGGGGAGGTGGACCCATTTGAAAGGTATCGCAGTTTCTGGAAGCAATTATAATGATGAAGTTCTGTGTGGACCCAATGCCAACAGCCTATTATTTCTGGTAAGAATTGGCAGTGATGCAATGTGTAAGACCAAGATGAATCACTTGAATAAGAGTGAAGCCATACACCATGTTGCAGAATATTGGCAAGTTTGCAAGCTGATGAGCAAGATTTAGGACTGAAGTATTAGAAATAGCTTAGAAATTATGGAAGTAGGTGGCTGAATAAAGATTTCAAATTGTTGTTGTAGCAAAGGGGACTGACTTGAACCTGGAATACATTAACTGAAAAACATCAAGTAGGAGTAGAGAAATAGTAGTGAGATAATACTGAAATTGATTTAATGTCTACATATGAAAAAGAATGACCAATCACAAAAGGCTTAAAAATTACTGTGAAATTTCATTGATGTTTAGGAAGCTTGAGTTACAGGCAAATACTTTCAAAGCCTGATCTTTATACTTCACCCATGAACAGACTACAACAAAGTGAACATTTACAAAGTGAAATAAATGGCTGGGTGGATGAGCTGGAAGCTGAAATCACATGGACTAGAAGCAAGACACTTTCTTTTTTATAGACTCAGTGAAGAAATCACTATTTCATATCATCCCTGTTATACAAAGATGAAAATGGAGGGTCACAGCAGTTCATTCTTGACTTAATATATAGACCTGTGTGAGATTAGGGGCCAGTGAGTAGCTGGGCTTTGGCCAACTGATGCAGTTCTGTTCAGCATCAGTGACCCAGGCTCCTGCTGCTGCCTGGTGAGCTGGTTGCACTTAACTCACCCTTCTGAAACCACAGTTCCCAGCAATTCCTCATTTCTATCGCCTGAATAAAAACTGCGCTCGAGACGGCAGAATAGATGCAAGGAAAGCTTTTTTTATGTTTTTTGTTCGCTGGGGGGGGAGGCTGCAGAGCTTCCCACACCACCATCATGGCACATATATTTTGCATAGCTGTTTTATAACACCGATAAATTTACTTGTGGTAATTATTAATTATTATAATTAGATGATATCTAGTCCCCATGGTCAGGTGAGCACCCTAATCCCAGATCAGAGTGCATACTCAAGCCACCTTTTTCCTTCTAAAGGCAACATCCACACAAATCCTCTGTGTCTTGGTTTTCATTGGGAAGGAAACCCAAATACGTGTCTCATACAGGGGTCTGGTGCCCACTAGTGGTGTCCACAGACCTCCTTTTACTTTCTGTTCCTCCTTTTTTGCCTCATGATGTACAATAAATGGTAAAGAGGAGTACAGAAAAAAAGGTAGAAACAGGTCATTCTGGATTCAGTCCTGGCCAGGTGAAGTAGATTTCCTTTCAAAAAGAAGGAAATAAACATATACTGGTGGTTGACATATTGTACCAAGAATCAGCACTCAAACCTCAGCCTTGACACCATCTTTTGTCCCTATGTCACTGCATCAACACAGTGCATTTAAAAGCATTCAAGCTGTTTGCTCCACTTCCATCTACTGAACCTTCCTCATAGATTTTTTTTTTTTTCTGAGGTAGCTTTATGCGTAAAAAATAGCAATGCAAAACACCTTGTCTCAAGTACACAGTCCTGGAAAATCCGGTATTTAGATACTGGATTATCAATGATTACCTAGCAGGGAAGGAAGAAAAGCTTATGGAGAAGACCAAGCATCCTCTCATCTCCATGAGGCTCGCAGAGGAGCATTTGCCAGAAGGTGTCATTACTGCCAGCTCTCAACAGGGAGAAACAGCCTCTTACATCCCCACTAGAGAAAGCCTGGAGTCTCTGAGAGCATGAGCAGGAGAGGGGATCTGGTTTTATTTTATCACGCAGTCCTGACTGAACACAGGTCTTTAGTTCTCTAAAGTAAAAAAGTAGGAAAAGATTATTTTCAGTTCTTGTGGTCAGTTAACAAAGTGAAAATAAGAGGGAAAGAACCCCCCCCAAGAAAATAGCATCTAAAAATCCAAGTTTATAAAACATTCCATGATAACAAATCTCAGTGGAGGCAATACTGCCTCTCCTTATCCTGCACCATATTCTTCTTCTCTGACTCAAAAAATTTGGGACAACTAGACTCTTCCTGTCAAAGCTGGGATTTTTTGCCTCCAGTGCAAGGCCAGCAGCAGGCTGCTGCACGAGTACCTGAGATGGGAAGTTCCAGCTTATTGAAACTACTCATAATAAGCGCTTGAGTGATTCCTGGAATAGCAGAAGGCTGAATGTTTTGGCACACGTAAGAAGAGCGAGGCAGATGTTAGCCTCACACCTTCATCTATTTGAATAATATGTATTGTACAATATCCAATTTGGCTACCCTCAGTCTCTCATTCAAGCTGCTGCTGCTGTTCACTCAGACAGCCATTCAGCGCTAATGACACAGCTTTAAATCAGAGCCCGCTCTTAAAAGGCATTGTGCCTGCATCAGCATCTCTTTGGTGATGGTTTTGAGGTGTATTTGGGAGTAAGAACAGAGTGTTTCTTTGAGGTTACTGAAGTGGAGCTCGTTCCTGCTGCTGCTACAGGATTTATACAGAATTTGTTACTAATTTTGAGGGAAAATATCTAGATCTTAATTGTTTTACTTAATACTTAAAAAGAGACATTTGAAAAAAAAAACCAACCAAACACCTGAACAAACAAACAAACAAACAAAATAACCAAACCCTGAAACCAGGAAATGTTGGCTACCATAACAATGTTGTCTTAAAAAAACCCCTCTTATCATAAAAGCCATCATATATTACACCCTGAAGGGAAGAAAAAAGAAAAAACAAACGAACGAACAAACAACAACAATGAAAATACACATAGTACTTTCATATTGTTTAATTAAGAAATAACAACTGCCGCTAAGAACCTCCCTGAAATCACTAAAGTGGTGCAAGAGGTCAGGTGCAAGTTAAACACATGAAAAGATGTAAGAATTTGGCACGGAGACTGAGTATGCTCAGAATAGTCAAGGTCACGAAGTTTTAAAATCACCATGAAGAGAAAATGTATTTCATTACCTGACTGTTTTACAAATTCAGCCACCTGAATAAGGTTTCATCTGGCAGCTGCTGCTCTCAACAGAAGTAGGAATTAATATGGAAAGCACCTGTTACAACACTGTTGCCTTCTGCAGCATCAATGGAGAATATAAAACTAAAGACTCAAATCTCTCCTGTCTAATTTAGGACCTAAATGTTTTGCTTTTCCATTACTGTAATTGCTGCTGTCTTTTTTTTCTAGAGAAACACAGTGGAAAAAGATATTTAATAAATATGGCAAAATTCACCCTTTTCAAAGTAATAATGTCCTTCACGCCACTTAAAGCTATAAAAGCCGATACATGGTAAGGTATAAACCCATCTCTCCTGTTTCTTGGCCCCTTGTTTTGACTACATGGGTAAACAGCTCTGAGATGACATTCTAAAGCCATGACAAATAATATCACATGAGGTTCAAAAAATATCCAAATAATGAAACATTGTGAATGGTCCTTCAAATTTCCCTGTGGAAAATGCACAGTGATATTAATTCCTTCTAAAAAGACAGGTCATTATGAGGTGATCAACAAGATGCATCCAGGGATATATAGAACCGTCACTCTTCATTTTCCATATGGTGCCTGAAGATTAGGATGATTAATACATTATGCAGAAAGATAAAAAGATATACAGAAAAGCAACAAACCAAAGTTTTAACTGATATAAACCAGTGCAATCCTTTTGGAAACAGAGGTTTAAAACTGACTACCTCTTGCTGTAGACACATTTTCATTCTGAATTTAGTTTCCTTCTTACATGCACTTTAGTTTCATAGCTCTAGGCATCTTGTGAGCAATATGATGTGTAATTTATTAGAACAGACAAGACCTGATCCAAATATTTGCAGTAAATAACCAGATAAGTAATTCATTGGGAGCAGGTTACAAATATTTTAATTTCTTCCAACAAAGAATATATGTCAACATATATATAAAAACAACATCCTTTCTACACAAGTTAAACATTTCACCATGTAAAAGCTAAGCTGTTCAAAATCAGGCTTTGAGAAAAAATATGGAGAATATTGTAAAAATGAACAGTATTTTTTTATATATTGATGGTAAATTTCATCTGGTTTGAGCTTTTTTTTTTGGCACTCTTTTCTTAAGGGATTCACAATCTGTTCAGCTGACTTTCATTGTGTTACAGAGAAAAGAAATTTATTATCTCATGGATAAAATGTGGGATGAGTCTTTATTATTGGTCATGAATGAATTTGGGATGGAAATTAGAAAATTTCTAAGTATCAGCTGTGAGGTCCTAAAGAGCTTTCCAGCAGGACAGGTGAGAATAAAAGCTCTCTTGAATCTTAAAATGGACATTTGACAATGTAGTGAAAGGAATAGATATTATGGTTTTCTATTGGTAGCATTCGGATTAGTTTTGGTGATCCAAGAGGTTTCTAATAGGTCTCTGTTCTGTTAGTCTTCTTAAACATTTTAATTTTTTATGTTTAAAAGATATCTAGAACTCATAGAAACTCTTTTCCCTTGATGTGTTTTCATTTATAACTGACAAAATGCAAAATCATTACTGAGCATTTTTGGATCTTGATGCTAAATGGAACCTTTATATTTTAGTATTGTTATGTAATGTTATTTTTTAATTTTGTCCCAAAGCATTTATTAATTATTTTAACCACATTTTCTTTATTTATGGAGATGATTTAGTTACTCTTCTTCCCTTGAATATAAGTTGCAGCAATTCAGTGCTTATTTGTATCTCTTACTATTCCTTCAGTACAATTTGCTGGGGAAGAAATACATGTTCTAGTGAAGCCATAAAGACCTGTAAAATAAGATGTAAGTATATAAATTTTCTAGGAAAATAGTTACATATATATTCTTGGATTTTAATTTTTTTTTCTGTTGGTCACTATTACAAGGATAATTTGAATTTCTGTCTTGAACAAACATGTAGGTCAAACTCTTAAGTACCTTAGACTTTTTACAAATGATTAAGAGGTCATTGAACAGATGCATTTAAAGATTTTTATTCCGGTGTCTTGCGCTGCTGAAAATTGCTGAACTTAGTGAAATCTATTTAGTCAGGTTCAGCATATTATTATAATGGACCAATATTAAGCATTTTATCACCTCTAGATCAAGCATAGCAAACAGCTGACTCTTCAAAGTGGTACTTAAACTCATTAGGAAATCATAGAAAATAAGTGGACTTTTGCCCATCTGCCTAACTAAGAGGAGAGAACTACTGTCCCTACAGTATTCTGTATACAAATTTGTTCAACTTTTAATTAAAAAACTTCCAACCACAGAAAAAAAATCTGTAACCATTATAGGCAATACTCTCCTGTGTTCCCACTGATAGAATATCTTGCTTAATGTCCAACATTAATGTCTCCTCCAGTATTTTTAGCCATTGTTTCTTCTCCTGTCTCTGGTAGGTACAGGAAGTGATTAATTCCCTTTCTATTTCTCAGTGATGTTTTTATTCACTGAAGATTCCTCCCATTTACTTTGACCTACTTAATTCTTTACCACAGATTATGAATTTCTGTTTTTTTTTATTTTATTATTTTATTCCTGATTTGTCCAGCCAGCTAACATTTTTCTTCAATTGTGATATCTCAATCTAGGCAGAAGATTCTCATTGCCATGTGGGAAAGATTTACTTCATGGGTTCTTAAGATACTATGTCTGCTTATACACCTCCACATAGTTTTGCTTTTCTCTTATGATATGGTTTTCATGTTCTGGGCTTCTGAGTCATCAGTAACACCTCAAAAATATACACACTGCCCCCCACTGAAAGGGTCTATGGCAAGGGTAGCTATGTATGATTTGTCATGTAGGAAAACATGTCACTCTCTCACACCATAACTTTACTTTATTCTTCTTCTACATACCTCTATTTAAAAAAAAAAAAAAAAAAGTTAAAACATACAGCATTTTGGACTCCAGGATACAGCAGTTACAAATAAATGTATCATTAAAGTATTTTAAAATAAAAGAAGAAAATAAGAAAAATGAACATGCCCAATAAATCACTATTTCAATATTTCACTGTTGTTATATTTCAAAATGTAACTTCTAGGAAACCAAACTTTCTTGGGGAAAATTGAATTCCAACCTGTTTCTCAAACCTAGTTTTCATGGGAGAAATCTTTACAATCATATATAAGTTTGGATAGAAAGTTCAGGAGAGAATCCAATATTCTAATGATTTTAAACAGATCTCTCAACATCTCAGAAACTAGAAGGCAAACACATTCCACCTTGTCCCTACATACAGTCACACAGAGCTGCAAAAGCATTAAAATGACCTAGTGATAAAAACACATGCAACAAATTTATTATAAAGTAATCATGAATACATTCATATATTCAGCTGAATATTTTAGGGGTATTTTTAGAGAACGATCAGCAATCTGGTATTCAAAGTTTGACTCCTGTTTTGAGACATGGTTCTACCATTGTCATTGCCACCCACAGATCCCTGACTGTGTTTTTGTATTAAATTGTCATTTTTTCCCCAGGGCAACCACTGCATGAACACAGGACATGGCAACATAGCTTAGCTCAAACTTGGAAATTTATTGGCAGGAAAGCAAGCTACTTATATTTGAAGGGAAAACAAGTCCAAATTTCACATATATGACAAGTATAAATTTTTATAACTAATCTGATACAGACATCATACTATTTATATTAAATTATATTAAAATAATTTCATTTAAAATAGTTTAAGAGTCTTTTCTACAGACTCTGAGTAGTTGATTAAGGTGATATATTCAAATATGAATTTTAACTTTTCTGTTCAGCAGCATCATTAAGCAACAATGTTACAATCTCATTCATTGACTGGTGATTTTCCCCAGAAATAGTTCAAATATTTCAGCATATGATAACAGAGAATCAAAACCTTTATGGAGAAGCCATTGATTTATGCCCCTACCTCTCTCTATGTAAATACACATGCATCTGTCCATGTATATATATGGTATGTTTAAATATTACTATTCTCTCTATTACATGTGTAAGTGATCTAATGAAAGAGTTCACACGGATTAGATTTGTAGCAGTGAGCTGTGGTATGGATGTTGAATTTGTATAACTTATGTAAATAATGAAACATAATTTACTGCGTTGTTTTGCTTTGGTTTTCTGTTCCACAACAAAATAAGATGTCAAAGCTTGAACCTTTGCATTCCTTAAACGCTCCATGTTTCAAAATTGAAATCTTTACCCAGACAGTAGAGATTAAGAATTTACAATTTAGCTAACACTGCTGTTAATTATTTCAGAGATGGAGAAGAGTCCAGCAACCATCACTATTGCGGTCTTTCAATACTTAAAGAGGGTTTATAAGAAAGATGGGGACAAACTTTTTAGCAGGGCCTGTTGTGATAGGACAAGGGGTAATGGTTCTGAACTAAAGGAGGGGAGATTCAGAGCAGACATAATGAAGAAATTTTTTACAATGGGGGTGGTGAAACCAGGTTGCCCAGAGAGGTGGTAGATGCCCCATCCCTGGAAACATTCCAGGTCAGGTTGGACGGAGCTCTGAGCAACCTGATCTAGGCGAAGATGTCCCTGCTGATTTCAGGGGTGTTGGACTAGATGGTCTTTAAATGTCCTTTCCAACCCAAACTATTCTATGATTCCAAATCCCTCTCAGTAAGATTGTATAGCAAGGGGTCCTCTTACTCCAGGGTCTTCAAAAACAGCCATAACAAGTGAATAGGAAAAACATTAGGAAATACCGAAACCAAACATAGCAAATTCTGTATTGAGTTGGCTGTCTTCACAAGTCAGTTTTATTTCCTCTCCTTTGGCATAACAAATTGCCATTTGCTATTTTTGTTAACACTGTCTGCACCGAAAAGGTATGCAGGATGTGCAACACAGATGAACTCCTACTCTGTAAAGCAACCTCACAAGTCAGCCTCTGGACTATATTGGGACAGCTCCTTTCACATCCCAAAGTTTATTCTGGTTTCAATCAACTGCACAACATAGTCCTTAATTTGGATTTTTTCAGACTTTGAAATGCTTTGTCTTTCAACATGTATGATTCACTTACATCTCTTTTTTTTGTTCCACAGTTGATAAAAAACAATGTCTACCATCAGATATATGCATTCAGTATTCCTTCTATCTCATCTACATTTGATATTTGTATTTGTGTATTTGGGCAGTAGCAGGTTTACGTGCCTGAGACTCTGAATCAGAAGCTGATACACACAGCAAGAACAATGTGATGTTTTCAATTGTTATCATAAGTCAAACCTTAGATACGAGATTACTTCCCCTGATTTCAATAACGTGGTTATGCTTTCAATCCTCACATGTGGGCTCAAAGCAAAGAAAAAAAGGTATTTCATTTTACAAGATGTTTCATTTACTCCATGCAGAGTCTCGTTCCCATATTTTCACATGACTAGAATCTCTTTATCTCCCCGCTCAGTTTCACCAAGTGCTGTAGTTCTCATGTGAAGGTTTGGAAGCCAGGGCACATGAGACAACTAATGAAAAGAAAAGGTTAAATTATCTCATGGAGTAATTATATGGCAGTCAATGAAATCACACAAGAAGGAAAAAATCTTGCCCTTATGGAGCAGAAGGGGCACAGTCTAGAATGAAAGTAAGCCATGTGTAAGGCAGGCTTATGAAGCAGTTGTATTGCCATTCAGATCTTCGAAGAGGTTTTGTGTTCATCAGTGAGTGAATTTCATCTGGAGAAACAAGCTCCATTTAATTTACTACAAATCCTGTGCAAACTACTGATTTGCATGCTTAATTTTGCATTGCTAATTGTTTAAAATGTCAAACTTTCCTAAATGCAGGTAATTGATGGAAAAATCTGCCTTGAGGGTGGTTCAGCACACAGAAGACAGGTATCTTAACATCTCATTCCACTTAACAGGGGAATGGTGTATGCTTGGGGTATATATGACAAACCAGACTTCTGCTGACTTTCTGCTTAGAGGATAATCTGATGTAATGATGCCAAATGAAAGGTAACTCATGCAGAGAAAAATAGGAACTTACAGATAGGAGAAAAAAAAAAAAAGAAGCTTTCATTATTAGAATGAAAAGTAAAAACCATCCAATAACTTTATGAGACTGCTCATGCCTAGAGGACTTACGTCTACTAACTTTATCCATCCAAAATTTCAATGTCTCTTTGGAGAGAACTACAGCCAGTTGAAGAGTCAGTTCTAGAGAATTATAGATCCAATGCTGAGATATGCCTCTGATATGGGTGGGATATATATGATCACTTAGAATTTCCTCTTTTCTCATTCATTAGAGGATTATTGAAATGACTGGGTAAGTAACTTCTTGTTCTATATATGTTGCTAAATAAGGATTGTTCTCTAGCTCTGGGGAAATTTGCACTGAGAAGCCATCTCTGTACTGTATAGAATTTGGCACTGTGTGTCCTCTGGACTGCCTGATTGCCTCTTTGGAATCATAAAGGAAAATAATTTTTTGTGTGTGGTTTTCTTTTTTTTTTTCCAGTTCAAAATATCATAAATAACATGATGGCTGTATGGCAACTTCTCACAGTGGTGTTTTCACACCACATAGGTGAAAGTGTGTGTTACAGGCCCTTGGACATGGCAGATGGCAATGTCTGAGAGTGTACATCCTGATGGAACACTGTTAGATGGTTGTGTAGGGTGTAAAGAACCAAACCTGGTACATTATTGTCCAAATCGCCTGTTGGGACTTGTCTCTGGTGGATGCAATCCTCTGAACAAACTGTGCATTGTTCAAGAAAGCATTAGCTGGCCCATGATGATTATTTCAGGATAAACACAGTCCAGAGCCTGAGCCTACACCCTGCTCCTGGTTTATTTACCAATATACACACAGCCCCAGATGGCTGAGTTGAAGTGCGATGAGCAATTCTGACTCGTAACAACAGTCAAGGGTCTAATTGCTCACCAGCCATACTCAAAAATGAAAAGCAAACACTCACACTTCTTCCTTTGTGTTTATTCCTGGAGAAATGAAGAACAAAAATATACAAAGGCTAAATCTTTAAAGGTTTAAGTTGATATTCAACTTTAATTTCCATTTTAAATCTTCTAAGACTTGTTTGTTTTGTTTTTTTTTAAACTGGTGTTAAACGCAACAGGGTGTAGTTTTTTACTATTTTTTCGTGTATTTATTTAGAGAAAACTATTCATTAAGGCTTATTCAAATTCAAAATTTTCATGAGTGAGATTCAATTAGAGATGAAAAGTTTGATTCTGTTTCCTAAGCATATGTTTCTTGTACCAGTTTTGACCCTTTAAAGTATCAGAGCTATCTGCGTGGAGCTCTCAGATAGGACACAAGACCTATGGGAAAACTAGGATATTGTAGGAGACAACTACAGCGTCTCATGAGACACTAAATGCCTTTGTTTAGGCAACAGAGTAGAGCACATAATACCTACTGTTTGGCTGTCTGCAGTTTCGTTGTTGACCAAGATGGGCAGTATACTTCATGAAGAACTGTAGGCTACAGCTTTTATATACAGTTTTTCTGACCAAACATAGGCATCTACTTTAGATGACCCACACCCTGAGCTTTGCTAACTGTATTGAACCAGCTCACCAACAAGTGTGGGGGGGGGAGATGTCAGGCAACTAGCATTCAATTTGCAGATATAGAGTGAAAACAAAAAATGTACTAAACACAGTATTTTGATCAATGTTCCTTTTACTTTTGAGGATACCAGTGTTTTTTCTTCGGTTCCTGCTGGGCTAGGCTAGACACCATATGACCACAATCATCTCATTGTGAAAGGCATCTGGTGACTGATTGCACTGCGGGAGAGGAGGGTTATTGCTATACCTGAGTTATCCAGCCTTTATTGATCAGTGTGCCTTTCAGGCAAATTTACCCAGGGGAAATGCAGGGAGATGACCTGTCTCAGAAGGAAATTTTCCCTGACTCATTTTGGCCCTGCCAGAAATACTGATAACTTCAAACTTTGGGAGAAAAACTCACTACATTGGTTTAATTGAGAAATATTATGAAGGTATTTGTGAACAGTGGTTGATACCTGGGATCTCAGCTACCAGAAGGCCTTGCAATTGATTCTGTCTTTGTTTGGAGTCTTTACACCTAATCTCAACACTTGGGTAAGGTAAATTGGAAGTAATGACAAATTTCAGGAAAGTGATTCAGATGCTGCTGGTTTGGGATTTTTGCCTTTTAAATATTTCTGGTTGGTTTGATTTTCATCAGGCCACTCAGGACCTCAAGTAATTAAGAAATACCCAGCCACTAATGTTTAATTTCTGTTGGGCTTCCTCAGAGATGTAGTTTCCTGGCTAAGCAAGGCGCTACACTCTCAAATACTGGAAAACGTCAGACTCCGAATATGTCCTTGCTGTTTTCCCATTGGTTTTAGCAGAAAAACTTTTACAGTTTAAGATGAAGCTAATGCAGATGATCAAGTGGTTATCACTGCTTCTGTTTCCTCAAGTCCATGTTTTTTAATAGCAGTAGTGGGTTTATTTTCCCAAATTGTTCCAGCTCTGAGCAGCAATAAACAGAGCTCTGTTTACTAACACAAAGCATTTCATTTCTTCACGGTGTCATGAATACAAAACAAACACAGAACATTACACAACTGGTGACACTTAAATGTAAGTCAATTCTGCAGGTTTAATGTATTATACACATAGCATCTGTACATACAGTAGCATGGGAGTGAAAAGCACTTAAATAATTAAGTTAATGGGAAAGTACTGGGTAATTAAAGGGCACCAAGAAGAACAAATAGAATTTGTTTAGTAAGAGGGTTTATAGATTTGTGAAAATGGGGAGGAGGCATTTTGTAGCAAAGCTATGGTCTACCTCTCAGCCCACAAGTAGATGGTTGATGAGAACTTTCTTATCACAGTCTTGCTTTCTGGAATTACTTTCAAGTCTTTTTTTGGATTTGATTATGATTTCACACCACAGTGGCATTGTTTCTGGTTTATACTAGAACTAAGGCCAAAAAGCAATTTGGTATGGAAGGAAAATGGCCTAAAGTTCACTACAGAGTAGCAAGAAAGTGGATGAAAAAAAAATGTTCTGGTAACTAGTAGCTCTTTGCTGCAGTTGTGGCCATAAAACTGTGAGTATTTATGTTTCTTCTAATATAATCGTCAATAAAACAGTTGATAATGTTGCTATAACAATGTAGAGATCTGCTCTGCAAAGTAAGTATTAGAACATGTCTTACAAAAGCAGACTTCTTCCTTGTATGAAGCCAAAATCCTCACTTCTAATTTAAGTGTTAAACATAACTGTACCTGGGATACTGCCCTCCATCCAGACTTACACAATGCAAAATTTACGTGCAGTCAGACAGCTGGTGTGAGACCTACGTACCATTTACATCCCACTTATGTCATCATGGCTCTCTTCCTGAGTGACAGGCAAATTTCATTAGTGCTGTTTAATGAGCAGAGAACCTTCTGTACAGAGAGGTTATATCACTTGCTTATATTTTAGTCAGGAGAATAAACAGAAACTTACTGTCCAGGGATTATTTTAAAAAGTAAATGAAAAAAAAAATTCGTCATTCCAAGGTCTTTCAGGAAGCTGGTGAAGACTTGACAAGGAGAAAGAAAAGCTCATTTTATCTCTCCTCTCTTTTTTCCATAGTGTATAAGAAGACAGATCTCTACACTAATAGAGTTTTGTAATTTCTCCTTCTATCTTTCTAATAATCCTAGGACAGATTTCACTTGGTCTTGATTGAGTCCATTTCAGCACTTTACTACCAGTTCCATATTAATCTGATCCCCTGAGATACTCAGAAAATGACTGTCTCTTAAGGACACTGTATCATTCTTTAATGAGAAAAGAAATTAAGTATATCACAGCTATGTCAGGATTCTTTGTTATTTGACTTACAGCCTTGCTCCAATTTAGATTACTTTAGATAAAGAAACCTGCTTTCACAGTAACCACTATCATAACCTTCTTCAAATACGTGGTTACTTTTCCTTCTATGCTAACATAAATTCAACTAAAATAAATATGCAATTTATTCACCAGCCTAGAGAAAAACACTATCACTTATTTAACAGAATAGAAAAATATACATGCAAGCTGATTAGACATAGCACTATGGCCTGGGTTTTTTTTCTCCTCTGCTGAAATATCTTCAGTTTCCATTAAACTTCTTGAAACAGAGTATGTGGTAAAAATGGAAAGAGACAATATGTTGTATACCGTCATTTAGATATAAAAAGTAATAAAGATAGGGGCAACTGCAGTTCATGTCCATTCACGTTGACAGAAAATGTGTGTTAACTTGTTTATCTCTTCCTTTACAAGGCTCATTTGATTCAAAGTTACCTTCTTTGACTTGAAAAACAGCAGAGGAAACTAAGCACAGAATGGCAGAGATTGTTTCAAATAAGATGCCAAGAAGCCACCGAAAATGAGAAGTTCATAAGGGTTCAGCACTACGGTCTAACTATGCTCCTAGTGAAATCAGGGCCAACTTCAGAGGAATAATGAGGGATATGTCAGCAACTGTTTTCCTTGGTTGTTTATACAAACAAACAAGCAAACAAACAAACAAATCCCTCAAACAAATCCACAGAAGATATGACAAGGTAATATAATGATTTCAAGTATCTGAACTCACGTCATTTAAGAGAAGCTGTTTAAGTCACTACAGAGAGTGAAAGCCTTCCTCTCAGACTACGTAGGTGCCATTATACATACTACAGAGCCTGCAGCGCTTTGCTTCATTCACAGCTTGTCTCCACATCCTCTGAAAACAGTGGAATGACTTTAAAGGATCTTAGTAAATTAAACAGTCTTGATCGATGCTCTTCTCTGCAACAACACCAACTGTCATAGGACAACCTGTGTCTGTCCTTTTAAACACTATTATTCTTTAGAATCATGTGCTTTCATCCAAAGTTTTTATTGGCAATCGTCTCTGGATGGTGCTAAGTCCTGAGTGATGGTTGAGAATTGATTGGGACACTGCTAGCTGAGGCAAGTCAAACTATGCGAAGGGCATAGTACCCATGACCGTGTTTCAGTGCCAAGGAACATTTCCTGTGCTCTCCCAAAGCGTAGTTGTAACCTGGTCTCCTAAATATGAAGGAGCTTGGACCTTGTTTGGGAGTGGGCTAGCAGATGTACCCCAAATCAGAGACTACTCTGAAGAAGGGACTTCTGGCCATATGCAAATTTAGCTAATGCACGTACACATTTATATTTATGAGTTTGGCATGACTGAAGTTTCAGGAAAAAAAATCAAGGCAGAGAATTTACTAATGGATTGATAGCAGAACTCATTTACTCTGTCAGTCTGTATGAATGTCAGTAGAGTAAGGACACTGAACAATATCATTTGAATTTGAATCCTGCTTGTTACTGAGCTTCAGCTGTTCCTGAATATGACAGATGGGCATGGTGAGTGGTTCATTCACCACCATTGTGTCCCTCAAAGTTACCCAGAAGAATAAGAACAGCTTTGTTAACTCTCATGATAACAATTTTGGCTATAATTTCAAGAATTCAGAGAGTAAATCGCTACTATTTATTACTCCTTTGATGGAGTCTGGAAAACAGCAGACTCATTTGTAGTTAAGAGAAGATCTCATCTTTCTTCCATCTGACAGCACTGATGATAATTTCAAAAACTTTTCTTGCATTTAATATTTAAGAAGATCTTAATTTTTTTTAATTCTTGTCCTTTGCCTTCCACTGCTCCTGATATGCTAGGTGCCATGGTCCCAGACATTCACTTTTCATCATGTTTCTCTCTTTCTCTGCACAATGTTGTGCGTGGAGAACTGTCCTCAATGACATTAATGACTCTACCAGGAAAAATCTATCTATCTCAAAAGCAAACTGAGCACTGAAAAATCAAATAGACTTCAAATGAAGACCAAACACAGGATTTGGGCAATGTCCCATTCACAATATCAAGCCAAACTTGTATTCCCAAAGGATGTGAGATTCAAAGACAGTTACTCACAGCCTCCTATGGGTAGACCAAAACCCACTTAGTTCCTGAGCAAGAGATGGCTAACCTCCCTAAACCTCCTTCTTTCTCTTTTTACTGCTGAGCACGATGTCATATGGCATTGAATATCTCTTTAACTACTTCAGGTCATCTACCTGGTTGTGTCCCCCCTCAACCTCTTGTGCACAGTCACTGGGGCGCAAAGTGAGGAACAGAGAAGACCTCAATGCTGTGCAAACAGTGTTCAGCAGTAGCTAAAACATGAGTGTGTTATCAGCATTGCTTTGGTCACAAATGCAAAACACAGCTCTACCAGCTGCTGTCCCAGCCAGTCCCAGTATGGGCAAGGCATCATCTTACTGACTCTTATATGCAAAGATGGAGCATACAAAATTAAACATTCTGAAGTGCAGTGAAATAAATTTTTCCCTCTTAAAATATAACTCTCACTTGATCAGTTAGATCTGTCTCTCTATTTTTAGAATGGACTGTATACAGGCTCTGAGCAAGAAAAATTCCTCTGCAGCAGTGCTGGTAGATTACTATGGAAGCTGTGTGAATACTAAGATAGTGATTCAATCTACAAAGAAACCTTAAGAAAACGATAATGACAACAACAACTAAAACATCAGTGCCCCAAAATGTATCTGTGTCTGCCAAATGCAATTGTTGCTAAAGTAGTTTCAACTAAGATGGTCCTGCTTGGTGTGACACCATCTGTTGAATCTCCCTTGCTCGTGTACTAGTAGAGAATAAGTGGCAACTTTACATAATTTAAAATAAAGCAATCAAACGGGGAAACAACTTCTCAATTACAATCATGAAAAGGATCAGGTGGGCTTTTCCTCATCTGATGGACCATTGCACAGCTGACTTCACATATGGGAAGGCAGTCACTTAACCTTTGATGTAGCCGCTGTTTACGCAGACTTTAGCACTGGAGGAAAATATTTTTTCAATCACCTTTTCTTCAGCTGCTGTTTAGTTGTTTTTTATGTTTGTTGCGGGTTTTTTTTCATCAGGAAGGGGGGAAGAACAATGGAAGATAAGCATATTTCAAGAAATAACGGAAAATGTTTCACAATATGTGGGAATATACTCTTTTTTCCTTCTTGTGTTTTGTTTGCCCAATTAGATTAGAGAAGAAAAAGACATTTTCTTGCTTTTCCTGTTATTCTGATCAATTTTTCTCTCTTAATTATCTCGGAATTTCAGATGGTGGTGATTTTCATGACCTAGATTTTCAACACATTTAGTTGAAAGGTGATTCATGAAAGAAAGCACAGCGATGGTTGCAATGTAAAGTTTTAGTACTGATTACAAGAAGGAACAGGGATAGACTGGTGAATGAGGGCTGAAACAGGTTCCTCTTTCCAAAAGAATATGAATCACATTCGTGATGGTTCAGGAAGCTTTGGAAAAGAAGATCTGGGGGGAAGAAGGCAGGAGATGGGCAGGCATTGGCTAGGAAGCTCTTAAACTGCTTTAGTTATTTTCCAGGAGCTGAAATATTGCCACTTCAAGAAGTAAGAGCACAGCACTAAGAGGACACTTTTGCTGATATATCTTTTAACTCGAATAAGGATCAGGTCATGCATTAATTATAGTTTTTTAAAGAAAGGAGCAATTGCATTCGATGAAGCTTTCCCTAGGCACATCTTGCTCCTCTGTTGGAAAAAGCTCAGAGTGCGCAATGAGTTTAACCCACAAAGCTCATTCGTGAGCGCAGCCACACAAGTACACAGGTTAGAAAACAGGTTTGCTGAGAGAGGGATCATCAGATTATGGCCATAATTACAGATACTGACACACAACCAAGAGCTTCACCCCCAGTCCCTTGTAACATGAAACAATATAATCAGAAATCAGCCTCTTTAAATCAGATAATGTCTCTTCCAGGCCTCCTTGAGCACCAGCTGCATCTTGCAAAAGAGTATTTATCTCGATTAACACAAGTGGACTCTGAAGAAGCATCACATGGCAGTGCCGTCAATCTGGAGAGAGCAGCAGCAGCTTAGTGCTCCGGCACGCACTGATGAGGCAACATAAACAGGAGGCTCCTCCACGCACTGCACGATTGCAGCTCTCCTGAACCCTTGATTTCAAGTCCTTACAGCCCCTTCAGGACTCAAGCGCCGATTATGAAGATTCTGACAATTCAGGTATTGAAGCCAGACCTTCAGGTTAACACAAAAATCCCCACAAAAATCAAGCAGCGGAGGTGGTGTACCAAGCTCAAGTCCTGCTTCTGGTGCTCTCCTTAGCAGACGGGCATTTTCATGCCTGTTTATTTATTCTTTTTGAGCTGCTAGCGGATTTATCACAGGGGAGAAATCTGCTGGCATCGGGGAGTTAAAGGGAAATTTATTTTGAAAAACAGGTTTTTAAAAAGCTATTTTGTTTTAATGAGCAGTCCCAGATACCCAGAGCTCCTGTCTTACTGTGGAGATTAGAGCTTTCCCAAAGTATCTTAACCACGGAAGTGTCAAATCCCGTCCCAAGAGAACAAACATATTTTGAACGTCTGATTTCAAGACACATTCTCAGCAGTGATTTCCCCTCTGAGCCAAATTGGCTTATAGAGAGGGAAGAGGATGTCTCTTTATTATTGTTATATAAATAACATATACATATATATATGTGTGAATATACACATATATATACACATAAGCACACGTATATATACGCCCTTATTCTACTACAGGCTACCTGTGCTAGGAGACTTTAAAACTATTCATTTTTTATCCAAACGTGAAGTAGGTTATCTTGTCATTGTCACACAGAAATTTAGGTAATAAGGTTTCTGCAGCCCTGAGTTGACTCTTTTTTTCCCACCACCAGCTGGAGGGCTTGATTTCTGAGCTGTACCTTGCTGCAGTCATTGCCAGTGGGTTTGTGTTATCAGACAAAGCAGTAGAAGCCACAGGTCAATTATTGATAACCTTCTGGAGGAGCTTTGGCTCACTGGACCCAGCCCAAAGCATAATTCAGCCTTAGGGATAGAAAAATAGTGTTTGAGAACATTCATCAGAAAAAAGAGGTCTGAAAGAGGATAAGCTTGAAAAGGAGCCTTGAACTAGAGTTTAACTAGTGTTATTTGGGGATTACTGAAGCCCCAAAGGGGCTATGACTTTTTTAAATGTAAATCTACTCTAGAAAGTGAATTTTTAAAGTTGCTGTTTGACTAAACCTAGAAATTCTTTTGTCCCCCATTTTTTAGTGTATTTTTATATTTTAAGTATATTTTTCCATTGCAAATTATGCATGGCTATCAAAGAAAAAGAGAGGATATTAAATACATAGTCATCTGTCTGTATGATACCTGATCTGCCTAGTAAGTGTAACTTGTAGAGACAATAAGAGTGTATGAGACAACGCTAGAATAGATATATGGATTTAAAAATAAATAGAATGTCTGTCTGTCTATCTATTGCAAGAATGAATGACAGAGGGAAAAACAAACCATGGCGTTAACAAGTAGTAATCAATTCCCTTAAGCATTCTGCTCAGTCACCTGACATCATGGACTGAATACAAAAATAACTTTTCTGGGAAGAAATGTCTGATCGCTAGAGTGCTGAAATATCCTAATGGAGAAAGATTGTTAAAAGCGTTAGAGAGGGATCAGCCTTGCACAGATCAAAGCTATAGCTTGATTTGGAGAAGCTACCAGAAATCCTGATATTTCTCTGGCACCTCATTTCTCTTTTAATATATATGGAAAGAGTCTTTCATATCACACATCCTACTCCTTCAGCTGCCCTTGAAACTCTCAGTCAAAATGCTGCTCAGTTCTTTTCTGTCTCCATTACTTATTCAAAATAATCTGCTGTATCTTGCAGTGACCTGCAGAGTGCAATCAGTCAGTCTTGGTGTTGTGGTGGTTTGCAGGGGTAGACAGATGTCTCACTGGCTCTATATACCTTCTCAAAGGATTGCCTCTGAAGACTACTTCCCCTCTTTTGCACAACAAATTATGAGGCCAGCTTTCTGGTTTGTTTTTCTTCTCTGCGTCAAACCTGCAGATCCATTTCTTCTAGCCTAGTTTAAAGGCATTAGGACCATTATTCCATCTCAGAGCTTCAAGGCCCAGCATCTTTCCTACTAACTCTTGCCTTATGAACACTTAAAACCTCATATCCAGATAGAGAGACTCACAGAATGTCCTTTGATTTGAAGAATCATCCTTATGTTCCTTGAAAAAGTTAGTGAAAAAGAAATGGAGAGCACTGAATTTTTAAAAATTATTGAGTGAGTCAAAGTGAGGAGGTTCTAACCCTGAAAGGTTTATATGAAAGGATCATACCTTCTCAGAGATGGCTTGGTAAGCCATGAGAAAACAAGCACCATAACTCACTGGGAAGAAGACAGTTTTACTTAATCTTACCTCAAGGGAGATTTAGCTCAGCTTATTTCAGCAGTGTCCATCAGTTCAGTGGTCTCATAGGACAAAGAGCAGAAAGCTTAAAGACTGATTTGATCTCTGGGGCCTCAATTTAGTTGTGTAAATAAAGGCTTCTAGTTCTGCCTCAGACACTTCAGGGAATCTGTGACATCTATGTTGTCTGAGTGATATGACAAAGGACCTACAGGTCACCAGCGCCCTTCTGGAAGAGCAGTTGGAGATGAAGCAAAGATACCCTATGGCAAAATGGCGCTATGACTGCAGTTAGCCAACCAACTTGAGTCTTCTCTGTCTCATTCCAAGGGCTGGGCTGGAAATAATATTACATACCAAACATCTGAACAGTGAAAGTAAAAAGAGGAAAAAGAAACTGTGGGATAGAAAAAGATCTGTTCTGGGTGTATTAGAAGAACTTGTTGGGCCCAATTTGGCAATGAAGTTTGTGAGGCACGGTCCATTCAGGATAAGAAAGCAGAAGAGCAAGTTCATTAGAGGGTCACCAAGGTGGTTGGGGACTGGAACAGCTGCCCTGTGAGCAGAGGCTGACAGGGACGCTCTTTTTCAGCCTGGGGAATAACAGCTTCAGGGGGACTTAGCTGAGCCTTTGAATACATAAAAGGAGATTGTCGAGAAAATGGAGTCATGAATAAAGCCCTGAACAACATGGCCTGAGTTCAGCATTGGATTATTCTGTTTTGAGCAGGAGATTGGACTAGGGACCTCTTTCCAACCTGAATGACTCTGTGATTCTTATGAAGACTGCATGTTCCTCCATATGAGGAACATCTCTGGAAGTCTCCAATTAAATAATGGAAACTTTTCTCTTATGAATCCATTAGGTGTAGATGTGCATCATGTTCAAACCTGGAGCAGAACTTCTAGTTTTATCTTCTCCAAAAAGAATTCAACTAGTGTGAACTGAATAGTAATTGGGGATTCTTTTAAAAATCATACTACTGATCCTAATCTAAATTATAATGTAGATAGAGCCTTATTCCTCAAGTTCTGCTAAATTATTTCTACAGTGTCTCAGATTTAAATTAAACTTGAAGTCTGAGAAATAGCTAAGTGCACAACATGAGATTATTTTTTTTAATGACTATTTTGTCATGAAGTTCAGAGAGGAGATGGACAGTTAGTATGTTGTAATCATATTTTTCTGTGAGAGCCTGTGTTTCTGTAGTCTTGCCTGTGCTTCTTATATTTTACTCTGTAAAATCTTCTAGGGAAAGATGCCTTTTTGCCTGTGCTTGTGCAATACCTAGAACAATGAAGCCTTGGCCCATTTCTGAAACTGCTCGATACTTTTCCAGTAACAACAACAGAAATCAACCGTATTAATGAAACAGTTAGTCTCTTAAGCACACCAAAGCTCCTGGACTCATTAAATCCTCTTTCATTGAAAAATGTATCGAAGCCTTGTAAAAAAAATTTTAAAGTAAACATTAAAAAAAGCAAAAAACCCCAGTGTTCTCTTGCATAACTCAAAGGTTAGTTCTGTTTTGCTGAATAACTGCAATCTTACTGGAAGATATTTAATTGGAACTTAGAGGTTTACAACATTATTTTGTTCCTAGAAAAACATGTTAACCAAGAGAAGGCCCACAGACTTTTGACAAGTTAAAGTCCTACCCCCCTGATTTCTTTTACCCCTCCCTCCTCTTCTCTCTCCCTCTTTCCATCTGTCATGATCCACAACTCCACTTTAAAACAGTGTAACTTATTTTTCAAGTGCTGAGGGATGAGAGCTTTTAACTGGATGTTATCCTACACAGAGAAGTATGCCACTGTTTTGCTGGCTGGAATATGCACTGCAATTGGTTTCATGGATCTACTTATCTCCAGCACCTGGAGATTTTAACTGAAGTGCAAATGAGACTATAAGAGAAGCATATTAATTAAGTACTAACCACAGTCTTTGGCTCTGCTACAGGATGCACTAAACAACGCACATGGAATATAGGTCGAAGAAGCAAGATATTATATTACTTCTGAGTGCAAAAATAATGTGTTTGATTTTAGTAGGGTATTGCATATGCAACTCATTAAACTGGACTCTGAGGAGTTGTGTTTCCATACAGGTGATAGATCAGCAGTACTTGTTACTCTGAGAAAAAGCTACAGACTGTTTTCTATGTGAAACACTTTGGATTTGCCTACCTGATGGAACAGTAAACAGTATTCTAATAATCTATGCACAGACCGAAAACTTTGTGCTAGAGGGTTTGAAATAAACAGTGCTGATATGCAGGTCCCCAATTAGATGTGGAGTTTACCTTTTCAACTCATGCTCATCTGTCTAATAAGCTGAATTCCTGGAAGGTTTAATGTGGTTCATTAAACACTGCAGGAAACCCACAAACAAGAAATAGATGTCTTAGTAACCTGTTCAATGTCATTTTACTATGGTTATAGGCAAGGAATCAACATAACTCAATGAACAGTGAAGTATTTTGTGGTTGAAGTTGCAAATGCAGAAAAACATAGAGTCATAGAATAGTTTGGGTTGGAAGCCACTGCTAAAGATCTTCTATTCCAACTCCCCTGCCACAAGGGACATCAACTAGATTAGGTTGCTCAAAGCCCTGTCCAACCTGACATTGAACACTTCCAATGGAGGAGCACCCACAACTTCTCTGGGGAACCTGTCCCAGTAAAAAATCTCTTCCAATCTAAACCTAACCTAACCTCTGCAAGCTTAAAACCATTGCCCGTTGTTCTGTCACTACAGGCCTTGGTAAAAAGTCTTTCTTTCTTTCTATTAAACCCTTTTTTATATATTGAAAGGCCACAATAAGCTCTCTCAGAGCTTTCTCTTCTGCAGGCTGAACAACTCTGTCTCAGAATGTCTTCATAGAAGAGGGACTCCATCTCTCTGATCATTTTGGTGGCCTCCTCTGGACTCACTCCAACTGGTCACAGAATCACAGAATCACAGAATCATTTAGGTTGGAAGAGACCCTTGGGATCATCGAGTCCAACCATCCA
>JAOXJK010000012.1:153861127-153880997 GCA_025774025.1 Xenus cinereus | reverse complement strand
TTGGTAAAAAGTCTTTCTTTCTTTCTATTAAACCCTTTTTTATATATTGAAAGGCCACAGTAAGCTCTCTCAGAGCTTTCTCTTCTGCAGGCTGAACAACTCTGTCTCAGAATGTCTTCATAGAAGAGGGACTCCAGCTCTCTGATCATTTTGGTGGCCTCCTCTGGACTCACTCCAACAGGTCCATGTCTTTCCTGTACTGGGGACCTCAGAGCTGAATGCATTACTCCGGGTGGGGTCTCAACAATGTGGAATAGAGGGGCAGAATCCTCTCCCTCGACCTGCTGGCCATGCTGCTTTTTATGCAGCCCAAGATACAATTGGCTTTCTTGGTTGCAAGTGCACGTTGCTGGCTTATGTCCAATTTTTCATTCACCAATATCCCCAAGTCCTTCACCACAGGGCTTCTTTCAATCCATTCACCCCCCAGTCTGTATTGATATTTGGGAACTGCTCCAACCCAGTGCAGGACATTGCAGCTGGCCTTATTGAACTTCATGAGGTTAATGACACAAAATCACACCTACTGGAACACCACAAATCATTTGAGAGGTCTGTTGTTGAAGGACTTCACCCAAGAGGCATTTGAGATAGCTGAAAACCATCAGCTTACTGTGTCACTGTTATGTAGTACTATTACACAGTATAAGACATTCTCAGATAACAACACAGCAATTAGGAAAAGTGGGAAGAAAATTTCTTTTAAGGAGGATACAAATGGGTGCCGAATTACCTTCTCCACTGTGTACTTCAGAAAAGGAAGAGTAATGTTCTGTAGTGTGACCATTAAAGATAAGTGAGGGGTCACCACTTATGCCCAAATGCCCGCTAAACATTATTCTTTCACAGTGAAAAACCAGTATGAATTCCTAGGAGTCTTAGTCAATGGAGAAAAAGAAAAGCGAGGTCATCCAGAGGGAAGCAAGGGAGAAGAAAGAAGTATCATCTGTGTTCTGATGGATGATACAAAATGAAGTGCTAAAAGGATGCAGTGAGAGATTCAGAGCCAGGAAAAAAATGGTTGAAGGTGTCTAAAAAGATCTAAGAAAGGTGCTGGTTTTGGAATTGCATTACAGCATCCCTTCTGCTGTCAGAGCACTTCTCTAATTCTAATGATAATTAATATCACCTCCAGGTCACAAAGCTCTATGACCCATTTCCATTTCCAAGCCTCACTAGGGAAGATCAGTGCTATTCTTCTATTCACTGTGAAAAACTACAGAGAAATAGCAATAGAAAATACTGAAATACAGACTTTTTGTACAATTCTAGTATATCACCACTAAGTGCTTGTGTTATCTAAATGGGATTAATATGCATTTATGTTAATGTCAGGATATTTATTTACTTGATAAAATAGAAAAGCAAAGGCTCTGCTGTATTTTAAAGAATATTCTGAAAACAGTAACTGTTCTTGGTATTTATAGATAGTACCAATAGGCTGATGTAGGCCATCTTGTCCTCTCCTTGCCTATTTACACTTCTATCTTTTTTCTATAGCACTCACAACTGTAGCATCTAAATACAATTGCAAACTGGAACTGATACTTTGTTTTTCTAAACTCTTCTCCATCACAAATGTGGTAATATAACAAGAAAAGACTGGTGGGTCACAGGACCACTTTGACTTTTCTATTAACATGAGATAAACACCTCTTTCTACCCCTGGTTCCTGGCTTTGAGTGTTAGAGCAGGATCTGGAGAGCTCAGACAGGACTGGAGCAGCCTTTAATGTGCTATGTACTGTACAAACAAGTGGGGAGACACAGCCTGTGTGAAGAGTCTCAGTGTGTAAAATTGAAAGAAAGGATGATTTGTTTCTGCTTTACAGGTGGCTATATGAAATGTGGAGACAGTTAAAAGCTTCTGTACGGGCATCACGCTTGAGGACTACGGTAGAGATAAGAATTCATCTTAGACCTCTTCGTTCCTGTCAGAACTTCAATAACACTTCACCTCTTTCATCACTGCCCGTCTTGATGTCTTGCTTCATCCCAGATTTTTCCAATATGACTTTTATCTTAAGATGGGCAATAGGAAAATATACGTTCCTGCACAGGTACTAGCAAATTATTGTATGTATCAGCCTCCAACAGAAAAAAATGTAGAGATTTCCCACTGAGATTGCCTCAAAATAATCAATAAGTTTAGATGAAGGGAATGCTTTATCCTCATGGAACAGAGTTCTTTTTATTGCCTCAGGGGCAATAAAAAGAACTCTAAGGTTAGTCTGCTGGTTTTAGTGACCCTCATTTGTAGGATCACAGGAAAATTCAGCTTGGAACAGACCTCAGGAAAACATCTAGTCCGCCTCCTGCCCAAAGCATGGTCAGCTATGAGGACAGGCCAGGTTTTCAGAACTTTATCCACTCTGATCTTGAAAATCTTCAAGGGTAGGCAACAGCACAACTTGTCTGGGCAATCCTTTCTGATATTTGAAGGTCCTTACCATGAAAAGCTTTTCCTTACCTCCAGTCTGAACCTTTGTTTCTTTTTCCATGTATCCTTCTGAGGACAGGATTCTTTAGCAGATGCCAAATATAAAGGGGCATGGGAACAGCTTGTTCCTAGTGAACAACTTAAGGAGTGTAATTCATTAGATATCATGAAGATACTGATGCAAGCTGAAAGACAAAGCACACATTTGGTAGCATCTACAGTCCAGTCTAGAAAATGAGAAGCAAGAGTTGGCAATGTTAAAACATCTTTTGAAGTGACCATCAGGTGAGAAGAAAGTAGAAAAAAAAAGGTAGAACGCACAAGGCACATTTAACCAAAGTTTATTAAAAATTATTCCTCTCTGCAAATAAGTACCAAACAACATAAATCTTTGTTGGTTCTCCATCTGGATTGGAATATGTGTGGACAAACAAAGAGTGGTCAGAGGATGCTCATTTGGAGCAATCTTGTGAGGGTCCAGACATTTTCTAACACTCTCCTGTGGCATCATCTAGCTAATTAAATACACTCTGTGCTGCACATTCTAACAGGAAACAGAAGAGAAGCAAGATCATAGAATCATAGAAAGGTTCAGGTTGGAAGGGACCTTGAAGATCATCAAGTTCCAACCCCAAGATGACTGGCACGGGGCTGAACTATTGAGAACAAGTGTCCTTAAATGGATTTAGGATTGAATGTGTCTAAAACCAGTTTTACATCACATAAGGAATATGTTACTGTCATGCAGCCAGCTAAGGTAGAGTGATGAGTAGGAAAGCAAACTGTCCAAACCCTAACACCAGCAAAACCCGATACAGCACCCATGACTGAACGATGCTTCAACATGGCAGAAAGAAAATGAAACATCAGAGGACCTACACAACAGGGTCGTTGAGAGGATCACTTGGGCAGCATTTTAATAGCTTCCAGAAAGAAAATGGCAGGACATTGATGAACTAAAGCCCTGAAAAAAGGCCAGACCTGGTTGTGTTCCCACTGTACAGAAAGCTGGTATCTGTAATGAAGATATGTAAACATGTCCTTAAACCTCTTGTAATAAATTATGCCTTGAGATGCTATATGCATCAACTGAACAACTTAATCACAGACAAAATTATTTTATAATTACTACCAAAATGCAGCCACTTTCTCAGGTGAAACACTGCTATCAGGAAACAATTCTGTATTAAATAATATTATGTTAAGATGAAACTGCAAAGGCTAAGAACACTGTGGTTTCCAAAATTTAAAGAAGGCCAAGTTACTTCTGAACCATGCACTAGATGATAATGAATAGCGCTAATCAAGAATTGTTTAAATGAACAGCTCCACTTCAGAAAACTTTGATTCACTGTAGTCAAAATACTTCAATGTAATGTACATATGAAAATATTTCTCAAGAGTAGCTCCCACTTATTAAGTATAAAATGTGTGAATATTGATCGTCACAGGTACTTGAGACTTTTATTGCTATCTGTAAATCCACCTCTCACATGTACATAATATCCCAAGAAATGTGAGAAAATCCCACCTCAGAATTGTCTGGAGCCTGGTAAATAAGTTGTCGAGTTATTAATTTGTAACTGTCTAGTTACAAAACATATCCCACCAAATGTGTGAATCAACAACCTTATAACAGTACTCAGACAGGAACGGCTATCTCAGTTTCACTAGTACTAGCGCAAAATCTATTTTAAAAAACCCTTTTTTCTGCTTTCTAATAGTTAGGATTACTGTATGTCTTGCTATATGGGTGATAATAGAAATTAGGTTTCCATATTTGTCATGTTAAATAAAGAACATTGCTTTACCTCCCTCTCTTTCCAAGGTTGAAATCTGACAGCCCAAGGGAACCTATTGACTTCACCTCCACTATTGATACAGAGACTGGATCTTCACAAATATATATATATTTTTTTTTAAGTCTACATCAATGTTTCATAAAACAACAGCTTTTCTTCTTTTTTCTCCAAAACTCCAAAAAATACTGCCTCAAGCAACACCCCTTCTACTTAAGAGAGAAATAGGAAATATCTGGAAGAAGATATCTTCTCTTACACCTTTCCATGTGAATCCTGATGTCATCCTGCATCAACTACAACATTATTAGAGCCTCATGGCTGCTGCCACATCGCCACTTACAGATTTCAAAGTCCAAAGTCTTGTCTCTTCTCACAGTGTTGCTTTTACTATTGCTTATGGAAAAAAAAACCAACAACCTAATGCCCTTCTATCTGTCACAGGAAACCCTATTTTTTTTTGCTTTGTGGACATCAAAACAAAGATTGAGTCTATTTTCAGGTAACTTGAGTATCTTCCCTTTTATTTGATGTATCTAATGTATCAGCTGAATTTCAACAGAGCAGCAATTCTGATTTTGTTGTTCTTGCTGTTTCCCTTGATTCCTCTAGATCTTCTGCTCTGATTGGTCCTAACAGGTTTTTAATTTTAGTTCTTATTTGGCACCTGGGTATCAATTTAATATTTACAGCCAGTAACGTCTCTTCCTCCTACTGCTCACCACTTTTTATCTAGATCAGATATAGTCAGTTTTAATAACCTGGCAGACATAAGCCTTTGCATCTCACTGATCTCTCTTTTTCCACAGCTGTACTCTTCAGGTTATATTGACAATGTTAACTTAATTTTCTTCTATTATTCCAACATTTAAGGCTATACTTTTTCTTCTGCTCTCACACCCTTCATGGCACAACCATGGTTGAGTCCCTGCTTCTCCCTGTTTCACTCTGTTGTGAAGAAACATACAATTAATTTCTCCCTTTGCTTTGGTGTGAGAAAATGGCAGACTTGGCTTATGTCCATCCCACCAAATGCTCTTGACTAAAGTGTTTCTTTTCTGAAGATGGGGTGCTGTCATTCATGCCCTAATGATAATTCCTCACCTGTGATATCCTAGTACGGTGCCCAGTCATTGATTGGGAAACTGCTAGTTCAGAGCTTAAATGCAGGCCAGGGAAGTTGCCCTGGCCTCATTTATTGTATATAAATAAATCTGCTCCTCAGAGGTCTGCTGCCTAGCCACTGACCTCCTGTCAAAGCTCAGATCTCACAAGTTAAGCAGAGAGAGGGTTAAAAGTGCCACAAAAAGTCATTATAGGCCAGGCAGAATGTGAAGGACTCTTGGAGAGTTATACAGTAATATACAATGAGACTATATTTATCTTGATGGTTGAAATAAAGTAACAGGCCATAGAATTACAACAAATTAGACATTCAAAGGAAGGAAATACCTTGGGAAAAACTTTCCATGTATTTCAGTCTTAAAATGCTTTCTTCTGCATCAAAGAGAGAGATACCTTTGGGAAGTAAAATGGATTAACATAGACTATGCACAAGGAGTCAAAATATGAAATGATCCCAGTGCAAGCTACTCTGAAGCATGGAGAACTAGAGTGATGGATTGTTATGTACATTTAATAACAATTTGGGTGCAGTGACTAAATCCATCAAAATCCACATTGTTTCTTTCCAATAACATGCAAGCTGTTCTAAATTTCCTAGAGCCCGGATATGTCACTGCTCTTTCTTTAAGCCTCTTGATGATTTTCACTCTAACTATGTTCAATTTAGCAATCAATGGTCCTTTTTTTCGTGTTTTGCTTTGTTTGTCAGTCATCTGAGCTGAGGATCTCTTTGACTAGGCACGTGCTCTGCAGGGAGCACTACTGCCTGGAAGATACTTGCAGAAGACAAAAGTAATTTAGGGAGTGAAAAGGGCACTCTGTACACTTTGGGTCCAATTCAGCTGCTGATGTATGGGCGTCTTGTGCTACCTGAGATACCCTGGGGTGTCTGAGACATTCACACTGGGTCAACAGCAGGATCCATGGGGGATATATAATCTCCTGGAGCAGCAGGAGGAGGTTAGACAGGATTTGCTACCTTCTTAAATGGCACAAGATGTTTAAATGTCAACAACTGAACTGAACCCTTTGAGTTTTCTGAATCTGTATTCCTGTGGCAGATCTAGCTCCTGGTGGCCATAGTCCTTTCCCTCTTCCTATGGAACGTGCTCCAGGCACATTCTCCCATTTGTTTCCCTCTCTTGGGGGAGACAAGAGTTGAACCTTTCTCTGAGCAATGTCAGCACATTAATCTTACAGGAAGGTATTATTTTTATTTATTGTTTTCTTCTGGATTATAAAACCATAAGACCTTTACAGAAAGCCTTGTAAAGAAGAAGGTGGAAATGTGCAGCTGGCGGGGGAGATGCAATGACCAGCAATGAGGCTGCCATGGAAACATAACCTAAGGCTAACAAGAGTCAAATCCTACCAGCAGATATTTAATGAAATTTTGGTGAAAAGCAGGCAAATCTGCTATTATAAACATAATTTATGTTGATTAACACTGCAGCTAAGAATGTACTACTTATTTCTTTACAGTGTTGGTCACTCTGTCAGTGCAAGTGTGGGTATATCGGGCTTTTTAATGTGGTAGATATGTCTGATCTAAACTTTCTCCAAATTAAAGTGTTTAACTTAGAAGACTGCTTACAAGTAGAATTTGGGAACATAGCCACATAATTTAAGCACCTGTAT
Source organism: Xenus cinereus (assembly GCA_025774025.1). NCBI lineage: Eukaryota > Metazoa > Chordata > Aves > Charadriiformes > Scolopacidae > Xenus > Xenus cinereus. The sequence continues at coordinate 153,873,996 of JAOXJK010000012.1, read as the reverse complement.
TTACACAGCGGGAATAATTTCCAGTGTGACAATTTAGAGTCATAATGTGACACAAAAATTCTTGCTTCATTTTAACATCAGCTACCCAGTTGTGAAGAAACAAAGCAGAGGAAAATCTAGAAATTTTTAACTGTCTCTTTTTTAAGTAGTCAAAAAATACCTTTTATTTTGTCAGCAAAGCAGGTGGCATCCTGACACTCCAGGATAGACTGTACAAATCAAAATCATCCAAATCAGGACTTATTTGGACAGCCACACCTTAGCTACAATTCAAGACTTTATTTGTTTCTTCTTTTTTACATAACTGTCTATTTTGTAAATATCATTATTTGAAAAGGATCCCACTCATTTAATTTAGAAATCACATTGTGTTAATGTATTCACTTTTTTCTTTCAAATGGTACAATCACACAGTCTATAACTTAAGTCCAAAAGGGGAATGATGCTTGAAAGTATTTGGGACACATTTCTTTTAGTCAGTCACTCATTAAAATTCCCTAATTCTAGGAATTGAATTGATCAAACAATACAAAAAGCTTAAAATCTAACCATATATACCTGGTCAATACCCCCAAAAGAAGTTGAAAGCTGATTTCCTTGGTACTCAGCATGTACTTTATCATTACCAGCAACCTTGATACCAAGAATGGGTATGCTGATTCTGACAGAAGATGAAAATTGTGTTCTATGACACTGCAGAAAAAGCTTCATTCTTTCAGAAATGTGAGATCCCAAGCAACTGCCTTCGAGAAGAAACACAAAGTGGCAGCTCAAACACTTTAGATTTCAGAAAGACCGATTTCTTCCAGGACTTGGTGTCCCAAGATCTTGAATATGAGATACTACTAGAAGGTTGTTTCGGTTAAATGTGCTCTTGGATTTATCACAATCATGACCATGAGTGACTCAGGGGAAATAGTGCTGTGTGGAACAGAACTACTGCTGGATGAAAAAGCTGTGAGATTATGTGGCTCATTCACCAAAGAACAACAGCAATTCAATGACCTTGTACAAGGTCATGTACAAGGTGCACACGTGGTGTTATCAGATGGAGGTTTGCGTCCTCTACCTCTTTCCATGACCACTTTGCTTAGAGAGCAGTTTACCTCATGGAAAACGAGGATAGACTTATTCACATGAGGGTTATGATATGAGGGACAAGAAGAAAATGTTGTGCTGAACATCCTAGATATTTGTATACTGACATGAGAAGTACGAAGACAAACAAAAAAGTTTTGAGATATTTAGAACGTAATCAGGGTTATAATCTAATTGCTGTATCAGAGCTTTGAGGTACATACGACTGCGCTATTAATAGAAAATGACTGACAAATGTTCAGAAATAAGAAAAAAGAAAAGGGTAAGAGACACAGCATTGTGCACCAAGTTTCTCCAGAAAATATTAACTGAAGGGAGAAAGACTGAAGGATGCTTGACATTTCTTTTTAAAAATGTGAAACAGCAAAAAGCAAAAATAAGCAAAAAATTCCATTGCACATAAAGGACAGAATTTTAGTGAAACAGCAAGTTGGTTAAAGCTTGAATTCAGATACAAAAAGAAACAAGAAACAAAAACTGAGATTAATAAAAATGAGCATAAATATAAAATGAAATAAAATAACATGAACATTACAGAAAGTAATAAAGATCAAAGAGGAATATGGAGTGCAATGTGTAGGAGACATCAAGGGTAACAAGCAATCATTCTTTGAGTAATAAGTGAAACATTGTGGAAAATCTTGATCTGATACTCAAGTTAATGTTGTTCTTAAGTTTCCCTGTAAAAGGTCAATGACTAGCAGATGTCTGGAAATACTAATACTAGAGATATGATTTCAGAGATTTCTGCTTTGGGTAAGGAAAGTAGAAATTAAGTAATTCTGAAGACCTGCTAAGTTTCCAGGTAAAATATGCTCACATTTTTAGTAATTATCTCTACCTTAACTGAAGAACTAAACCAGTAACAATCAACAAGACCAAATTGTATCATTACATCAAACCACTGTAATTTTCTTCTGAGACAGAGTTACAGGTCTTCTGGATAAAGATGATGAAAGTAAATAGTGAAGAAGAAACCTTAATTTTAGAAAGGTTTTGGTTCATGCTCTCAGAAGATTCTAGCAAACAAGGAACGGAAACATGAAAACATGGAATGGCTACAACATGGATTTGACAACCATTTGCATAAAATAAATATCAATTTCAAAATAGAAAAAATATATTTGTGGAGTTTTGAAGAAATCTACCTTGTATCTGATCAATGCATTCATTAACTTTGTAAACAATGAAAAAAAAAGAGTTCATTTTTTTCAGTTTTCTGATTGTATGAGCCTGAGAGAGAAAACAGATGCGCTAGTTGACATGAACAGAACTGAAAGTAATCTTGAAAATTAGTAAAACAGTCTTGAAAAATGGAAAGAAAATAAAGAAAAAAGAACAGGATTCAGTAAGGACAGGTGTGAGATGTTACATTTGGAAAAAAAATAGTCAACTCCACAACTGTAGGATGGGATGTGACTGTAGCAGATCTACAGAAGGGGTATTTGAGAGTTAGAGAACAATGTGGGTCAAATATGAGCGTAAGAGATTGTAGGATGAAAACAGAAAACTTTATTTTGGGTATTAGAAACACCCAAAACCTCTAAAAGATGTGAATTAGTTCTATCCTTTTTCATGTCTAGTAATGTGTAAGAAATGAAGGAACTTCAGGTTTTGGACATACTAGTACGCAGCAATTAAAGATTAATCAAGAGAACTGTGGTGATAATAAACGGGAGCCTGCAAAGCAAGGCAGTTGAAAAAAGACTGAACAGCTTCTTCCATTACTGAAATGGAAACTGACTGATTCCCCACTGACTGAGGTGGGAGCTTAGGCACCTTGGCCATAAGAAGACACGCTTGCACTATGGGCACCTTAATACTGGCACGTGAAGTTTTGATCTGAATCCTATCACAGCCAAATCTTCCCAATATAGCACTGGGACTAATTGCCTGGAAACTATGAAGTCTCCGTCACTGGAGGTCCTTGAATAGGATTGGAAAAGTCTCTGTCAGGAATGAAGTAGGTCTGTAACTAATCATGCCTTAGGGCAAGGAGGTGAAATAAACGGTCTTTTAAATCCCTCTGGGGAACTGAGACTCGGAGCCTGAAGCCATTCACGCACTTAGATACCAAGATCAAATGTTCCTGTACTTCAACACAGACAGTCATTGAATTAAAATCAGACATAATCCTGGGATCTCTGAATGACTCCCTCCGGGGACCTCCTCTCCTCTGTTGACTCGATAGAGAGAGCACTGGGAAACCAGCCAGTGGGTAGGTTCAGCAGGATAAAGCCAGTGCCTGAAATTACCTGGATTGAATGGCACCCAATCTCCCTTGGAATTATTTTCAGTGACACTAACACTTCCATGGGTGTCCGCATTGAAGGGATTGACTGCTCCCCACCGATCTAGTGCTCCACATTACTTTCTTGCCCGGTGTCTGTCTGCTAGAATGACCCAGTCTGGCTCTCGATAGCTATGCAAATGCTCTTTTATTTCTAGTCAAAAGTTAACAGTCTGCTAAAAGAGAGCTCTTGAAGTAAGACTCCCAGCTACAGCTTCTTTCCACAATGTTAATTGTAAAATGCATTTTAAACCACTCTGCATCCAAGTTTTTCTCCCTGCAGAACGGACTTACTATGCCACTAATTTCATGGGTGTTGTGAAGCAAAGAAGTGTGAAGTATTATTCCTGGAAGGAACAGACCCATAAAAATCAATTTAGCATGAGCGCTCTCTCTTTATCAGTGCCACTGATGCCAATTTTTTTCTTTTTTTTAATATATATATATACACATATATATATGAAGAGGCAGTTCTGTCACTTGAGCCAAATGGAATTTCCTTGTAACATGGTTATGGTGTGAAGTAAAGCTGTACCATAAGCAACTCTAGTGGTCCTACCAGTGGCCCAAGGAACTGGGTAGCTGTTTTTTCACTGAAATGTTATTCACGTCAGTAAGTATCTAGTGTATGCATGCTGTATCATTCCAGGATGAAGAAGACAATTTTACCAAATGAGGTGGGGTAGGACTCAGCAGTAGATTTGTTTACTAACAAAGTGAAAATATCTACAGACACCCTGGTGCACGGAGGCAGCATTGAATGCATTGACTGATGAAAAGAAGATGTGTGCAGTAAGAGTACAAGTAGCTGAAAGGCTCATCTCTTCCTTTCCACAGGGTTGGCATTTTATAACACCTACAAATATAGAAAAATAGACAATCCAGAAGAACTCATGATGTGGCTTATAAAATTTGATTTGTTCAGTACTGGATTCATAGTTTTCTTTAACCTTTATTATTTTCATTGTATTGTACATTGTTTCTTAAATGAATGTCAGACTTTCTATCTCCCTTTTTCCATAGGTAAATCTGTGTTTGGGCATTGGTGAGTTTTAGCAATTATGGGCTATAGACAAAGATTTCTGCAGAAAGACTGAACCTTCCATTAATTTAATTTTAATAAAATGAAAGATCTGGTGAGAGTGGCTGAGCACACAAGAAGTTGTTTAAGAAATAATATTCTCTAGAAAGGAAATCAGTTAACTTGGTTTTGGGAGACAAAAATCTTCCCCAAAGTCTTATTTCCTAAATTAACTTTTGGATAATGTGCCTGAATAGAATTTTATGGACTTTAAACAAAAGTTGTGATAACATTTACAATGAGTTGCTTAGCTGTGATTTCAGAAGCATGTCCTCAAAATCAATCTCATGTTGTTGGTTTGGTTTTGTTTTTAATAATAAATATGCCTAGTTATGGTCAAAGTCCATCCTACCTTTGTCACCTTTAAATTTTTATGATATTGGGAAGATAGATACAAAAATAATTAAATACAAAAGGATGAAGGGGCCTTAGTTCTCTTCTATTGCCACAAAGTGTCACCCTTTTCCCATGCATTGCCTACCTTGATTGCTTTTCTGTAACTCTGGAAAAAAAATGTCTCCTTTAAAGGAGACAGTCCGAAAATGCAGGGACATAATCAGGGTCTCAAGTCTTGTAATGTGATATATGTCCATGCAGATGTCTGATGACTGCAATGGAGATTAAAAAAAAAAAAAGTCAGATAAGGAGAAAACACTTGGTGTTTTGATTCATAGGTTGTTCATATTAAGTACCTCTGAAGATCACAACACGGGTAAAGCCCATGATTAGTTTGTTTACAGGGAAGCTTATTTGTCCATACATAATCAATCATCTTGTTTGCATACATAAAAAAAGGCTGTCATTGAGCTCTGAATGCACATACTTTGTAGATCTTCATTTCCAGCTGTTCACTGTCAGCTGGGGAAATGGATTAACTGATTTGTGGGTTCTTTGATACCGCTGTGTTTGTAATTTGCTGTCATTTACCAGGACAGATTAAAATCAGGTGGAGCTAGGCTTTGCCAAATGTGGAATGGTGGAATTCTTCTATGGATGAGTAAGGACCAAGCAGAGTTCCCATACTACCAACATTGTAGGAAATGCTCACTGCTGCCAACTCTACAGGTATACAGCTCTGTCCAAGGCAGTTGCTGTCTACGAGATGATAAAGACAGAAAGAGAAACAATTTTGTATCCGTAGGGTGGTGGAGATATGAACCCCTCTTAGCTGCTGACTCAGCTGTATACTTCACCAGTCATTACAAGTTGCTGTGGTGTGTGATGACTAAGAGTACAACAAAATGTTTGTGGATCCTGACTACAAGCTTTTTTCTCCTTTTATGAGAAGAAAGAAAGAAGTGTTTATCGATGAGCTGGAATACAAAGCAATTGAAGATACCATAACTGACACATAAAATGACGGATCGGTCTGGTAAAGATTAAAGGAGTTAAGATAACATAAAACATCAAATTTTGTGCGGTTGTGGGAAAATGGGTTTAGTGATGTCTTCTCTCATTTAAAATTTGTGCAGAAAGTGGAAGCACCACCTAATACCTCCTGCGGGAACAGATGGAAGTAAAAGATGGCAGAAAAGGTTGTCAGACATTGGAACAGACTTCCAAGCGAAATGGTTGAATAATATTACTGGAGGTATTTAAAAGACATGTAGACATGGTGCTTAGGGACATGGTTTAGTGGTGGGGGGTAATGGTTGGACTTGATGATCTTGGAGGTACCTTCCAACCTGGATGATTATATAAATTCATTCTATGAAATGACAGGGTTCATTTAGATCTTTGTTGCTGCAAGCAGAGTGTGTAGCTCATTACCTTTATTTGCAGTGAAACCTTGTCATTGCCAGAACAGCAAAAGGCAGATAAGAAAATCTCTGCTTGTAGCAGTGGACAAAGAGACACTGCACATGAACGGAAAGAGTCATGGGCGATCCAGTTGCCTACACTCTAATTATATCCAGAAAATGGTGAACGTGTATAATCAGTGCCCACAGTGAATACGAGTGAACTATGTCCAGGAACATGGTCACGAGGGAATTATGAGACTCCTGGCATGTCCCCAGAGATGCTCAGTGATATTCAGACAAATAGTTAAGCTCTGAGTAGTGCATGAGTGCACGAGTAGAGCATAATCATAGAATCATAAAATGGTTAGATTTGAAAGGGACGTTAAAGATCATCCAGTTCCAAGCCCCTGCTGTGGGCAGGGACACCTCCCACTAGACCAGGTTGCACAAAGCCCCATCCAACCTGGTCTTGAACACTTCCAATAATGGGACATCCACAGCTTCTCCAGGCAACCTGTCAGTGTCTCACCACCCTCACAGTAAAGAATTTCTTTCTAATATCTTATCTAAATCTACCCTCTTTCAGTTTAAAATTGTTACCTTGGACGTATGATGGTTGAACATGTAGGTCACGACTATGACCAAAGTCTAGCTCTGAGCAGACAAAGATGCTTTCACGATTTCAGTGACTTCCAATACATTGTAACTGTATTTAGCAATATTTTAATCAATGTACTCATTGATTGTGCAGGGTTTCATCAACAACAATGATGGTACTGCACTTCATATAGATCTGTATGTTTTGATCAATTGATGCTATTATCTAAGAAGAGCTGTTACTGACGGTGGGGTTTTTATTGTTGTCACTGTTCTCTTTGTTTCTTTTTTCTCAAAAGAAAAACCTAATTTCTGTTTGAGAACTCTAGTCCTATGTTAAATTGGGTTGAAATCAACTAATATTTTCTGAAGTTATATTTGAAAATAGAGAAATAGAAGAATACACAAAGATCCAGAAGCATGATTTCTGTGGGAAATGAGCCAGAAGAGAAGCATCTGAAAAATACATCATATTACTGGAGGGGGAGGAGAAAAAAAAGTTTAATTTATGACACTCGATAATAAAAAGTTTTCTTATAGCAAAAGAAAATGGAATTTTCCAGGTTTTAGCAAAAAATTAAGCCTTGTTGAGATCATAGAAATGTGCTACAATGTTTGATGATGTGAAGATGTCAAAAAAAATCAGTTTATTGTCTATTTAGAACTGAATAAATAGACTATGTGGGAGAATGTCACCCAGTAAAAATGATATTATCTCCCTGCAATGCATTGACAACGCTGAAACAAATTTTCTTGAGTATTTGTAGAGTAATATATTAGAAGATGATGCTAAGGACAGGATAGCAGCTGATTTTACCTATAGATTACTAAATCATTACTAAGAGAGGAAGAACTTGTTTCAAACTTATACCTCTAATTAATATAATGGAAAAAAAGATCAATATGAAGACACTGATTAAAATTATATTTGTTGGAAATTTCATGGTAAGGGATTATAACATTTTCAGAATTTCTTTTTTAAAAACAGAAATTACCTACTTCTGTTAAACAAACCAAGTATTGGAAATTCTAATGCTTGTCTTGAAGGACTGAGAACAAACAAAAATTCTGTTAGTAGAAATTAGAGGTTTCTAATTTGTGAGTCAACAAGATTTGGTTGCTCCTGTTGTATGAAAGATAATAATGTCTGAAGTAAAACAGTGCAGAAAAAGGTTTTCACAATCCAGCTTCAATCACAGGCAGAGAAAAAAGCTCTTCAAATGGGAAAATTCTTCTAAAAAAAAATTAAAAATATAAACAAATGAAATAAAGTATAAAAATAAAAAAAAGTTGGTGGTGAAAATAAAAACCTAGAGCTTAGATTTTTTTTATTTTATTCTAATTTGTCTTTATTTCTGACAATCTAGAAATAACTTAGAGCATAATACAACAAAAATAATGAAATAAACCAAAAATGGATAATGTCATTCTGAAAATGTTAGAATAACACAACTTTTTTTGAACTCATCTCTGGTGAAGGAGGAGCTGCAGGAAAATCTGTCTCTCACATCATTTCAAAATGATAGCCAGCAGAATATCCTGCTTCCTTCTTTTTAACTGGAGGATGCCGTTGTCTTGAAAGAAGGGATTGTGTTGGCTGAGTGCATGCTGAGTTTTGGGATGGATTTTCAGTGCATTTGTCTCTAAAGAGGCAACCAGTTCTTTGGAGTTTCAATGCATGGGCTGAGTTTTGTTAGTATATAAATCTTCTCATTATCAGGTTAGGTATGTAAAAAGAATTCCTTGAGACCAAGCTGGCACAATAGCCTCTAATGACTCTCAGAAAAGTTATGGTTTATCATGCCAGAAATCTGCTTAGTTCTTTGTTGCTAGTTTCTTACTTTGGGGAAGGAAGGATCGCTTTCAAATATGCTGTGATTGATAGCCAGGAATAGAGACCCCAGACACAAGGTTCATAAACCTTGTACCAGCTCTGCACAGCAGTTAAATTTCATATTAAACAGTGTTTTAAAGGCAGAGTCCCAACTTGCTACTTTAGAATACAGATGCTTTCCCCCCCTCCTTTTTTTTTTTTTTATTTTACTTTATGACACTGAATATTTTGGTGACTGTGTAAAGCCAAGCCACAAATCATCCACAGTCAGGTTCCTTTCTAGTTTTTGCCTCCCTTATCCTACGAAATTTGCCTTTGATTTTGGATAGTAGATAGACTTCAGTAGGAAGATTTCAGAGAAGCATACTCCAGGTCCGCAAAATAGCCATCTTCTGGGATGCGATGGATGTGGGTTTCACTCTCCTGGGTTTAGGTCAGCCAAGGTAACCCAAGGTAACTTGGGGCTCTAGTTTTCATGGCAAAACTAGAGACTAGTTTACATTTACTAAAATGTAAGCTTGTGGCTGTATGGTAGGAAGCCCTTCTGCTTGCCAAAGTGAAGCAGTCATCCACTTACTAATACCCAAATTAGACACTTAATTCCAAGAGGCAGTATTGATATGTCCGTCCTAATTTTTCTGTGGGCACTTAACTCAGATCTTCAGATAATTTCCTAATTCTGGCAGAGAGTAAGGATCAGACATGCTCTTCCTAAAAGCGTTTTTGATTTTCTGTTTTTTAACCCACCCATTCCCTAAGACTACTCCTGTGATTCTTATTCTGAGATGCCCAATTCCTTCCTTTTGTCAGAAACTGAGCTTAGCTTTTTAATTCTAACTTCTGAGGTTTCTCTGGGCTTTGAACACATAAAGGTTCAAACCCCATAGATAATGAGCAGAACTATTAATGGCAAGTAGGCAAGAAAAGCAAAGCAACAAAACAAGTGGTAGAGTTTTCTTGTTCACTGCCTAATTTTTCTCCTCCTGATCCAAAATCTGGTTCTCTCTAGCAACAATTTGCTGAGAGTCCTTGGGCAAAGACCTCGTATGTATTCGTTTTCAATCATTCACTTCAGAAACTCCCCTTGCCTTGCGCTGAGCTGGCTTGTCCTTGTCATTTCAGCTCATGTTCTGTCATCTGGCTTAATGTCTTTGGAAGGAGTACAATGCTTTGATTGAAAAAGTCATTTTTATAGTAAGGATGAACTAAATGAACATGGGGGAGGATTCATTATGCTGAGAAGAGCAGGCAGAAGACCTTGACTGTATTTCCTCCTCCCTTCCCATTATAGGGAGGTTAAAAGGTAGGGAGAACTTCAGTTCGGAGAGTTGGAGTAAACCTGCACAACTATTTTGCTGCCTACACGCAGTTGCAGACTTGGTTATAAACTCTAAAAAAAGCAAATGCCTCTGGGTTGATGGGGTCGAATTTTTATTTGAATCTGAACCGCAGAAGTTGAGTGTTTTTTCTGGAATCCAGATAGGTGTCGATGCATGAGAATTTCATTCTTATTATTTTTTTAAATGTCAGCTCAGTTCTGAAGGACAGAATTATCTTTCAGCACGCTATCTTATAAATACCCATGAATCATATGCAAAAAGACAACAACCAACTTAGTTCTTTCTTTTCCCCTCAATCCATCTCCTGATGCAGAATGAGGAGGTTACAGCAATATCTAGTGGGAAATGTTTTCATTGGGGTGCTCAGAAAAAGAACAAGACACTGTGTAACTACAAATGAGACAGTTCTGGGAAAGTTGCTTTTGCAAATGCATATATGATCATAAATAAAGCGCTAGCAGGTAGGATGCAGGATCCAACACCAAGTTACATGATTTGGCTTTCCTGAAAGCTGCACTGGACTTAGCTAAATTCAGATGAATTTAGAATAATTAATAGATAGACAAATAACAGATGAATAACATGCTTAGATGATTAGATGAGTAACATAATTAGATAAATGACAGAATAAGTTTGAAATGGGTCAGAACTTCATTTCACGTAATATTTGGATGTTCCTGCAAAGCATGAGAGTCTCTAAACTGACTTGGTGAGCTCAGAAGAGTGAGCTTTCTCCCTTTAGATCTGTTGTACTTACCATATTTACCCTCACACAAGTACAGTTTAGGGTTTGGGGTTTTTTTTTTTTTGTTTGTTTAATTCTGTTTCTAGCCTTGATGATGAATTTTAATATTTCACCTACTAATAGCAGAAAAAAGTGGGAACAGAGGTCTTACTTATAACATACATTTTGCAGAGCTGTCGTCAAAACCAGTATGATAATGTGGAACAAGCTGCGACAGAAAATGAGGGTCATTGCAAAGCTTGCTGTTCTCTCTTCCTTTCACAAAGCACATTCTTTTGTTCCTGCTTTCCCACTGTATGCACAGCAACCACCACGGATGGATCAGGAGGTCAAAACATCTTACCACCTTTTGGGGAACTGTTAATTAATAGCATATTAGTGTTCTCAGTCAGACAAACAGAAGAAAACCTTGTGAGAAGCAAAATACTTTTCCCTTTTGGCTGCCCTACATGGGAAGTCATTTACAAATGGCTAAGCAGAAGGCCAGCTTTTTGTGAATGTTCAAAATAGGGCAAAACCTGAGAGCTCTGAATTCACAGCAGGAGACCTGCATCTTACAGCCACACTTTTATGTGTAAACAGCAAACACAAATTCTTAACTAAAACAAAACACTACACCACATGCATAATTCCTCCCTTAGGGAGTGGAAAAGAGAGGACAAATTACATGTGACAGATGTTAGCTACATCACTTAACACACCACCGAAAGGCATTCAGGATACATCAGAAAGGTATAGTGTAATGTCGAGAAGTACCTGAACAAGCTCTGAATGAGAAACTTGACACACAAACCCAGGAAGAACACAACACTATTATGGTTATCCTACTGCTGGCTCCCAGAGGAGTTCATCTAGAGCAGACATATGCTTTCATTCAGGGCACTGCACTGTGTCGTGGAGATAGGTTTTTGGGTAGTATGAATGTAGGCTATGCTTCATCTACAAAATCCTCATGCTCCCAGGCGCTGGTTGGTATAAAAAGCAGATCCAGTGAGAGATTAAGACATCTAAGGTGACGTGTCTACTTCTGTACCAGATGTCTAACTTCCCACCATACTCAAAGGAGCTCTAGTCAGTCAGTGCAGTCTGGATAATGATTTACATGAGTGTAGATATTTATTTTAGGGGTGCTTGAATTGTGCTCTAGGCTCCACTAATTAGGTGTGCTATTCAGTTACCTTAAAATAGTCAAATGGTGCCATCTGAGCTGCTCTGATATAACCTGTCTGCCCTGGAGGTGCTGCTTCAGAGTCATATGGGTCTCCTGTAAACCCTTAATCAAAGCCACCAGTCCCAGATGGCTCTTTAGGCAACTGAATCAAACCCTGGCTGCCCACTGTCTCAGACAGAAGCCGAGATGCCTTTCTCATGTGTCAGCATCTTCACACAGACTTCTACAGCTAAGGTCCTCGAGGCAGAAATGAATCTTATCTCTTCTCCCCCTATAACAGCCAGGAGACACACACACCTCTATCCCATGGTTTCCTTACATCTCAGGTTTCCACCAAATAAAATATGGTTCCACGGGACGGCAAAGGAGCACTGCTGAGGGACGAGAGGTGTCTGGTTTTCCTGACAGTGGGACCAGTAGCACCTACAGGTACACGTAGCCTAGCAGATTACATAGGGTAGATTACATAGAGTAGATTGTAAATACAATGAGGGAAGGGCCTGAGAGTGTTGAGACAAAGTTGTCACCATCAAATGGTTAAAAGAAAGAAGTGAACTATAAACTGATCACAGAGAATTCTTTTATGGCTACCTTAGCACTTCCTGATAAACTTTTCATCAGTTTTGATGCACACTTTGCACACAATGCTATTGTGTGCTTTGCCTGCTTTTTTTACAACATGTTTTACCCAACATGTGCTTATGTTATCTAACATCTGCTGCTGCTGTGCATACACTACAAAGTATGATTTTCCTTTAGTTAATATATACCTCATTTAGTGAGTTAAGTAAAGTAATACATACCTCATATGTTTTTCTTACAGTAAGTAGAAAACATATGGATTAAATTTGTTAATTGTCACCATGACTGGTTGGAAAAGTAATACTGAATAGCTTCACAGAATCAGAATCACAGAATCATTTAGGTTGGAAGAGACCCTTGGGATCATCGAGTCCAACCATCCACCCTAC
>JAOXJK010000012.1:153814326-153850993 GCA_025774025.1 Xenus cinereus | reverse complement strand
TCCATTGATTTTGAATAAAATACATCCACTTTTCAGAGGCTTTTGGACTTGGTTCTCCTTCACTGATACTATCTTTGGCCTCGAACAGAAAAAAAGTCCTCTAGATTCAGATGGAGTCAAATAAGATAATGCACATTTGTCTTATCCAATAGATTTAAAATATATATTTTGAAAGTTTTCTCTTTGCCAGGATGAGATTTTCACTGGTAAGAAGTATTGATACAAGTGAAATACTATTACGTTTAATTTAAACCCTCAAGAACTTTTTTTTCTTTTTTTCTTTGCCTAAGCATACTGGTCAGTGTAGTAAGACAGTAACTGATACTTAATGACATTATCTGAAAACACATCACCAGTAGAAAAATAACATGGAAATAAGTGTTTATTATTGTAAAGATTGTCTCTATTTTGCACATGGCAAACAATAAAGAAGTTTTTGTACAGAGCCTTCCGCAAAAGGGTTTTTATCTTGTTCAAAGTTACTATACATGGATATAATAATGTTCCACAGCTCAGTTTAACCTTTTGACATCTCCATTTGTGAAATATTTAGAAGAACTAAAAATAATTGAACTACTCATTATTAATATTATCTATAATTTCATTCCCTGTCTCTTTAGCAAGTTGTAAGTGAACCTCTCTTATTTCTTTCAGTAAATGATTTAGAATACAAGAATAATTTAGCCAGATCATTTTCATCCTAATTTGCACATCAAAGTATTTACTGTTCATGTTATGTTTTTAGTTGTCAGTTACATGAAATTTTCTCTGCTCTTTGACTACATAACTGAAATTTATGAAAGAAAGTAATAAGAAATAAGTGCATAATGGATAATGTGTATTGGCTGCACATTTTGGTACAGTGCAATAATACTTCCTAAAATGCATTAAACTTTTGAAATCTGTGGATTTGTTCATAATAAATCACTTGGCTTGACAATCAAAAAAAGGTAATCACCAACAACGGGCAAATATTATATGATACCTAAACTAAGAAGTGTTTTAATTTCTTAAAATGTATGCTAGTTTTTATTTTTATGCTTTGAAATTTTAACATTCTCGTCACTTCAGAGAAATACAATCCATGAGAAACACTTGTAAACAGCTTGAATTCTGCTGTTTAAAAAGTCTATACAATTAATTATATCACCTTTCAACAGTGCATGTTAACATTTACACATTAAATATGTTATGACAAAGCCTGTCTTCTCAAGAGTGGCCTTAGAACATAGTTCTGTCTTAGACAGTTTTCTTGGTAAGACTCACCTTGTCTGACTTTAGACCTCTACCTATGGCCTAGCTGTCAAAACTTTTTTGTTTGCTGGTTTTTAGTAGTTAATGGAGAGAAACATCCATTTCCAAATAGCTATTCACATAACCTGTGTTAGAAAATAATGTCTCAGCAGACGGGAACCTCATCCTGCAAATGCTTATTTTTTTACTGACTGTAATAAAGGATCGAGCTAACTATCTCTGATACAGATGTCTACAGCCAGGTAGATGCCTAAATGTAGGAAATATGAATCTTACTCCTTTTGTTCTGGAAAATCATTTCACATGATTTCCCTGACTGATATTTATTCTGTTATGAGTCAAGTAATTCAGCTACAGATTTGATGACTGTAAAGGATCATTATCGGAATGAGGCAGGAGCAGGGCTCTGCAGTCCTTAGAAATGGAAGGACTGACAAGTTTGCAAATTTGCTGACAATCTGCAGACTTAACCCTGAGTGTTAAGAGCATCCTCAAGGTGATTCTTCATGTGTGAATGGGATAAGCAATGAGGGCTTGCAAGAAATATTGAATGCAAGGGAATAATAATGATAAATACAAAAAGGCAGAGTAAGAAAGGTTTTTCTGAATAACCATTGTTTTGAGTGCCCTGTGTCACCTATGGTAGGAGTGTGGGGTTGGTGGGGAGCCAGCCACATGTACCTAAGGCAAGTTATTCCCTTTCTATGCTCCTGCAGACCTTCTGTCTGGCTCACAGGTAGCTTGCAGGGATCTATCCTCTGTGCCATTGCTGGAGAGTTAAGAAATTATACATGCAAAAGAATTGCCAGAGTAAAAGTCTTTAGAAAGGAAAGGAAAGCTCCTTAATTGCCATGGAGAAATTTTCTTAGGCAACTTTTGCAACTTATGTTTCACTTACGTTGTGATAAAATTAAATTATGAGATTTATCTCCAATCTTTGTCTGCTTGTGAAATGTGATTTTCAGGTAATTCCGACTTACTGAAGGCATTCTGTATCCTTCCAAGGGCAGCAGACCTGTATGGAAGGCAGAGGGGTTTGTTTTAAAGAGTTGCTAACTAAACACAAGAGGAATGTGTTTTCTTACACTGAATCCCAAACTGTTGTCTGGAATTACAGTGTGCCAACCACATTCTTTTTGTAAGCCATATCGGAGAAGTGAAACACCTTTTAACTCCCAGAATCACTCCTGTTGTCCAATTCTCAGGAAACATCAACAAAAATATCTCAATTACTGCATTTCTTAATGCTGGTTAAGTTATGGACATCAACGTTTTAATCATAAATGTTTTCTGCCATGGATAAGGGAACAGAATTAAACATAGCTAAAAGAACTGAGGGGTTTTTTTAATCAATTTTACCTTTAACTGAAGAAAAAACAAACAGAGGAAAAAAAGAACAGTAATCCAACAACAAGTTTTCTACAGAGTCACTTTAAAACCTCCTTTGCATGCCTCTCAGGAGAAATTTCAGTGAAGACTTCTCCCCTGAGAGGTGAAATGTGCTCGAGTGTAACATGTACCTTATTTCCACATTTAGTCATGGCTTGTAATTTAGTGTGTCACAGACAATTGAAAAAAATTTGTAGATGGTAATTATTTTTATTTAAGGATAATCTAATGTGGTGCTCCATGAATAACACTAGCAATTTCATAAATGGGTAAATATGAGTAATCCTGACACGATCTTGTAAAAAACCAATATAAAGCTCAGAAGAGAAAAAAAAAAGATCTTACAGCAAGCAAATTAATGAAAATAAAGTATCTTAATTACAAAATTAAATACCATTACTTTTCTGTTTAGACTAATGTTAGGTTGTATCTCTTCTTCCAGAGTGTGAGCTGCTTGCTGGTTACCAGGGAAAACTCTTACTGTTTGAATTTGCAATGATATTTCAACATACCAGTGTAATCATTGCAAGAAAGTGTTAACAAAATGCCTTGTCAGAGCTCTACAATGAAATGTAAACAACATAGATTGAAGCTCTCGTGATGTTTCCATCCGAACTGGGACCTGCTACTTCTTTAACTGCCTTGCTCTAGAAAATTACTTTAAGGAGTTGCAGAATACCAAGGAAGAGGACAGAGATCAAGATCCTTCTCAGGTTTTATAATCCTCTCATTGACAGCATTTCATTAGCTCAAAACTGACATAGGCGGCCTTGTTAATACTTTTGGTTCCTGGGGAGTGATCTGCACTGACAAATGCTGTAGCACTGTAATTCTCCTTAGCTCGGTACTTACATTGTCTTTGTCTTTTTGGTGAAATGTTCTCAGTCAGGCTTTAAAATGTGGATTTTTCGGTTAGTCTTTTATTCAGTCAATTTTCTGAGGTACTTCTTTGGCTTCATTGAGTTTTAACAGGAGTGAAATTCTATTTCAAGTAAGTTCGGACACCCTTTATTATTCATATAAAATTTTTTGTACTCAGTATAGGCTTTTCAGACTTAAATGATCCTTAAGGTGTGGGTTTACATTTGTATCGCAGAAGACATGGACATTTTTCTTTAAGGATACAGGTCTAAAGAAGATCCAGAAAAGCAAAAGATGCTAGCACTTAGATCATTCGGGTGTCAATAAATTGTTAAATTAAAAAATGTAAGCACAGGAAAACCAACTTAGATTTCCTGGGAAATTTAAGCCTTCCAGTCAATGTTGGTTAAAACTGACAAATATGATACCAGACCATTTTAGAAAAGAATACAGAGAAATCTTTATTATTATTACTATCATAATTATTAACAATATTAATCTGATGCATTCATATAATGTAATGCTTATACTCTCATATTTCAGAAGAGATAACGTCAAAAGAAAAGTTACAGGGAGAGAAAAAAATACAACAATACCCTTAGCTATACAGAATAACTACCATTCAAGGAGTTATACAGATAGTTTGGAAGAGGTAAATGAAAACAGTCAATGTTATGAAAAAGTATATACAGTATAGTGTGACTATAAGAGTACCAAGCTGAATTATGAACATGACAGAAAGTTTTTTTCAAAGAGAAAATAATTAAACGGCAAAACTCATTTTAAGACTCTGCAGAGGCCAAATATATAATTACATTCAAGAAGTGATTAACCACTTTCATGAAGGAAAAGTCCATGAAGGGGTATTAAGCATAAAACAATGAATATGTGCTCTGGCTTCACAGCACCCTCTGTTAAAAAATGCCAGACATCTGGAGATGAGCATCCTTCTTTTTTTCCCTTGCTCATTTCCCATATTCAGTCTCTATCTCTATACTCCATTCCACCCTCAGAAGTTAAGATGCTAATTTCCAGAAGTTTTACTCTAGCTCATTCCATGGTCTTCTATGTATTGCAGCACTGTACTCCAGAACATACCTATTTCATTTAAGGTCCTTGATCAAATCAAAGTGCATTAAGAACACCTATGGATTTTGGCTCTGTGATAAATGGAGCATCACCTACTTCTTCTAAGATGCTGGCAGACAGGAAAAATGTTCACTATTATTCAGTAACTGCTTTCTGAAAACTAGTTTTCCTGGGAGTAGGAAATCTGTGTCTCATTGACTCTCCAGGTGGTGTGGAAAACTGAGATCTGAAGCTATCATCTGCAAGAGGAAATGCCATCATCACCAAGCTATGGGCTATTCTGTTGAAGAGGACACAGAATGAGTCTCTTTTGCCTCCAAGTTGCTCTACTTTCTTTGGCATTCTTCAATATCTTCTGTACTCAGAGCAAAGTCTTATCCACAGACACAAGTTAATAACCCAATGGTCAAGCTGCTGGTCACACAGTGCTTGCTGGGTCTATTTTCAAGCATTGCTAATATATTTTAGTCAACAGCTGATTAATGTTAAGTAAGCAATCATTAATTTGAACACAGGATAAAATCCCTTAGGATAGCCTTGAATGTGTTGATTAAGACATTCTTTATTAAAGGTTTGATTTGAATACTCTCATAAGGAGGGGGATGCTCTGAATACTTAGAAACTCAGCTGACTACCACCGGGAAGCTGTTCTGGGCTTTGAAACCTGACAAGAGGATGCTTTCTGTTTTGACAAAAACTGGAAACTTCCCAGTATGTATTTGATTAACCTGAACATCCCCTTTCATGTAAAAAGAAACTCAAATAATGTATTCTCGTTATGATATTCTGCTACCCTTATGGGAGAGATAATTACAGATATCTCAACTTCAGTTATGATATGAACTAGTTCATAATTAATAGAAGAAGGAAAAATAATAATCTTACTGATTCTGCTTTCTGCCAATGCTGAAGGTCCTTCCCTACAGCTTGTACAGTTTCAGTGAATTTGTTTTATCTCAGACTACCAGTGTATTCATAACAGTCTAATTGCAATGTTTTCAGTAGAGCTATTATTTATCTATTTACCTAGAATGTAAAGTGAGATCATAAAAATACACTATATTTCCAGAAATTCCCGTTAGTATCTGGCAACTTTTCTTTTCATTATAATTCAATTGTATTTTATTGTATCTCTAAAATAGGATATATGTGCTTTTTCTTGATATGCTCTTTCACTTTAATTAAGGCATGGGGGATGGAAAAAAATCATCTATAACAAAGACATCCCGATCTAATTGTTTTTGTCCAGCTCTACTATTGATATTGACTATTGTGAACACTAGATATAATTATGACTGTAATTAAAATTTTAAATAAATAAGCACTCTATATTGAAAGTCAAATTATAATGATGTGATTTTACTGAAGCAGGGCAAACACACAGCACACTAAGTCTTTGCATGAATTATACATGAGACTTTATGGATGACTTACCCTAATTTGAAAAACCCAAGAGAATAAAGAAAAATACTGTAACTAGATTTCTGTGGGTGAAAACGAACAAGATTCAGATTAATGATCACTCTTTTTGACACTGACATTCCTACTTTGTAACCATACACTGAAAAAATGCATCAAACAAAAGCTGGTTTTATCCCTTGCATGTTAAATAAACCTTGGTTTCTTCTCTCACTTAATGCCCTAATTTTCATTTCTGTATGTTTATTCCCAGCTCTTTGTAATTTTCTTTGAGGAAAATCCATTCTCTATAACGGGCCTCTAAAAAGACATTGTGGAAATAAGAAATAAAATGTTTAAAAGCATCAATCCTGGAGATAAACACAAGAGACATGTACAGATCTAAAAACCGTAGATGAAGCAAAAGGAATTGTGCTGACAGTTGCTTCACTGATAGATATTTTGCCTTCAAAATTCAAAACATTAAGGACTACATATCCGAGATGCCAACTTCTTCAGGTTAAGTTTATACTTATATTTTTTAGCTCAGTGTTCACATCAATAAGATGCAAGGTCAAAATGCCCCTTTTTCATGGTCTTATTTGCCAACCCCTTACTTGAAAGATTTCCAGGAAGATAATACTTGGGGTGGGCCTATGAGAACTGTCCCTTTCCCCTGGCAATTAGACGGTGTGCTAAGGGTCTTCCCAGAAATGCTAAAATCCCTTATTTCTGTGAGGCACTTTAGGTTTCACCTTTCTCTCATTTCCATCCTTTCCAGGCTGGGGAGTCCTCTGGTCGTCCAGCAGGAACGCGGACCATCATTGTAGACAGCTGCAGCTGAATGCATAACTTGATTATTTACAGTCATGTGAAAGAGAATGAAGCTCAAGTTATAGATTAAAATCCGTAGAGACTTACATCACAGGAAGCAAGTCTGGGTATTTGAAGGAAGGCCGAAATAGTGCTGAAATGGTAAACCAAGCAAAAGACTGGACAGTGAAGAGAACAGGTGTTACAAGGGGGGATTATAGGACTGGAAAGTGGATCTCTTGCCTTTTTTTTTTGGTGTGATATTCACCTTTCTGCTGTTGGAAATTAGGTGGACCCGCAGATAATAGGGAATCTCTAACAGTCCCTTGTGGAAGATCTTTTATGATGAGCTAGTGATTTCAAGAAGAACCTGAACATAAGCCATAGCTATGCAGATGCCTGTATGTAAGTGGCTCCTAAATAACCTCACAGCACTAGTACACATATTTGACTCTTGACTAACATATAGTGAAGGTATATGTCAAGTTGACCTGTGTGTAGGCTGCTGAACCCATATATAACTCCCTTGCCAACTCCCTCAGAGCCTTAGCATGCTAAGGGCTGTCCACTTGCCTTCCACTTGTGGAACTAGACATGGTTTGTGATCACAATCACAACGAAACTCACATGCAAGTAAGCAGAGATTCCAGCCTATGTTGAACCTCAACATAGATGGGTTTCTGCACAGCATGCTGTTTGACCTGACAGAGAAGTCCATCTGGTGCTGACCCCATGAAAGGTTCCCAGCATTGATAGGGACCTAAACTTATATAAACTATATCTCCTAGATCTTCTTCCTCTTCTTTAAATTCCATTCTTACCTATATATCAATGTCAAGTAGCTTTATTCCAACCCTCAGTGTCTATACTAATACACGATGTCAAATAGCACTAGAGTTTGGGCAGGTAATTCACAAATAGTTGAGTGAAATTCTGTAAAAATATTTAGAGAAATAAGCTGAGCCTATGCTTTATTTAATTTATTGACTAAACTCCAGTGATTATCATGGAAACTGAGACATACTGGCTCTGATAAAGACTTAAATGCAAATGCCTTGATCTCAATTCGAATTAGCAAAGCCAGCTATGAGAAAAGCTGGGGAAGACTAGAAAGTGTAGTTGAGGAATCTGGGTGAGAAGAGAGGATTCAATAGGACGCATTGGGCCAGAAAGCGAATTGTGAGAAGTGAACATGTAAGTTCTCTAGATGAACTTGTTACTATAAACAATTTGTGTGAGTTCTGGAAGACTTCTGGATTGCCCAATTTGTGTTATACAGTGAATCACCTAAATAAATGACAGAGGGGCATTGTAATTTCAGAGAGACAGCTACTAGGGACCTAAAGCGGTAAAGAAATGCTAAGTTTGTCCTCTCATGGAGAAAATACCTTATAAAAAGATGTTACTTTGGTTAAAGAACTGAAAACCAGCAATTGAAGCCAATTTCTTTCACTGTCCTGACTTTGACGTCCTGGTTCGTAGGGCTAATCTAAACAAAATAGGGCTTTTTTTTCCTGTTTCTGCAGCCTTGCTAAGGAAGTGAAAATACAGACTAAAGCAGGAGAATGGTTATTTTTGTGTGATTTCTAGTTTTTATGCTGTTTGGGAAGCTTACAATGCTGCTGAGAGGAAGGGAAAGCAAATAGAAAACATGTATTAGTGGGTAGCACTAGGAGGCAGCTCTACTGGACGCTAATGATAAATCTCTCAGGCATGCCCGTTCACAGGTATTGAAAGAAACCCTTAAAAGTGACAACACAGACATCCCCCACTCCAAATAGCCACGCTGTAAAATCAAGCAGAGATCAAAGAGGATGAGCACAGTCAAACCCTGGAAGATATTGCCATGGTGGGTGGGAAAGGAATAAAGCAAGATAAATATTTGTCTAGCATAAAATCACATCGATCTTGAAACGTTAGTATTGCTGAGCTTTGAAAAGTGAGAAACAGAAATGAGGAACTGGGGGAACAAGGCTAAAAATCTATTAGAAGATATTTGGAAAAGTGGAGGAATAAACAGATAGATTAATAGAAAGGGAAGAAAAATCTTGGAAAAATGGTAGATGAAAAAAACGTGTTATTCTTCAGAGCTCACCACCCTGAAGGGAGCCATTGCTATGATAGATGTAAAATTTTCAGACAAAAAAATTGCAAGATTTTATTGGGATTTCTTCTAAAGTGACTCTCAAAATAATTACTCCCAGAAATTCTCAGCTACAGACAAATAATACCCTTTGAGAATCACTGAGTGTGAAAATGCAGTGCCTATTGTTACAATAGCAAGTAACTAAAAAAAGGGAATGACAAGGAAAAGAAGGAAGCAGGGTGTTGATAGTGGTCTAAAATATACTTATCTTAAATGGTTTGGGCTGGAAGGGGCCTTTAAAGGTCAGCTAATCCAAGTCCTGGTGACCTAGTCCAACCCCCAAGCATCTAAGCATATGTAAAGTAGAATGAAATGTACCTGTCCTCTGTTTTTGCTGTAGTTTTTTAGATTAGAGAAACAAGAGGTCCAACATGCTCCTTACACCTTCACCTTGAAATGAAGAACACTAAAATAATAACAACAGGCATATATGTTACAATAGTAATAAAAAATAATGTGCGTATGGGAATTTTAGCATAATATTTTACATAATTTTGGGGCTCAACTCATTAATTTTCCACATCAGTTTGCAAGTGGCTGAAAAAAAAAGAATTATTTAAGCCTTTCAGACTAATATTGATCTACATAATTTTGTACAGACCACATTTTCAGACATTTTGGAAGTAAAAAGTACCAGAAATGATAGAATAATTATTCTATGGAAGGCTTTCGTTGGCTATTTACATTCTCCATATTGGGACAAAGTTTTCACACCATGTCTTTAAATGAACTACTGCTTCCTATGGAAGCTGATGTACGACAGGGGTAGAATTCATTTTACCTCTCCTGTAGGTGGATTCTGCATTGTCTTTTACATCAGAACAAGTTGTCAAGACTCCCTGGATTCCTTGGTCAATGAAGAGCAACAGGCAACTATAGAGGATGTTTTACCAAATCTGTTGAAGATATCTACCTCTGAATAAGATGGATCAGCTTGAATAAATGCTGTCTTCCCAATTACCTGTCAGGGAGGTAATCTAGATAATGAGTTCAGATGTAGACACCTACACTGTATATAACTAAAGTTAGAAGAGATTTATTCCATTTTTGATGCCAAGAATGGACCATGACGCATCTCTCCATTACAACATGCTGAAGGTCAGGTCTGAGCATATCAACATGTCCCACTTTTGAATTGAAGACCTATTTGCTGCAGTGTAAACAGCATTGATTTTGCTTAAGTCATCATCCACATCACTGATGGCTCCAGAGAGCCCTAATAGCAGCTGATATATCATACAGTTTACAAAACAGTTTCATTCATTCCAGAACTCTAAAAAATACAATGAGGAATGAAAAACCTACTGACTTACAAAATATTTACAGGAGTTAAAACTGTACACCTCTGATACAGAAAGGTCACCTCTTTTCCTGCTATTTTTCATGCTGAGATAAAGAGATTTTTTACTTAATTATCACATTACATTAGACATATTTCATTCAGTTTGAATGTCTGAAGAAATATGCCTTGATCTCTGCTTCTGCAGCCCATAATCTTACTACACCAAATTATGAAAAATTAATTGTTATCTAAAAAAACATGTTTATGTTAACAACAATAACAAATGTTCAGTATATTTCCCAGTGTCCCTTCCACCACTGTATGAAAATATTTACAGTAACTTCACTAATTTTTCACCTTTCACATTAATATTGAGAAGCCTGCATGGGGTAGAAACTTACTGTCATCTCAATTAATGACATACTTTACAATTAGGAGAAATGAGAAATTGAAGATCATGAATATAGCAGGAAAAAATTTCTACTTCATATTTCCATAGGGCATCACCCTTTGAAGCAACAATGACATATTTTGGACTCAGAAAAAGAGTATGGAACATTCTCTATCTTTTTTTATAGACAAATTAATTTATAATGAGGACTCAGTGAGCTTCTGTTCCTCTGTGCTGGGTAATCTTTGCTCTTCAGTTCTTATAAAATTTCTGCTGAGCCTGATTTGCATTTTTTACATAGGCAAAATCTAAACTACATAAGGTCACACTGCAGGTGTTGTAGGTGACATGTAAGAAAACCTTGGCATCTGCTTTGTATGTCTTTTTTTTTGCATCCCCATGCATCCTTTTTGCAAGTCAAATTCTCAACCTTAGAGGCAAGTATCATTAAGTTCTTATAGCAGATATATAATGTAAAACTTTCTCAACTTAGGCAACCCAAAACTTCTTCCAAATACTGCCAGTATAGCTAGCTTTTAAAATATATTTTTCATTACAGGCTTATTCTGCAGTCGGGACTGTATTTATTCTATCATTCATTAAAGACGAGCAGATACTGAATGGTCAGAATGGAGATTCAACTTCAGATTAATAGAAAGCAACTCTCAAGCTAAGTCAAATATTCACTACAAAGATTTTGAACTAACTTAAATTTTACTTTTTTTCTGTCATTAAACAAGCCTAAAACTACTGGTCCTCCACCCCACCTCTTCTTTTCTTCACAAAGCCTAAAGATGTGAGAGCCCATGGGGAAATAAGGTGATAAATAAAAGTATTGATAAGACAAGTCAAATTCATAAGAGCTACCAGTTGAAGTGTGAGCAAAAAACTACATAATGTCTCATCATTCCTTGGGTTTCCATGTGGAACAGGAAGAAGCACCTCCTGATATTTCACTGCAGGCTGGGCATCCCCTTTACAAGAAGTTTTTCTTAATTTACTTTATTAGGCAAAATGAATAACATGTTATTTCTAGCTCATGGAACTGTTAAAAAATGTATTTGTTATTAAGTCAATATTAAGACTAATAAAGCACAGCCAACTTCACAGTAAATATGGCGGTTCTATAGCACTTATTTCTAACTGGAAAACTTTTTCATTTTCACTGCAAACCTCTAAGAGGTTTATCAAGTTCCACTGATGTCCTGGTTTGAGGTAAAATGGAATCAACCAGGAAAACTGAAAACCTAAGAACACGGAAACTCAGCTATTAATTCTTTTGAACTATTGCAAGACGTTGGTTTGCTGAAGAAAAATTGCTCTTCTAGTTGAAAATTATACTTCTGAAATGATGAAAACCCAAAACCAAACAAAATTTAACATCAAAATTGCATTCAGACAATAATCCTAAAGCGCAAAGGGCTTTATTTAAGCCGTAAGCATCAGTGACTCACTATAGACTATAATGGATTTACTTGAAGAAAAACTTGATGCAAGCACCCTGTGCCTGGTGGGGTGAAGAAAAGTCAAGTCAAATTATGCCACAGTAACACAGGGATTTCCTTTCCTCATTCCACTATGTTCATGCTGTGGATGGCTCTTACCAGGGTTATAGTTATTATTATCCAGAATTTCATATAACTTACTTTCAGCAATAGAAGTGTAATGAAAAAAAGATGGAATAAATTCTATGTCAAGACTAAAATGAGTGATGCTGACATGCTTCCACAAGAGGAATGAGTGAGAAGTTACGTCAGGAAGTAACAGCAAAACAAGCATACAGGAATTCCTCCAAACTTAAAAAGGAAGGGTTACATTCCTGCTTCTTACACTTTGAAATTCAATTAAAGTGCTTGAAGTGAGGGTATGCACACCATAGGGTCCCTTTATCATCAGCAGAGAACATAGGACGTTCCTACAGCCTCGTTCAAGTCCCACAAAATGTGACATTACACAAGTGGGAGCTGTAGGCTGGTAGTTCATACACAACAATTAATGAACTGCCTATTTCTACACTCCCCAAAAAGGTAATTTTTCACTGTACTACCCATTTTAAGGAGTATCTTAAGTGGACAAGAGAGAAACAGGAACACAGCTGTTTTCTGGGTGCCAAGACAGATTTCGGTGTGAACGGTAAAATCAACTCAATTAAAATGCTGTAGGACTGTCATATTGCTATGGAGTCCTTACCAGCAACATATTCTACCAGGGATAAATAGGGTTCTTATTTAGGCATCTCATTTTGACAGCTTAAATTAAATAAAGTGCATTTATTAGTGTACTTACAGCAAGGGATTTGTTTAGAATCACACTTAATTTTAAGTCAATTATTTTGCATGACTACATCCTGTCTTATCATTACCAAACTTTATTGTCCTGCAATAAATAAATATGTTGAATTTAGGAAAAGTGGGTAAGGAAACCACCCCTATCAAGCCGCTGTTTTGCTTTGCCTCAGGTTGACAAGGAGGGGAAGGACAGTACAAGTTGTGATGCACGACCACTAAATCTTGTTTACTACAATGTAGCGTCATAGTGAGGGATGCTTGACACCCTTGCTTTAAAGATGATAGAGGGTTATTTCCTTTCCTCATCAACTTGGCCTAAAGTAAACAACAAGAAGTTTAAGATTCTTTTAACAGAGGCAGTGCTGAAGGACTGAAAACAATGAGGCAAATAAAGTGACCCCAGAAAAGGGTGTTGTACTAATTTGATCTGTTTCAATTCATTTTACTGGCATGAAATTTTTTTTCATTTTATACCATCATTTTATTTTTTCTTCTTTCTGAAAAAGTTAAACTCCCTGCTAGTAGTTTTTCATGTGATGAATAAATATTTTTATTGTTATTAGTTAACCACTAATGTTCAAAGCACATCAGATGATATAAAAATGTGCAGGAATAATCCCGCTTAAAGGAGCTTAAAGAATTATTTGTATATCTACAAATCCACCAGATGTTTCAGTCTAAATAAGGATTTCCCACTGTCAGACATATAGTATGTTTAAAATATTTTAAAATACCACTGGTTTCCTTTTTACTGGTATTTGTGGAATGTTCATGTTAACCATTTAACTGTTTAACCTACCACATCGAGCTCTCCCTTACAAATCACTTGTTCCAGGGAGGAACATCAGATTCCATCAGGTGATAGAACATTTCATCGTGCACTTCATTAAGCAAAACAAACCCCATCATAATAAGGGGGAAACATTGAAGTTCAGCCTTGGGTGGACTAATGATAAAGACAAATTGGAGAGGGACTGGAATGTTTTTAGACTCATTGTATTCCTTAAACGCATTAACAAAACTGTGCTGTTCTACCCTTTTTTTAAATTTCTTTTCTTTTTTCTTTTCTTTTTTATTTTTTTCTTCTCCATTTTCATTTTCCTCATACACAATTATCTAACTTTATGTCTCAACCTCATTAAGCTTGGATTTGACCTGAGTGTCTTGAGGAATACAGCAGCTCAGAATTAATGATGTCAGATTGCTTAAAAAAGCAAGCAGACATATTGTTAATGATGACATATTGCTGAAAATGAACAATGTTTTGCAAGATGGCCGGAAGTTTGAAATCAATGGCAGAGATTCTATAGTTTGAAAGGGGCAAGTTCAGTCCTGAACAGGTCCACTCCAAACTGCTCTGTGCAGCTTCTCTTCTGCTATTATAATATCTGATGTGCATCATTACTTTTCTGATGCTGCAGTTCAGCATCTAATAGGACATTGTGATAACCAGCAGGAATTACAAAAAAAATATATCTTTCACCATTTCCTTCCAACTGATGTACAAGAGTTTGGAGGATGTGAAAGAAGGGGAAGGAACCTGTATTCAGTATCTAAATATTTTTATACTACCCACGGTACTTTAAGGATACTAAAATTTTTCTTAAGAGTAAGGAAATGAAAGGTTACTGTTAAGTGAGGAGAAATAAAAATGACCAGAAGAGTTAAACCTACAATCTTTAAAGAGGCATGTTTCATTACTTAAAGAAATAAAATATATAAGAAAAAGGAAAGATTATTTTTCAGTATGTACTCTCTCAGCATAGAAAACATCTTGACACAGAGATCAGTTGCTCTCCCATCTTGGTAAGTGCTAAAGGGAGGTATGCAGTAAAATCCCATATGTCTCTGCAGGACAAATATTCTCAGACCTTCAGAATACACTCCTTTAATAGCAATCTGTATTATCTACTGATTTTCTAAGATGAATAAATTGCTTTACTGGCTGACTGGCCATCAGACTGTCTTCTGAGATTTTGCTCCTCTCCATGCTGAACAAAAATGAAGAGTCATGTAAGTTCTAGACTAAGGATGACTTCTCCTTTCATATGGGAATAGCTTTTGAGATTATTTAATAGAAGTGCTTGAGTCTCCACCACTATTCCATCTATTTCCACCCCAAATAACATCAGCAGAACATTGCATTATATCCTGTGGCTTAATCAAATAGAGTCTCTGTTATTCCAAGGAACTCTACACTGCCTTCCACTACAGCCATGCTCAAAGTAATCTTAAAAAAAAATGTTTAAACACTGTCCAAGTCAACACAAAAACCTCAATTTCATTTTTGACACAAAGATGCATGTATCTTAAAATTTTCTCCAAAACTGTATGGACTTTAAAGAACAGACCAGCTCAGAAACTCATTGGAAATCTCATTTCCAATGCCCAATTGATACAATAAGTCATAAAAGTTTGATTTCTTCCCTAGTTCCTTGATGGGTTTACCCAGTTAGAATCTCTGATTTAAAATACACACTGCCAAAGCTGAGGTCTTTATGGATGTAAAGGAGAGCAACAGACTTCGTATTTTCATTGCATTTTTCTTTAGATGAATCCCAGAGGAAGAGAATGATGAAACAACGGAGTTGACTTCTTCTTTGGAGTGGTTTGGAGACGTAATTTAATTATGGCTTTAGTTAAAATATATAAATTGTCTTCAAAGGAGGAAAGACGCAAAAACTGACTTCCCAAGGGCAAGAACATAGATAAGTCTATGGGACCTGACGAAATGCATCCCAGAGTCCTGAGGGAATTGGCTGATGTAGTTGCCAAGCCACTCTCCATGATATTTGAAAAGTCATGCCAGTCAGGTGAAGTCCCCAGTGACTGCAAAAATGTACACATTGCACCCATTTTTTAAAAACGATAGAAAGAAGGATCCTGGGAACTACCTGGGAAAATCTATTTCCTCAAAAAACCATGACAAACAACAGCTGTGCCTGGGTATTTATTGTCTTACTTTAGGAGCCTTAACAGCCAGCATGCTGGTTGCTACAGGACTGGCTCTTGGATTTCTAGCTTTGTAAATGCTTTGTAAAGGGATCCTAGTTCCACATCAGGCTCCAAGCACCTCAGAGCTGGCTATTATAGCATAGTGAATTTTTTGTTCGGGCCCTTGCCAACTAGAAGTCTCTTAAAATTCTTTACAAAATAAAGTTAGTGACTTAGCACAGACCAGAAATCTTTTCAGATAGTTATTTACTTTGTCTGTGGCCCTGCTGTGAGGCTGAGTTTAATATTGTATATTATTAAAATTTAATATCGTGTAGTACTGTATACAAAGTCCATTCTATTCAAGCTGGCCTAAGTGCCAGAGGAGCAGTCTTGTCCATGTTTCATAGTGAATATACACAGCATGAAAGAGACAAAGTGGAAGACTGGATTAGTGCAGAAGAGATCACTTAGAGCTTAAGCAAAAACAGAATTTGAAGCGGAAAGGGCATCGTGAAATATGTAAGGAAAATAAAGAGGAAATCAGAAAGTCTAAAGAGAACACAATGCAGCAAGAAAGCAGTGGGAGGGAATAGGAACACTAGAATTAGCAGCATAGGATAAAGCCACTCAGAGACCTGACAGGGAGCTTGAACTTTATTTGAAAGATTGCATGTG
Organism: Xenus cinereus; assembly: GCA_025774025.1. Taxonomy (NCBI): domain Eukaryota; kingdom Metazoa; phylum Chordata; class Aves; order Charadriiformes; family Scolopacidae; genus Xenus; species Xenus cinereus. The sequence goes on along the minus strand of JAOXJK010000012.1, from coordinate 153,834,470 downwards.
GCTTTTGTACTGTTGAACATTATTTTTGTTTCACAGCTATGTTTCTTGACTAAAGGAAACATAATTAAATCAAAACAATCAAGGTAAAAAGAAAGGAATTGAAACCCTGAGATTTTAAAATAACAGATTCCTTTTTCCAAGCCTAATTTTACCATTTGTGAACAATTCTTTTCTGTGTTAGTAGCCTGTGGTTACTTAATGTATAGTGTTGTCCTGATAATGAAAAGGGTCAGCACCCTCAGCTAAAATCCACCCACCCTGTCAAGTGCACATACCTCAAATTCCTTTTCCCAAGTTCCCATTTGCCTGTTGAAAGGCCATTAGTGCACAGGGAGAAGGTAGTCTAGCTGAGTGTGGAGAATAGAAGCAATTATTACAATTACAAACATCAGAGGTTTCAAGGTTTTTCATGTGATCTCAAACTTTTGTTGAGAAATTAAGAGGGAATTAGGTAAAGGCATGATTTGGCTGAACATCATGAAAAATTAACAAGATTTAACAGCTCACAGAACGGCACCCTTAGGGACACGGAACAAATTCTACTGTTAAGAATGTCTAAATCTAGAGAGGGACATTTCTTTTCCTGAACATTAAACCCTTTCAAAAATAGAATAAAAATGATGTCTTCTTTATGCTTATCCCTTTCCTTTGCATAAGATCTTCCAAGTAAAATTTAAAAAGGCACTAACTTCTCCAAGATCCTGCTTCAGAACCTGGCTGCACTGATGACACTGGAACTTCCTCTGAGGCCAGCGCTATCCCTTGGACCACCTGTGACAGCTCACAAATTTTAAACCACGAATGTGTATTATTGTATGGGTCACTTTATCTAGTGCGCTTGCAGTGCTGTCTTGTGCACCAGGAATAATGCAAGATGGTAGTAGAAATAGCAATGGATAGGAACAGCAGTTTGTCACCGTTGCCTATTGTGGTCTGAAGGGAACGCTCTGTACCATGTACCCAAGTTACTGTTGTCTACTCCTCTTTTCTATATGAAATGAATACTCTTACACGTGTCTCTGTGTTTCAGTCAAGAGCTGGACCACAGAAGAGGAAAACGGAGGCTGTGAAAATACAGACAGGACAAATGGCTTTTTTTTTTGGAAAGGGTCTGGTGATTTCTTCCTGCACTGAAAACAACGGTTAAGTTTCCATTGACTTCACTATGGGCACAAATATGCTTCTTTGTGTCATTCTCTGCCTCTTTTCTCCATTTATATGCATGAGCAGCACCTGAAGTCATCCATATTCATATTTTATTGAGTACTTCATATCACAGGCAGCATGTCTGCACCTACAATCCTATTGCATTGGTCCTACTGTGAAGACATTTCCTCCCCTTCAAAAACACAATAAAAATCACTGTCAGCTTATGCTTAATCACAAATTATGCAAGCGTGTCATGGTGTGACTGGAAATAATCCTTGTGGGTTCACTGAACAAATTGCTGCACTTTTGTAGCCTCCCAGGTTCCCCTCCTTGCAGACTGCAGAGAATTTGTTTGCCCCATGTGTTCCTCCCCCCAGGTGAAGCTAGACTTAGAAAACTGGTTTTTCCTTGCTCCCACCTCTCAGCCTTGCTGCGGCGTCTATGGATTAACATGAGTGGCATTGTGTTAGCAGGAGCAGCAGCACAATTGCAGTGGCAGGAGCCATGACAGCAGAACCAGGGAAAACCTGTCTCAGGGCTTTGACCCCAACCTGTTCAAAGGAACTCCGGAAGACTTACACTAGCAGCTCGAAAAGATCTGTGTTCTGCTCGGGGGGGTGAGGTAGTTCATTACGGATCCTCAGTAAGTTCATCTCAATAGTCTTGGATCATGATGAACAACCAGAGTCTTTTTCCCCTGTGAGCAGTTCAGCTTTAATCTTAATCCTGATTTTCTGCCTATTCTGTGATAGGCGTTCAACAAATTGGGTGGCATTAACTGCCTTGGTGGTGGATGCATAACAAGAAATAGTGGTTTAACTGAGAAGAGGGCTATTTCTCCTCCTACCTTCAGCTGGTACCGAGAACTGAGAACTTCCAAAACAAAATAAGGCTTATAATCAGCAACTGCAAAAAGTATTGATCCACATTAGTCATTTCAGACAATGAGCATCAGAGCTGGACAGATCACATATTGCGCTGTCGTTACCCTGTGGTCTCAGCAGACGTGTTCATACCTCTATCAAAAGGAACAACTTATGCTCTTCTGGGCATATCTCGCCTATCTTCACTCTTCAGGGTTATTAATGTAGTTACTTCTATTTTTATGGTGCGTTTTAAAATCCGTATCAAACTTGGAAATGCACTGTACAGCTATCATTGTCTTAGGTTATTTATAGCAGAGACATCCACAGTTACCTCTCTATTAGTTGTTTTTCTTTCCATCATGGAAACAGCTGAGGACTTCTAATTCAAAAATAGTTCAAGACAGTGGTTTTAAAACAGGTTCCAGGGTGGCATATGGGCTTGTACCAGATGTTTCCAAACTTTATTGGAGGATAAGGTGCATTACCATCTTCAGTGACATCTTTACAGGGCCCCTGGGAGAACGGAGCAGTGTTGTACATTTTAGAATATCACTGTTGCTGTTGTGCCCCTGGAGAAGGGCAGAAAGGAGAGGAAAGTACTTAGAATGGAAGAGAAAAAGTCACTGAAGACCTGTCACTATTAAATATGCTTACCCATGTTTCACAGCATGTCCGGGCATATTTTCTAGCCCTTGTAAGCTAGGCTGCCCATATGTTCCCAAACAATAATTTTAAAATACAAGTTTACTTATCAGACAAGGGTCCCCAGCCTCTCTGAGCTCTCTCACTGTTTGCTTCATTTAAGATGACATTTAATTAAATGAACAAGGACAGACTTTGTTTCTCCATGGGAGTGGGGGTATATGCAGTATCTTGATGAGTTGTTAAAAAGAAAGAAAAAAAGAAACAGGAGTGGTCAGAAAATAATTTTTTTTATGCCTTTTCAGACATGAGTTCCTCTTCCAGACAACAATGTTGAAGTAACGTTATTAAAAGACATTTGTCTCAACCATGACTTTGATACTAGCATTGAAATTTGCAGAGGCAAGAGAAACTTCCATTCAACACCTGCCAATTTTGTCTTAACGAAATAGACTTTTTTTTCAAGATTTTTATCTTGCAAGGCACGACTTGTAGGTCATCCAGTCTAACCCCTAGCTCAAAGCAGAGGCAGCTAGAGCAGGTAGCTCAGCGCCACATCCAGTCTCCCCAGCCTCCCTGGACAACCCGTTTCAGCGTTTGTCCCCACACAGAGTAATTATTTTTTTTTTTTATGTTTAAACAGAATTTCCTGTGTGCCATTTTGTGTTCATTTATTGTTTTTGCAATGAAAAACAGTGCATACCACCAATTTAAATTAAACTGTAATCCCAGCTATGTCTGTGGAAGTCAGACCTTACTGTAATAATATCAAGGAGGTGAATATATGTTTACATCAGCTGTAATGGTAAAGTTTGTTTTCTAATAAAATTGAGGAGCTGCCACTGACACTGGGGATAACTACAATATTCAGTTCAGGTCCAGTGGGACCTTGCATTGCTTTATTCAATTAAATTACATGTGATATTTCCCCAAATTGTCTCATACAATAATCTGGCCTTTCTGTCAGTCTCCTACAATGACAGCTGAGCCAGAGCAGCCTATTTCAGACGCTCTAGATAGGGAGCGGAGGGGAGCAGAACAAAGGGAAATTTAGAATTCGAGTCAACCCTAAAAGAAGTCCAGCTGCAGTTCAAGAGAGCTGAGTTATTTTGAATCTGAACACTTAGACCATGAACCTCTTGCTAGACGTTGTAGCCTCTGGCTAGAAGCACAGTAGAGTAGGTCCAAAATAAAATGTTTCATTGATCTTATTACACATAATAATGCCCCAACATCCAGCCTGGATGGAGCATGCACCTTCAGTCCTTCCTACTATTCTGTGACATAATTTAGAATCAACCATGCTTATCTGTACTAAAAAGCAGGCTAATTACTTACTTGCAGAAATACACCCTCCAGCTATTCCTCAGTGCTTTTAACAAACAGAGAGTTACTCTTTAAGTTTATATTTAAGACTTCATTTTTAAAGAAAAGAAGAAGTGGGGGAGTTAGTTTAAAGGGAAAATCCATGCAAGTTAAGCAACGGACCAAAGCATATTACCAAATTATCACTGCATTCCCTTTGACTGTGCAAGAAGAAAGCCATGCTGAGGCTTCATCATTCTGTAGTGCAAAACCAGACAGTGAGCAGCGGGCCTGCAGTGTGATGCTGGAGGAGTGCCTATTTTCTACAAAGAAAAGCTGAAAATAACTCAGTAATGCCCCATGGTCGCTTTAGTTTATTGCTTTAGGGGAGTATTGAAAGGATGCAAATAAAACAGTCAGATTTGGCTGATCTGAATTGGTTTTCAAACTGTTTGGTTTGAAAAAAAGCCCATCTTTATAGATACATAAATTTTTATATACATACATATATGTTAATATTATACAGTATGTGGTTATACTATATAGTTTACATCATATACTATATAGCATATATGCAATATACATTTCTCAGAACTTCAGGAAGATCCATTCAGTTGCCTACTTACAGGCACTTAGTGCCGAATGAATTGTTGTGCTTTATCTGAAGTGTCCATGTGTGTTCTGCAAGATACGAAATAGGATCCATAGGAGACATCCCTTCTTCAGGAGCAGTGGTTGGAGGGTAGCTGGATATGTTATAGCAGATCCAAAGGTAGTATATGCCCGTGTTCAGGCAAGTCCACCTTGCCCCTTTTGTAGAGATACACATCTAACATTTTAATGAAAAACTTCATTAGAAATACTATGCATTTTTTGACCAGCTCTGATTGTACCTTTAACAAACTATTTATCACTAACTACTGCTTAATGACTTCATACCAAGTCTTACTTTAATTAATACTTGTGGAAAATATCACAAACTGAAAGATCTAAAACCACACAGAGTGATAAATAAATAGAATGGATAATTGCCACCTGATTTCTTTCTCCAGCAGATTAATTCAAGGAGTTGGAAGTAGTGTCTTCACAAAGAAGGAAGGCTAACCTTAGGGAATAATTTTTTTGCTTAGATTCAAGACTAATGTCTACATCAACCTTCCTCTCATGAACATGTTAATCATCCTCTTTGTTCTTCAGCTTTCCAGCTACAAAGATGACTAGCTAGATGACTAGCTGACTTTAATAGGATGAGTATGCTAAAGACTGAGAGGTCTCCAATACCACAGTAATGATCAGACACGAGTTCTCACACAGAGTCTATTTCCTCTCCATTCTCTCCATTAGGATGAAGGTACGTATTTTATTCTGGATGTAAAAAAAAAAAAAACCAACAAAAAACCAAACTTAAACGTTGTCTGCTGTATTGACTGCATCTGTCTCAGGCAGGTCTGTTTTGATCAAAATGAGAAAATGAGCCAGGATAGGGAATTTGCTCTGCTCAGAACTAGTGATGCTCTCTGTGGCTGCGGTGTGTGAGGCAGATTAAAAAGCAGGACAACTACAAAGACAGAGGGGCAACAAGTTGCTGAGGTGAGTCGGAAATTATATCTTCTCATTAGGCCAGTGATTGTCATGAAGGGACATGTTGGTCTACCCTGAATCTTTTTGCTTTCTGACAATGATATAATGAATTACAACATTTCCTCTTACTCCTGTAAGAAACTTGACTCTAAAATCACTTTCTTTTTGGTATTTCAGTATTTCCTGTTTCTTTTTTTTTTCCCCTTCTCCTGTTTCCTGTTTAAACCAACAACAAAGCTATTATTAGAATGTGTTCTGTGTATATTGAATGCATATATTTATGTATAATACTTATTCTTCATTGAATGAAGAATGCCTTAATCCGTGTCCAATTTTCTTGCTTATCAAGGAACCAAATGTATAAATACTGCTTAATTAAATAACTTCAATTGATGTTTAATACAGCTACTAATGGTATTCTCCCATATACAGTTAAGAATTGGAGAAAACAGAAAATGAATGTTAGATCTATAATAAGAAAAATTAAAGTAAAAAAGTTAATTTTGATGTGATAACATTTTTACCCAGTGATGATACAGTTAATTCTGTTCAGTTGATGGCAAACTTCAGCTCCAAAAACCTCAGTCACTATTACATTAAAGTAAATCCAGAAATTTAAATTCCCTGATAAAATGGAATTTAAAACTGGATTCATATTCTCCTAAAGGACTTTGTGTGCATGAGGCTGGATGCATCTTTACATTTGTATATTGTAGAAATCTGGATACACACACACACTTTGCTTCATTATGAAATGCAACACTTATGAATATTGTTTGTTAATGATTTCTGAAGGATTTAATGAATGGAAATAATAAACCTCCTATTTTTTTCTTCTAGAATCACCTGCTTTCCAATGATCTAAGACATTCCCATTGCTCACTATTTTATGGAACAAGCCCATTTGCTAGCCCATTTCTTGATTCTAAAATTACTTAGACTGGTTAATTATATACAAGATTGTGAGAAAAATCTTCAGGGAGATATAAAAAAATAATAACTGATTGAATGCATACAACAGAGGCCAATGAAAATTTCAGTTAATCAGAGAAAGGTAATACAAGTAAGAAGAACTCTTTAACCCTGAGACACATTATGTGGTTGTCAAAAAACTAAAATGACTATGTTTTTCTGCTGGAGAAAAGCTAGCACTCCCAGCTGATCAGCTTACAAAAAGCAATCTTTTTTATTGTCAGCTCAGCTCAATTAAGGAAGGAGAAAGTTAAGGTGTTGAAAATATGGACAGAAAATGGTACTGACATGTTATAATCCTATTATCGAAAGCAACCATATTACAATACGTGTCTGCATGCACACACAGCTAAAGGGAATTCTACCATCTGAAAATATATAACGCAACAGCATCGGCTGTAAGTCAGGAGGTTCACCTTGGGTTTTGTTATTATGTTGAATTATCTCTATCTGCAGCCTCTTCGTCCCACAATCTGGGCTGTATGCAAGTCTCTGGTACTGTTTGCAGTGCCTTGGTCTACCTTAACTGACCACCAACCAAGAGGTCAGATCCTTCATAGGTTCTGTGTCAAACCAGTTGCATTTCTGCAGGTATTTTGGCTATCACAGAGCATCTTCAATGGTTTTAGAAGATCATGTGTGACCACTTGAATCAAACCACCTGGTTCCTTTTATATTCAGTCAAAAGAAACAGATACTTCAGAATGGCAATTCTTACAACCATTGGTATTCAAGATGAAATTCTTGCCCTAACATTTACCTTTGTTTAGAGGAATTATATCTAAACTTCAATGACTGTTGACAAGATCTACATTAACTACAATGGCAGCCTCCATAACTGACTCAAATGAAGGCAATCTACATTATAGATGCTTAAGAAGTAATTTAATTTCCCAAATAAAAGTTTCTATTGTTATCTGAGCTATCCAAAAATATCTGAAGCATCCAGATAGACGCAATGCTGTTGGAGCACCAACTGATGGTAAAGTGGCAATGCCTTAGGTGTCTAAAATGGCACTAAATGCATGTGTGTTGACAAATTGAGTCCTCCATTAAAGCTAAAGAGATTAATGTCTTACTGGGACCAACACTAGTGGCCATGACAATGAGGAACAATGCAAATTCATTGTTTCATTTCCAGAAATTTTTGTACACTATTGTTCAAGAAAATTTATTATGTTGATAAGTAGCTGAATTTCACACACACACTCAAAATGCACCACAGTTTAATCTTTGTACTGGCAGTTAGACATTTAAATAATTTTCTTAAAGCTAGGGAAAATACTTTCTAGAAGCCTCAGCTGCAGCTGGCCAAAATATCTTATATGACACTTATGTTTGTTCAAGTATAAATGCCACAGGGACTACATATTACAGCAGTTAATATTCATGGAACCACACTCTAGCACCAGGATGGGAAAGGAGCAGGGCTGCAACCCACTGAAAGTGCAAAGATCAGCAGGAATCATCAGAATGGATTTGATTTAGGATGCAGCAAGACTACCTCTAATTTGTGTAAAAAATCCTGCTGATATTAAATGCTGTTATATGGTTTTGATTACACCACTAGCAAGTATAACCTAAAAGGAAGCCAAATATTTTTTGAACAGTTTGGGAGGTTATTTCCTTAAAATTGGATGATGGAAAAGAATTCCACCATGTGGAATAAAGAAGTCCTGCAATAACACATGCTGAAAGATTGGCATTATCTTGGACAGAAAGGTGTAGGTTTTGAAAGGTAAAAGAAACTGGGAAGATTTTAGAGACATACCTCTAGAGATGAGGGTGCCTTGACTGATTTGAATAGAGAAAATGAGGATTACTAAAATGGTTTAATTCTTGACAGTGACTTCAGTGATGGGAAAAGAAATCAACATAATAGGGAAGCACATCCACATTTCCATTTGTGATGCCGACGGAGACAATGACATGCTCATATTCTGCATTCTGTATTGCAAATCCAGTCTGGTTTTAACACCTCTATATCAATGCAAAGAAAGCTGGTTACATACCGGCACTGAATTACTTACATCCTCCCAGCTGCCAGCTGTCCTGCTAAGGGAGTACTGTGCCTACCCAGTTGCTAGAAATGATTGTTGTAAATTAATTTTCTCCGATTTTTCAAATCAGCACATATAGCAGTTCTGAATTTACTAGGAATGTTTCCCACTGTAATCTGTCATGCAATAAACAGATTTTCTTCTTTCTGCTACCTATGTAAGATAGTATTAACTTGCTTCATAATGGAACACAAGGGGATGAATATCACCTACCATTTGTCTCTTTCAAGTCAGAATACATTTTATCAATGTTAAAAGATAAGAAAAATATTTCTTTTTTTTGCTGAACCCAGGCAAAGCAGGTGACGGGACATTGGCAGTACAATCCCTTATTTTAAATATCTTTTTTGTTCTGTTAGGAAAATGAAATTACTTCTTCAACGTCTGCTTCAGCAAATGTTGCTGTCTCAATACTGCTCCTTTAAAATTCAGAGCATACCTACTCTTCCCTTCCATTAAAAAAATAACAGAAGTCATACTGGGAACTGGTCCATTAAAATCAGTTACACCAGGAATCCTGCACTCAGCCCACTGTTTTGGAGAAATTCTTTAGACAAAAGAGTTTTTTCATGAAGCATTTGCTGTATTGCAAGTGCATCTGTAGCTATAAATTGTCCACAAAATGGTCCTTTTAGAAATGACCAGGACAGATTTTGGGAAGATTTGTGGCCATAGTATAAGAGATCCTGAATATTCTTCCCTTAATCCTGATTTTACACCGGTATATGCCTTTGTACTTCTGATTTACTTTATATAAAGTAAGAAGGGAATCAGTCCTTCATAGCTGAGCAGAACAGATGTGTGATTTTAAATGACTGAAAATTATATTTCTTCACTGTAGATTAAACATCCTCCTACTGCTTGTTATATGCACTTGTTCATTTGCTTGATTGACTATAGATTCAAACAGTCTTTTTTAGAAATGGATATCCTCAGATGAGGCAGTCTCAGCGTTCAGTAGTTTGTTGATGCCAAGTCTTCTGCAGTATAACATGGTTTGAAATTTTCATCAACAAAATATTGTATAGAATGTGAACAGAAAAAAAAACCAAAACCAAACAAAACCACAACCACCAATGTTGTCTCCACAGGCAGAAACTACATAATATAAACAAAGAAAGATCTACAGACAAACAAAGCAAATTTAAACCCCTTTTCTGATCCTGCTTTTTCATCTTGGGGTGAAAAAAAAAGGAAATAAGGTTTCTTTATACATGTCTCTTGTTCTAAAATTCACATTTCTTATAACAAACAGATCACATTAATACTAGCATCCATTGAGAGAAGCAGGGATATTATCTAAGTCCTATCCTACGCCTTCAGGATTCCTGCATCTGAAAATTGACAGGATTATGGCTTTACTTATGGAAGCCTTGAATCTCTCAAGTCAATGAACAGCCAACACATAGTGTTTTGTTCAAAGACTTTTCAAGGTCACTCTATTCAACACACCAGCAGAAGGTCAGGGTAGTGGTGATGAAGTCTCTTCCAAAACTACCATCACAGTGCACTGGGGAGTCAAGACATCTTGTAAAGTCAAATGGCATTTTGGCATCTGTTCTAGAGAGTTCCCCTGCCCCCTCCTTCCTTCCCCTTCTCCCCTCCTAGTAGAAGGGCAGCAGCTACATGACAGAAGGCTGGAAATGTAAGCATTAAGCAGCTAACCTGTGGCTGCTTTTACTATTCTTTAAAAGAATCCTTTCTGCTTCTAGGGTTCACATAGCTCTGCCAGAATTTCAGTTTCAATGGAATAAGAGTCAATTCAGTTGATTCCCTGGCGGCTATCTAGAATGTGATTCCTGTGGAGTTATTCATAGATTAGTTAGTGTCCTTAACAGAACCTCTAAATCCTATATAGGTTGGTGCCATTTATCCCTGGATTAAATCTACGCTTTCCGTAGCTAATACTGACACTTCTCAATATAGCTCTTATTCATTTAGGGACTTTGGCAACCATTAAGAGAATTATCAAGGCGTTGGAAACAAAACAGCTCTCAGAAGAGCTCCAATTTATCCTTCAGAAGATGGCACAATTCCTCTGCATTTATTTTGACAGAACACAGAGTTCTCACATGCAGCAAAGCTCTGTGGGTATCCTGGATATTTTTGCACTGCATGAAGCAAAAGTAAAGGGAGATATAAAGTCATACATACCAGCTTTGTTTAAAGAGACCTCAGCTCTTAACTTAAAATGTGACATATGTTCAGCCTCTAATCTTCTCCCTGATGAGAGCATCACCACCAGATAAAATAAGGACAAAGAACGGTGTGGGAATTGAAAATGAAAAGACAGGGAGGTGTGCTTTATCATAAAAGACAAATTGAGTGCCTGAATGGCTCTTCAGTGCACTATATGAGCACAGAGCTCTACTTGCCAGTTTTCAGATGAGGAACTGATTTCCTTCCAAAATAGTTATTGATGCTTTCTGGATTTACGCTTTGACCTGCCTCCCCATGTCACTGAGATATTTACACTGCCAGTTCAAAAGGCCAGGTTATGAGATATTTAGATATCACAGATTTTCTTAGGAGGAGGCACACTTTCGAGGAACAAATAGAATCTCCACTGCTTTCTATTCCAGACAATCTTGAGGGTAATTAAAAACTCTATCATCATACTGCAAAATGATTAGGGACTGAATTAAAACCCCATAAAGCCTTTTTTAAAGTGTCTCCCAAAGTTTGAGAACTTGATTTTTACATGTTCATGTTCTTCTACTGCAGAGGTGTAACTAATATAGGAAAACAACAAAAATCTGAGCATCCATTCTATCCAATTGAGTAAATATCCACACTAGAGCAATGTTATGCTTTTGAGATTAATATCATGCCCCTTTGAGTTGGAGTACCAGGGAAAAACTGCTCAGTTCGTCATTTAAAGAGAACCAGGTTTAAAGAAGTTTTGATTTGTTAATGACATCTAATTAACCCACAACCACTGAAATAAGCATTAGGCATCAATAACAGCAATATAACAGATGAATCTCAATATTAGAAGCTTGTAAAATGTTAATAAAACTATATGTTCCTAACCACCCTTAAATATTGTATTCCAAGAAGTTATAATCACACACAGAGGGATGCAAGCACACACACACGCAGAGCTGTACACACATCTGCTGTCAGGAAGAGTGAGTTACAAGCACACCCCCTCTTCTGGGAGAGCTGGTCCCCCATTTAGACACAGCTTTTTTTGGAGATATGGGTGCTTCTGCTTTATTTGTGCCCATGCCCTTTCCTACAACCTTCTAATTCACACACCCGTGAGAAAGTATACACCCTGTGCTCATACACGTGCCCCTCTCAGCTTCCTGGATACCTTAGGGCTTCTGAAACCACAGCAAAGTCAGCCACCACATAGATTTCCCATGGCAAGAGTCCTGGAACGACTAAGCTACCTGGCCTTTGGTCTGCATGTGTTGGTGTTCACTTGTGAGCAAGAAGGGTGTCATTATAGCCAGCGGGGGTCTAGTCAGTGAAGCCCTGTGGTGAACTTGAAGGCAGACACACGGGAAATCCATTCACTTATTTAAACAGAGGCATCTAATCTCATATCAGACACGTTACAGGGCTCCTCCTCACCTTCAGCTGCTGCCTCAGGAACACATGGGTCTCTGGTAAGTTGTTCCTCTGTCATATCTGCAAACCCCATATGGATATCCCATTTTATGATCTTGGGTAACCTACAGCATTCAAATGGTGCTACGTGTCTATATTTAGGCAACTAAATCAAAATTCTTTTTACCTAATCAGCTGAGAAGTTCTCACATCCACAGTGGCTAATAAGGATAGAAATCTACAGCACAGTTTAGCTGCTCAAATGAAACGGTTTTCACCTAGATCATTTGACATACTCTAGGATATCGATCACTGGTGTTTAGCTCCTGCTCCAAGAAGAAGTGGAACTACCACAGGTACTGGGTCATGTCTGACAGCCTAATGTGGATGTCTTCAGGCATCACTAATGGCACCAAACTATGATGTGTCATCAACTGAGCTGAGCACTGGGTGACTGTAGTGGAAGCTCAGACTTCCAAAGCACATGCAGATTATGTATGCAGACATGTTGGTTTGGAAGAGAATGCCACCTTTCAGCAAAATCTAATCTCTGCTCCCAGCTTTTCCTTTTCTCCCTGATGCCTCTTTGCCCGTCTTTGTCATATTGCATGAATATAGTTTTCCTTTTCTGTAACCCCTGCTAGAGAAGGGTAACAGTAGCAGATATGGCTTTGCCTACCTCCTGCTGTTTAGATCTGGAGCAGCCTCTTAATGCACTGAAACTTTATTGCAGTTAAGTGACAAACGCCAAATTTAAACAGACAAAGAGAGATTTCAGGATAAAATACCCAACTTTGGGTTAATTTTTGCAGGAATGAAAATATTCTAGAACTATCTCTAGAATGCACCCTGCAAAAGCTAAAGTACTTCTTTAATAAAGTTGCTGCAAGAGTTTTACTCTGAACAAAATAATGCCTTATTTTCTTTTGCATTTCTTTTGTTTTTTTCTCAGAAACAGATGGATCATTTCAGCTGAACCGTAAATCTGATTGTGGCTAATGATTATAGTCAGGAAAGTCTCATACTTTTGAAAACAGCTTCTCATCAGAAAATATCGGCGGAGGTGCCATGTACACAACTCATTAAATTGCATATAAAAATTCATGGTATCTAATATATATAATATGAATACGTATCTTTCAACATGAACGGGGATTCATGTGAAAAACTGGACCAGAGGCATAGGTGTTTTGAAGTTGGTTTATTATTTTTCTTGTGGTTTTTGTGGGTTACTTTTGCTACATTTTTTCAAGAATATTTATTTCTTGAGAATAGCATTTCACAGTTGTAAATAAGCAATACATAACCTGGTCCTCATTAATTTTACAGTCCAGATCCAGCAGGTCTCTTTGAAGAATGTCTAAAAAAAAATATGTGGGATAGAACATCAAAACCAACACAGAGTATAGCCTGATCTTTTTGTTGTTTCTAAGTACTAATGTTATAATAATTGTAAATCTTGTTTGGAGTTTGGACTAGGTATGGAGAGTGCAGGACCTTGCACTTGGCCTTCTTGAACTTCACAAGGTTTGCATGTCCCACCTCTCAAGCCTGACAAGATCTCTTTAGATGGCAATTTTGCCTGACGTTTTGAGGACTGTTTAAGTGAATTATACATTTGGAAGTAGAGAAGACAGTTAGTGATACCATTTTCCCAGTTCTGTCGTTTTCAAACTGGTATTTAAATAGGCTGAAGATACGGTAGCCATGTCCTCAGTTGTTTGTCACAGTGTAAGCTTACAAATAACACTGATCATTATGACTGAGCCTTTACCATAAAATGAAAAATAATTCTTTCTATTTTACAGCAATAGGAGTGGAGTTTCTTGATCTTTCTCAGTGCCTGAAGAGCTCTAAGACACCTGCACTCCAGTTCTAAATGAAACGTTGGGCAGTATTTTGAAAAGGTGTTTGACCAAGTAATAAAAGGAAGAGCAACGTAGTGAGGATAACTCATAGAAAGGACTTATAAAGGATCTCAAGGGATTCAGGGAATGTAATAGAAAATAAAAGATTGAAAAACCACCAGCATTCAAGCAAGAAAGTTTAATATGCTGAAGTTGGCAAAACTATTCATTTGAAACTGTCAGAAGAATTCATGCCTTACAACAAGAAAATATTTCAAGAGGTCAAAGAATAAAATAGAGGCAACAAAAGCATAAAATATCATCTGAGCAACAGAAAATCCCAGGTGACAGTACTCACAGATAAAGATGACAGATATGTCACTGACAGAGAGAAATCAAGAAAGTGATGGAAGAATTCAATCAAGGTCTAGTTAATAAGAAAGTACATTTAGTACTGAACCTTGATGGTGATATATAAGACAGGGAGATGGTAGCATCCTTTGAAGGACTGTAAGAAGCTGTTAAATATACGTTTTTGCATGTAGAAATGATGAGAACTGAATGGGGACTGATAATTTCAGAAGACTTACAGAAGTTATGAATATTGTAAGAGTATTGTGCCTCTTGGAAAGATATTTAATTTATACTTTCTGACTGTTTTTTTTTTAGAAAACCCCAAAGCAAAACCAAGACAAAGATAGTTGCTCTCAGAGGGATGTGAACACAGCTCCCATTTCTTCAAAATGTGAAAGGTTTGCAGTTATTCTGCATTTTTACATTCGTGTCCCCATCCCTCCACGATGAATAATAAAGCTGTTTTCCACATTTTGCTTTTAACAGACCTGCTAAGGCAGTATCTGGTAAAGTCTATCTAAACACTTGTCCCTGGGAAAAAGACCTCATTATCAGCTGATTTGTCCTTTCTAGGAGGATGTGATCCCAGGATCTGGACATGATTAACCTCATTAGATTTTCAAAAATGAGCATTCAGATCTAAACTCAAACAGTGTGCAGAAAACAGTGTATTTGAAAACAGCTCTCATTTGAAGGTTCTCATATCTTTGTGGTGCTGGGTTATCTTAATTCAAAAAATATTTCAAAAGCATCTCTCAAATTACGTCCTCTATTTCAAGTCACAGGAGCTGTTCACATTTAGTTCAGCTGCAGCTCAGGCAAGGGCTTGAGATCTTAGAGCCCTCTGCTTCCTGAGAGCAGGTTAGTGAACACATACAAAGTTAAAAGAGAACAGGACAGACCCTGAAATTTTTAATCAGATGAAACTCCCCTGCCTCGGTGAGAACTTTGCTAACGTTAGGACTACTAGACTTGGCTCAGCTCCAGCACTGGATCTGTGAACTTTTGCTTAGCTTCAGGCCAATTAGAGTTCAGAGGCACAAAGGTACTGCAGAGACTTCACTGCTGATAACCCGAGGCCAGATCTTGAAGGTTTTCCTACTTTCTTTCTCAGCACATAACCCGGCAAACTTCCAGCGACGCTGGGAGCTGACTGCCTAAGCGAACACACCAGGGAGGGAGTCAAAAATGTGTTGCACAGATTGTGGTGGGAGCTTTGCTGGAGGGGATTCCAGCATTTACTTCAGATGTAGCAAAAAATCAATCAAAAATGTTAACCTCAAAAACATTACCCCTGTGCTAAGTTTTATTATTCAAATATTACTAATACTGACTAGAACAACTCTAGATTGTGTCCTATATGGACATATTACACTCGTTTCCATAATTCTAATGGTGTAGGTTAATATAATACATAAGTGATGTATAGGACAATGTTTCAACATTGTGCTATATGCAATTACAGTAATCTTAGTCCCTGTCCCATGACAGAGTTAAACTGAATGCACTTAAAGTTCCAATAAAAAAAAAAAAAGTGATTATATCATATAGCATAGTTTATTCAGATGTTACTATTACGAGAACAATTGTAATGATGAAATTATTTGTGTACAGGGAGTCTTGATGATAGCAAAATATTCCCTTAAATGAAATAGTGCCCAGAAGGTTTAAAAATGCAGCTCAGAATTTAAATAAGAAGAATTTATTAAAACAAAAATAGTGACAACTGCAGGCTTTAAATTTTTTTAAATGCTCCAATTTTCAACTTTCTGTGTGCTATTTAATAAAGGCTATACTATATTTCCCATGAATTATACAATATTAGTTTAACTATTCCAGGACACAGACGAACTTTGTGAGGTTTTTCTGCATTGATGTACATACAGACACAGACCTAAGGGAAATAGACATCTCTTTTGTCTGTGATTTCAATATTATTCAGTGGGATTGATCATGGAAGGCAAAAGTTGTTGGATTTAATGCCCTACTAATAATTCCCATTAAAATGTCTCTTATCAGATAGAACAATAATTTGGTTTTCAGCAGATTTTACTGTGTCTGGATTTTCTTCTCTCCTTGTGAAAGTATGCTTATGACCTGAGAGATCCAACAGAAAGAAAACTAAGGGGAGAAGAGATTAAAAGTCCATCTAAAAAAACCCAAGCAAGTAAACAAAAAAGTGTGTTATGTATGATATCACAGGCTACAGCTACATTATAAAATGAAACAATGCTAGTGAATGCACCTAAGGACTGGAAGTCAGCTGTTGCTATTGTCTAACTGATTCTTCATGAACCCCATACAGCTCTTCCAAGCAATTCCTGAGTAGTTCACAAACCAACGTATGGCATGAACCATTCCCAGAAGGCAGTCTTGATGCCACCACTCTGTTTTTGAGGTTAAGAAAATTTAAGAATATGGGCACAAACTCATCTGTGCTCATTGGCCTTAGGTACCTGAGAAAAGTCCCAAACATATTTACTAAGAGCACCAGAATTACTTTTACATGTGATTATGCCTCAGATTTCTGATTATTCTCATTTTCAGAGTCTGAGGTAGAAAATTGTACATGTCCCTCCCTTGCAAACAAAAGAAGAACTTGAGATATACAGATGCAGATCCCTCAGGTGTGTTCCAATGCCTCAGTCCGCAAGTGGGCTGGCACCCAAATGCCTCCGGGAAACTCTGCTTGATTGAGTTCCCTGTAATTCTGCAGGATGTCTGTGAGAGTTCACAGCTTGGTCTCCCCTTGCTCCCTGGGATCAGATTCTGCCCCATTGTGTGACAAACTCTGCTGGCTGTGACACTGAGGAGATGGCTGTGGGGCAGGAGGGCTCAGCCACTGAGATTCCCAAGACAGTGATGAAGAAGACGGCTCTGCCACCAGAAGCTGCCTGGTCAGAGCTGTGTCAGGGTTAACGAGGTCCACAGAGAGGCAGGGCTCATTAGATACCAGGAAGTCCTCATTGACACATTTCCAGTGCTTTTGGGATCCCAGCATCCTTTCCTAAGTCTAGATTGAACTGTCTAGACCTACTAGTTTCCTCGGAATTAACACAAGGTCTCTAGTCCTTCACTATCTCCGTAAACCTGCTTCGAATCCCTATTAGCTCAGCTCATTTTAAATCCTCTTCTGGACTTCCATTGTCTAAAGGACTAAAATCTGGAATGTACTAATCATTACATTTTCTTAATATATTTTGCAGCTAATGAGACGGGATCCCTGGGTGTAAGTATGTGGATGCATAGAAACTCAGGCTTCTTCAATGAAGAAACAGTTAATCGTTTTTCTTTTGACATTAAATCTATTATTCATGTCAATATGACATGGATGTAAGACTGTCATTACAAGATCATTACAAGGAATTTTTTTATCTGAGACTATGCTAGGAGGGATGATAATTGTTATTGCTAATAAAAGTAACTGCTATTACTTGGATTTTAAAATATAATTACATGGCAGGAATACTTCGCTGCCATTTACTTACACAACCCATGTAATAACCATATAACTAAATTAGAAATGGATGAGGTGGATAGTGGAGATTAAATCCAAATTTACCCTTCCTGATGGTATGCAGAAAGTTCTCGCAGGACTGACTGAATAAAGAGCATAGAGTTAGTGGGGAGACATTTCTTTCAGCCTCATAGTAGACACAGATGATCGGAAGACGAGCAAGGCAGTTGCTCCCAGTGGGCTGGCTAATGCTTCCAGCAGTAAAGCTGAAGGCTCCTCTGTCTAATGCCAGGTTAATGTTACCAACCCCTGCAGAGATCCCCTCTGTCCCTGTGCATCCATATGGTTGTTCATACATATGTGCACATCACCTCCATAATGCCTTCTCTCATCTTCCAAACCTCCCTGGTGCCAACCGCTCCATGATGTAAGGATGCTATGAGGGTCACTTGCATTGTCAGGGCTCAGCAAAACAACAGAAACATTTCTCCCACTCAAATAAATAATTAAGGAAAGAAAGTGCATGATTTATCTGTAGTACAGAAAGTTTATCTGAGGGATGAGGTAAATAGTAAAGTGATTTGTTATCTGGCTCTATATAGAGTATACAAATACCAGACATAGAAAGAACATTCTCTACCTGCAGTAGTTAGGGTGTAATAAATATTTTATTTTCCACAAGTTATTGCAAGTGTGGCATCTTTAACAGATGGAACTGAAATATAAAATGAAGGCTGGATTCAATCAAAAATATGTCAGGCTTCTGTAACATGCCAGTGCTATTAAATGTATTTTTATATGTGTATAAAAATGAGTTTTATGGAGCTCTGCCATACACCATTTCTTTACCTTTTCTCATTTTTTTTCTCCGATCTGGAAGATGGTATAAACACATCTATCCATGTATGTGTCTGTGTATGTGTTAGATAGTGCTGTTGAGAGAAAAAGGTAATTGAATGAGCTTGATGAGCTTTCCTTGATGAGCTAAGAGTGAGGGATTTTGAGAACCTGCATAATCCTGTAGGGAACAAGGGAATGCATCACTTGCCTTGCAGCCTGGATGTGGTGTTTCACCTGGGATCATACTTAGTGCCTTTGTTAATGATCTGGAAGATGGAGCATATTAATTCACCTTGCATATGACACTACGGTGGGAAGTGTTGCAAAATACAAAGTAAGGAGAGAGAAACAGCAGAAGGGGTCTAAAAAGGAGATTAGAAGGAGACGCAGGAAATGAAATTCAAGCAGGGAAAATGCATTTGTGGGAAAGAAACAACTCAGAACTCAGTTGAAGCTGGGGAGTAATTTAAAGTCTGATTAAAAGCCTCTTGACATTAGTGGAAAAGATGCACACTGATTTTAATGGGCCTTGAAACTGACGTCTTTTAAAGCACTTTGAGTTCCTCAAATGAAGGAGGCGATATACAGCAGGACTGATCCTGTGGGGGAGAATTTGCAGTGCATATCGGTAGCAGGAAGAGCCAGGGAAGCATTTACAATGTTATTTGGAACTATGAAAATAACAGCAGCATTTTTTACTCCCTCTTCTCTCTCTTCTAACCTATCCCCCCATGTTCCTTGCAGCTATGGAGGGGATAGGCATAGGTGGGCTAGTTTATGAGCGCAAGATGCTTCAGTTATGTACATGGAATCCCCAAAGCTCCATTTGTCACTCTCTTTGGGTTTGAAAACTACGCCCTTCCACCCGAAAAATGCTCTTTAATGGAGTTGGAATACTGCAATAGAGAGCAACACTTCAGTGGTGTGTGGTACAGGTTATATATAATAAATGCTTGGAGGATGACTTGCAACAAACTTCGTAGATGTACTTAATAGTTTATGCTATGCATGAAATATTAAAAGAGTCCCTTTTCTTCACAAAATCTTAATACAAATAATTCCTCCACTTGATTTATTAAATGGACGTGATAGGGTGTAGAAGAAGTCACGCGTTTGAAAGCATAATTATTCATCCATGCCATGAAGACTTGATCCTTTTTTAAAAAATCAAGTATATATACAAAGCAGGAAAATCATCTTCAATATTAGCATAACTACTAGGTCACCTGGTTGCTTATGAACACTAATTAAAGCTCATTTATTAATTTTAAATGTGCTACATGCTGAGACATTAATAAAGCAATCTAAAAATGCCTTTTTAGAAGCTAACATGACCACTATAACTACATATACTCACATCAGTGTTAGGTGTACTTAGCATCTCTGTACAGAATGTTTTTGTACACTTAGTGTAAAGTATCCTAATTTGAAATACGTATGTATATATTACAATATTTCTCAAAAAATGTATTTTATCTGCACTATTTTGAATGTTTTTATTTATTTTTCTATT
>JAOXJK010000012.1:153784364-153797487 GCA_025774025.1 Xenus cinereus | reverse complement strand
AATTTACCCCATTGTTAGTTCTGTAACTGTAGCTTGGTTTGAAGTTTGATTAAGCAAATGCTTTCACCTAATGATCCAACAGGTTTAGATTTTTAGTAGTTTTTTGTTCTAGTATATTCCTTAGAATTTCTTTAAAAGCTCTTTACTTTTGTGTAGCCCTTCTCCTTGTCCAGGTCAACTGGTGACAAAATGAATTATGTTCTTGACTTTCTCTTGAGGTAGGATGAATTCAAAGCCATTGTGTAAGTTACAGTTATTGCAATTAATAAGCGTCTTCAGATTCAGAACAAGGGAGTTGTTTTCAGTCCTAGTTTGTGGAAAAGACAATATCTGATTTTGGATAGTCTATGTAGAGACATGCACGGTTGTGTCAGAAAGCCTGGGCCTGAAAAGTTTTTCCTTCACTGACCATGTTCAAACCAAATAATGGTACAATATATTTTTGTCATAAATTATACTGCTAAAGTATAGATGCATTTAGTTAATACTCTTGCAGTAGCACAAAAATTTGGCTCATTGATTCTTGTCTACTACAGAATAGTGGTGTTTCATGTCTAGTATAATAAACACTTGAAAACATACAACTTAGATGTCAATACATAAGAAACAGTTTTTTCATCTAGGAGCTGGTTTGTCTTCCATGAGAATATTTGACTACAGGTTGAGGGAGGTGATCATTCCCCCCCTACTCAGGACTGGAGAGGCCATACCTGGAGCGCTGTGTCAAGTTCTGGGCCTCCCAGTACAAGAGAGACATGGAAATACCGGAGGGAGTCCAGCAAGAGGCCACAAAGGTGATTAGGGGTCAGAGGCATCTCACATATGGGGGAAGGCTGAGAGAGCTGGGACTGTTCCACATGGAGAAGAGAAGGCTCAGGGGGCATCTTATTAATGTGTATAAATACTCAAAGGCAGAGCGTAAAGTTGGCAGAGACAGACTCTCTTCAGTGGTGCCCAGTGACGGGACCAGAGGCAATGGGCACAAACTGAAACACAGGAGGTTCCCTTGAACATCAGGAAACACTTTTTCACGGTCAGGGTGACTGAGCACTGGCACAGGTTGCTCAGAGAGGTTGTGGAGTCTCCATCCTTGTAGATATTCAAAATCTGCCTGGATGTGGTTCTGGGCAACCAGATCTAGGTGTCCCTGCTTGCGCAGGGGGGTTGGACAAAATGACCTCCAGGTTCTCTTCCACCTTCATCCATTCTGTGATTCTGGGATTCTGGGATATGCTTCACAAAATCCCAGAAGCAATTAAGTTGCAGGGTCTCTTCCTTCACCAACAGTGATGATTTGCGTTTCTAAAGACTCTCAGAGAGTGAAGTCCTTGTGATCCCTGTAGCGCAATCCGTCTTATCCAGGTGTGTAAAGGAAGAGAAAGATTCCCGCATACAAAAATGTCACATATGTGCATCTCTGCAAAGGCCAGGACCAGTCTTGTTCACGATACTTTCACAGATAGAATATTTCAGGCTCTATTCTGCTGTCCTGTTCTAGCCATATTATGCCAGTTGTAAAGATTTCCATTCACATCATCCCGGCTCCTCTCAGAAAGGTCACCAGCCCTTCTGACCCGCTGGCTGAGCTGTGCCTTGATCCTGATTTAACCCAGTTCAGTGAAAATGGGACAGGTGAGTCTAAAAATAGTGTATCTTTGTTAACTTACGTCATGGATACTGAAGTAATTTTGGGAGCTACATTTCAAGCACATGAAACAACGATCAAAAGGACATGTTGGCAGGGAGGCAGTGATAAGAAGCTATAGTAGGCTGTGGTGAAAGGCTCTCCCCTGGCACAGCTGCACCTGCAAAAATAACTCTCTCAATAGTTAGAATAACAGCTCTGTAGTTAACACCTACAGTGTTCTCATCTCTGTTAGCAAAATGTAAAGAAATGAGAGGGAATAATAAGCTTTATTCAGTTTTCTTCAAAGAACTGTTCAAATTCCATGCAATCTTTAATGAATCTCTTTGTATTTTCACATGGAAAAACAATACAGACATGAGACAAGAGTCCTTAACTTATCATACCTAGCCTTGGGCACTGAGCTGAAGCATTAACACTGGGAAAGCTTCCCTAGGCTCTCTGCAGCAGCAGTGAGTTCAGGCCACCAAAGGTCTTCTCTTTGCCTCAAGATGTGCTTGTCTCTTCCATGTTTTTTGAGGGACACTCTTAATTTAGGCCTTCAGTGAAATCCTTTGTTTATCTGAGAGGAAGATGGACTGGAGTGGCTGATGCAAGTCACGTGATGAATATACAGCGATGAAATAAAGGAACTTTGTCCTGCTAAGATGAAGTTCTTTCCCTCTAGATGCTCCCTTCTCGGTGTCAGGGAAAGTACCCAGCTTCCCCTGACACCAGGAATAAGGCAGACACAGACATAGTTGTGGCAGAGACAGGGTTATTGCCTTCCTCCTGGCTGTTTTGATCGCCTATTTGTCAGACACCAAAAACCAGCCCTTTCATATGACTTACTCTACGTTGCTTTCTTTATTTCTTTTCCTTCTTTTTTTCCCCCTCCAGAGCTCTTCCCTTTATCATCTCCATCCCCTACAAAATAAGAAGCCCACCCACATTTATCAGTTGACCTTAGTTTTGTTCTTATCAGTATGGTAAAGTCAATACCCCTTTTTTAAGCTATAGTGTCCTGTTGACTCCTGTTTTGTTGTCTAGTAACACTGGGGATCAAGGTGGAACAGAACTGTTACTATCGGCTTTGTTATTTGTGAAATCCTGTAATTTCTAATGTTCTTGTTTTGTTAGACTTGCCACAACTCACGGTGGACCACCTGGATGCACAAGAGCCCTTTGCTATTCCTCTGTTCTTTTCTCCCAATTAATGCTGATAAATCCAGTGTCATCTGTGGTTTTGATCCCAGAAATTTCACCTGTACTTTACCCTTTCTGGATCACAGCAAACGTTTTCATTGCATCTATTTTGCATCGTCATTACAATATATATCAAAAGGGTTTGAGGCAGGCTGAAATTTTTATCATTTATGTCTATATTAGTAAACAAAAAAGGACTTTGTGTCTCCAATTGTTATGAAACTTGGAAAAACATGGTATATGACCATACTGGTAACTGCCAGAGTGATAGAGTGACTGTACCCGCACTGCCTATTGGGAACTTTCCCTGGACCACAGTGTCCTCCAAATCATGGATGGGCATTGTCTAGGAGAGTGCCAGGTGGCAATTTGATCCCTAGTTTCTCTTTTGGTTCATAAAAGAATTACATTACAATCCTATTGTAAAGAAGGCGAAGACATCATTAGCACAGCTACTGAGGACAGACAATTAAGAAATATATCCTGAAACACAGGGAGTGAGTCTGTATTGACTTCCTCAGATTTCAATCCAGGCCACATTCACATCATTCCCACTACCTACATGCAACTTTTCCAGAACCAAACCTGTGCAGGTCTGATGGAGGCCATGGAGGAAAATAAATATTTAGGTTTACTGCATAAAATTTCCTCTTTCATTCAAATTATTATTCTTGTGTAACAATATTTAGACCTCCAAATGCAGCAGTTCTTAAGTTTACATTCTGCAGATAACACAATAGCTAAATAGAATTAATTTATGTACATTTTGGTAAATAGAATTATCAGTGAGGCAAAAGAGGATAAAAGAGAATGGGAGCAAGAGGAGAGCATTGGCTTCCCTTTCAAATCCTGCACAATCTGCTCTATCCATATTCCATTCCAGCACAGGACAATGTACTGCCTGCATATGGTGTTACACCACACTCCCATTTTGCCATTTGAATTGTAGCTTTCAAAACCTGAAACAAAGATACCAATGTTTTAACCTTTCATTTTCCAGAAGGATAAGAGACAGGACACGTAATGTTGACCTTAATCAAGACTTCCATATAAAAGAGAAAATGTTAAAAAACTCCTCAAAGAGGGTCTATTATGCACACATTCCCTGAAGATAAAAAAGAAAAAAGAAAAAAAAAAAGAAGAATTAAAAGAAAAAAAACCACCCCACTCAACTTTCTGGTAAGGCAGGCTTTCAGTTGTAATGATAATAGTATCTTTCCAAGGATTGCAGATCCTCCTTTGTAGAGAAGTTGCTTCAGAGTCAGGGTCTCCTGATCACTCCAGCTCAGGCATGGACACTAAATTACATTTTCTGCTACCTATGTGGGGTTTTTTCCTTTTGTTTTGGGTTTCAGGTCTTGAAGAGTAAAACCAGAATTTTCTTAAATTACTTCACAGTGTCACATACTCAGAGAGAATATAATGCAATTAACTATGAAGAAGTTCACTGGAAAATGAAATCTTGTGTTGCATGGAATATGAAATATTGTATTAGGGAAATCACAAAACTATTTGGCTGCTTCAAAGCAAATTAGGGTAAGGTTACTCTTGTTCCAAATCAGAAAGCAGAGTTACACATTTGTCACCTAGGTACCCTGAAGGCACTAGCATGAAAATAAAGAAATATAGTATATATTAAAGAAAGTTGGATTTTGGAATAACTAAAAAAAAACTCAACAAATGAAAGAAAAACCCCAAACCCAAACAAAAAAACCCCCAACCAAGATTGTTAAATTCTGGCCTAAAAATTAATGTATCAGAACAGAGTGCAGATTATTAGAAAGATTGAACTATTTAGGTGATAGACCAAAAATTTGCTGTACATAAAACTTTCAAGATCATCTTTAACGGCAAATAAAGGTTTATTTTATAGTACATTTTAATTTATGATGAATGGAAATAATGGATTCAAAATATGTTTCAAAATGAAAAATAAAAAATAATGTTTAAATGATATTCAATAATATTTAAAACAGTATTTTTAATAAATAAATAGATAAATAAATTAAGATTTATTTATTTGTTAGGAATGCATACAAAATTACTCAAAATATTTGAACTAGTATAAAATGTACTCTAAGCTCAATTTTTCTACAGATAGTAAAATTTTAAACAAATCAGCATTTTCAAACTGTTTATTTCCAGAATAATATTTAAAGCATTTGAAGTTGCTTTGTGTTTTCTACCAGGATATTACTAGCAACTACCTAACTGCAGCTGTAAAGCATATCCCTCCAAAATCCCCTTCTTCCTCCTCTTACCCTTTGATAAATTAAATAAACCGTGGGCTAGCTCCCAATAAATGCACAGATGGATTTCGGGAGCCTGAATTAGAGATGGCAATTGCAGCGCTCTTTTGCGATGTGAGAAATGTGGGCTCAAGCCCTTGCCGTCCTTGAGGATGGAATTTAGTCCATAACACCATTCTCTTGGTGAATACACCCATCTCTACACTACTATATACCCACACTCAGAGGTGTAAAGGGACATTTTTGCAGAAGCACGTACCTGGGAACTTCGGTTTGTTTCCCGGGAGCGTTTGTGAGAGACAGGATTCAAACACACCCCTTCTGACAGGCACAGACTGGCTCAGGTGCTGCCTTTCGCCACCCCCGTGTGAAACACCTACTCGTGTCCACTTCCAGCACAGTGAACCCGTGCAACGGGGGGGGACTGTGATTTTGCCTCCTGGAGGACAACACGCCGCTGTTAAGCACTGAAATGCTCGGTGGGGCAACATCTAAATTATCTGTGAATCTGGGAGAAAACCAGAGAACTTGAATCGAGACATTACCTAAAAATCACTCATTTGCATTCTCCAGGCTTTGTGAGTGTGCAAAATATGTATGTACATTGTGCTCAATTTCCTTGGGGGGAAAAAAAAAAAAGAAAGAAATAGAAAATGTTTGTTTCCTCTTTACCTAAAATGGGAGAAGGGTCCCACTAGTAACAACACTTTGTTAGTGACTTTTGTTTTCAAGCCAGCTGCAGAAAATGACACGGTAGAATATGTCAGTGTGCTTTATCACCACCATAACCACCTGACACAAAAGGAAAAAGAAAGAAGTAGTGAGAATGGGTAACTAGCACAGGAGACAGTTCTGACTGCTAAAATAATCTTAAAGCTCGGCAAAAAAAAATGATGGGAAAAGCCTGGGGAAGCAGTCTCATTTTGTCAGCTTGGTTTCATGGTAATTACAGTAATAATAAAACTAATTACATCACATAACACCTCTGTGAGGCAGGTGAGAAATGCTGGCAGGGAGGTAATGTCAAGATAGCAGCTGAACATGCATAATAGGGAAGCCAGATGAAGCTCTTCTGCGAAGAGCTCCCATCTAACCATGTACAGAGCCCTGAAAAGGGGGAGTTAAATGACTGGAAAAGTGACTTTTCTAGAAAAGCAATCATAAGATGCTTGAAGTGATTATTGTTTGTTTGATAAAAGCTTATAACTACTACAAAATGAGGCAAAGAGAATTCTTGAATGTCTGCAGTAACTAGTTAAAGTGATTGTGCTTCCAGCTTTGATTGTCAGACAGTCCAAGGTAGCTGATGTGGTTTGGAGTGACTTGAGATGATACAAGTGGTTGCTGATGCTCAAAGGAGAAGTCTCATTCACTTTGTCCTCTTCTCTTCCTTGCTGTGTACTCCACCTGTACTTTGAGGTGACTTGAGCATCCAGCTGGCTTTTGACTTATGACAAAAAAGCCGAGAGAACATTATTCTAGTTTTGGTGGGTTATTTTTCTCCCTGTTTAATGATTTTAAAACACATCACAGAAGGGACAAGCAACTAACAGCTGGTGTTAACAGGGAGGTATGAACGTGCACCTGGGAGCAGCAGCAGCAGGGGTGGGATTGGGGGTCAGGAGAAATGGGGAAACTGCACATTTTCTGCACCAGGTGATGATTAGACAGGCTCACCTAACAACCTCTCTCTGTGCTGGACTGCTACAAAGAGGAGAACATATCCAGGATCCCCTCCGCAGCTACCAAAATTGGATGTCGTGATTATGTTTCTCCAATGATAATACTGAGGTGCAAGATCTGACTGAATCCCTGTGTGGGGTCTGGGATGTTGCCACCAAGTAACACGTAAATGCCAAAGGCCATGAGAACGCAGACGGTAGCAGCACATTGTTCAGTGTTGGCCCAGTCTGGTCATCTACAATAAATCAGTCATCCAAATTCTTTCTGCAGCCAGCTGACAAACCCCTCTGTAAGACAATTAAGTCCCCTAATTTCAGGTATTGTAGACTTTTGAGGGAAAGAAATCCTATTGGTGTAAATTAGGACAGATTACTTTTATATGCGACATATTAGTTTCTCGCCTCTAAAGCATGAATAATAGCAATTCCATGCACCGAGGCAGTAAGAGCATGTTCTTAAAAGGTGGTGGAAGATCAGACAGCACTCCAAGGCACCTCATTAGCTGGTGAACTGAGCAGGGCCCAGGAGCAATTCCAAGCACTGGAATTCAATCGTCCCTATTGTTAAATTCACAGAATTGTCCCTGGCATGATTTTGGCAGCACTCCCAGACAGTTCCTGGGCATAATTTAGCTGTTAGCACTCCCAGTAAAGAACTTGGGCAAGGCCACCCTGTCTAGAGAGTTAGATGACCAGTATGGATGGAAGTTTCTTTGTCCTGCTGCTGGGTTCCATGTCAGGGATTGTAGCAAGGAGTGCTTTGCAGTTTTAGACATGCTGTGCAGGTACGTAAGACAAGTCCACCATTGATCCACGGCTGTATTTAACACAAGTGATTGTAGGTGTGTGGTTTAACGCACACTGTCTTCACAGTGTGAGATTAGAGGAGCAGCTCTTACTCAGATTTCTTCATTTATGGATCTCAGAGTGACTGTGTTGGGTTTTCATGGCAAGATTTTGGTAGTGAGAAGGCTGCAAGGGCAGCTTCTCTCAGACCAGAAGCTGCCCCCATGTCCAGCCAGTTCCAGCCATCTCCAAGATGGACCCACTGCTGGCCAAATTTGAGCCCATCAGTCACATAGCACCTGCCTGATACAGTATTTAAGAAAAGGAAGAAAATGCTGCACAACAGCAGCCAGAGGAAAGGACTGGGAATATGTGAAAGCAACAACTCTGCAAACACCAAGGTCAGTGAAGAAGGAAGGGGAGGACGTGTTTCAGGCACTGGAGCAGAGATTCACCTGCAGCCTGGGGTGAAGACCACGGTCATGCGGGTTGTCCCCCTGCAGCCCAAGGACGACCACGGTGGGGCAGATATTTACACTGCAGCCTGTGGAGAATCTGGTGCCAGAGCAGGTGATGTGCCCTGAAAGAAGCTGTAGCCCATGGAAAGCCCATGTAGGAGCAGCCTATAGAG
This sequence comes from Xenus cinereus, assembly GCA_025774025.1. Taxonomy (NCBI): domain Eukaryota; kingdom Metazoa; phylum Chordata; class Aves; order Charadriiformes; family Scolopacidae; genus Xenus; species Xenus cinereus. The sequence goes on along the minus strand of JAOXJK010000012.1, from coordinate 153,789,309 downwards.
AGTCCACACAGGAGCAGACTCCTGTCAGGAACTGTGGCCTGTAGAGAGGAGCCCACACTGGAGCAGTCCATTCCTGAAGGACTGTACCCCATGGAAAAGACTGATGCTGGCGGAATTCTTGAAGAGCTGCAGCTCATGGGAAGGACCCACATTGGAGCAGTTCATGGACTTTATCTTGTGGGTGGGACCCCATACTACAGCAGGGGAACAATGTGAAGAGGAAGGAGCAGCAGAGACAAGGCATTAGCAACCAACTGCAACCCCCATTTTCCATCCCCCCTGCACTGCTTTGAGGGAGCAGGTAGAAAATTTGAGAGTGAAGGTGAACCTGGGAAGAATGGAGGGGTGGGGAAGATGTTTTTAGTTTAGTTTTTATTTTTCTCTATCCTACTCTATTTAATTTGCAATAAATTTATTTCCCCAAGTCAAGTCTGTTTTGCCCTTGATGGTAATTGGTAAGTGATCTCCCTGTCCTTATCTTGACCCCTCGTATTTCTCCCCGTGTCCAGTTGATGGAGGAGAAGTAATAGAGCAGCTTCGTGGGCATCTGGTGCCAGCAAAGGTCAACCCACCACAGCAACTTTAAAGACAAGGTAACTGCTGGAACTGCATTTTTAAAAAAAGTTTTCTTAGCACTCTAAAACTTTTGGAAATTAAAAGTGCAGCGATCTCTTAATCATGATTTGACAAAAAAAGTTGAAATGTTCACTATGCACAAAATGTTAAAAAAAATGAAACCCTGGGAAGGAAGAAATATGGATGGGTCAAATCAAACCATTTCAGTTTAAAAATTAGAAAGGATTTGCTATCAATCTGGTATGCATGACAATATAAATTAATCAGAAATTCAAATTTTTTTTTTTTTTAAATTGGGGGAGGGAAAGTCCCTAGAAACATATTGTAGTATCCAGAACTTCATCTTTCAAAATTTGACAGAAGATATCAGTCAAAGCATGTTTTTGCCTTCAGAAGTGTAGGTTCTGATAAATCAGTATTCTCTATTGGTGAAAAATAATGGTAAAAATGAATTACCAACCAGCTGTGGTAAATATCAGCCTTTCATTGTACATCCTGGGAACTGAAGCACAGAACAAGAAATAATTGCAAAGGCCGATTAACAGAATCAAATCTTTACTAGGAGATGCTATTATTTTGAAACACTGATCCAGAACCAAATTAAGGGAACAGGAAAAAAAATCAGTTATTTTTTTCTGGCTCGGAAATCAAGCTTTTAATTCAACACCTCACGGTTTGAATTTTTTGTTTGGACTTGTGAGAGGAAGGAGTTTGCACTGTCCAACAGAGGACAAGTTTCATCAGGTGCATATGAGGAAGAGCCTCTTACTGTACCTTACTACCATCAGCAAGGAAGAAATATTCAGAGAAGGCTATTTCATTGTGGAATCTCTGCAACTCCATTGTACAGAGTTTATTTTAAGCTGGTTCAACTTAATTAGCTACTTTGTGTTTTCTGTCGTGGTTTCTCAGTACACTGTTGATAGCTTTTAGCAACACTTCCTTTGTACTTCAGTAATATCAGAACATCACGGAGTACAGTGGGAAGGAGAAAAGGATAAGATTTGTGCTTTCACTCTCTAGCTCTGTGTATTACATTGTGCTATTTACCAACCTCCTCTGTCTCTATACTGAATACTTTAACTGCCCACACAACTTTTGTCCTTCTCGTCTTTCTTTTCCATCACTGAACATAAGAAGAAAAGAAACAAGTCGTCAGTACTGAGCAACTGAGAAACACAAGTTTCAGCATAACATCAGTACTGCTATCCTGAAGAAAATCACTCTGTGCTTGGTCAGTCTCAGCTTCAAACTTATTGTTTAATATGATGTGACATTTTCTGCTCCACGATGATTTTCGTCCCACAAATCACCAGGAGATTTGACAAACAAGCAAAATAAAATTAAACAAATTCCCTTTTTGTCTTTATGAGAAAGAATTATAGGAAGATCACTACACACACAAGTCCCAATCAGGAGTTGCCTTTCCAAGAGGAAGGTTAAGCCTGTACTGTCTCAGAGGAGAGCTGCCCTAGCCAGCTCCATGGTAGCACCACGTGGCTTTGTCTTCACGGTGACATTGGGCTCAGGTCCCATACGTCCCCTGTTGTCTAGCAGTGAAGTTCTGAGGTTTTCATTCAAGTAACCCAGACTGGATATGTGGTGTGGACCACTTTGGAGGAAAGGCAGAAGGCAGACTGCTTTCAGAAGCATTCTTCTTCCCCAGGGCAACAGGCACAGATGTAAGCTGCTACAAAGCGGGGGGCGTCCTCCCTAGTTTCTTTATGAGTGAATTCCAAAATGTCCCTGGGACATGGATGTTACTTGCCAAGAAAAATGTAAATGCAGTCTTTAAAAGAGTCAGGTTGGATACTCCAGGTTCAGATTATTAAGAAGATTGCAGAAAACATCAGGAAGAGCCCAGAGGAATCATCTCTACCATTCTGGTCAGCTGCATTCGAGAGTGATACATTCCGACAGGAACAAGTTCGGAGAAAGGCTACTAGGGAGACCCAAAGAATACAAAAAGCTGTTACAGAAAGGGAGACTTAGAAAAGTGTCTTTTAGCTTAGCTAAATGAAGATTGGGTGGGGATTGGATCGTACTCAAGAGGGCTCAGCATTAAGGAGGGAAAAGAACTACTTAAGTTAACTGTCAATGTTGATATGAGAAGAAATGGTGTGCATTTAAGCTAGAAAATAGAAGGTTTCTAGTAATCTAAGTGGTATCTTAAATAGCTTTCCACAGGGTATATAGGAATCACTAGCCAATCTAGCTTTAAAATGGATCTTGTAGGATTATGAAAAAAAAAACTTTGTGAGGTGGTTAGTTATTTTAGGAAGCTACAAGATATGATGGCGTCAAAAGTCACATACATCTCTATGTTCTACCAAGTGTATGTATCTCTATGTATCTCTATATTCTACCGAGTGAAAAAGAGCATGACTATGCTTTCCCTCACAAAATTCATGAATGTCTAGGATTTTTTCTGGCAGTTGTGGTGCTACATGCTCTATTTTTGTCCGACAACTGATAGCACAAATGGAAATATATTGCAGTTTGCACAGGAAACAATAAAGCTAGTATTAACGCCTCAAGCAAACTTTAGCTATGTACATTATCATAATGTGTCTGAATCCTACAGTCTAATGAACTTGAGACACTAAAATTATAGAAAAAAATATTTATCACAGAATCAAAAATGGTTGAGGTTTGAAGGGACCCAGGACCTCTCTGTTCAATCAGGGCCACCTACAGCAAGTTACCAAGGACTGTGTCTGTCTTTTGAATGTCTCTGACAAGGAAGACTCCACAACCTCTCTTAGCAACCTGTGCCAGTCCTCGGTCACCCTCACAGTAAAAAAGTATTTCCTGTCATTCAAGGGAACCTCCTGTGTTTCAGCTTGTTCCCATTGCCTCTGGTCCTGTCTGGGAACCACTGAAAAGCGTCTGTCTCTGCCCTCTTGACACGCTCCTTTTGGGTATTTATACACTTTAATAAGATTCCCCTAAGCCTTCTCTTCTCCAGACTGAACAGTCCCAGCTCTCTCAGCCTTTCCTCATGTGTGAAGTGCTCCAGACCCTTCATCACTTTCATCGTCCTTTGCTGGACTCTCTCCACTATGTCCATATCTCTTTTGTACTGAGGAGCACATCACTGGACACAGCACTCCAGGTGTGGCCTCACCAGTGCTGAATAAAGGGGAAGGATCACCTCTCTCAACCTGCTGGCCACACAACTCCTAACACAAGCCTGGATACCATTCACCATATTTGCAGCAAGGGCACATTGGTGGGTCACGTTCAACCTGGTGTCCACCAGGACTCTCATGTCCTTTCTTACCTGCTGCTTTGTAGCTGCGTGGATCCCAGCAGGTATTCATGCATGGAGTTGTTCTTCCCCAGGTGAAAGACTTTGCACTTTATGAGGTCTAAAGAAACTTCATAAAGCTCCTGATATCCCATTTCTCCAGCCTGTTGATGTCCCTCTGGATGGCAGAACATCCTTCTGGCATATCAGCCACTCTTTCCAGTCTGGTGTCATGAAAACTTGCTGAGGGTACTCTCTGACCCATAATCCAGATCAGTAATGAAGATATTGAGCAGGACTGAACCCAGTGTTGATCCCTGGGGTACACCACTAGTCACTGGCCTCCAACTAGACTTTGCACCAGTGATCACCACACTCTGGGCCTGGCCATTCAGGCAGTTCTAAATACACTTCATTTTCTGCTTTTCCAGCACATACATCAACACCTTCTCTATGGGGATCCTATGGGAGAAAATGTCAAATGCATTCCTGAAGTCCAGGTAGACAATATCCACCACTCCCCTCTCATCTAGCAGACCAGTCACTTCATTGTAGAAGTTTATCAGTTAGTCAGGCATGATTTCCCCTTGATGAAGCCATGCGGACTACTCCTCATGATTTTCTTGTCCTTAATGTGCTTGGAAATGATTTCCAGGATTAGCTGCTCCAACCCAGCAGCTCCTTGCATTTTTTCTTAGAGAGTCTAACCAGTTTTCTTGCAATTACTGTGTCAGGTACTAAAACCATATGTCTCATGACTTCCATTTCACTTTTAAACAGTTGAACAAAGATCCTCTGTACTGCAAATTCAGAAAGTGATCTATTCCAGCAGGTGTAAGACTACACCTGATTTTACTGAGAGACTTGGGTAAGGATGCAAGTTTGAAGAGTTTCAAGAGTTTCAAGAGTTCTTAGAGGTTCATTAAAACAGCTATAGTGGAAATATGCACACAAATTTGTCGAATTCACTATGTTTAAACTAGTTAAAGGTCATATATGCTATACATTTATTTAGGAAGACTAAGAAAGAATTAAACAATTCCTTGCTTGCTTTATTTGCTGTGTCAGACAATTCACATGTCAAACTAAGAGCATAAAACCCAATCACCTTGAATTATA
>JAOXJK010000012.1:153759088-153776393 GCA_025774025.1 Xenus cinereus | reverse complement strand
ACAAACTCTGTTTTGCACAGTTTCAGAACAGTGCCTTCTAAGAAAAAGGTCCTAGCTGCTGACTGTAACACCTAATGCTGGTATTATCATACATATTAATATACACGTGTGCATGTACACACACACACAGAGGCACACCACACACATAAGTTATCTTTTAAAACAGCTCTTCTGTACTAGCAAGAGCCCCAGATCACTAAGGCATTATCACTATGATGTTGTTGGAAATAAGGAAATAAGTCTGTGAAGAAATCTTTCTCCATGTGTTAGTTATAGTCCCTCATTATGAAGCTTTTAAATATAGCATTAAAGAAACTACCAGTTTTTATTACAGTCATTGTTATTTTCTGCAAAATCTACCTCTGTAAGAGTTGCAGCTTCTCAGAGGCAGACCCTCCTGTCCAAAGTGCTTCTGCTCTGAGAGCTGAGACCTTCCTCTGATTTCTCACCTGTGTGATACTGTTGAGTTAAGGATCACCAGCCAACTCCCTGCTTTCAGGATTCGAAATCCTAGAAGACCTATCACAGGGAGATGTCAGCAGGAAGGCAGACATCTCCATTCTCTAGTTGGGTGATCAAAGAGCATGAGGAAATATTGTCCTATAAATCTCATAAACTGTTAAAATCTGAAGGGTATATTTAATCTTACTCTATGCCACCGATCTGCACACAAGGTTAGTAACTCCACTGACCACACAAAGAAAGGTTTTTAGTTTTCTTTTTTTTTGGTAATACATGTAGACTAAAGAAGCAGTTTTTATTATTTCTCCCTCAGGCCCCCAGTATTGGTCTCTTGTTAGGAAGAAATTGTATAGAGTTGTCTTCCTGACCTTCTCTGCCTCTTTTAATCTTCTTCTGCATCTGTCTCCATGACTCACTGAAACCTGGTCCTACATCCGAAGCGTGGGTATCTGCAGGCAGCCGCAGACACCCCCCTCCCGCCGAGCACCCCCCTTGCCATGCCCAGCAGCTGAGCACTGGCTGGCCATGCCCAGCAGCTTCTCATCTGTGCTTCCCGTGTGCCAGGGGCAGCGAGGCACACAGCAACACCCAGCAGCCTCTTAGAGACAAGCGTGACACCCACGGCACGATTAAAACAGGCCGATTGGGAACATGTGGCTTTCCTGCAGAAATGGGGGATGGCCACATGTTCACTGTGGTGTCCAAGCTTTATAGAGCTGGTTTAGTGGGTGTCCAGCTTAGCTTTTTCTCTATAAAGAGAAGTGGAAACTAAATTCAAACAAAATGAAACAAAATAAACCCAACCAAATAAAAAGCCAAGAAAGAAACCCACAAAGCATGAGATTATTTGCAAGCTTATACCACATGCTGTAAAATGTAGATAATTGTCTTTGCTCTTTGAAACAGAAATTGCATGGGTGCTAATTGGCCCATTGAATTTGTACTGTCTGTGAGGGTTTAATCCCTTGGCTGTTATGGGTTACAGGCTGGAAGCCCAGCTACTCCATTGCGTGCACATCAGTATAAAAGGTTTGGCAGCTCCTCAGACTCATACAGGGGCAATGACATCAGTGCTCCTTCCCCAGTCTTCTCAGGTTCTACCTTCTTTGCTCATAGGAGAAATAAGATTTTGCATACATAGTCTTCACGTCCACCAGTGTTGCAGTGAGCAGCAGGACCTCTTTCTTTTCTTTTCCCTCCTTGTACTGAAAAATTGCACTTCCTTAACTCATAAATAGTCTCCCTTGTGGAGGTGTAGGTTTTGTCTATATTATTATTTTCCTGAGACCAGAATATTCACGTGTTTCAGTGCCTTGGCAAAGTATTCCCGATACGGGTGCCGATAAGCAGTGCTGACGAAAGAAACCTGTGCCAGTCACAGAAGGATTTGGCCTGTCTTTATCTAAGGAGCTTCTGCCAGCTCACATTTGCCAGTCAGGTGGCAGCCCTGCTGCCACTCTGAAGCTGAGCCAACAGAAGTCAACCTAAAGATGCCTTTTTGGAAGTAAAATGGTTCCTTGATTGACAGGAAGGGATAGCAGGCATTTGCATGCCAGGGTGACTGCACGACCGTTCAAACTGCAGCTGCACATAAACTAGATCTACCTGTAGGGCAGACCTCAGGCTGTGACCATCTAGGTTTTGGGGAAAAAAAAAAAAAAAAGTGTGAAAAGGTGTGAACAGAAATCCAGGACTCCCGCTGCCTCACAGCTCTCCCTTAAGCACACGTACATGCTCCTGGAAGGTTGTAGCATCTGTTTTTGGAAGCGGCTCTGTGGCACAGTAGTGTGATGTAATAGAGGGCAGGTTCCTCCCTGTCCTACCTTCCTATTTCCCTCTACCTGATTTTAGGCTGCAGCACACGTCTCCATGCCTGGCCCATCTCCACGCTGCTCATTAGCTCACAAACGTTGCGTTGTTTCTCTGTCAAGAGCTTTGTTTGTTTTCTGACTGCCGTGCACAGATTCCACTGGGAAATCAGAGAATACAGGTGGACGTTCTCGTTGTTGCTTTGCTGTCATTATGGTAATCTTAAAAAAAAACCCAATGCACAAAAATAAACAACCAAAGGACACGTAACATTCTTGTCAGAAGGAAGATACCTCTTCTGACTGTCTCTGAGAAATGATCTGTGCGTGTAAAATTAAATATACTAGGTACTTTATCTAACTGTCAATTCATTCAACTCTTCCACTCTTAATAACCAGAAATGAGCTTCAGGAACTGGAAATGCATACAAACAGATGAGATGTGACAATACTAAACTTAAGCATTAAGACAGTGTTGAACTTTCCATGGGAAGCCTCATGGCACGTGATGATATTTTTCCCAAGTGATGGTCTTGAGAGAGATGTGCTATTTTTTATTGTTCATAACGCCTAAGAGCTTTAGCCGAAGAAAAGCTTCATTCATCTCTTGAAATAGGAGGGGCTGGTTATTGTTGCAGGCACAGAAGGCAGGAAAGGGCCAGGAGAAAAGTACTATTTATATATATTATGTGAGAGTGAGAGACTAAATTATGTTCTGTGGATCACACAGAGCTGACGTCTATATTTGTGAGCTAGTAGCAGGGCTTAAATATTGTCTGTGATCATCCATAATATTTGGTAGCATGGTCCTTTGCATGGCTGCAGCCTCTGCCAAGACACACTGTTGTGCTGGGCAGAGTTTATAGGAGATCATGAACCCTCATGGTATTAGCAGTCACCCTGTTTGGGGAGAAACAGAGTTGACCCCTAAGGTTTCTGGTTGTGCTGCATCACTCGACGTCAGGGCCAGAAATGGAACTTGTTCTTTATTTAGCTTATTGCACCAAGAACTGGTGTGGTATCTGCTGAAGATATCTGCTGTATCTCAGATGCAAGAAGATGCTTGCCTGTAAAAGCTTCCTTCTCTATTTCTTCAAGAGCAGTTTTCCTTCCAAACATAAATACTAATAGGAGCTATATCTTTTCATTCTTTCCTGGATTAACAAAGGGAGCTAGTAACGTGTAAATAAATCCACATGAGAGGGAGACATCGTTTAATTAGACGGGAGTAGGTGAAGGCTAGAAGGCTTATACTGGATATGATTACTAGCAGGCAGGCTATTTATCTGCTCTCTCGCTCTTGAGACATGTTTATGGTTTGGGTATACATAGTAATCATTAGCATGGATAAGTGTTGCTTTATTTTGTACGAACAATTTACAGCACGTTTTCTTAATTTTTTCCCCTTTGTTTGACTGCTTAAAAAGCTGCAGAGAAATCTCTGTAGGGAAAAAGCACAGTAGCTATTATTTCAAAGTACCTGCACCTCCAGGTAAAAATTGTTTTCTTTGTGAGCATAAATACTAGCATTTTCAGAAAAAAATAGCCATTACAGATCCTGTCCCATCTGTGTGTCATTCATGTCCATGAATGCCTGTGCTGTAGTGGAAAGCTGACAGGGGAAGATACACACTGCCATTAGCTGCACAAATTGGCTAAGAGGTTGGACATAAATTCCCCAGTATCTTACATGGGAGAGAAGACTTTTTCACAGAATGTGTGAATGGCATCTCAGATAGTTGTTTGGGTTTTCTTAACTGATCTGAAGTAAAGTTTTGACTGGCCAAGTGAAAATCCTTGGTGTCATTCTGAAAGTAATAGTTTGTAGACCTTATATTTGCATCACCAAAGGCTTTGTACGTGGAAAACATTCGTTGTTCAAACATTGTCCCTCAAATCATGATAGGGAGAAAGAGGGAAGACAGCTACGTATAAATGGGCAGAGGTGGGTGAATAAGGGATTGTGTGACATGTTGAAGCAAAATTTCTACTGAATTCCTCTATCCAGCTGACCTATGTTCTAATGTGACCAATCCAGCACACACATGACCCACCGTAATTGAGTATCTTAAACTTTGTACAAAATGTAGTTTAACAACTTGAACTATTTACAAAAGGCTGACCTACTTGACTGCCTCTGCAGGAGCAACTCCTATTGATCATTCGCAAGCATCTTATCTGTGTTCAGTTTGGTAGATTCTGCAGCAGGAACCTCCCAGCAGAGTGCCTGGAACAGCCAGATTGCTCACTGAGGATGTTAATCAGCACACAAGTAGCTGGTTGGGGGAAATCTGTGGGACTGTCCAAAATTCCCACACTGGGGAGTTCCTATAGCAATGAGTCGAATGAGCCGCTGTGAAGCCATCTAAGAGTGTAAACAGAAGTCATAAGATCCCATAAAAGTGGTCCAGAAACTTCCCATCTTATGACTTCTGTTTACACAGACACAGCCCAGACGTACAACTATATCACAACTATAATAGAAACCTGAATTTTGTTTTATTTCAATTTTACAGCTTAAATCCTGTAGTTCTTAACACAACCTTAATGATACTATGAGTCCTGACAATGTTAACTCATGCTTTGGCAGACTATTTCAGCAGTACCTTTGGTTTCAGTCTTACAAAGGACAAGGCATCCCTTGGTATCTCCATTCATTTTTGTCATGAATTATTTGCTCTATTTCAAAGATCAGCTACTGAATTGGTATCTTTTTGGGAATGGATTGTTAGTTGAATTTTTACGCTAGCAGGTGACTTTGAGAACTGAGTTAAATAATTTTACATCTGTCATAAGGCTTGAAAATGTTGACCATTGTGGCTACCTCATTATATTTGACATATAATGGAGTTTTTTGGTGGCTTTGGGTGGTTTGTTGGGTTTTATTTGGGGTTTTGGGTATGTGTGTGTGGGGAATGTCATGGGATCACAGACAGCACTCTGACTTCTTGTATTTTGCTTTTATTTGTCTGACTGATCCTTCAAGAAGCAGGTCTATCTGCTTTTAAGATTGGAAACTTCAGCATAAATTTATCAAAACTTTTGAAGACAAAAATAAACCCAACAAATGTAATAAAAGTCTGCTTTCGTATCATGAAAAAAAAAGCCTCTAAATAATTTATTCAGTATTTAATACCTACTCACAGTGAAAGGTATGCAGCCAGCTTTAGTGCTCATCTATCTGTATCTCTTAAGGCTTAGGTCAATAAATATCGTGGTCAAGAAAACATCCTGAAAGCACTTTCTTATTTGAGGATATACAGTTTTTTCTGATTTAAGAAATACGATATATTTAAAATCATCTATTCCTCTCATGTCTCTGTTTCGAAATAATGTGACCTGTTGCTTTGAAAATGTGGGCACAATAGATCTATTCTTCTTATAATAAGTCAACATAAAAGAACATAAGTTATTCTTTTTATTATCCATTTTGCAAGACATAGCAAAATGTTTGCAGTTTGAAGTCAGGATGGGAGACTGTATCATTTAAAGAACAGCAGCTGGTGATATTTATGCCTAGTAGAGAACAATGTGTGCTCTTCCCTAAAGTACCTCCAACTTTTATCTTGGCAATGCGCCATACCGCATATAAAAGATAATCAATGGGCTGACTCAATATTTATAATGCAATTCACAAGATGAATCTATTTGTTATTGAGCTAAATCTTTGAACGCAGGCCTTAGGAGGGAAAATGTCTCAGAACTAATGGAATCTTAGTTTTACCTTCTCAGAGATACATATGTAAATACATGAGTTATAGACAGAACAGTCAAAGAACAGGGCTGAGGTCACTAGCTCTCTAGCTTTAATACTTCAAAGAATACTATATGAGGTATCGCATACAGCAAATTTTATCCTTCTCGCTGTGTGTGTATGAGTCCATGCGAGCTTTTGTGTGTGCCTGATGTCCCTGAAATTTCTTGCATTGTGGTTGTGTACAAGCAAACAAAGTGAACTCTTTGAAACAAAGGTTGAAGTTCCTTCCTTGCCATCACTGCTCACTGTGATTTCTGAGCATTATTTCCAAACACAACAAAATAAAGCAGTCTGTCAAACTTCCCTACAACTTTTGAAGTTACCTTGGGGTCTGTCTTGGAAACCTTTGAGGCCGATTGCAGTGAATCACTTTTACAGCCAGCTTAGCCACGGAGGAGACAGAGCTGTCATTGCATGAATAAGAGCTCTGCAATACAATAATGTCTGGAGTTTATATTGACATGACTGGAGAAAATTACATAAGCCAAATTTCCAGTTTTAAGGTGCAGCTTTAAGGGTTCTGCTTTTGAAATATGAGCTTAGAAAGTTTTCCAGCCTTGTGATGTACTGCTAATAAGGTGGGTAGACAATAAATTAAATGAACTACTAATATGCTGCCAGATATCACTATTCACAGACGACTGCTACAATTATTGCTAGGTAGTTTGGCATGACGCCAAGACTCCTAACGTATAGTCTAGGACACTCAAACAAATGAGCAGCTCCTTGGTTATGTGCTGTTGTAAGCACTGCCAGCTTTGCACTTGCTAGGCATATGGCATCATCCTCCGTTGGAAAATACACCTGACTTCTGGTACAGACATCTCAGCTCTGAGCAGTATGAAGAATGATATTCCATCATAGGAAAAACATCTTGAATGACTTACTTCCAGGTGATAGTCTTGCATTGATTTTAATACTATGGACAAATGTAAATCTTATTCTATTTTAATTGTTCTTTACTATTATTTTTAACAGTTCTTTACTCTTAATATTGAACAAGGTTTTGTCTTAGTTGTGCCTGTAACTTTGTGGCACTAAAGAGAAGTAAAGACTGTATTCATTCCCACTTGGGCAAGAGGAGAATTTCCCCAGATGTTGATTCGATGTTTGAAGGAGGAGAAAGTCCTCATGTTCAGCGCACCTCCGTGGAGGTGAGGATATGGGGGAAAGTAAGAGATGGGAGATGGAGATATGATCTGCCACCGCTGCCTTTGGGACAGGCAAAAGAGTCAATTGTATGAGTGAAGGAGAGTGTGAGTTCACATACACAACTTTTTTACTGCTCTACCAGGAGTGGATGTGTCACAGTTACATGTCCCATGGTGAACTGTTTGTAAAAAAAACAAACTGCAATAATTGCCCTCAACTCAGGCAGGCTGAAGTAGGCTGACTTAGCTATCAGTCCCTGATGCAGACTTGTTACACCCATGCTGAGGAACACCGAGTAGCTCCGAGACTGAGATATGACATGTCCATGTCCTGACTCCAGTCCTATCTGAGCCCTACCAAACTCACTAGATTTGAACCAAAACTAACAGATACACACAACTGGGGCAGAAGCTATGACGTGCTCTGAGGAGAGGTCAGGGAACTGAAGTGTGCTGCAGGTTATCCTTTCATATACATATTTATTTCTGTAAAAAAAAATGTGTGTTCTACTTTATTCCTGCTAACGACAAAAGTCAATGATTCTAGAGTATAAATGCAAATTCAAGAAGAAGGGGAAATACCTTCCAAGCAAATCCTTCTCTATTGCTCCTATGGGGGTGAAAAACTCCCAGGCAAAGTCAGAGAGATAATGCCTTGTATTACACTAGAATGGATTCTCCCAAGACATGTTGCCAATTTAGATGAGATAATAAGAATTTGTTCTACATTTGCATATAAACAGGTAGGATTCAGAAAGTCAAGCTCATTATTAAATTAACAAAATGTCTTATTTCCATTAAAAAAAAAAATGTCTTTCTTAGGGGATGTCTAGAAAGACAAGGTAACAGAGAGTAGTTCTTGTTTGAGGTCTAGAAGGTCCATCCTAACCCCTCTTTGATATTATTGGTGTTAGATCAGATGTTCATTAACCTCTGTTGTGTCAGGATATATGTATTAACAAAGAATGGCTTCCTGAATAAGAAACTTTCAGTTCTAAATAGATCCTTGTTTATCCTTTTGGTCTGTTTCTGGCATATTATTATGCAAATATCTAGATGACATCCAAGTCATAATCTTTCTGCACCTAATGTTAGAAGATTTACAGTAGTGCTCAGGTACTATAGCAATGATCAGAGTGGACAAACTGTCTATAGCCAGGCTTATACTTGGGTGAGTTTCTGATCAGCCAAGTTAAAAGGGTAGATCTAATACTCTAGGAAATTCTGATAAGTGACAAAGAACATTTTTTTATATATATATATTCTTACGACAAAAGTCATCTTCCTACCTTTAGGCACTGGGAAATAGGAAAAAATTGGAAACATGGAGAATTACTAGAAAAAGGAGAGGTAGGAGATTTAAGGCACTTTACTTAATGAAGATTATGTATAGTAAGTATTTTCTGTTCATAAATTAAGTTCTGGACACTTTGCATGTAAAGATAAATACTGTTAATTTTGTGAGTGCGTTTGTGTGAATGTGCTTGACACCAGTATCTTTCTAAATAAATAAGAAATTAGCTATTAACCTGGTAGCTAGATCTGAAACAACGTGGACACAAAAAGATTAAATTAGATAACATTAAATTAGATTTGATGAGACTAGAGATGAAATTTAGAGTGTATGAAATTATTTTCCTTAGGCTCAAGGTGAGAGATTAATCTTACCTAACCTTAACTGTCTAAAAGTAAGCTGTCTGGACTATCATTTAGGTTCATACTACTATCAATGAAGAGATAAATGAGCACTTCCAGAAGGTCATTCATCCCATTTTAAGATGTCTGTCTCTGGAGTTCCCAATCTGTTTCTTTTGATTCTCTATACAGAGTCTAGCTGAGTAGCTTAGACTCAATGCCTAACTTGGAGCAAGTATGATTATAAACTGTTATATTGTCAAAATCTTCAAATACAACTATGATTATTCATGACTCTACCTTACATACTTACATAGCATTAACCCTTTTCTCCAGCCAGAGATGAAATAATCAACATTTTGGTCATAAATGACAGACGTTTTTAATACAGAGTAAAACTTAAAGTTTACGGAACTGACATATCACTTGGACCTCAAATTTATGTCAATTGTGAATGTTTTATAAAGCTTCTTCTCTTCTATGATGCAATTTACATTCTATGTTTACATGATCATATAATTGGAGAATATGAATATTTATCTTTTTTTAAATTTTTAATTGATGTACGTAAAATAAATACAGGTATTATGAAACTCTTCAATAACAATGCTTTGGCCAAGAGGATCATCTGCAGCCTGAGAGTCGGAGGTCATCCCTTTTAAACAGGTCAGAGGGACTGAGGAAGCCCCTCAATCACATATAAATCGTACACCTAGCCTGAAATCTGAAACTGGCAGAGTATTTAGGGAAGTATCACAAGCTATTTATTTATATATTCTTGTTTTGTTTCTAAGTACCCACTGTTGACCACTGTGAGGAATAAGATAGTGAACTGTATTGATGTAATATAGCCATTTTTATTTCTTATGGTTAAATTGGTAGTATGCTTGAGTTTGTTTGCTTTTTTCATTGCAAAATGTAAATGTATAGTTCTCTATTATTGTTAAAAGAGCATTTCATGTTCCACAATATTTATTCATTACCAGTGAACCTGGTAATGTCAGCAGAAGCTCAGCCCCCATAGGCTCTGCCTTTTGTAATTAGGCCAGACAGCATTTTTAGAAATGCTGAACTTCCAGTACTAATTGGACTATGAGTAGGAGTAGAAAGAAATTCAGCAATGCATAGCTTCACTGCATTTTTTTTCTTTCTTTTTATTTTTTATTTTTTTTTATTGTGAAGCCTGAACGATGTGCGGTTTCAAGGAAAATCTGGCTTTAATTTATCTCCAGCCAGCATGAGGCCAAATCAAAACCTCAACTTGCAGGGGCTGCATTGAGCAAGTCACCTTTTTGTGTTGAAACTTGCTCCATTTCTGCCCTGCTGTCATCCCGTGCTGCATGCAGGAGAAGCTATCTTGCGTTATCCCATTGTTTATAGTGTGGACCCAGTGGCTCACATTGAGTCTTCTGGCTGGTGTAATTGATTTCAGGACACTATTTGAAATATAACGAAGAAATCAACTCTCTGCCCTTCAACACTGCTGACAGGTCCACTTAGGCTGAAGTCCATTGACTAAATATCTGTATAAAAGGTAATATGAAATTGTGGTTGGCAGTAGCTTCAGAGGCAATTGCTTTTGATCAAAAAATTTAGATTAAAGGTGAAGCAAGGAGATAAAGGGGGCCATGCTGTCCATGCTGTAGTACACAATTTTCTTTTTTCTCTTCAGCAAAATAGAGTCTTTTTTTGGTTTTACAAGACCTAGTACATCAATCATAGCTGTGAGCTCTTGAGGCACATGCCTGAACTTTTGAGTGAATAAAGAAGAAAGTCAGAGCTGATTTGCTGCAATATTTTACCTGTGATTGAGATGAACAATGGAAAATGCAAGGAGGGAAGAATAACTTGAGTTGGGAACCAGACTAAGTCAATGATATTAAAAGAAAGACTTTTGGTGGGAAAAAGACCCACTGCATATGACAAAGCAGGCATTACCTTCTTTCGGTAATGTCTACTAGATCACTCATCTCCATTCCACAATTCACCACAACATTTGTGTTTGCATGTTCATCTATGCCTTATTCAGTCCACTCTCAGCTACCCACAGGGCACCAAAACCAGGTGAAGGGATAGCATGTCACATCATTGCCGGGACTTTGCCCTGTTTGGCTTTATAGATGGATTTGCTTGTACTCTTCTCTCTCTGCTTAAATGTCTGCAGGCTCTCTGTATTTATTTGATGTGACAGCTCTTCCCCTTGAGTTACACCTAAATTCATTGTCCTCTCCCTCTGCTTTTCCTGCAAAAAATAAAGTCTTTAGAAATCCTGTACTTGTGCATGGAATGTCAGTACGGATACAGTTACACAAGTATAATCTTGGATGCTACTTAGTAGTTGCTTTACTAACCCAAATCATACATCAGGGCATGCAGAGCTGGAGGCAGCATTAAGCAATCATCTATTTCTGTCCAGTTCATTAATTCATGAGTATGTCTATAATTCTGACAGACATTTCCTCCTCTCAGTTCCTAAGAAAAAGACCAAAGATAAAGATTTCATAGTATCTCACAGTATCTCCGTGTGGGCTGTTCACACCCAGCAGTATCTCCTGAGACCCCAGAATGTAGCCCCTTTGAAGAGTGGAAAGGAACAGTCCCATAAAACAGTTCTTTCAACTTTTAATGGGCAAATAGAAGACTGAAGTGAAATTAGCATAGGTGATGGACAACATGCTATATACCTCGGAACCAAAACAGGGTGAGAATAATGTGGTAAAACCCCAAGAACTTTTAAGAGGTATGAAAACTGTTAACTGATTGATTTACCATTTTGGGTAGCTGAAATACCACAGAGATAAACATGCAAGGAATCATTTGTGCCATGATTGGGAACAATGGTAAGAACAGCCACACTCTTATCTGATATGCATTTGAGAAACAAATAACCCATTGAAGAGGTCGATTTTATTTGTTGTATTTGCCACTGGTGAATGTCCAAAGATGTAAGAATATGTAGGATGAAGATCATATTATTTATGACCCACAGACTCTGGGTGATCTGAGGGATCTTGTCATCTGAGGGACAAGAGGGACACCAAACTCTCGCCATGTGTATTATCTTGCTGGACATTGCCTGTGATGGTGAGATTGCTTACTTAATTTGCTATCTATACATAATAGTAATTGATTAATCACTGGCCTGAGATATACTTTTTTTTTAATAAATCTGCCTTATAAATGCTAATCCATCAAGCTTTGTAGGTTCTTAGGTAAATTCTTGCAAGTGTTTAATCACCCAGATACTCAGAAAGTTTTCCTCTTCTACACCATTTTTTTTTTTACTTTTTTGAATAAATTTTATTCTTCTAGCCTTTCCTTAGTGGTCACAGAAAATAATCAATCACTAACCCATCTTGAAAATGGAAGTGTTGATCTCATTTTCTCAGCATAAGCAAAACAAACAAACAGAAAAAGAGACCATAAAGAAAGAAAAGAGATAAGACTTAACAAAATCCAAATGAAAGCTAATACAAGACTCTGTAGTAAAACCCAAGTTTTCTGACCACCGTCTCCTGACCTTCATCTCACCCATTGTGGCTTTTGTTTTAAAGGATTCCTCTCTGAGTCCAGGTTTTCTCTGTTGTGCGCATGTGTACAAGGAGCAGTGTTCATAAGCTTAGTAGGTTACTAGGTTTAGTGCTAAGGAACCATTATCTGAAGTTGGAGTACAAAAACTTTTTCAGTTCATTATCCAAGACACAAGCCTGCATATATTTATCAAAGACTGTCTTTGTCATCACTAACATGCTAACATTATGCTACACTTCTCCCATTTTGTATTAAGACAGACATCACACATTTCTAAAATACAGTAGGTGTTAGGAGGTCTGGCCAGACCCATCTATTCACTTTAAACCTTTCTGATTTTACATCTTCAGCCTATATAAAAGCCTTTCAGCCTTTGTTCCCAGCCTTTAAAAGCTTGTTGATCTTTTAAGTCACACTCCTGCAAGTTTCAAGAGCTCCCAGGGAGCCAACACGTACACACAGGGAGTCTGATGTTTGCTCCAGTTCCGCAAAAATCACACACAGATGTGCTCTTTTATTTCCTTTGTGATGTTAAGATCAGCTAATCACACCCAGGCATCTTTGTGAAGCTGTGCTGCCTTTCTCACAGCCACCCATTTAGAAAATTAGATCTTTGAATACTGAAAGGTGCACACAGATGGAGTTTTTCTGAAGCTGCCTAGACATAAAGGGACAACATGTGTAAAAGTGACATCTTCAGAAGGGACCACTTCTACAGACAGCAGTCTACCGGGTAACTGGACATTGATTTTCTATCCGGTATATCTACCTTGCCGTTAATGCCTAGTAAGTAGCACAATCACCCTGTGGAAACCAGAGGGAAAAGGCCTGGAAACAAGCAGGCTCGCTTCATGCTGATTCAGTTGAGTGAGTCTGTCCACAAAAGAAATGTTCGAGAGTCACAAGTGCGCTAAATGCTCATGCTAGGATGCTAGGCTGGAAGGGACAACGAGGGCATAATTAAGAGAAGTATACAGGTATGGAGCAGTGGGTGAAAGCAATGTGCTAGGAGGAAGATGCAACCACTGGAACACTAACAACAGGGTAGCTTGAAGTCCCTCACAAGCTGGAAATTTCTTAGATAGACTTCTTAGATAGTCTGTGCTTCATGGCTATATCTATACTAAGATTAGTGTCAGTGACTACCTCCAAGCAGTGGAGCTCCATTGTCCTCACCGGTTAATTGTTGTAGTGCAACAATTAGCACTCACAAACAATTGCTGTGCAGACTTCAGGAGCTAGCTGAGGCCCAAAATAAATTCTAGGAGACACCTTGCACACTAACCTGTTTCAGAACCTAAGTGAAATTATTGGTGTGGGGACATCTCCATGCCAGCTCTAGAGCAGATCTCAAGCACGTTTAGTTTAAGAGCTATAGTTTTTTCTCTCTTTCTAGTTCCTAGAGCTTCTCCAAACAGAGTAAATTTCAGTGAATCTACAAACGGAATATATTTCCTTTCTTGAAAGGGAGCCTATACCAGGAATATTCTCGCAAGTGAAAAATGTTAGCGTTACTATATGCATTATTTACATTCACATTTTAGCTTTCATTTGCAATATCTGTATTTTTCCCTCTGAGTTCCACTGAATAAATGATTGCAACATGCCCCTCATACATTGGTCTAGCTAATGAGATCATTGTTACAGCCACAGATTTAGAACAACAACAAATGGCTATAAAATGCTACCAACGGCTGGAGCAGATGCATGGAATGACCTTTTGGAGATTGCTTGAGGAAACCTTGTAAAAATCTCTTTTTGTTGGCTAAACCCATGTTTACTGCAAAGCTAATGTTTTTTCACTGCCTTATGTGCAGTTAAAGACAGTAATTTGGACTGACACCAGTCATAATTTTTCATGCTTCATGGCAGCCCCCACCTAAACTATTAATTTACCACCTGCTAAAGTTCCTGAAGAAATGAGCTGTCAACAGTTTTTCTTAAGCTAAGAGTGCTTTCAAACAAAAGAAGGCCTTTGGAGAATGAAATATGTACAATATCCCAATGGATTTCATCAAACTATTTCACACAGTTCATACGTAATTAAAAAGTTGAATGTTGAGAATATTTAGCTAACTTCTGAGCCGAGTCTCAGACCAGTCCTCCACTACCAGTATTTGCTCTGCATGTCTGAAAGTCACACTTAGTAATATTACAGTAGCTGGATTAAATACGATGGTAGAATAGGGTTGCTATTAATTATAAATTGTTTGGAATTTTACTACCATAATTGATATCAAAATTGGATTCAAGATATCAAGGCCCTGAATATAGAAGTTTACATTTCAAAGCTTGGTTGACAAATGCAAACTTTCTTAAACCTTTGAATCAGAAATGTATCAGTCATCTTACAGGCATGGAAGAATATAATTAGAAAAAATCCCTTCCATGTTGGCTGGACGCTAAAACTTGGGCTGGGTGGTTTAACTCTATGCTAGATTTAATGTTCCACATTTTTTGGTTATCCTTTATTAAGTAACCGTCTGGGTGAGTGGAATTGTGGCCCTATACTTTGAGTCTTTTGTCTGTCAACACCCATAGAAAGCCACTGAATGGATTTGAAGTCAAATCCACATCCAACTCATAAAACTATATTTTTTTCTGGAAGAATCCAATTAATTAGGTTTTTATAATGGCTCCAGTGTCCTATATACAACTATACTTTTTAATGGATTTTCTTGGAAAAGTAAATCCCCTTGTTTCACTCTACAACACAAACAATTCACACAGATCTGGACTGGGAGGCTTCACTTAGTCAAGCGTCCTTGCTCTGCCCATCTCTGTGAATGTGATGAGCTCCAGCTATGTTGTGTGTGAACCACTGATCACTCTTACTATTTCTCCTCATTTTATATTTCCTCCCTTTTACTAATTCCTTCCTTCGGGAGTTGCTTCTGCCCTGCAATAGACTCTGCAGGTCTTATAAGAATAATTCCATTATAAAGCCTTTTGTACATTCTCTTCTACACCTGTCTGGGTGCTGTAGGTAAAATCTTATTAAATCAAATATTGCTGTTTTTCATAATTAGACATAAAAATTATATGAGAATTTTTCTTCACGGGCATATTCACTAGACAGTTGAAAGAAACAGATGTGAGCAGAATAGATGTCTGACACTGAGAAGCTGTGAGTAACTTCAAAATATAGGTCAAGACAATTTGCAGATGCTCAGCACTTCTCAGGGCTAGTTTCCATGGCTTTATGGCTTTACATGCACAAAGGAACAAGGTCCCTTTATTCTTAGGGAAACCAGAAGGTGCTCTGCATTCTGTAGAAATGATCAGCTAATTCCACCCAATTTTAAGTAAGTCCCAAGGTACCTGATTTAGGATATAATTTCCCTATCACTCCTATTATCAGTGCGTACCTGAGGTATTTCAGCCTGTCTGCAATCTGCAGCAGACTCTGTAATTTCCTTAATCATCTGCACTGCATATAAGGAACCCAAAGACTTTAAAGGTGAATTGGTCAAAAGTCGAAATCTATGTGACACACATCTCTTCCACCATCCCCAACCCTTTTAGACCTTAAGTAGTCAAACTGTTGAGAGACCAGTCAAATGTGATGTTTGAGTCTTGTGTACAGTGTTACTCAGTTATTCATTTAAGGTTAAGCACTTTACTGAAGAGGGTTGAGGGAAAAAAAGGTAAAATGCTTTGTTGAATTGAATTCTCTCACTGATGTTCCCAAGGTGGTTTTATTTATAAACAAAATATTTTTTTTGCCTTTTGGAACAACTAAGATGAGAGTCATTCATTACTTTTATGGGAGTTTATGGATGCTTGTTCCTGGTTTTTTACAGTTGAAATACAGGGAGGTAAAGACATGAGAAGAACAAGGTGCCACATAAAGGTTTGTATCACCTTGTTATCTGGACATGTGGAGCAAAAACTTTGCCTGTAACATCGTATGAAATTCCACTTGAAAGAGGCAAAGCAGGTTGTGAACACCACATAAAAAAGTAGCGGCTCTAAAAAAAGGCTGAGAGTCACAGAGGGCATGAACTGTCCCTTCTCAGAGCAATTATAAACTGCTAATGCAGTCCTGGCTGTTTAAATAAGGAACTTTAGAACAAAAGAGAACACATAATCAACTTCCTCAGTAGAATGTGGTTAAGAATAGAGAAAACGAGTCCTTCTTTTGTTCACATCAACAGGAAAGGAATCTTCTAAGTCTGGAGAAGGTGAAAAAAAACCAAAGTATTTAAGGATGGGAGAAAACTCTTAATTGTAAAAAAATTAAGAGTTCAAGCTGTTTAGTTTTTTAAATAGAATAATGAAAAGTGACTTGGACAGTTTTAAAATAATTTCAGTGAATGCCTGATTGACTTTTTTTTGTTTTAAAGAACCAATAAGGTATAATAAGAATTAATATCTAGACACTGAAGCTGGCAGAACTCAAATTAGGAGTTCTTAGCAAGGCTGAAGGAAGTCATGGATTCTGCATTTATATCTTTAACTCACCTGATTCCTGTCTTTCTGGAATTCTTTGCTAGCATACATACCAAGATCAAGGTCTCAGTAAGTGTTTCAGTTGCACACTGTAGACATAAATCAGAGCCTTCAAAACACAGTCCCACTCCTTCCCATCTCACTGATCTTTTTTCTCTCTCTCTACCTTAGCACTCAACCCTGTGGTTTCACCCTATTTCTCAAATTAGACAGATCCTGCTTTCTGGAATTGGAATTATTCCCCTCTCACCCTGCTAGTGAGACTTCTGCAGGATTAGCCCACAGTTTTGCTTCAGTGCATGGACAGCCAGTTGTGGTCAGAGCTGGTGTGAAGGAGGGGATAGAATCGCGGTGTTGGGAAGGAGCACACAAGAGGAGCGAGTAATCACAGGGCAGAGGAATAATTCTCCTCTAGGTGGGAGTGAGCCATTAGAGTAAATGAGCCATAACGCATAATACCCTTCCACTCTGCTAATTAACGAGCCCAGTTTCCACTGAACTGTTATAGA
>JAOXJK010000012.1:153703805-153758988 GCA_025774025.1 Xenus cinereus | reverse complement strand
TGTTATAGAACTGCACTTTCTAAGTGTTTTCATAGCTAATTGTTTCAAGCTTTTTCCAAGGTGACAAAAAGTTTATTACAGAACCACAGACTAATGCAAAGTTTCTTCAAAGAAAGTATTTGATAAATCAGAGGCAAATTTGAATACTTAAAACAAATAAATAACTTTGCATTTATAACATTGCTTTTTTATTTGTCTTATTGTTTTCTAATAAGATTTTAATTTTCTGGACATCTGGTTTTATCAGTTTCCATTTGGAATGTAATAAATATTTAAATTCATAGTTTTGTTGAGACCCAATGCATAAAAGATACAATGATATTCTTCTTTTCATCCAGTTCTAATTTTAAAAGTATGAAAAATTGGCTATACATAATGTTAAATCCTTAAATATGATATATTTCAAAATGAGTTTTGTATGAAAAAGCCAATGCAAAATTAGTAATATCAGCCCTTAACAATTTCAAAGTGCAGTACTCATCAAAACACACATAGCCACTAGTTCACTTTATGGTCATTCATTGATTCTTTATCTGTGTCTACATTCATTTTTTTTTAAAGACTGGATTCCCCCCACTTCTTTTCTTTTTAGGAGTACTTAGCTCAGTTCAGTTCTTACATATGAGTTGGATTCCTACAACATCAAAATCATTATTATTATTAATAATAATATTTCTATAGTATATATCATTATAATTATATAATTAGTTTATCAACCAGAATATATAGTGTCTATAATATTATAGGAGCAGGATCAATGACTTATTTATAGAATTGTTCTTTAATGTTTATTAGTGAAACCTTACAATTTCTTCTCACAAATAAAAAATCTAATTATATTTAAGTATTTGATCACTGAAAAAAAGCATATATTCATGAATTATCATCCGGTAAGATGATTTTTTTCTTTATGCATTATTTATTCATTGATTAGCCTTACTCATTGAAATGCTAAAAAGATCTAGGCAAACAACCGTATAACAGAAAAAAAACCGTAATAAGTTGTAAATAGTGAAACATGTCACTGAAGATAAACACTTTGTAAACATTCCCTCAGCTGATATTGTTCATATGCACCATTTCATAGGATCATAAAATGGTTTGGGTTGGAAGGGACCTTCAAAGGTCACTAAGTCAAACCCCCCTGAAATAAGCAGGGACATCATAAACTCGATCACTTTATTGATACCAGGTTGGTATCAAGCCCTGTATTGATAGCCCAAGTTTCCTGCGTTGCCTGCAGCTCACCGTGCCACTTTTCCAGCAGATGTTGGGGTGGCTGAAGACCTCCAGCAGGACAAGAGACTGCAAGTGTGACACCTCCTGTAGCTGGAGCGAGAAGGCTTCGTCATAGGCTCCCTTTGATCACGTGGCCTGTAGAAGACACCAACCACAAGGTGCTCTTTGTTGCCTCAGTCTCTAATTTTTACCCAAATAAATGTCAATATTGGCCTGCAAATAACTACAGAGAAAGAATAAAGGTCTACACGGCTGTGTCATCGGTGCAAACTGGTTGCTAATTTGAGACAATTCAGTTTGCTCTCAAGCAATACAGGGGCTTTAAACCACAACAACTTCAAAAAAAAAATCCAGGATGTTTAATTTGCCAATCCTCTTTTGAAAGTAAAAGTTTTGAATGTACCTTTTCTCCTTAAATAAAGCCATCCTTCAGTAACAGAAGGATTCAGGAACTACTTTTAATGAGTAGCAGCAAATTTCACAGGAATTAGGAGATCAGGCAAAGAATCTCCTTGCTCCTTTGTTGTATGTATCTCTTACCTAATCCTGTATTTACAATCTTATTGAAATTTATACATGTTCTTGACTTCTTGGGGACTTTTCCCAGTGAAGAGAATTGAGAAAATTATTAATTATTTTGATAATGAGGTTAAAAATGACTTGTCCACAGATTCAGATTCTTTCACGGGTGTAAACGAATTAAATGAACTTAAAGAAAATAAATCCACACTAGTTGATAGGGCATATTTGTTCATATTATGTAAAAATCAACACTTATGTATAGTCTAAGCAAGGATATACATTATGAAAGGTTCTGAGGTTTTCTGAGTCGCAAACCCAAAAGCAATAATGCTACGTAACTACATTAATTTTCTCATTGTTGTAGTTTAATTTTCACTTTGGCTATAGAGCTGATGAAATCGTAATTTGTTTATTAAATTATTTTCTATTCTAAACTGCTTCTGTATCATAAATACTCCTGCAAGTGAAACCAATTTAGAATGTTGAAAAAGAAATACTAAGGTTAACCTTTCAATTTGGATTCCAGGAATAATAATTATTCAGCCATTAACTATAGCAGAATGTTAATATAACTGCCAGGAACTGTTAAAAGAAAAATGTTTGTGCCATACTAGAAGCAAATAAATAAATAAATGCAGACAATATACACTAAATGAAAACATATTGACCTAATTTCCTAGCAACTGAAAAATCTGCAAGAAGAGGAGCTGCTGGTATAAATTATGTAGTTCCTATGTCAGTAGAGAAAACAGGAATGAGTGGCTGGTGACCAAATTTCCCCTGATCATTATCTTTTTACTTTTCTTCTGTGCCTGCAGTGAACTGGAAAAAGTTAACAGGATTGCATTACCAACATCAGATTTAGCATGCTGGATTTCTAATGAGCTGGATGTCTCCAGAAGAGAAAATTTGGCATAGAATAATAAACAGCAATGTAGGACCAGGAGAAAAAGGAAGAGGCTTCGTTCCTGCCTTCAACTTTCAGGAGCACAATGATGGTAATTAGAAAAAAGCTTATCTTGAGTAGACATGTATCTTCAATACCATTGGAAAATATAATTGATCCATTCTTCATAATACACGACCTAAAGAACTTCATCTGAAGGTAAATAACTTGAAGCGTACAAGCAGCATCCTAACTTATATGAGGCCATTCAGGAGCTTCATCCCTATGCCATATTGGTAATGTTTTCAAAAATCAGGAGTTGGAGCCAAACCCTGGGGCCAGTTTAAATGCCAGGAGTCATGTCTTGTTTTTTTTAAGAATATTCTTCTGATTGTCTTCTCAGCCTTGAGATTGAGGTGACTTCCCATTTTCACTTCCTATCTCCATGATTGCAAGGTCTGGAAAAGTTTATAGCACACAAGTAGCTGGGACCTAGAAGAAAATAAAAGTAAACAACAAACATCACATCATGGAATGGGGAGATAGTTATTAATGTTCTTACGCAGCTGACATCTCCATAAGACATGCAGCAGCTCTAAGTCAGTAGATCCTGCTTGAGCAGGTACTTCGTATTCCTCCCCTCAGCCCTCCTCCAGCGCTCTGCTGCTTCCAGGACAAGTATCCTCTGTCAAACCTTCAAGCCTCATGCACTCTAAATCCTGAATTAGCTTGATTTTGTTGTCACTAACATTTTTCACCACAGTTTTTGACTTCAGAGGAGAGTTCACTGATCTGAAACAGCTTTGGAGCGGTGCCGCAGGGTGACAATTTGCCATTAAGCTCACGTTAGGGGATGCTTGTCCTTGCTCACTGGAAGTGATGTCTTTTTAAAAGGGTTTATGCCATATACTCTATAGTCTTTGGCTTCAAAATCAAAATGTACAGAGTAATTGTGTCCACAATTCTTAGTACTAAGCCTCTCCAAAGATGACTGGTAACACTTGGCCTTGCATTCCATCTGTACTCCATGCAGTGTCCCAAAATTCCTGAGGCATGCTTAGGTGTACTTTAGTGTGTGTGGGAGTGTCATTTTGCATTGTTTTGCTTCAAAGTGCAGCAATAATGGGAGGGCTGTGCCGCAGCCTTGTAAAGTGTTGTGGTTTTGCACCACAAACCTGAAGATGTGAATTGCATTCCGTGGGTATAGGATTCATAGAATCATAGAATCACAGAATGGTTCAGTTGTAAGGGACCTTAAAGATCATCGAGTTCCAACCCCCCTGCCATGGGCAGGGACACCTCCCACCAGACCAGGTTGCTCAAAGCCCCATCCAGCCTGGCCTTGAATGGGGCAGCCACAGCTTCCCTGGGCAACCTGTGCCAGTGTCTCACCACCCTCACAGGAAAGAATTTCTTCCTAATATCTTATCTAAATCTCCTCTCTTTCAGTTTCAAACCATTACCCCTCATCCTACCGCTACACATTCCTATAAAGAGAAGCATGGGAAAGGAAGAAAACATGGGAAGATGCTCGCAGGTGTAAAAGCTGCTGCAATGACATATAGAACTGCTGAGGACAAAGGGAGAAAAAACTACCTTTTATCTGCTATTTACTGGGACGAGTCCCCAAAGCAAACTATTTGCAGGAACCGAGTTTTGTTTTAGATGGAATTGAATGTTTCACTCCAAAATATGGCCTGAGAATATGATAGCATTTATGCAATATGGGGGATGAGAACTGTGAGCTAAGCTGCCTGGCAGGGTAAGCATATCTTTCATATCAGAAACACAGTCATCCTTGGAGTTGTGTTTATATAAAGGTAGCTTATTTTTATTTTGCTTACGTGAAATGAAAACAGCAACGAAAAGATAGGGAAGGGCTATCCTTTTTTTCTGCTACCTACAAACCAATTGCTGATAGAACCTTAGCTGTGGAAAAATGCCCATTTATCTGGCTTAGCACATGATCTACTCCTCAGTACCCTAGAGCTTAATCTAATATTCCTAACACTGAATTAACTTAGAATGTGAAATTAAAAGAGAGGGAAATTATGCACTTATAGTGACAGAAAACAGATCATAATGATTTCATACCTCTGGCCTAAATGTAGTCAGTGTAAACCTTAAAAAAAATCTAATATTGCCCAGAGAAGTTAATAATTTTAAAGAAAAATCAGTAATATTTGATTTGCTATTTAATTTTCATTCTTGTTTTCCTGAAAACATTTATCTTTCTGAACACGGCAGTGCAAAAGACCAGTCTTACATTGAGCATGTCTATTTCATATTGATGGTAGAAAATGGGTGGGATTTCATTGTAGGAATATGTCATAAACAGTGGTTCAGACATGTCACAGTATGCTTTAAAATAATCTATGTGGTATTGAAGGACTCTGAAAGGAACAGTTCCTGTTTCTGTCACCTGTCTAAATACCAAATGGCAATGAGACATGGAACTGCATCACAGTTATTGGCGATGATTGCGTGATACAGGAGGTATCACAATCCTCAGTGTAATTCACATTTTCTTGTGTCATGTCACGCTGTTGCAGCTCTAAATCCTCTCCTTTTCCCTTACCGAGGACATCCGCTGATATGGACACCTGCCCATTTTAATTATATAGGAAAACAGGAGACCAGGTTGCATCACACAAAGCTCTATCAAATTCTTTTGAAGATCTGGGAGTTGAGGGTTCCCCAGAGAAGTGCCCCTGAGCCACATAAACTCTCTGAGCTCATCAGAAGGAAGAGGTCAACATAGTGGCCCCACAGTGTCACAACACGGGCTGAAGAGCTGAGAGATCAAGACAGAGCTAGTATGAGCAGGGCCAATGCTTTTGTTGTGCAGTTTAGAGTCAAAAAGCTCAAATTCTGTTGGCAGAGCCTCATGTAAGTTTGTCATAGCATGAACAAAATCCAGCCTAAGGTTGCTGAGCCTAAAATCACACTAAGTGCCCTAAAAGATTTTATAGCGGCCTTGCCTTATTGGAGACTTGGCTCTAGCTTGAAATCTCAGTTGCATGTGATGCAAGTGCTCCAAACTGTATCTTTAATTTTAAAATGTAAACCACTTCACCAAGTTCAATTGGGTTCAAATTTTATTACAGTTTTCAGAGACTTATAATAAATACCATCATTAACAAGCTGCTAAAGGAACTACACCACAGAAATTATTAAGCTTCTTAATCCAGAAATGAGAGATCAGTTTATATTCCTTCAATATTTCAAAGAAGTTTCAGGAGATGAAAACCTTTGTGTTTGTTAACTACTCGCAATATTTCTGTCCTATTTTACACCAAATGCAGTTCTCTTTAAGCACTGACATTAAACCAGACTGTTTATGAGCCATTTTAAATGTAATTAGAAGAATGTTTCAGGTTTTCAATTATTATTTGCTGGAATCAAAGTAACAAAAAGTACATATTCCATTGCTGAGGTTTATTGCTAAAATCCTGTGTTTGAATGCAGATAACAAACATCATGCTCCTTTCTTTATAGCAAATAATAGTGAATACTGTCAGCACCGTGTGTCCACCTCAGCTCATAAATCACTTGCTCAGTTACAGCTACAGCACTTTTGTATAGATATATCTTTTCTGTTAATAATGAAATAAAAACACATAATGAAATAAAACCACAAAGATCAAACCTTATTTTTACAAAATGTAGAAAACAGTATGTTCTGATTTCCTCAGACTTTCTTAAACATTTTAATTTACTGTGATTCATGCATATTTACAAGATGTTCCGTTAAAGCCAAATGCTCACTTTTTAATAAAACTTTTCAGCTAAAAAAAGTGATAGCTCTAGTTTGAATTGGTGACTAAAAAAGAAAAAGTGATTTGCCTTCTCAAATATTATATCCTACATAGCACTTATTATTTACATTAGTGGGTGACTGTATAAACTAAAAACCCCCAACAATTAAGTGAAAAAACTTATTCTAAAATAGCATTAAGACAGGAAGTTGTAAGACATATATCTAGTCAGAGACAAATACTGAAAAATTAAAAGTCATCTGAAACTTCTATCACAGTCATCCTCTTGAGCAGCTGGGATAGAGAAATATTTACAGACTTCATTGCTTTGCCAGGCCTGTGTTGAGGGATTCACAAAATCACATTAATATGATAAGGGAGCCACACCAACTCACTGCCTGATGTTATGAAGACCAGTTGTGGGAACCCTCTGAGCTAGCAGTGTCTGGCCAAACAATAAAATAAGACTTTTTTTTGAATAATGATTGCATGGAAGACATTCTGGGGTAGGCTTTGGCAACAAGGCACGAACACCACTGATGCAGAGGAAAAATCTTTAGTGACTTGTCCTACAAAGTCACCTACTAGGAGCAGACCAGCTGGAGTCCCATTGGCTCCAACAGAGTTATACATGTTATACAAGGCCCAAGTTTTAGACAAGAAACATCTTCTGAGAGAGAATAGGGCTGAATGAAGAAAGGCAGAAAAGGAGACAGGCTGTTCTCTGAACTCCTTTGAAAAATTTCTTCTGTTGAAAAGCCCAAATACAAACCTAGTACTTAGTCATTTCTTGATGAAATGTAACCGTAAATATCACTGGGTGATTGATTTGTATCTGTTTGAAGTCTCAATGCCTATTTAGTGTTGTGTTGTACCTTCTGAAAAAGAACTGCCTTTGGCTATTTAAAGAATTACTTTAAAAATAACATTAATCCAGGAATTTGTCATAATTTCAGTGCATTATAATGTGCCTTGAGTTTCTTCCTTATGCACCCGATCACTTGTATGTTTCCTTACTTCTAGAGGATTTGATGATGACATATGATAAACCAGAATTGAAGTGTGTTATCAAAGCCATTCTGATATGAAAAGTTTGCACATATCAGCCTAGAATTATCCTTTGTTACCAGTTAAGTCATTGGGTCACAGCTGTAGCAAACTCACACTAGAATCAAGAAATGTTTCAAGTTTTTTTAATGAGAGAAGGATCTGAGACATTTTACTGATGGAAATGAGGAAGAAGGAAAAGAAAAAGCAGAAAGCACAATGAAAAAAGTTAATACTCTATTCAGAAAGCTGTTTCTCTGTTTATAAGCTCATTACAGGCCTTAATTGAATTATACAATTAAACTACAGTTGACATGAATGTTTGAAATGTTCAACCTAGGGAAAAGAAAGAGAAGAAAGGGGGAAAACATCTCAAGGACTTCACTATGTGTTTACAAAGGTCAAAAGTTGTGTGGATTTGTAAAAGCTGACCAACCCCAAAGGAGTGGAGGTAAAAAGGGAGCCTAAAGTGTTTCAGTCCCAAATCCAGAAAAGAACAGCACAAAAGCAATGCTTAAAGTAGATCCCTGAAAGGAAGAGTTGTGTCCTGTATCTAAACAATACCAAATGCAGTGCTAACAAAGGAAAGTGAGCAGAAAAGGAGGCAGACAAGTCCTGGTCCAGTGGTAGAACTGAAAAAAGTCCTTTATATAAATACTGTATTCATCAGAAAGTAAAATTCTGGTCTTGTGGGGCTCTGTTAGGGATTCTGGAGAGAGAAAATAATACCTATGATTTGATTCACTAAGGTGAGAGAAGAAATTTCACGTTTCTATCTGCTGCCTTAGGCACAGCACTCACTGCAAGTGGGACCAATGCCTGAGAAAATTTCACCCACTTAATTTTGCCTTCACTAAGCAACAGATTATATGATGCTGCCTTGTTCAGATTCTCTTGTTGATACTATTCTAGATATATGTATATAAGTAATTAAAGTTGTTCCAGGGCCAGGGCAGTAATTTGATTGTGTTTGAAGAAAGGGAAGAAGATTTATCCGTATTGTTTTAAACTCAGCTGCATCCCATAGATACATTTGCCCTAAGAAATACCAACAAGTGTTCTCTAGACATTCAAATGTGATTTAGAAATCGTTAATGTGTTTGTATCCCATCTTCCCAGAGACAAAATTTAAACTTTGTTTTTACTGTGAGGATGTAGAAACACTATAACAGATTGTAGAGAGGTTGTGTAGTCTCTGTCATTGGAATATTAACAAATGATTGGACGTTGGAAAAATTTCAATATTAGAAATATCTAAAACATGAATGGACATTGTCCTGGGCAACCTGTGGTAATTGACCCTTCTTTTGGAAGGAAAATAAGACTACATGATCTCCAGAGATATTGTCTAACCTCAGCTATTTTGTGACTGTATTCTTATGCCTGCTTGAGACTTCACTGATTGTTGTGTGTTTTGCAAATAAGCAACTGTCCCAGCCCAGCTCTTTCTTTATGCAAATTTATCACCTGCTGTGGATGAAGAACTCTGTGTTTTCCCTTCAGCATGCTCAAGTGAAGGTGATTGCTGACTTTCAGTCCTTTACAAATAAGCCTTAAAGAAGCAAGAGACAATTTAATGCCAGCCTCGAACACTATTCTTCTAGGGCCTCAAAACATTTATCAGTGTTTAATTTGGAACAGCAACAACAACAAAAAAAGGATATTTGCTATTGTGGCAGCTGTGAGTTTTGATCATTAGATGAGTAATCTGATGAAGTAAACTGAGAATGGGCAAACAAAATAAACACCTATTGTGCAGACAAGTACTAGATGAACTGCTGCTGCTGTCAGTACTTGGGGATGCATGGAATTATTAACAATATTTTAGTGGTATAGGTCGTACCTCAACAAGTTAAATCAATAACAGCACCAAAATCACCGCTGAGTCTCATTTGTAATGGAGGACTGGCATACCTGACCCTGGCCCTCTCTAACAAGCACGCTGTCATTAACAGAATACATAATGAAGGATAAAAGCAATATATCAAACAGCCTTAGAAACAGGCTTACAAATTAAAGCCTCATCATGTAAATTCACAGACTGAATACAAAAAAATTATCCAACACGCTGTTGGCTCTTTTATGCTATTACCACCAGCCCTATACAAATGATGATGAGTGCATGGCCTGCTCCAAAAGCAGGGATAAGAGTGGGAACCTTGCTGTTCCTTTTGGCCCAGAAGTGAAGTGAGATGAATCAGGGCTATACTGTATCCTTCTTATTCCTGGAGGGGTTGAGCTGTTTTGTGCATTGGAAAGATGAAATCAAGTTTTGCTCAATCCCCTTCACTAGCCAGTCACATTCAAGGACAATATAACTCTTTTACCCCACCCAAACAGAAAATTAACAGCAAATATACTAAAATAAGCTTCTTTCCCTGTTATTTGTTTTTATGGGTTTTTTTTTGTTTGGCTTTTTTTTGGTTGTTGTTTGTTTGTTTGTTGTCTTTAAATTCCCTTACAGGAGTTACCTTAGTGATGAATTGGAATCATGCTTACTGGTACCAGGTTGAAAAACATGGACTGTGTGATAAACAACTGGACAGCTTTCAGCAATATCAACAGCTTCTGCATCATACATCTATTTTAGAAAAAATACCTGAAGAGTCGTTCACTTTATAAAATCATTCCATACAATGATTACAGGCCTTTATGAATTAAGCCCCTTTTCTTATTATTTTAACAACAGCTGTAACACTATATTTATCTTTATCTATTCTAGAATACTATGTATCATTGCACCTGTGGTCACCTCCGTGTAAAATGGAGGGCGCTTGAAAAGTTCACCAAAGTGCTTAAATTTTTTTATAGCATAGTAATTTTTTAGTGGTGGAAACTGTACAAGGTGGAACCTTGTGGAAGGACAAGGTATGACTTTTCATCAGATTAAGATGTGGATTTGTACTTTAATTTTCCCTTCCTTTCCCTTCTCTTCCCTGTTTCAGAAAAACTGCACTTTCTTTCCTAAACAGGGGGAAAATATTCAATTTATATAGAAATATATATATGTGCAGCCTCTGGAAGACAGCAACTAAAGAGGATAAGGAGAAAGAATAAAATAAGAAAAAGGATATATATATATATAAAAAATATTTTTTTTTTGCAAAAATTGCAACTTGAATCAGAATTAAGTTGTAGGTGCAAATATGTAAATCTCTGGTTTCCTGGTGACCAACTTAGGTTGACTTTATAGTTTGGCATCCTATGTGGTCGGATTTTCAGTTTTGGAAGAAATGGAAATATCATTGGAAAAAAGTTTCTGTCAAACCCAAAGTGAAATAGCTACGACTTTGTGGGCAAAATACAAGTAAAATTGTTATCTTGTTTGGCATTGACTTTAGCAGAAGAAAAAGGATCTCCTATCATTTTGAGGTTAATTAACCTTTTAGTTTAAACTTGTTTCTTCTAAATTAGATAATTTCTAAAAGAGATATATAATGCTGTTTTGAAGAAAAGAGTTCCAAAGCTTTATTTTACTGAAGGGAGCCCTTTGAACATTTGAGAAAAATTTCCCCAGTTTTATTGTTTTTGATGCTGTTATTTTGTGTATGTGTTTGTTTTTAGCTGAATCAATTCTACAAAAAATTCTCAAATTTTTTTTTTTTTTAATTTTTAATCTGGTTCTGAACTTTTAGGCATTTTTTTAAAGAAAAGAACCAACTGTCTATGTCATTCTTGTTAGATTGTTCTTTATTACTAAACAGTTCCAAAGACTTTGAGTCTCAAAACCGAGAGGAAAAGACAATATGCAATCAATCTGGTACTGGTTGGCCATGGCTTTTAAGTTATATGCAAAACAGTCAGACAGATGAGCCAACGAAGCTGGTAATTTCCTCTGCTGCTATATAAGCCAAAGAAGGATGGCTGATTGGGAATTCAGTGCCATCTCTGTCAGCCTTGCCTCACAGGACAGATGACCCAGACTTTTCAGCATAGTGAAGGCCCCTCACTGGACTGCCCCAGTATGCCCATGCCTCTGTTGTGCTGGGGAGCCCAGAACTCAACACAGTACTCCAGATGTGGCCACTGTGGACCAGTGCTGAGTGAAGGGGAAGGATCTCCTACCTCAAACTGTGAGCGACACTCCTCCTAATGCAGCCCAGGATACTATTAACCCTCTTTGCAGCAAGGGCACATTGCTGGTTCATGTTCAACTTGGTATCCCCCAGGACCCTCAGGTCCTTTTCTCCCAAGCTTTTTTCCAGCTGTGTGGCCTCCAAGACATATTGGTGCATGAGATCACTCTTCCCCAGGTGAAGGACTTTATAATTCTCTATGCTTACTTCTCTCAACAACCTCCCAATACTAGTAGCTTTGCTTCTTCTCTAACTACTCCTACCTTGCTATATTGCTTCCTGGCCCAAATGGATAAAATTAGGACCTAGCCAGGAATAAGCAGACAACAGTAATTCTTTTTG
Organism: Xenus cinereus; assembly: GCA_025774025.1. Taxonomy (NCBI): domain Eukaryota; kingdom Metazoa; phylum Chordata; class Aves; order Charadriiformes; family Scolopacidae; genus Xenus; species Xenus cinereus. The sequence continues at coordinate 153,747,118 of JAOXJK010000012.1, read as the reverse complement.
TTCGTAGTCTCATTCCTGTGGAATCACACTATATCCAGGGAGAGGGCCCTTTGTGATTAACAGGGCTCTGAAGGTAGTGAAGTAACTTGATGGAAAATGGAAGCCAGATATCAAAATCCAGGCACAAGTGAGGTGAGGAGTTATCGATGCGATGGAAGGACTCCCCTCCTCATAGAGCACAGATTTTCCTGTTGTTCAACAGCTGCTCCCTGTGGCATCTCACCCTCTAGGGACTTGGACAAAATACTGGAGAAATTATTATTCCTCGAGGCAACACACCAGTGGATTATCTAGTGTCCCAAGGGTTAAAGTGTTTAAAACAGAAGCATGTTGACTATGATGCTTTTTGCCTCTGAGGTGTTTGCCAGAGCAGGACAGGATTTGTTAGGTGTTTCAATGATATGGAGAGGATTTAGGTACGTTAAATTTATCCCCTGTTGAGTACCTGCAGGCAGCACATAACTGGAGTATATGGTTTCAGCTTTTATCTCAAGCTTGATGCCTGGGAATGGGTACTAGCATCCTTTCCTTTCACTGTAAAGCTGCTTTTAAGCGGTTATTGGCTTGCATGCCTTGATGGTGTCCATTTGAGTGGCTTAAACATTTAAGAGTTTATTAGAGGTGGATGTAAAAAAAATAAAACAAGTTTTATTAGGACATTGCGTCGTGCTGCAAGGCCAGCAGAACAAGTGGCTCAGCGAGCTGATGAAGCTCAAGGGACAAACAAATGAATGATCTCTGATTGGGGAACACTAGAAAAATAATACAGGGCAGTGAGTCACTTTTTGCTGGTGAAAAGAAGAAAAAAGAAAGGGAAGTTAAGAGAGTCTGGCTTTAACCTGTCTAAATTTAATTTTGTATTTTGTTTAGCTATATAGCAGTGTACTCTTGAACTTGGTCAGGCCTTCATACATAAAGTACAGATTTATTGAAAAAATGAAAATATCTTCATTTCTGTTTCAATGGGAACCGAATCTCTTGGTTACATCCTCCTTTCTTTTATTTGGTCATCCTTTTCAGCTGTCCTGCAACCTACATACATGTAGAACCTAGTAAAAAACATACTTATTTTAATGGACTCTTTTTTTGACATGCTGCAGATAAACAGGAAACACATTGCTCTTTAGTCTTTGACAGTGGAAATAAATTTATTATATAATTTTATTTTTATCCTAATTTCTGAACTCTTTGGCTGCTGCTGGTGAAATTGCTATAAAATCCAGGACATATATGTGTCTAAATAAAAGGTGGGCTTCTGACTTTTTTTTATTTTTAACGGGCAACTGCAGCAAGGCACTTCTTTATTTTTAATGGGCATCTGCAGCAAGAAACTTCGAAGGCTCATAAGTAAACTTGTTTTCCTCTGTGGATGTGGGTACCAAACTATAAGCTTCAGTCTGAACATATTTTTCTTCATGATTCAGCACAGCTGCAAAAAATGCAACATTTAGAAGTATTTTTTTACTAAGGTGTCAGGGGTCATAATTCTTTTTAGTCTTGTTTTCTTTTGTTTTCATTAGTGATTATTAAAGAAGTCTTGAGCACCATAGAATCTGCATAGGACAACAAAAAAACCTAATGAACTGGCATTAAACTCCAGCCATATTTCAAAATTGTCACATCACTGTAAGCTGCAAGACACGTACCTCAGAGAGCAGAGATGAGAGAAAGGCAGTGATCCTTCCCAGCATCATTCCCAACCTCTCCTCCCTTTTGCAATGGAGTAGGGCAGGTGTGCCATCATGATGTTGGCACCCCATTCACAACAGGTATAACACTGCTTCTTTTTTCCACGGAATGGATGATTTGGGTGGCCCAGTCGCCTCCAAATTGTCTTCCACCTGGAATGACAACTATTTTCCTTTCAAAAGGGCATGAAACCCTCCTGCCTTGTGGCTCAAGAGGGCAGATGAGGAGCTTTTGTAATTCTAGAAAGCCTGATGGTGCAATCAAAAATAGGTCAGAAAATGAAGAGTTTGGTGGCAGTCAAAGAAAGAAGGTAGGATTCATAACAGAAGTGAATCTTAAGGTGAAACTTGAAGGCAAGAGGTATCTAACAACCCAAGATTCAGGCACTGTTGTAAGAAAGATCCCATACATATGTTTGAGACACGATCATGCTAGTTTTTCAAGGCCAGTAGGTAAGCGTTCATGACAATTCATCTTGAGGGTGCTGTGATGAGATGTTTCCCAAGGTTTGCCTTTCAAAATTCAGTGAATTATTCATGAACAGTACAGGTTGATTTCATCTCTACAAAAAATTCATGACCTCTTTATTCACTTCTATGCTGCTGTCATGCTCCTCAGGGCTCAACAACTGCTTTAATAAAATGTCATTCCAGCCACTGTGCATCATGGAATATGAACTTTTCTGGAGCTAAGAAACGAGCCAATCACATTCTGATTTTTCCAATATTATTGGATATTATATAAATTAAACTAGAGCTGATAGTATGTCTGTATTAAAGGTCATCTATAGTTTTCCTACAATCCCTGACCCAATTGTTAAAAAAAACCAAAACACAAACATAAGTTTAACATATCAGTAAGCCTTCATTTCTCCCTGTTTCAGAAGCAGTCAGAATGCATTAATTTTAGGGAGAATAGATTTATAAATGACTATTGCAAGATGTTGACTAATGCATTTGTCCCATCCACCATAGTGACACTTTGCTGAAAATTATCTCCCTTTAATGACAGCTTTATGAAATGGATAAATGCCAAGATGGCCAGAAAATGTGTGCTTTTGAATGTGTGGCTGTGGTTTCTTAGTTGAAAATTACTTACTTGTTCTGATGGCCTAAGATAATCATCATGGTGTGGAGAAAACAAAGGGACAGAAAAGGATATTTAGGAAAAGCCTTATATGAGCCTTAACTCGCTAATATTCAGAATATGGGCTTGTGAGTTAGAAACCCCAATTGTCCCATTTCCTCTCTGCATCATTCTCACAAACTGTTGTCATTTTCAGTAAATAAAACTGGTGATTAAACAGCAATACTCTGGTAACTGCTGAAACTTAAGCCTCCTCATTTGCATGAGAATGAAACACAGAAAACAGAAGTAATCACATTCGAGATTCTACTCGGGTTGGGTTTGGTATATTTTTTATTATTTGCTTTTTAATTTATATAAACCAAATCAGACGCAGAACTGAAAAAGTGTGAGAGCTTTAATTTTATTCTATAATGGCTTAGCAAATTCAGATGCTGTTTGGGAAGTGATAAGGGTTTCCTGTACGGGTACCCTGCTGTAAGCGGAACAAACAATTGTTAGACACAGAGACCTGTGAGACAACAAATCCACATGATGCTCTGGAGAGGGCGTATGGAGATAAAGATACATTTTTATTTACTGTGAAAAAATATTGTTTCAAAGGATCTTATTTCCAGACAGGATCACTTCTGCAGAGCATCAAGTTTAGAAAAATGCCTCAGGCACCAAAACAGATGTGGGCTCAGAGCTTATGCTTTTAATTTGCGATCATATAGTGTTCACAAAACTTTGCCACCCCCTCTAGTTTCTTATTGTTCAATTTCTGTGATTAAAATAGTTCTGATTGCTCCATCACTGCCAGTCTGAGGCCTCCAGCCTGCCAGTGCGTAAATAGCCAGTATGCTAGAGGATGCAAGTCATCCGACTGAGGTATTTACTGTATGCAACTTTCTTGGCTGACAGGAGTATTTGAACTCCAAATCTAAAATCATGAGCTCCTCATATTTTTGGGTGAATTGTGACCATCACCATACGTAATCTTTAAAGATCAGGATCTGGTGGACCTGTAGCTTCTGTGAAGTAAGCTGTGTTTCCAGGTGCCTGTCCTCATACAATTGAGGCACTGTGTGACATTGTGTCCTTGAGTTTGAAGTTTCAGAAATCATAACTGCTCATTTACTCTTCTCCAGCTAAATCAGTAATAGTCTTTCTACTCATCTGTAATCAATTATCCATGGATGATAAACCTTGGATAAAAAAGTACTTTAAATGTATTTTTAAATAATCTGCATAAATAAGATTCTAATAGCAGAAATCAGGCTTGAAGAGATCATAACATATTGCATGGACAAAAAGATCTGAATTACTAAAACCCACTTACCAGCCGTGTCATTCAGCTGCAACTTCAGCCCCATCTGAGAACATCAGTGCTTTCACACTGGGTGTTTTCAATACTTTTCTACACAAAACCTAAGTATTGATGGGCTAACACTGCCTAAAAAACCCATTCCAGTGCATCTTCCAAATGCATAGCTACTGAATCAGACATCATAAAATCAAAAGGAAAGGTAATATTTTAATTTCATCTCTCTTTGTTCCATTATTTTTGCCTAACACCTTTGTGGCTTCTACAGACTTCTTGTGTAGTTAATGTAAGTGTAGAAACATTATCTCTAACAATTTTCCTGTTTATATTTGTATATATTTTATTTATATATGTATATTTCACTGGGCTTTAACTTAATTTTCCTAAGGCAGCTAGTACCATTCACTGGACCATGGGGACCCAATTTCTCATGAGTCTAGTAATTTTGGTTGCGTAAGGAGGCATTCAAAATCAGTTGGGGTCTGCATAAAATTTCCCTGCTTGGCCAGTTTTTATTAACATCTGATAAGCCAGCATTTTCTGCTGTTCCCTTTAACTTGGAGTGACTTTTTTGCCATGAGCAGCAGGATTGTGGCATACCTTTGTCCCAGCATCAAGATAGTGTTTGTATTAATATTAGGAAATATGGTAGAAAAGTTTCTCTTATTATGTCTCATGCTACCTGCTGGCTTTGAGAGCTCTGAGAGATCCCTTGTCAGCACTAGGATGGTCAAGTTGAACAGTTAAATTCAATTCTGAGTCACTCAAGGCTGCTTACCTCTTTCTTTTAAAACCTGTTGGCTGTAACTTGTTGGTGTGAATAAGGAGAGTTTCACTGAGTTCAGTGGGACTGCATTGATTTGCATAATCTGAGGACATTTAGCTGAACTAAAATTAAAAAAATCCAAGCTTGTAGGGTTTTTGTTGGTTGACTTTGATTGTATTTGTTTGTTTCTGTTATCCTCTACAATTGTTAAAATGATTATAGCTTCAGGAGCTCAACATTAAATATTCACATAATAGAGAAATCACCACCCATGGTCAAAGACACACAAGACCTCGAGTTTTAGGATGACAGATTACTGCATAAAGTACAGCAGAGATCAAGAAGTGGGCAGCGTATGCAAAAACACGCCAGCTACTGAAATTAAGTGGTATTTTATCTTGCCTTTCAGCTTGGGCATAATAAAATGTCTCCAGGAAAGACACTTGATGATTGACAATAAGACTTCACATGTTGCGTATTGCATGCGTATTGGATGACCTTCATCTGTTGTTCTATTAAAAGAGCAAAGTCATTACCTTCTCCAATAGGCAAAGGTGATACATAAAATCTCATTTTGTACAGAGATGCCACCTGCCTCAGAAGAGGCATCCCTCTGTGCTGTTCCTTGGAGATGGGGCTTATCCTTTTTTTCCCTTGTTTTAAAGACTACAAAGGACATTGGATAACAACATAAGGCCTTAGAATCCAATAAGGATTTTCTCTCCTCTCAGATAAAAATTAGAGGCTTTAAGAAAACTGATATTTTGATACAATTCCGATTTAAATTATGGACGAATTAGTGGGGCAGATTGTCAACAGATGGCATTTGTCGCAGGGTGGGGAATACAAGCTCTGAACGCACCTTCAAAATTTCAATAACACAACTTTTAATTCCCTCTTACAAAAGTGGGTAAGGGCAGTGGAGGAATTGCAGAACTGGAAAATAAAGCAAGGATTTCTATACGCTGTAGAGTACAACTGTCTCCTTGAGACACAGTGTACTGAGTCTTACATGTAAGCATACATGCACACGTGCACATAGGACATGTCCCCTCTCCGGGGGATGTGATCCCAATTTCTCTGCTGTGCTTCTGTCCACGGTTAGGTTCAGCAATCTGTTGATGGATCTGAGGAGGAGTGTCCCCTGGACCTTGTGGAGGTTGGGTGTCTGGCAGGAGAATCCCCATGCGGTCCCAATAGTCTCAGGCATTCCTCTCTTGAAGTTACAGTGCAGCTTTGATGATTTTTGTGCTGTGCCTGGTGTCCCTCACTAGGGGCATCTCTGCCCCCTATCTTCAAGCTTTCCCTGGATCATCTGGACTACTATCAAATTGGGATTAATGTGATTTATGTGAAGGCTTTTGTTTCTAGGGAGACATATTTCTACATTTTAGGCTAAATTATAAGATAATTTTGTAAAATTTAATCATACTGTATTGTTAAGCATGTTAAAATTCTGATTAGAGGGCATGAAGACTTCTCTACAGCACTTACCATAAGGGTAATTCAACCCATGACATTTTACTGGTTGGTTGTGGCTGGGAAAGTAGCCTGTAATATTCCATTGCATTCCCATTGATATACACAAAGCCTCGTGAGATATTTGGCAAGATATCCAGGAACACAGGAACAGAGAAAAATCAGCGTTTATTTTTCACCTCCTGTTCTGACTATAATTAATTTGCTTTGCTTTGGGTTTGGGTTTTTTTTCTCTCGGGGGGAGGTGGGTGTTTTTTGGTGGTGTGGTTTTTTTTAAAGATGCAAAGGCATCTGGTTGAAATTACATAGGTTAAGGTGAATGGTGTGTTTGTCTAGTGTTAAATCCACGATGGCATAAGAATCTGCCGGAGAACACAAGGGAGAGTTGAAAATATATAAAAATTAAAATAAGAACAATGACCATGACTCTCATTACAAAGTTCTGAAAACCAGCTTAAATCTCCTTGTCCTTATAGCTTAGAACTAGGGACAAATTTGAATTTTTATTGCAGTTCATAGGTGTACTTGTTAATGAGCTGGTGTTACAGTAGCCCTGGTTTGGCTGGTTAGCTGCTAACTACAAAGTCTGGCTGCACAAATCCTTCAGTTAATTTAAGCAGTTTCCAACAATTTGATGGGAAGCAGTTCTGGGTACCCAGTGTGGTGATTCAAACATCTGTCACGGCATGGAAATGCTGCTTTGAGAAGCCTCCTCAGTTCATCCTATTTGACAGGGAGCATGTATTCTTTTTGACCCCTAGCCATACACAAAGACTTGGCTTGTTTCTAGGGCAATACACAAGTCGTGACTTTCTGACAAGGGTCCACATCTTTCTTCTTTTTTTTCTCTGAGTCTCCATTTGTCATCGAGAGTCTGAAGGATGCAGAAGAAAGTGCAGCTGAGGAACTCACTAACCTGAGGTTAAAAAAGATTTCTGTACCATCTCTGTGAAACTTTCCGTGGCAGAAGCCTTGCTTAAAGCATTTGAGAAACAGCATTAATGAAGCACGGACATTACTCAGAGGAAAACAGAGTCATGTTTTTATGAGGGTCTAAAAATTATGTGATACTAAATATCTGTATATTTAGTTGCAAATTAATCTGGTTTTCCACATGCAGTGGCTAAGTAGAAGTTGTTCTGTGAGATCAGCCACGGGGACAATGATAAGACAGCTATTATTATCGTAAAGAGAAGGAATAGATTAATAACTACTTTGAAAAACACGAGAAAAAATGAACAATATGAAAAATCGATCCCTTTGCTCTTCAAGTTGCTGTTGCTAAGTGATCAGTTGGTACTTCAGGACAAGGGGATTATTGCTCAATGTAGTGTTTACCACCAAGTTTCTTTTCAGCTTCTGTAAATCAGTATTATGGGGTTTTTTAGAAGAGGAAGTGTATTTTGACAGTCTAGAAGGTTTTATACATGCCTGAAGCCTTTCAGAGGTACCTTCAAGTACCTGATAAAAGCAAGCTATATAATTTATGAAAATATTTACATGTTCTTATCTTAGCAAAAGTGTCTTAGAAGGCAGATGTTATGAACAATTATGTATGATTGGCAAGTACCATGAGTGGAATTGCCTAGATAAACTAGAGTATTTTATGATCCTTCAGGTGAGGTCTGTTCCTTTGTGATATCTGGTGGGTTTGATACTGACTGATGCTGCTGAAGGCAGGTAATATATAGTACAGTCCTTTAAAAAAGATTATGACTATTTAGTTAAAAATTCTTAAAATCTGGACGTCTGAAAAGGAGCTCTATTTTTTAAGCATCTCCAATCCCCATACTCTAGGGGTTGAGTCCCAAAATTTCCATTGCCTAATATTACATAAGCGTTTGATACTTTGTGTTCTCCAGCATCTCTGAAGGCTGATATCCAGCTAAAAGGAAAAGCAAGTCACAAGTACAAATTGATCTGTCTAAATATCGTCCTATGAGCTGGCACCCATCATTTTCTGCACAGCCCACTGACCCACCTCTACACGCTCAATGTATAACTCAGTATTTCAACTTGAAAAATATTCCCTGCAAAAAAAAAGCTAGGCAAAAGTTACAGCGATGAGTTGTTTGGGCAAGGAGGGTTGGAACATAGGAACCAAACCACTGTCCCATAAGAGAAGCTACTTTGGGATGTGATCAACTGTAAAGAGTGCTTGGGATGAGGAATTTCACCGAAACATAATGCATCTGCTTCTCTGGGGCATTCCACTAGAACTAAAATACTTCTTTTGATAAGGTCTGCCACTTCAACCCTGTTTCTGTATTTAAATTTATAAGAATTGAGGAGCGCCAACACAAGACTTTTCAGCAATGGACATTCATGCAGACAGTCAGTGTCACAGCAAGGAATGGGGAGTGTAGGTTCAAAGCCAATATATTTTGGGGGTTTTTTTACCTGCAAAACCACCCAAACTGAGGCACGTTTCTTGCACTCCAGTTCACAGACATGCACCCCAAGGATCAAAAACCAAGAACAAAAAACATCCTCAACTCCTTTGAATTTTGAATAGAAAGATGGTTAAAAACTCAAGCTGAATATAAAACTAAATTCCTGATCAGGTAAGTTGGGTTAAAAGATATGGTTATGTAGTGTGGTCACATAAACTGCTGTCACAGGGAGAGGTAGCACAAGAAAAGAATAACAAAGGAAGAGAGATACCAGGACAATCTCAGGACTCTACAGTGTGATAGAGAAGTGAGGGAAAAGAAGCATGTCCAGTACTTGTGCATGGGAGAAAAATGAAGAATTAAAAACAAAAATTAGAAAAATAATAACTTAAATACAAGGAGATAGACAATATAAGGGAAAACTGAGAGAAAGATGTCTCATTTGAAAGATGAACAAAAGAACATCTTCCTGGTGTAAGTTATCAGGAACTAGGAGTGCTTGAAAATTAAGCAAATGCATATGTGGTGAAACAAGGTCTTAGCAAAGAGAAAGAGAGAGCTTGATGGAAAAGAGGAACTAAAAAATCAACAAGAGATAATGGAGCTGTGTGGAAAGGAAAAGACAGGAGAAATGCAGACTCACACCAGCTGCCTAGCTACCCAGCACTCCGAGGACTGTGCAGGGTTGTTTCTGCTGCCTCTTTACATTGCTTTCTGAGGTCATTCCTCACTTTATGTTACCAGCTGTGGAGGTGAAGCCCTGAAGGTGTTAGTGGAAAGAACAACATGCAGGCAGTGGCTGTGCTGTTATTACCATGCACCGAGGCAGCAGCTGAGCAGGGCAGCTGACACACTTGGTCATGTTTTTCCAAGTTTTATCATTTTCTGACAAGAATTGGAACAAAATACATCATATCTGTGGGCAAAATAGCTTACTTTGTGACAAACTGTTTTGTTGTACCTTAGCCAAGCCCAGGTCTGGGAGAGAAAAAAGGAGAGGTCTCTCCTCGAGCTTACTGTTGCCAAAAAGACAACAACAATTACCTATAGAGCAATCTCACCTTGCAATGGTGGGGTTTTCTTATCCTTTGAGGGAGTTAGGGGTGGTTTAGGTTGGGTTTTGGGAATTTTTGGGGTTGGTTTATTTTTTGGTTTTTGTTTGTTTGTTTGTTTTTTAATCTGACATTTAATTCTAACCTGTTAACTCATGGGTAGGGATTTACATAATTTGTTCAAGAAATATTGACAAAGATTTTTACAGGTATTTTACTACCAAACTAATCTAATTAACACCTCTATTAATGCTGTCTGAGTTATGTTGCTATTTAAATTGCTCTTCACTCCAGACCTTGACAGATGAGACTATTTGTTATTCTCCTGTTCATGGGAAGACACACACATCTGAATTCCCTTTCTTGCATTTTGACAGTTAATAAAATCAGAACGTGCAATGGGAAAAAAAATAAGGAAAAAATAGAAAGGATAGAAATAGACGAAGAAAGGAGAATCCCGGATGTAGAAGGAAATCCAAACAGCTGTCACAGAAGGCAGATTTTTTTGAGGGTTTTTGATGTTAATTCGTGATACTGTATTTAAGGTGCCAGATCAGGAGTAGGAAGACTTGGTTTCATATGCTTGCAGCTCTACAGACCCTTAACATCATGATTCACACCCTTGTCCTGTGCCTGTATCTCCAGCTTTAAAAGGGAGACAAAATTTCCCTTTCTGTCAGGATAAATTGATGAATACTTAAGTACCTACTGTTTAGGGAGCCTTTATGGCTGAAAACCAGCCACTGCCACTTGTTAATTAGACCTCTGTGTGTAGTGCTCTGGTATCAAGATGCATTATATCAGACAAAATGATCTTATTTAAAAAATATAATTTTTATAAATATAAAAGAATTCAGAGCTACACCCTCTATAAACAAAAATCATACTCTTCATTTTGCTAAATTAGCTGAGAATGAAACCTTTCTCTGACCTCAGCTCACACAAACCTATGTAAATCCATCTGTCAAGAGTCTCATGCCCTAAAAGCCTACCAGTGTTCCCAAACCCCTTTGCATTTAAAGAAGGGAAATCGCTTCATGTGGAAGATTCCTGTTATGCATCCAATGACTCCTGATGTCAAGTGTTCTTCACCCAAAAATAGGAGTGTGTACAGCAGGGTTTGTCTATACTTACTTAATAATAAATATCATTTAACCTGGACAAGCATTCTTTGTGACCTCCTGTTAAGTGATTTACTAAACAAAACATTGGTGACTTGTTTTGTTCTTAAGGGTGAAAGAATTATTCAGCCCAAGGGAGTAGCCTGGTGAATAGATTAATATTCTGTCAGGTCACAGGCTGTTTACATCATGGCTGAGGCTAAACTCAGCCGAAGTGGGAATGGCCAAAAATCAATCTTTTGTAAAGGTTGTAAAAGCCAGAAGCTTAGTAATTGTATACACAATTATTCAAGAAGTGTACAAAAGTATTTTTCTGCATAAATCTAACATAAATCAGCACAGGATTATATGCCGCTGTCAGTTCTTGGAAAAGAGCAGCGAAAATATTTTATGAAATGAGAGTGTCTTTGCTTAAATTACAGAAGAACAAATCCTTTCAAAAGATGGGACTAGAGTCATACACAAGATGCATACATAAAAGGAGGACAGAACTATCAGCTATTGCATGCCAATGTTCCTCCAATGCTGTCTATCATGGGTATCACATTCCAAGGACAAGGACAAAAATTAAGAAAGGACACTTCCCTAAGTCACCAATGCAAATTAAACCCAAGGTAGAAATAATGATACTTTAATGATCAACTGTAATTATGATATTATGATATCATTATGGTTGTTTGAATCTTTTTTTTTTTTTAAAAAATGAATTTGCAAGTCTCCATACTGTTCCCCAGGGATAAAAGTGAAGCCAGAATCTGAAAAAGAAAAAGTAGGAAAAATGAAAAAACTCTTCCTCTTAATTTTTAAAAAAATGGGAGCTTTGTAAAATAAAATCACTGTTTGTGGAAAATAGTGTACAATTTGTTTCTGGGAGCTCACTCACTGATTAAGACTTGAGCATGTACAAAGTTGTCATGGTTTGACTCCAGCTGGCAGCTCAAGCAATTCTCCCTATTCCCCCCAGAAGGACAAGGAGAAGAGGGAGAAAAGGAGGGGAAAGGAATGGAAAAAAACCTCGTGGATTGAAATACAGAAAGTTTAGTAGAACAGTAACAGAAAAAGAAAAAAAAAACAAGAACCATCATAATAATATTGGTAAAAGAATATAAAAGATAAAGTAATACAACACAAGACACTCTTACTACCACGTGAATTGGTTGCCCAGCCTGTCCTGAGCAGTGATTGTAGATTCTGCTCCCCCCAGCCAACCCCTGTTTATATACCGAGCATGACTTCTACAGTATGGAATATTCCTTTGACCAATTTTTCCTGTCCATGCTCCCTCTCATCTTCTACAGGAAGCTGAAAAGGTCCTTGACTAAGGTAAACATCACTTGGCTTTCTAAATTGGGACTCCAATGCCTAAAGCCCACACGATATCTCAATTGCAACCCTATCCACTTGTTTGCTGGGACTGCTTGTCTCCATTCATCAGTGTGGATGTCAGCTTTCTGAGACAGTTTGGTTCCAAGGCCAGGACCTAGCCTGCCATTCCTCTCCCTCTCCCTTTCAACATTAGAAACGTAATCTGTTGGCTTTTGTTTTCTTTTCTGGTGTTTTGTTTTTGTTTTGGTTTTTGGTTGGTTTTTTTTTAATTCATTGGAGATATGATTTCAGATGTATAAATGCTTTAGAGCACGTAAAAGAGAATCTTTCACTTCTCCAGTTGCTGGGCTTAGCGTCTACCACTTACTGAAGTTATGTCTCAACAAACCTTACATTACAGAGCATGATGTTACTATGAGGAGCTCAGTCTCAGAATATGAAAGATAATTAGGCCTTATTATGGAGAGATATTTGGTCATAGCTTGAATCCTAGATTCAGGCACAAGTTCTTTTACCATTAAGGTAGTTAAAGCTTGAAAAAAGCCACCACAAGCTTGCTCAGAAATTACTTGCTTTTTAATGATGGCTGTGTGGGGAAAGAACAAAAAAATCCTTCCCTGAAAAAACATTTAAAAAAAAGTTTCTTCAGAATTGAATGAGTGAGATAAATTTTGCAATTTTTTGAGCAAATGAAGTGCAAAATACCTCTTTGGCCTTGGGAACAGATAGGGTCGATTCAAAGCGCGAAAAGAAAGGTCTTGAAGCTTGGATTTTTGTTTCAGCTAGCTGGATTTCAGGACACTTCATATATTCTCCTGGGAGAAGGTGAAAGAACTAGAGGAGGATAAATAGTTTTATCATTCATTTAATGTGAAGGTTGTCCCCATGAGGTGCTAATCTTATTCACTTGTCATCGTCAATCAATTTACGATGCAAGAGGGAAAGGTGTGGGTGTGGGCTTTTAAATCACTGAGTATTATGTGTGAGTGGGTCTGGGAGCAGCTTTGGTTCTACAGGAAAGTACTGTAGCCTCTTCAATTGACAGCACTAGCTATAGAAAGAAATGTGAAATCCTCTTTCAGGCCTGTCGCCTTTAATTATAATCTTCTGAGGACTTTGCAGATAATAGTTCCCGTTTCTTTCATAGTAAATCACTGGGTACGAGGAAGCTGTGTTGGCTTTCCAATGCCCAAGACAAATAAAGCTTTTGGTCTCCCTTCAGAAGCTTTGTCTTTTAACAGAAACATTTTCAAATAAAGAGTGTGTAGCTACTACTTACATTGCTGTATAGACTGTCATTGTTGACTTGAAGAAGTGAGGGGGGGAATATAGCCCCTACACATCCCAAGAGACTGATTGTTAAGAAATCAATAACAGTATTGCTGCATTTTTGTGTCTTTATTTTTTTGCTTTGAGTTGCTTTACCACTTTTCCATAACAGCTCCAAGACTTTCTGGTCAATAACTTAAGAGCGGCTTACTGAATTCCTTGCCGTAAGCAATCCTTTAAAAACATAAAAATGTAAAAGTACTGTTTCAGACCAAGACTCCTTCTAGACCAAGCTCCTGCTTCTAAATGGGCATAAGCAGACCCCAAGAAAAGGAAGAGCAAGGCAGACATACTTGCCTGGAGTATTATCTTTACTTTTGTCTATTACCTGCTCAGGGCATTTCCTGAGCCTGATGGAGAATACTAACCCTCAGAAAATTTCTTTTCCTCAGCCTTTCCCCTCATGGTTCTGACTAAACCTGGGAAATTTGGCTGCATTACTTCAGTTGTGCTTAAATTCATGATGAGAATGTGATGAAGAAAGTGGTCTCCATGGGTGTATTTCTGTTCTGCCATCCCTGTGAAGAATTTCATAAGGTTTTGCCAGCCATGACTGCCATGGAGGTTGGACTTCTCCTGAATGGGAAACAAGAGTGGTATTTTCCATTTTTAGAGCTGACTGCCCAAATGTAACCTTTGATCTCTGCTGGACAAGAGTGCAGAGTAGATTTCTGCAAGTACAGATATTGGTACATTTGGAATACAAAATTTAAAGAACAGGATGTTTTGGTTTCATTTTTTTGTTTTGTTTTTGTTTTCCTTTCCTTTCTTTGAGTTTGTAAGCACTAAGCACGAGGGAGCCATAGCACATAACCAAGACATCTACCATCAGTGACTGGAAAATTAATAACCTCTTCCTGTTTCTGTAAAGAATCATATTTCCATTTGGCACGGACCGGCAACTTTTAGCGAATTTTTCAGTTAACTTGGATCATTAAAAATGCACTCAGAATTTAAATTTTAAGAAAACTCGCACATTAGGACAAAATCATGACCCTTTAAAGATTTAAACAGCTGCAACAATACATACACATCAGAATATACTGAAGATTCAAATCTGCGAATGTTTATTTCTTTATTAAAATATTAATAATTCTAACAAAAGAAACCAACTAGGTTTATGTAAATAAAAGAGTGCCAACTTAAACTCAAGAGCAAATTTATTCCCATGCTTTGTTTTGGATTGTCTCAAGTAGACCTCTCCAAGGAAAAAAAGGCAGATGACATTGTGGAAGGCCTGTGCTGGGCAAAAATGCTAGAGGTTTGTAGTCAATCTGTGTGCATAAAGAGCAATGGGATGAAAAGCTAGAGGACAGTAATGAGATTCAGAGGATGTCAACTTTTTGCATGGCCCTGCTACCATATGGTCTTCATCAAATCACATCTTCTCTCTATTCCTCTTAATTTCCACCCTTGGTTGTCATTTCTTATGTATATTGTGTGTTTTTGAGGGTGGGGATAATTTCTTGGACTGTGTCTGTGTAGCCCTTAGTATTCCACTGCCACATCAGGTTTTAGGCTTCTAGACACTGTTGTGTATATTTAAATGATATGTAAGTTTATACTGATAACATGAATAAATGCATTTGGAATGTAAATAATCTCCAGTTTAATACCATGGCTATGATAAGAGCCACCCAGCTATAATGATCTAACAGGTTATTTTATAATCTGAATTAGCTGACAAAATTCCCTCTGTAGTCAATACTTGAGGGGGAAACTTCCACGTAAAAGTTATGAGCCACATATATCACACACCTATTTTTAGCCTAAATAAATTGCCTTCAAGAACATTCTGTTTCTCTCTCTGACTAATGGAAGGATTTTAAGCAAGTGGCATAGCCTAAACCCCTGATTTTTGGGTCTTTACAGTGAAGGAAGAAAAATATCAATGTATACCTGGTGTAAATTTGGTATATTTTTAGTATTATCAACATTACATTATTCTTTGGTGAAATAGTCTGATTTGTGGTTCATGATGCGATATGTTGGTGTGAACTAAACATTTCACTGTAGCCATCCAGACTGTTTCCTATGTTGGCACAGAATATTTTTTCTTGTTGGCAACTGTACAAATAAGGCTTTCCAGGTGACGGTATTTCCATAAATTTCTTGGATACCATCTTTTACCTTGGCTTTTTGATTCTCAGCGAGACATTTACAGCTCCTTGTTTTGCTTTGGCAAGTTATCATACTTCGATTCTACAGTGTTTCTGGGTTTGGGTTTTTTTGAGGGTGGCCATGTCATTGATAAAGGGTAGGTGGTTGGGAGGAAGGAAGTGATCAAGTAATCTTGTATTTTTCTGTACATTCTTGTTTGTATTATAAAACTGTTACTTCAAAATTCAGAGATGAACCTTATCCTGTAGATATGTTTTAGATTTGTAGATCCAGTAGGGGTCCAGAAAGCCTCTCAGAGGCTCAGAGATTTCAGCTCTGTAATACTAATGCAGCAGAAGGGCCAGCAACATAAGCATGGTAGCTTGAAGATGTCCCTTAAAGTGATGTTTGTTACCTTTAAAATCTTAAACAGAGATGCAGAGCCACAGCAAGGGTGAGGCAAGAGGGTACCCCCGGTTTATGGCACTGCTACACACTGCCCAGGAAGGAGGGTGTAGGACCATAGCCGTCACAGTGTCTACCAGGAAGTCAGGAAATCCATAGGTGGATGTGGCTATATGCATCTTAGAAAACAACAGGTCTCACTAGGAAGTCATACCTGAACTATCTAGAAATTAGCCAAGTTCAGGTACTAATAGAAGTCATTTGCGAAGAGTGAAGAGCTTACACATGGGGCTGGGACCTTGAGGAAGCATCTGAGCAGCTAGCCCACACCATGTTATCAGAACAACACTGCCAACATTAACGAGCTTTAAAGACAGGCTGGGAATGCCCTTCTGCTCTGAGTTACACCTTTGTGAGCTGTATTCACACGTCCCCCAGACCCCAGGGTGCCATCGAGTCTCTTTGCATTGACAAAGCATAGGTTCCACTTCATCTCATTTCCTTCTTTGCTCCCTCAGCAACTTGCAGAAAAACAGCTGGCGGGAGAGTTGATTGTGCTGCTTGACACCAGCTGAGAGCTCCCTTATGCCACGGAGAATTATAGACCTTTGATTAGGGTCTCTGAGCGGTGTAAAATGGCAGGAAGAGGAAGAGGGATTCTGGCATATGGCTGCACGCGCTGTCTTCATGTTGAAAAGCTTGAGCTGGAACAGGAGCTGAACCCAAGGACACTCAGGACAACTCCTCTGGGGTGTTAGGGACCCTATAGTCATATGAACTTGGGATAAAACTCTGAAGAAAAACCAGGCAAAGACTCTCCTATATAGGAAAAGTAGTTAAAGCAAAAACTTTGGGATTTTGATGAAAATGTTCTGCAGTTCTGATGTGACTTTCTCCATCTTGATCTGAGAAACTCTCTACTCCCCTGTTTCCAAGCTGATGGTTGGTTTTATTGTTTCAAATTCACTCCATACCTTTCCCTGTAAGTCCTTCCCTCCTTTCCTGTTTCTCTCCTTTCTTCCCTCCCTCTCTGAGAAAACATAGTTTTGGAGAGATCAGGAACAGGGATCTTATCAGACCTTAAAAAAAAAAAAAAAAGGATTAAAAAGATTAAAGTAGATGAAAAATGGTGAGGGGAAAGTTAAGAGGGCAAATGAGCCTCTCAGGGAACCTTTCTCTTTTAATGCCTGTGCAGCTGATAAGTTGGGTGGTATTTAGTTTGTTTATTCTGGACGTATTTTAAAATCCTTCTTACAGACAGTTCACAGAAGACATGTTTGTTTTATGTGAAATGCACTGGGGATATTTTACTGGAATAATAATTTGCTCCCATCTTGTCTGTCCCTAACTCCTACAGTGATTGAGACTCTCTTACCAGTTATCTAGTAGCCTATTTTACTGTAATTTAGTTTTGCATTGCTTTTGATGGCTTAATTATTTCTAATTATTTTTAGCTGTGGGAGGAAGCCAGGTGAAGGCAGAAGAATGAACTGCTATATATTACTTGTAATCTAGTAAAGTTACAGTTTCACTCCAAAATGAAGGTCTTCTTTTGCTTGGCATTACATAGAGAGTGATAATCCAAATAGACAAGGGAGGAGAGAGAATTGTATCATTATTATCCCTGTTTGGACTGAAGAGGTGATTAAAGATGCATTCATTTACTGCATGTCAAAAAGTAACTTCCTTTCAGAAATAATATTCCAGTCCACCCCACCAGCACCCAACAGACTCATCCCCTCCGTAGTTTTATTTTCTTATAAATAATGGGTCCTGTGTGGCTGACAGCCTATTTCATTCATGAGTAAAATGAACAACAAACAGATTGAGGAATCTCTCCACTGCAACATCAAAAGTTAGCAGCCATGAGCAGAAGCATAATGCTCCTAATTTTTAGTTCTTTTCCATACCCTGGTTTTGTTAGATTTCTCATACACTTCCCTTCCCACCCACCCTGTAACAAATATGGGGCTGAGTTGCCTCACCTCAAGAATTTAATGATGTTTGAAATTTCTAGGGAATCACACCCAGTCTGTTTTGGAGCAAGGATTTCCATTCCAGGTTACTTTGATTAATAATCAACACTCCCAAGATTTCCATGTCAGTTTGCTTAATATTTCATTAGATAATTCCTCCTCACCTATCCTCCTCCTGTCCTCTTCATTCTCCAAATTCCCTCAGCAAAAATATCCTCCAGACTTTCATAAAACAAGCTCTAAAACTGTCACATCTATAAAATATTTTAGCTTTCATGAAGCCAAATCCAACAGTAGCATTTAATCTCCAAAAAAGTAGCAATTAGCTGCAATGTTGTGTAGCATGCCATATTCTGGCTTTACCAATGTATGAACATGTGCATCTATATCTAGAAATATATATGACATGCTTATGTATATATATACACATAAGGCTCAAAAATACAGATTCATCTGTGACTTTTTTAGTCTGAAATAGCAAAAACCAAATCAACACAGGTTATGTGTTAGGTACTAGTGTGTGCACACATATACACAGCCAAACGTATGCACAAATGTAGTATTGTGGTGCTTGGCTCATTCACAACCAAGAAGCCAAAAACATACATTACCAAAAAAAAAAAAAAAAAAGAAAGAAAAAAAAAAGAGAAAGCTCCAAGCATCAGGCTCCAGGCCAATGATACAGATTAGAAAAAAAAAAAGAAAAAAAATGGAGCTGCAGGCCAAGCATTGCTATGTTTGCCAGCTTTGACATATTGGGTGACAACATAATACATTTAGCCCTAATCTAACACATAACCCCATTGTAATTAAAATCTAGCACATTTTGCACAAGGTCACATTTAGCTTTATTGACCACTGTGATGCTGGAAAAAGATTTATGAAGATGGCTTGAAATGTCTCAAGTGTTAAAGCAAATAGATGTAAAATGTTTCTCACTTGAAAATCAGGTAGGTAATTGTCCTTTTCTATTGTGATTTTTGCAGAAATCTCTCCCGGTCTGATGGCTGCGATATACCAGTCAGAAAATTCTTTATACCATTATCACTAAGCTTAAGGTTTTTGAAATGTCAACTATAAAGTAAGGTTATAACAGTGTGTTAGATTTTTTTTTTTTTCATATGCAGCTGAATTTTGTGAATATTCTAACAACATCAGGAGGGAAACACAAAGCAGTTTTTCTGCTGCCTTTTGATGTGTTTCCTTTGAGTCTCCTGCTAAACTGAGCATGGCTGTGAACTGGTTTTCTTTTTCCATTCTTAACGTAGATGGGGTGGATATGCTGTGAGTTGGTTAGTATTGAGACAGAAATTGAATACTGCCAATGCTGGCTTTGTGCAAGATCAGTATTTGGAAGCTGCAGTCATATTTGAAGAAGTTTGAATTCTTATTTAAAAGCAACACTTACATCACTCTTTCTAAGTGTGTAAGGCCTAAAGAAGCAAAGCAACAAGGCTGAGCATCTTTCATATGGAACTTTAATATTACATTTGGCTCTAAATTCAGTTTGAGTACCTTGCATTGTCTGAGCCTGCTTCAGCCAGTGGAAATAACCAAGTCAGAGTGATAGTTTGGTCACTCCCTCTTTTCCTGTGGTTACACCCTCAGTAATAGAAGAGGAAGCAAAAAGCAGTAGCTAATTTTCTAGCAGCTATCTAAGTTCTTGAATCAATTATTACTCTGATGATAATGATTATCAGTAGAGAATTTGGGACAAGAGGAAGTTTTAACATTCAATATAAATACTTAAATGCAAAATGCTCTTCAGCCAAGTTTCTGTGACTTAAGACAGTAAGACGGGATTGCAGTTTGAGAGGACATCACATAAATTTAGGTTTCTACATGTTAGTGTCTGCAAGTACTATGGGAATTTGCTAAGAGAATCTAATTAATATTTAAGTTTTCACTGTAGTTAGTAGTGTTCTAGAAAATTTGGTCAGTGGATCTGACACCAAAATTTGATCAGGTAAATATCTATCTAGACTCCACAGATGACAGACACTGGGGTTTAGGCTGACTATTCCATTTCTGTTGTCATTTCTGTGTCTAGCATCATTTTGCTAAAGGCTGATATTCTACTTGCCTTCCAGATGTGGGAGACAGTGAGGCCATCTGAACCAAAAATTCCTGAAATTCATATCAAAGGATCAAATTACCTCACTATTATAGATCTGCATCATAGTTATCTCACAATAGCTGAGTTTTGAAAACTCCTCATTTGCTGGCCATGAGGGAGCAAAACAAGTCAAGTGAAGGAGTGGAATACAGCATAGCAAAGTGATCTTCCATTGCTAAGCTCAGTCTTTCTCTAAGGGTAAGAGTTTTCACTTAGGTAGTTACCACAGTAAAACAAATGTAAAAAAACCAATAAATTGTTACATGTCTGAGGCTACAGTGAACTTAAAAAAAAAATAAAAATATGTAGGTATTAACACAGAATGTGCATACTTAAAAATATTTTTTTTCCACGAAAGAAATATGCAAATTTTGTGTATCTTGGCTTCAACACTTGATGTTGACACTCTCAGCTTCACGAGCATACCACCACTGAGACAAAGAACTTTTAAAAAAATTATCATTGCAAATATTTTTGCTCAATGAATGAATTTTAATGGAAGGAAATCTGGAATGGATCCAGTGTATGGACCACAGTACCTTGACTGATGGCCACAGCTATAAAGCAGCTCCACACAAAGCCCACATGGATGTTCTAATGAAAATGATTGAAGAATGGGGATCCTGGATGGTTCCAGGAGATGCATTGTTGCAATTCTGAAACCTGCTGGCAGAAGGGCAACTGTAAGCAGGAGTAATGAATCATTTGATACTGTTTAAAAGCAGAGAAAACTGGGCAATTCTGCTGAGAGGGTTATGGGCATTGTCAAAACACAAAAAGTCCAGTCACGTTACAGGTGAAGTGGCAACACAACAGACACATCCAAGACAAAAGACACCACAGAAAACTAAAATACTCACAGAGGGCTTGGAGACAAGCTGCTAGCTAAACTTTGGTTTGGGCTTCATTTAAATATCCAGGGCAGAAGAGGAAGTGATTTTTACAATGAGAGTAGTGAAACTTTGGCCCAGGTTTCCCAGAGGTGGTAGGTGCCCCATCGCTGGAAACATTCAAGGTCAGGTTGCTCTGAGCAACATGATCTAGTTGAAGATGTCTCTGATCATTGCAGAGTGGTTGGACTAGATGACCTTTGAAGGTCCCTTCCAATAGATTCACATAGATTCTGTGACTCTATGATTCTATATCAAAACTCTGGGGATTGAAAAGACTGTGATTTTTGATTGGATATGTATGATATTCAGTGTCAGATGAAAAACAAGATCTTCTTTTTGTGTGAAGTTTTAAAGTTTTAGAATTTGTTTTCTGTTCTGTAATTAAATGAAATCAAGATCTTAAGAAAAAGATAAAAAAAAATCTTGAAAGAAAATCATTTCATTTTGGTCAAACCTTATTCAGGTCTGGGAAAACCTCATGTTCTTTCTGATTCTTACATTTCATCATGCTGTTGATTCATAAGGGTGCATTTCCTTATCCTTCTTTTTCTTTGTTTTGATGACAGATTCCATCTTTAAACTCAGGAATGTTCTCTCAAAGTCCTCAACTATGTTTAATAAAGAAAAATTATAAAATATTTATTATTATTCATTCCAGCGAATTATTGACCTGTAGCCTTTGCTGATGTCATCTACAATATGTTTGATAGAAGCCTTAGGAACAAGAGTTTGAGTTGGATGCATGTGAAGACAGACCTGTTGCACATAGGCACATATGAACTCTCTCTAACAGAGTTTGAATGTTATTTGCAACTATTTTAGAGAGGCCTTAACTCAATAATATCAGAAACTGAATAAAGTATTTCAGACTTTTTTTTCTTTTTTCTTTTTTTTTTCCATCGACATATCACTTGCTTTCCCTATTGAGCCCTATGGAACTTCCAAGGAATGGTTAGCAGATGTGGGATAAAATTGCACCAGTGTGAAAGGTGTTCTTTGCCTTTGTTCTTAGCTTGAAAAAAGAGTTAAAAAACTTTTAGGGATTTACCTTCAGAGGATTTTGGGTATCTCATTAGCCATGGGATAGTGTGAAGACCTTGGCAGCCTTGCACATATGAGCAAGTGAATATTAAGAGTCCAATTCATTCTCCATTTAGACATTAACTGAAGTGTTAAAATTATGAATCTGGCTGTTTCAAATTGTCTCATGTTTCATCAGAGAGAGAAGTCTGCCTCCAGAGAGAGCTAAGATCTAAAATATTTTCAAGGCATACTTCTCTTTGCGTTTACTGTAAGCAAGGTCTGAGATAACCAACAAAGACAGCTACTTAAAATGCTAATGTTAGATGAAATTAATCCAGGTGTAAGGTTGACTATCAAGTTAAATTCTGGTAAATTAAGACTATGAGGATATCAACTGTGTTCAGTATGGTGGATTACGTACTAAAGTCATTATAGAGGTTGACACTCTAGCATCATGTGTAAAATAATTGAAAATGTGAATTTCTAGGGTCTAATTTCTAATATGATTGAAATCCATGTGTATTACAGGCTGATACAATGAAGCTGTCTTCAATTTGAAAAGAATGTGCCTACCTCAGTTTGGTATTAACCTACCTAAATAGGCTCCGATCATTCTATACCCCAAGCTTGATTCTTGTGATCTGTGCTGGTTCACATCCTACCTTTTTAGAGCACAGATAAATCTTGCAGACTACCCAGTACATGACTCAGTTTTCTAAGTGTCTGAGGAAAACTTTTTAATACTTGTTAAAGTATGTCCAAGTCCTTTGTTTCTTTCTCTAACACCCTCCTTTTACTAGTTGCAATCACAATATTTTGTGAAATGTACTAATATTTAGTTTTATTTCATTGGAGGAACTAAACTGATAGAAAAAACCCATGAAATAGGAAGGTAGGAATGGAACTCTCATTTGTCTGAAAAACTTTCATTAATCATTTCCCTCTGTTTTTAAAAGATGTCACATATGTATTGAAAAAGAGATATACTGTAATTTGAATCACATAAACTGACTTTTTCATGACCTTGCCACAGACAGTCTTACAAGGGCTCTGGATATGTGAACAACGATCTATGGATTTATTCAGTAGCGCAGCTGAGATTTCCTAGAGCAATGATTAATGATAGGTTCAGGCTGTCCATTGTACATCCTCTACTTTGGCATGAGCACTATATTCTGAAGTCCAAAACAATGTTGTAAATGTATAATCATAGCACCACGTGGTATGATAGCACTGAAGGTAGTTGCTAACTGCAATTAATTACCATTTATTTTAATGGATTTGTGATATAGTTTAAACAATAGGAACAGATTAGTCTAGGATCCCCCAAAGAAACGGTTTATTGAAATGTTAGTTCAAGCCAACAACCATCAATCATGAACACAATTAAAATGTTAGATTGAAATGCTCCTGAATTCTGAGAATTAATATTTAGACCTGAATCCAATACAAATATCAGATGTGTGAGTAGTCTGAATTCTGTCTCCACTGCAGATAGAAACCGCAACTCAGTCCTGCTTTTTTAATAGATTTTAAGAAATGTTTCTGTAAGACATAGTAGGTGCATGATCTCATTCATACTTCCACCTCTCACTCTCCTGAGCCTGCCAACATGTGGTCTGCTCTCCAGAAGTCCATGGTTGTGAGCTTGCTTTCCACCATCCTCCCTGCCCTCAGGATCCTGAACTCCACCATCTCGTAGTCACTACAGCCAAGGCTGTCTTAGATCTTCACACCCTCAATGAGCTCCTCTATGTTGCTGAGTATGATCTTGCTGTGATCTTCAGTGTTAGCTCAGAAATATGTCTAAACCCGTAAAATCAACAGCAACTTTACATTTTCTTCTTGATTTCTGATCACAGTGTTTAACAGCATCAGTCCTAGTATTGATCCCCATCAAAGTCTCTGCCTAGTGATAAATATTTTTTGGAATGTCAGTTATCCATTTCTTATTCAAACTGACTTAATATTGCAGCTCTTTTTCTATTATTCTTAGGTTTTCTTCTTATCTTCTTTTTCACACTCCTGAATAATTTTCTTGTGCTCCCAGACTTCAACACTCCAACAGTGAAAAGTCCACGGTCTCTGATCTGCAGCTTGCTTACTCTATTCTCTTTTATCACATTGATGGAACAAGGATAATTAGAATATAGTATGCTGTAGCTATCCAAAAGTACCCTAAAAAAGCCAATGAATACTTCCTGAGTGCCATTGTCTTATACTAGAGGAACAGCTTACAGAGTGTATAGTTTACTATACAAGAAAGGAAAGAATTAAATAATATTTTGACCCATTTCACACAGAGGATTAAGGCACGTAGAACAAGAAAAGTAATGAACAAGTTTGAGAACCATTGTTTTTTTAACTGCAAGAAATTAAAAGCACTACAAACTTCTCTGTTAATCTGGACCTCATTCAGGGTCACAAGGTCTTGCTCAGAATATTGTAGTAGAGATAAATGTAGCTGAGAGGCTATTTAATCCTTATAGACAGATATAATAAAAAAATAACAGAAAACACATGAAAATGTCTGCTTCAGTAGGAAATTATGTTTTTGGAAATATACAGAATGGATGAAAAAAAAGTTCTATTTCCCCCTTTTTTTTCACTAGCACTAAGGCACAGCTATTTTAGTGTAAAACCTTAGTAAGAAATATGCAGGGATAAGTATTAACTTTGCATCTCTCTATAACTTGGAGCAATTCCAGAATTCACTGTGCCACTGCTGGCTCTGATCCGATTGGATTCATCTCTTTGTAGTGGTAAACTGTGATTATTAATTCATTTTACAAAAGGAAGAAGAGAGACAAAAGTTAGTTGCATCCTTCTATTTAATCTATGGTCATCTACTGCAGTCAGATCATGCTTTTTGATATAATTATATGACAACATTTTTTTGGTAACTACATATTATGGTAATTATTTGGCTGATAAACAGGCTTATCCCAATACCCTACACTGGACCAGAACAGACTATAGAGAGAAACAGAGACAAAATTTAGAAAAGGAACTTCCCCATAATCATGGTTTTCACATAAATGCATCAGAATTCTTAGTAACAACCTTAACTTCACCAAACTTGTCTCTTTGTTCTTTAATATATATTTGGGAGGAATAAGCAGTGAGTATAATTTCTCATGTAGACTGCCAGTAGAGTCAGCACAGAGCAGGAAAGGTTGCTTTGAGGATAAAGAAATCCTCCATTTTTCTTTATATATGAAGGTTGGACAGTGTCTTTACATCACATGGGTATACAGGCTGTGGGAGAACTCTATCCATCCAGCTATCTTCTCATTCATAGTGTTACACACAGCTCAGGAGTTCTGAATGTAGTTTGTTATTGCATCCTCCCTAATGCCATTCAGTACAAATGAAGACTCATAGCACAAGAAAAATCACTGCACTGGACTGAGCCATGAAAAACAAAATTCATTAATAAGGGGAATATTCTGAAAACCTTTCTGCTTCACCTAATTTTAAATGGTTCTGTTTTCCATAGTTCATCATATTTTATGCTGTATCCAAGCTGACAAATCTACTGGGGGGTTTTCCTTGGGGGTGTGGGGTTTTTTTTGCTGGTTTGGTCAACACAGGTCAACATATATCCTTTTCAAATACAACATTCTTCAAAGAAATTTAACAACATTTCTGGAAAATACAAAATACTTGATACAGCTTTCATCTACCTATGTCATTTTTAAAACACCGTTAAAACTGCAGTACAAAACATGGTGAAAAAGGGAAAATCACTGCCTCTATTATTAATAAAAAACACCAACTTTTGAAAAATATCTTCTTTTCTAACAAAATTTTTCTGCATGAAAATTGATATCTGTTTTTCCCATTATTGTGGTACAGTTATTTATTGCTCACTTCATGTATTCTAAGTGATGAATTACATTAAGCATAAAATAAAAAAGAGATAGGAAAATTTATCTAAATATCCTTTTGTTATTTGCACTGAAATGCATTTTTTCCTTTATCAAGGTTTAGTACTTTCTTTTAATTTTTTTTAATACTTTCTTAAAGAAAAGAACAATAATTATATTAAAACGTTTCCTGCTAATTGAGTAATCAAAGATTTATTGTCATAACAGTTTTCTCATGTTGAAATTTTTAACTTAACAGCTTACATTACTGCAGTCTGGTCTATGCAAACACATCATTGTCTTATCTCCATCTGTGACTAGTAGCTTTCATTTCTGGTATTGTGGATTGTTGTTTTTCTTCATTTCTTGAATCAGGTAAGAGTAACTTTTTTTTCTTTTTCTTTTTCTTTTTTTTTTTCCCCCCTGTTGACGCCCTCTTACACTCAATTTCCTTTCCAATCCAAATGATCCATATTCCCAGCCTGCTTCCTTCACACTCTCTGGCTCTGTCAGCTGTGATTATTTCAAATAGAATGCATTATTTTCCGGTGATTTAAAGTGGACAGATTCTGTTCTCAGTTCTACCTTGCTTAAACAAAAGGAAACTCCATTACCACCAAACATGCTAACCTTTATAGAAATGATCAGCTAGAAAGTAACTCTATTTACAAGGTGTATTGGCATCTTGTTTTTGTCTAAATTCTGTTTGAAGTTTGGATATGATGTGGTCCTGTGGAGTGTATTCTAATTTTTTTAGCGTTGAAGGAATTGATTGCAACCAAAACTGTATTTTTATTCATAAAGTGATTCCAGTAACATAAATGGACTATGAATTTCTCCTTCTCCTTGCTGCTTTTTCCCCCTTCTGTTTGCCTGATGTGTTCCTGTGTTCCGATCCTACAACCACTTGTGTGCTGCCATGTGAAGTGCGTTGGAAAGCTAACCTGGGTTAAACATAAGTGTCATGGGGGAAACGGAGAGCTAATAACACAGATCACGAACAAGCCCAGTGGCAGTAGTGGGGAGGGAGGGAATGAGAGGATCCAGTGGGAATGAATAGCGAGCCTGGGACATTTGTTGGGCAGAGGACAAGGAGCAGCAAGTTGTTAATGTTTCTAATTGACACGCTGAGATAGATCTTGACTGAGATTTATTCACAGGCTTTGAAAAGTTCCCCAATGTATTTGCCTGTATTCTTTTTTCTTTTTGCTATTGTTGTGTTTTATCTGAATGGCTCTAAAAATCTAGGTTTATATGTAAGCCTCTTGCAGCTGAAAACAGAATATGTCCTGCTCGCAAATGATGTAATATGTTTTCCTAATGCTGCAAAGAGTCAGAAACCATAATTTGAAAGTGTTGAACTGTGCTAGTAGTCTTCACAGGCAACAGCCAGGTGTTAGGGATAATGTTATTTCTCATTAGCTTGCTCATCAAAATAAAGAAGGAAGGAAAAACGTAGGCTTTACTATGAATCATGGCGTGCACTTCCCAAGATGGAAGTCAGCCCTAATCTAAACATGAGTAAAATTTAGAAGACCAATTGAACAGATGTGAATTCATATATTGATTAGGATGGAGACAATAACCAGCTAAATATACATGGCATATGCTACCAATCCTAGGAAAAGCTGTAGTGAGGCAGAAGTTCAAATGGAGCAAGCTCAGCATTATATTTGAGGCAGTGATATTTATACCAACTTGTTTACGACTTACAGCGCTATAGAATTACCTAATCTCCATCTGCTTATCTCAGAAACAGAAGAACAGAAATAGTAGAACACCAGACATGCAAACCATTTTTACTGGCATCCGTATGTCATTCTGGAAAAAAGAAGCATCAAAAGTGCAGAACACACACATACCCCAGTGCTGCTACAGAGGAAACAAAGACCAAACCCGACTTGCTTATCTTATCTTAAAATTTGGTTAAAAAAATATTGAATAGCTTAACTGGGTCCTTAATATGATTGTCCAAGCATTGCATTTCACTACCAACTATGGAAAGAATTGTAAAAGACTCATTTTTATAGGCAGAGGAGATAAAAACATAGGTAAAACAATAGTAGATATAAGTAGATGAAGATAGGTTGTTCAGGGAGCTACTCCTTGTCAAAGGAAATAGGTAAGGTATTTAAAACAAGCCAATACTGAGCAAGAAGTAGGTCTGATCTTGTTTTCCTAGTTGACACTTCACTTTTAAAAATTAGGGAACATTTTTCTACCTACATGCAGCTGTACACTTTGCTCTTATAAGGTCTCTTTGCACTGTCCTACCAGAGTGATGGGACATTACCTGGGTATAAATGCAATCTACAATGCTTGTAAATAAATCCAATCTACTGGCATTGTTTTCATATATGTACAACATCCTGGTCTTAACACTTTCCTTTTGTTTCGGTGAAGGTAAAAGTTTAATGACCAAAGCACCTATTCCATTGTTTAAATTGAACTCAAGTCAACAAAACACAATTTATCAGCAATTACAACTGCCCTCTGCTTCCTGTGTAGTATTCTAGACTGGATAGTTATTTGGACACTAAATAATCCCTTGTTGGGAAAGAAAGTAGATTCCCAGGTGGATCATATAAATAGGTAATTTATTCTGAATGAGACTGTGTCTCTTTCGTCATCAGATGAGATGAAATGTACACCATTAAAATAATCTGTATGCATGTTAAGAGTAATAATAACAACAACAATAGCTATTACAAAACCTTTCATTCACTAAGAATTATATATTTCATTATAGTTCTACTCACAAGTTGTACTGATTAAAATGTCTTTAAACTGGACAAAATGGGGAAAGACAATTAAAAAATAAGCATAAAAAAACAAACAAGAAAAGTTTTGTCGTCTACCAGACTTGCTTCTGGGGTCTGGGAGAGAACCTATGGAGATATCACATAGGCCTGCCCAATTATTACATTTTATTAACTATTAACATACTACAATTTTTGCAGGAGACTGGATACTGGACTAAGTGAAATGGTAGTGGTGGTTAAGTTGTAAGCTTCTGCTTCTAGCAGCTGGGCATTTGCCTCCTACTAAAACCTGAAGGTACATGAAGTTCATTGCTGCACCAGGCTGCTGGGACTTCCGTGACCTGTGAGATAGAGATCCTCCACAGAAGGACCACAGTTTTGATAAGATGGAGTATCTGGATGTGTGGCACACACCTCAGTCTGAGCAGGTTGCAGAAACGAGGGGTAGGACTCATCAATCTCACCTGACTCCCAGTGCAGTCACCTACATTTGAACTGTTTATCTGTGCTCCCGTTATCATCAGTAGGGAGCTGATCAATTCAGTTAATGGAGTTTAGGATGCAATTCCTCTGAACAAATGTAGGCACCTGTTTAGGATGAGATGAATCACACCCTAAATTCCATTGTCTATATTACTAGATCTTCCCTGACAGTAAAGAGAACCGAAAGTGTCTTGCTGACATGCACATTAGCATTCACATTTAGTCAGATGAATCCTGTCATAAGGAATATCTCCTGAAGACCTCATTATGATAAATGTTCCAAAAATGTGCCTAACCCAGCCTGATAGGACTGAGCAGATCACCAAGAGGCTGCTCTAAAGAGGACTTTCATCTATTTTGTCTGCAGGGTGGTAGAAGAGATGACACTTGATACATAAATTGAGAGAAATTACACTATGTAGCTATTTACAAACAAACAGACTGGCCACATGAAAATCTGAGGTCAGGCCTCTCTCAAAGAAACAACACATTTTGTTCTGACTTCTCCAGGGGGAATTTCCCACCCTTGGAATAGGTCTAAATAATTTTTAAGTATTTTACAACACATGTTCAGCCGCCTTTAGAAAATCAGGCCAGTATCTCCTCCCCCAGGCTAACTTGCATTATATCGTCTATGCCCATGGCATAAACAGGCTGAGAATCTTGCTAAGTAATTATACAACGCAGGGAGCTCTGAGATGGACTGATCCAAGGATCTCAAGTAGCACATCATGTCTGGCAAGCAGAGGGTCAAGCCCTTAGCTCAAGTACTTTGGCACCTTGTGCCACACAATGTGGCAGATTTAAGCTCTATTTGTGCTTCCATGACACTTGCACTGATCCATACCCAATATCTCTTAAGGTTTGTGTAAATTGAGCTGCCTGATAACCTGGTAACAACTCAGAGCTCGGCTGAGCATACTGAAAAACCGTGGTCACATTCCCTTTAGGCCATACATTCTTATTGGATATGTACACCAGAAGAATAATTTCATTTCTGTTTTCATATCTCCTTTCTTCCCCACCTGCCCCTTTTTCTCCTTAATTCACAAGGACGCAAAAGAAATTGGAAGACACTATTTTTTCAGCTGCCATGTTCACCCCCCTTAATGTGTCTATATTTTGAAAACTAGAAAGGCTCAGAAGTGAATACTAACAATTGTTATATTCATTAAGGCCAACATGAAAAAAATAAAATAAAAAAAGAAATTAAGATGAGGTATGGCTGGATGTACAGGGACATAAATACCACTCAGTGTTTAACCAGAGCTCATGTTATCTGGTGTAAAAATCCAATAAACCTCACTCTTTAAAGGCAAGTTATTTACAGTGTTTTTCCTCCCTTAGGGGATACATTTACAAGCTGCATGCCAATAATTCTAGGCAGGAAACATTGTGATTACATCTGAAAATAGTGTTCAGCAACAGATGAATTAGCTGTCCCCTTTGCTGGCAGATAACTCTGTTTGTGTTCCCATAGCTATTGTTTTAGTTAAAAAGTAATTTTTAACAGTTTATCAGGGATTAGATTAACGCAATGTCACAGAGATAGAATAATTTTGCTGGAAGGGATCTCTGGATGTGGTATGGTTCAATCTACATCTCAAAGCTAGTCTAGTTTGAAAGTTAGATCCACAGACATCCAAATATCAGAGCTTCAGGCGTTCTGAGCATCTGTCAAAGACCTATAACTGTCATCAGGTCAAACTGCAGTTTTAAGACTCGTTTTTATAAAATCTTCTGTGGTTTGGTATCCAATCAGCCTTCACTAAAGGATGTGGAGAAGTGATTGTAGAGGGCACTGCTACTGCAAGGCCTGAACTTACACCTCTGGCTAAGTCTTTCAATGATTTTGAGTTTCCAGATTTGTTTCTGGAATGTGTTTCTGATTGGTACTTAGCAAAAGGAAACATTTTTATCACAAGTCCTAAATAGCAGCCTGTGAATAAGATCATGAAATCTAGAGTGAATATTGGTCGGAGTCTTGAGGGAACCTTTCTCTACTGAATTTGGGTTTGATATCATTCTTAGCCTGCAAAGCTGAAGGATGAGATAATGATGCCGAAGGTGCCACTAAACAAAAGTGGTTTACGTTATTCACACTCCTAATGAGAAATGCACATGTAGGCAGCCTGAGAATCACCAGAGACCAACTACATGACTTCAGCTGCTTTCATTATCCTCATATCCAGTTTCCAACTGTGCCACAGGTGCAGTTGGCAATAAAGCAAGTATGAAGGCACATTGTGAGAGTTTTGAGCTAATACAACAGCAGAATTTCATCTCTCCTTTTGTAGGCCCTGGTGCAGAGTAGTTGTTCCCAAAATGAAAGTTAGATTGTGGTAGAAGCTAATATCAGAGTAATGGGATATGAGAGACTTATATGGCAAGGTTTTGGTAGTGCGTGTGGGAATTCTGTGAGAAGTGACCAGAGGCTGCCCCCGTGGTGGATGCAGCTGGTTCCAGCTGGCTCCAAAATAGATCCACCACTGGCCGAAGCCTACTTCTTCAGCAAAACTGGTGGTACCTCTGTGACAAAATATTTTTTTAAAAAGTGAAAATCACTGTGTAGCAGCTGTGAGAAAGAGGAGTGAGAAAAAATGTGAGAGAAACAACCCTGCTTTTTCACCTTATTTTCTCCTGCTGTCCTGTTGAGGAGGAGTAATGAGAGAGTGGCTAGGTGGGAATCTGGCAGCCAACCAAGGTCAAACTCACCACAGAGACTCTGAAATAAATTTCATGAACAAATAGCAGACCACTGGCATAGATTAATGTGACGTTATTCCTGCTGTCTTCAGAATCAGCCCCTTACTGACCTCAAAAATAATATGACAAAAATGTCATGAAATGACAGTCCCTTTGAAGTCTCCATCACCTCAGCTGGTGCCAGGTACTGTGATTTTAAGGCTATCATCCCTAGCTGTTGGATACTTGCTCCATAGTTTAGATACAGGAAATGGCACATGCAGGGTTTAAACTCTTTTTGATATATAGTAAAAGAAGTTAATATAAAAAAGCACCACTGAAATTCAGGATTTTATGGTTTGTTTGGGATAAATTGAAAGCATCACACATGGAACACTTGAGAGAAAATAGTCGTTTTTCCTCAGCCTTTCCATTTTCCTGGAAGTCAGGAATACTGAAGAATTCTACACTTTCAAGAAGTGACTTTTTTTTTTCATTTACAAAGACAAGTCCTGTTCAAGTATCATGTGAAATTCTTGCTTAGTTCCTTTTTCTAATCTTAGTTCCTCTTTTTAGTCTTTGTTCCTCTTGCCTTTGGTGATGGCATATCTGCCAGAAAGAATAAAATGGAATTATTTAGAAATGTGAGGGAATTGCCTACAAATATATAAAGAAGGTATCTGTTTTGTGTGATCACACAGTAAAAATACAATGCCTCAAACCCCTTACTTACCTAAGAGTACCTTATTTGCAGGACTAATCTTCCTGATTTACACAGTGTCACAGCATGAAGAAGGAAGACCCAGGAGAGGTGCTTTTGTAGGATCGGGCCCTCAAGTGACCCTGGTGATTGCTTTCTCCTTTGGCAGCAAACTTTTGTGAAAACAAATTGCCCAATCTACAATTTGTCCCTATAGTGTTCCACTGTTTACGGATCATTTACAACACTCTTGTGAGCACCTTGCTAAAAGTACTTTGAAATATCAAAACGGACATTATTTGTGTAATGAGGTTTGGGGTTTAATAGTTTCATTCACACATGAGGAATTGCAGGCATTCCTGATAGGCATCTATTAAACAAAATGGTTTGCAACCTCTGCTTGAGGGGAGAAAAGCCTTTGTGTTACTGCTCTGGCCTGAGATTAAATAGGGTTTATGTCTGAGCAAGAAAAAGCAGTACATTTTTACTACAACATTTTTGTTAGGGTGATGACTGAAGTGGGAAATAATCCATGCTGCTGTCAAAAAGAAGGAAGGGGTTGGGAGAAATGTTGCAAGAACATGGGAGCCTAACTCCCAAAAGTATGCACGCAGGCTCAATTTCCAACTTTATTAGTCTTCTTAAAGTTGCAGGTGTGTGCCCAGGAGAATTTTCTGAAATCCTACCTTTCCCATCTTATTCTAGCGGCCAAAGAAATTCCAGTCTTAGGCCAATTGTGCCACCAATGGCACTCATCAAGATGGGACAAGCAAAACTGTCCCTTTCAGGTACAGCAAGCCATTTACTTGTCTTTAATATAAACCTCTTCACTATGTCTGTTCTAGTTAATTAAATAGCTTGAAGGAACACTCAAGTGTTCTGAAGTTTCATTCCACCGACAGTGAAATTGTGATTAACTTTGGCGTGATTTTAATGTGGGCTGGCCTGTACATTTTTAGGCCTTAGTACAAGCTTGAGATCATTCCCAACAGGCAGTTTGGATGTGGCTGCTCTCACTTGGAGGCTAAGAGAGTTTAACAGGACAAACATTGGCCATTCTGTTTCACTCAAATTTAGTGCCAGAGGAAAATTCTGATCAAATTTATCTTAATTCATTGTCTGATGGCTTGCTGGCCCAGTTTAGCACGTAAACTCTTAATACTGGCACTTGGTACCATACCTTAAGAGACTATTGACCTGATTCAAGTGTCCACCCCGGGGTATCTACTGCAATTTGAGATGCTTTAGAGTACCATGCGTGGCTTCTACTTTCCAGAAGGGCATAGAGCTTTCCAGAAGGGTTCTGTATTATATTTGCCAATCCCATCTGGAGGTTTCTGACATCTCAGAGGGTGCTAGACCTCTTTGTACAGAAAACTGAATTTCAACTCTGGTGAAAAATCATTAACTATAATGGAAATTTACAGCTTGACTTACACCTTAAACACATGAAACTATTGTAATTTGCTCTGGTTTATTTTCCCCCACCTCAGATGCCACTGCACAGGTCCTATGACATATCTCCCTAGCTCCTTAACTCTCAAATATATATGACATTTCACATGGCTTTACATACCAATGTTTAGGCAATTCCCTATATTGATATGCTTGTGCAGTAGGTATTTTGACCTAAAGTGGCATTTTACCCTCAGTGACTGTTAATCAGAGAGTCTGTCCTGAAGGAGATACTAAAAAATCATTGCAGTGAAAAGATATGACCATGTCCATACTAATAAATTAAAAATGGCCAGGTCAATGGCTTGGGTCAACTAGCACTTTATCGAGTAATGCCTGAGGACAGTCAGGAGTTAGTTCAGGTCATGGACTACTGGAACTAGGCTCTGAGGACAGGGCCTCACTGTTTTGAGTAAAAGGAATGTTTTATAGTGTCGACATGAAAGCTGCTGTGCTAAATGATCTCAGTGCCAGAGAGTGTACTTTATTCTTTATTTACCAGTTTGGGTGCTTTCTGTGTGAAGTTAAGTTGCAATTTTGTGTCACGGTGAAAGTGATCTCACAGCTTGGTCTCTCCCTGCCACAGGATGGTCTCATTGCCTTTCTCTTCACGCCCCTGAGTAACTTTCATTTTCTCCTCCTCCACCACACCAGTACTGGGGCTTGTCTGATCCCTCCAAGAAGCAGTTCAGAGAAAGCTTTATATTTTTCTACTGTATTTATTTTATGGGTTACCTGCAGGTTTCGTGCCCACGGGGATCACGCTTATGCAAGTGCTTTCACAAAGTAAATGACTCATGGGTGCATTGGGCCACAGAAGGGAAAGGGAAAAGCAGTATGGCTAGGAGACAATAAATCACCATATCCTTTATCTGTACTGTCACAGTGCAGCCTGAAGGGTGCAGATATCCTAGAAGCTTGTGTCAACTCAAAAATGGTAGTGCAGTGGGGAAGTCGCTGAAGCCACTGAAGCCCCGTCCCCTCCTTCTGCCTCAGCGGTGGGAGCTTTCAGTGGTGTTTTTTAGCCTCACCATACAGTGAGCCAGGTCAAGCGTCTGTCTGCTGGTAACTCACCCTGTCTGGTGGGTTAGTCTCAGCCCCCTTCCCCAGCCACTCTCTCCCTTCTCCTTCTCAATAGCAAAGGGGGAGAAAACAGGATGGAACTGCTCATGAGTTCAGATAAAGACCCAGAGATCACTCACCAAATCCAATCACAGGTAAAACAGACTTAACCTGGGGAACGTAATTTAATTATTTTTTTTTTCAAATAGAAAAGAGATTTGGATGGTAAGAAACAAGAACTAAAATACATATCCCCTTTTCCCCAGGCCCTGTTTGAAGGGACACTCTTTGCTGGTAGTAGTACCTGAGTCCATCTGGCTGGGAGATGGCATCCTTCTCAGACGAGGCCATGCCACAGAACCCTGTTGAGGTTCTTTTGTATGGACTGTGTACTTGTCTTCAGATTTTTTTCTATGACAGACTTTGAAAGATGCACTTTTTCACCTGATTTGGAAGAAAAAGCTTTGAAACCTTATATTTTGAAGTCATTTCCTGCCCATCTGTAACCTAAATACCTAGAGCTGTCCCTAAAACAATGTATGGCGTAGAAAAGATGAAAAGTTTTTATTAAGCCCAGATGAGTAAGCTGTCTTTCTTATCCCCTTTCTAGAGGATGAGCTGTTACGGTTGCATTTATTTAAATAACCATCTCAAAGACTTTAAAACCCTGAGACGAGGGATACTCGTGTGAAGAATCTTCACATCTAGAGGTAATCCTTTGTGGAAGTATCATACCTTTAAACAGAAAGAGTAAATCCAGGCAGTCCCACATGTGTGAGGGAAGCAGTTACAGGGAGTTATCAGGAGCTACAAAGTGGTTCTATAACAAATAAGTAGCTAAAACAATGGGATAGCAAGCAGATGTCTACGATATTTGGGGAGGGAGTGGGAAGGGTGTCTGAGACTACAGATATTAAAGGCTTTTTCTATTAATGTCTTTGTATTTGAAATATTTAATTTATAACTTAAAAATCACATAAAATCAAATTTTTTTTGTTAGCCCAGACTATCTTTTCACTACAGAAAACTCCCTGTACAGACTTCCTGTTATCCATTGCGACTAAATCGATCCTACAAAGTTCTTACATACTCTAAAAGTTGAGTTTTCAGTGTGTCGTGTCATTCACTCAAAAGTTCTCAGCAATTTTGCCCTTAATCTCTCAAGCCTCCACTTTGCAGCACATTGCTCGGTGCAGAGGGAAAGCTGCTAATTCACAGACGCACATGTATAACCTTTAAACCAAAGCGTTAATTGAATAAAATGACTGTGGGGAGCTAGTATGCACCAAATTGATCCCTCATTGAATTAATTCTACTTCATAAATAACATCTAGTCTTAAAGGGGGATAAAAATGACAAGGGCAGTAAACCTAGATAATACCTTCAATTTAAACTCTCCTAATACCTACCTGTTGTGTAAAAGTCAATTAGTCATCGTCAGACATATTTTCTCAAAATATTCCCCTTGGAAAATATATTTAAAGGATAACAGTGATTGGCAAGTGGTATCAACAGATGGATGTTATTTTTCAAAAGCAGTACTTGTAAGTACTGTGGGAAAGAGCTTGATGAATACCATACGTCAACATTTTATAATGAATTTCATACAGAAGTGGATTCACGGATTCACGGATTTGACAGAGTTGGAAAGGACCTCTAGAGATCATAGAGAAAAGATCTTTACTCACAATATTTCAGGAAAAGAGTGGAGTTAGTTATCTTTTTTCCCCATTTTTTTCTTCCCTTCTTTTCTATTTATTAAATCTTATTTTATTGTTGAGAATAAACATGTTGAAGAACCTATGCACACACAAATTTTGTCCCAGTTACACTAGAAAAGTAGAAATTTAATATTATTTTCATTTGAATAAAGAATATTTTCAGTTTAACATTTAGTGTCTGCAGCTCAGAATTAAACTCAATTTCATCCGTCTGTAATGTTTTGATGCACAAACAGCAGACAGTATCCGCATAAGGTCCAGGTCTCTCCCTTTTACAGTTTAAGACAACATCTTTCCTGATCAGCTGCTTAAATATCTTCATCTGATATCTGAAGACAGATCTGCATCTGTCTATAGATTGTTGGTTTTTAGTCACTTTATGATTGAGCACTTACTGAGAATGTATGAGTCAAACCTAAGTTTGATTTCTTTCTCTTCCTGCTTCAAACACATGTATATTTTCTTGACAGTGAACTAAGCATCAGGTTAGGTCCTGCTCCTCTCTAGAGGACAGAAGGAAGATGCCCGTTAATCATTTTACCAAAGGAAGGACACTGTAGGAAATGTCATGAGATCAGGATATAATTTATAAGGGAGCATGAAAGAACCGCAGTGATTAGAGCACTTTTACCCTCTCTCATTCAAAAGAAGGGAAACATGATTTTGACTTTACTTACCAGATCTCTTCCAGTTGTAATGGGAACCTAAATAGTTAGATCAGATATTGCCTGTTTAACAGGCCAGAGGAGAGACAGAAGTTGCCTCCATTCTGTGTACAAGGAGAAGGAGGACACATATTTCCAGCCCATACATAGGCGGCCCATAGAAAAGTTTGGGAAAATGTTTGGTTACCCTAATACTGTAGTTTATCCTAGAATACAATTAAAAAATCAAGTTGTTTTGGCTTTTTTTTTTAATGCTCTCTTCAGTTTAACGAATTAATTTAATTTTCAAGCACATTCTTTTAATTTGAGAATTTTGTTTTAACAAAAACTGTGTAGCATAAAACATCAGGACCTAAATTTCTCACCTTGTGTCTCCTTTGTGAGCTATGGGATTGCATACAATTAGGAAACAGAATTGAAATACCTCCATTAACATGGTATTGGTTTTTTAAAATCCATTTTTGTCATCAGCAGTTTTTATTTATCATATTGGATTACAGCCCAGACACTCAAAGGTCTTTGAGTATTCAATGCCCAAAATTTCACGGCAAATAGTTGCTTTCAATAACATTGAAATCCCTTTTGAAAAACACAGGCTTCGTTCCTGCCAGAGCCAGGTCTCTGGAGGACAGCAAGAATCCCAGAGCTCAACAAGCTTTGCATCCGCTCTGCAAGGTTTTGTTGTTTCAGAGCAATAACCTTAGCTTTATCACAGCTCCTTTAGGAAGTGCTTTCCAGACATACACTCTTCTGGGTGCCAACTGGCTTCCACTCTTCATTATTCTGCTGCTATGGAGTAAAAATGCAATCAATCCATTCTTAAAGGGTCCCATTTTGACACAAGCTCGTAGAGTTTCATTTGACTGAATCCATTTCCTTTTTGTTTTCTTCATATGGAGTGTGGTAAAATTGAGTGTCTGTTTGGTCTAGGGAGCTGAGGAAATCTCTTCAAGTACTTCCACTGTTCATGCAGATAAAAGGGTCTATTTTTTTTTTAACAAGACTGGAAAACTCTGCCTGATGGCAAAGTACCAGGGGTGACCCTCAGACACTGGTTTATGAAGAAGGAAGCATGTTCTTCTATTACATGCAGACTGGCTTTCTGATAGTATGAATGACAGGCTACAGCTTCTCTTTATCTTCTACAGTCACTGAACTCTCTTCCTCAAAGAACTTACTAAAAATGTTGACCAGTGTCTCTAAACTGGTATATGCCACCCAAATTGTCATGGATGGTCCCACTTCTCAAACATAACTGTGCATGGATCACCAGGGCTTTGGTATCACTGGTATTTCTCAAACCTTTACTCTTCAGTGGTGGCACATCAAGGGTGTTGACTCAGTCAGTCACTCTTAATTTTATTGAGTGCAAAGGTGACACGTAGTATGTTACTCACAGCCTACAATTTTGCATGCTGTGTCACATCTGTTCATAGTAGCCAGGAACTATTATTTCCAAGGGAAATCACAACAGCAAAAACCCAACATCTCCCATGTTCTTGCTCTACTCTTCAGAGCTTTATCATTTTCTAATAACATGGAGGATGGCACACCATGACATTTTCTAAAAGCCACAGGGAAACAAGTTCTCATCAGTCAATGACATTCCCTCTCCTGGTTCTTTTCTGACCCCATATATATTTTTTCTCACACACATACAAAGATCTTGAAATATAAGTCAGAAATTTCCCAAAGCAGAGAATAGGAATCACTACAATCCTGCATTTTTAGACATGGTTACAAAATTAGTTACTTCAGCTTGGATTGGACTCCATGAATTACTTCTGGGCTTTTTATAGCAAAGGAGTAGTAAGAAGTGTGCACTTGACCCCAGACACTTTACAGTTTAAGATCGTGACTGAGGAATCCTTCAGCCAGCTTTTTGGTGGGTTTTTTTGGTATTTTTTCTTATTTATTTTATATTTTTTTACTATTTTGTATCATTTTTTTTTAACTCATTGGCTCCGGGTTTTTACAGTTCCTTTTAATCCTCACAATATTTCAATCTCTGCCCTTTAAGGCCCTCTTGATCTTTTGTTCATGCAGAGTAGCTTCATTTCAGTCTGCTTGTCAGTTCACTCATGGATCTTTTCCTCCAGAGACTGGACTCCCATCTGCATCTCTGGACCACGGTCTCCTTCAATGTGTCCTTCTCTGCCTTGTTAACCATCTGGATCCAGACGTCAGATATGTACTGTGTTTCCATTCCTTCTGAAAGCTCCTTAAAGAACTCTGCATTAAACCCAAACCAAGCTACTGCCAAGTGGCTCAGCTAACCTTGTTATTAATGGCCAGACCTTCAGCTGGTGTAACTCCAGCAACATGAATGAAGCTAAACTAATTGGCACCATCTGATAATCTGGCCTGTTGTATCTTAGACAGAAAAGCAAGCTGTTTGCCACTTTTCAATGTGTTTCACTCCTTCAAGACATGAGTGACTTAACAACTTGTGAAACACCTGTAGACTTGTCAGCATCCTCTACTCTTTGTGCATTATATATTGGCAACTCTGTCCTTAACTTTACCTCAACAAGAGGGACACACAAGGGAAGACATTTCAGTGACTACTACACTTGTGCTTCTCCATCAAGGGATGATAAGACAGACTTACTGGAAAGTTGGAATAAATCCCTTTGTTACCACACTTTCTATGATCTAAAACATTTTGGAACTTAATGTTTATGATGATTAATTTTAACAGAATGGTGCTGGGCCTTCGTAGAAATTTCATGTTGAATGTCTTCATTCCCTGTCGAAGTGTTAAAATTCTGATTTTTTCAGAATGACTGAAAGAAAGCAGTAGTGGAGACTCTATGGGAGGCTATTGATCCCGTCACTAGATTAGTCTACATAATAATCAAAACTATTTCTGGAAATCAGTGATCCGGGAGAAGAGTTATTAGAAACAAAATAAGGTTAAAATTTTCAAGGCTCTCCAAGCAATGAATATTAACAATGGAAATCTTGCTATTTAACTATAAGTTTCCAAAAATATAATCTAAGCCAGAACAGGCTGAAATACCCTCTAAACATTCTTGTTTTCCTCATTGACTGGATAATTTAAATAGAGATTGAAATGACTTAAGGTACCTAGAAGATTAGCGTAGACTAATTATCGAATTTTTAGATGGTCAAACTTACTGGGCATGAAAATGAAGTCAAAGTTTTTGTATCCAAACTGGTAATAGACAGCTAGATCAGAAGTTCATTCCTTAGGTGGATTGAAATCCTTCTTATACTTTATAGCCTGGTTTTTGTGTTGTTTTTTTTTCTTTCAGTTTTTAAAAAAATATTTATCAACACTCCAAACAATCAAGATGCTCCTGAATTTTCATCCTGAATCCCCTCATAAAAAAGGCT
Organism: Xenus cinereus; assembly: GCA_025774025.1. Lineage (NCBI taxonomy): Eukaryota > Metazoa > Chordata > Aves > Charadriiformes > Scolopacidae > Xenus > Xenus cinereus. The sequence continues at coordinate 153,706,296 of JAOXJK010000012.1, read as the reverse complement.
TTAAGCTCTTCCACATCCTTCACCTAGCACCCTGGCATCTAGCTTTTATTGCAATTGAGACATTGTAGCTTCATCAAAAACATTTTTTTGCATTATAGTCTTGCATTTTATCAGCAATAAAGCTGTCCATTAAAGAAAATTGGTCCATATTTAGAAAATATCTGCATATTTATAGAGTTACTAAAGGAAGGACTGGCAAGATAGTGTTATTGGGATGGAGAAGACAGCTTACTGATACTGCAAGGACCTGCATCCAGTATCATTTTGCCAGTAGATAAAATCATGGTCCACATGGCTCACTGAGCAGCATATTATATTCCAGATTGAGAATGCAAAAGGCAAAGTCAGAAGCGCCACATTTTCCTCTTTTGGCAAGATGAATATCCGCTTGCTTGTTCTGTGTGGAACCATAGTCACCTGCCTAACCAAAGATTCAGAAGCAGATTACAATGTTCATACCCAGTCTTAGTTTAGCACTGTATCCATAATTTCATCTGCTGTATTCTGAAGCAGAAATTCTGCATTTTCCAAAAGTATCATTGGTCAATGATTTAGATGGATGAGGAGATTATTTTTTCAGGTGAGTTTATCAATCTCTTATTACAGTACAGATAGAAGGAGGTTGTTTGCAATGAGAGGAGAGTTACGATGTTAAGATATCTTTCCCTTTAAGGAACTGGCACTGAAACCTATGCTTTAAAACCAGTTGATGAGAGAAGGCATGTGAGATATGCCCAGACACCATTCTCCCTCATGGACTCTTTCTTTTGATGTTTGTTAACTTGCCTGTTATATTAATGACTCTTTGTGGTTCTCGGCTGTAAATCAAAGTTCTCCTTAATCACCACCTAAGAACACCCCAGAGAGTTTCCCTGATGTGTGATGACAAGCAGCAGTTTATCCAAAGCTGCAGATCACCCTCATGTACATTGTGGCACCTAAGAGATTTGCAAGTAAGGAACACACAAAGTAAAACTTAAAAGTTATCCGTAAGAACTGGCGGTGAATCAAAATCATTTTAAAATCAGCAGAGTGTTGTGGTAAGTTCAGCCAGCCTTTGATCAGGTTCCTAAAAAAAAAAGGCAAGATGATGTGTTAATGTTTGAACATTGTTTTGACATGTGTTGGCTAATTGTAAGGAACAGATTCATTGTAATATTATTGTAGGTAAGTGCTTTCAGTGATCATCAGTATTGCCTCTATGTTGGGTTTTTTTACATGGAATCATTACTGACTAGTTGTCATTGGATATGATAAGATGTGGATTCTCTTCTTGGCTCTATCTCTGGCCTCATGGAAAAATCCTTTAACCATTCTGTGCCTCAATATCCCAATTCATGAAACGGGATAACCAATGGTGACTACTTTGACATATTTATTAAAAGCACTGCGAAGAAGCAAGTCCATACCATTAAACTGATGGGGAAATCTGCTCAAAAAATCACAATAGATGTCTTTAAAAATCCTACATACATTATTTATTTCATTCTGTAGCCAGAAGACAAAACAAGCAGGCAGTTATTTCTTATTATTGAGGATGAAATTACTCAGCTGAATCATGTGCTAAATTCTCCTTGACAACTGGTTGATGAGACTTCCAGTTCTCCGACAAACGTAACAATATTTGCCTGGTTTTTATCTGCCTTCAGAAAAACAGGGAATGGAATAGCCCAGAGAAGTTGGTGACACTGGACAATGAGTGCCAAATAACACGACGGTATGTGTGTATGTATACGAATTCAATACTCTGGAAACGTGTTTCAGCATATTAGCTGATAAGAAATGTCAGTGGTCAGTGTAACCCAAAATTGCATGAGGTTCATTAAAACCCTCATCACCAGCAGATATAGAGCATCAAAGTCCTCTGTGTCGGCTTGTTCTCTCTTTCAGTATTGCACAGCTGAGAGACAATAACGCTGGTAAAAATAAGGTAGAACCAGGCTCTGAACACAAGATAAATTCTCCTTGTTTTCAGAGATGAATCCTATGAATCATCTGAGATCCATATAGCTCCTAAGTAAACAAAGCCTGTGTTTATTTGCAACTTGGTCCAAGTTTACCACAAAGATTGTGAAAATCGGATAAACTTCAGGTAACAATAGGAAAGGTCGGTATCTTTCACACTCCACATAGTACCTATCTATGGATTAGCAGGAATAGATTATTATACTGGAGAACTAAGAGTGATGGGAAATGCATAATCAGTGTCCAAATATCTTCAAAGACAAATGCTCAGACAGTTTTCAAGCAGATTCTGATTTGGTTACTCACACATATATTCATGCTTGATTCTATATCTGTTTTACTAATTGAGGACTACAAATACCTCACTATGGGTGGGTATGTTTCAGTCTCTGTAAACCTGGAAAGCAAGATCCTCTGTTTGGTTTTTTTTGGGTTTTTGGTTTGTTTTTTTTTTCTGTCTGTCCTAGTTATTTTATATGCCTATTTTTGTAATATTTAAGTGGGGAAAAAAAAAATATCCATGCTC
>JAOXJK010000012.1:153682241-153697395 GCA_025774025.1 Xenus cinereus | reverse complement strand
TTAGTCATATTTGCATAGTTTCTTAGGGCCTCTCATTTGAGAACTTATAACATCTTGCAGAGGAATGGCAGTCTCTCCAAATGAGACAAATGGATGGCAACTCACTGCTGGAAAATACCTGATAACAACGTATAGGATTTTATTAACAACCTGTTGATGTCCACCTGGATCAGGAAGCAGAGTTCAGACAAGTGTCCAGATGGTAGAAAGGATAAAACAGGTTATTCAACCTGTTTGAAAGGCATGGAAAATATTACTTTCAAGCAAAAGGCATTAGCTCACTTGATCAGGATGACACTGGGAAATTTTATTTGTTGTTTTCTTTTTCAGGTGATACATGTGAAATAGAAAGCATCAGGTAATGAAGAAACTTGAACAAATTGCTTTCCTTTTCAGCACATGTGCTGGTGTCAGCCCCAGACAATGAAACAAGCAGATTCTGATGAAGAAAGCAAAAGTGTTGATCCTAATTAGAACAGACAAAGGCATTTTTCATCCTGGATCCCTTGTTTAAAGGTTGACTCTTGGCAGGCATGTGATAACTCAGTGCACTAACAGCACTGGTTACCAGGGCATCCATCACACGGGGGATGTGCAGCAAGTTCAGAATCAGACTTCATGCCTGGAACTGAAACGCCTGCCAGAAGCAGATAGGTCATTCTCTTCAAATGATGACAGAATAATTGCCTCCCAATGGAAGGCTAAAATCTGCTGGCAGACCTTTCGGGGGTTCTGCAGCTATTGCTTATCTGCCTGATTATTGCTGAACTTCAGGAGACCTTAACAGGTTACCCAGGAGTCTTCAGCATGACACTAAACCCAGAAAGTAAGCAATGTTGGAACTTGGATCAAAGATTGAAACTTAGAACCAGGAGCCCAAAATGTAAATGAAAAAATCCAAATGTACAAACAAAGACTTTTGTGGGCATTTTCGAATATTTTTCAAAAATCAAGCACAGGATCTTCCTAAGAAATAATGTAAGTCATACATGTGAAGCAAACCTTTTTATTTTACTTGCTCTTGGAGTGTCTCACATGAGCAACCACCAGCCTTGTGTCATTGGTTTTAAAGTGGTATAAGAGACAAATGCAAAAGACATTCAAAATGAGAGAACATTCATCAAAAATTTAGTTGAATGACTGCCAAGTAGCATTGGGATGATTCCAAATGTAAATGTTCTTTCTCACACTTTGTTTGTTTAAGGTCAGAGATATTCTAGTGGTAAGTTTAAATTAAATATTTTTTGTCGTGTTGGCTTCACTGGAGCACACAACAGTGACAGATTTTATGTCTGGAGTGGTTTCACAAGGGAAACCAATGAGGCAGTCCTGTTGTGCAGATGAGTGCTATAAAAAGCTGCTCTTGCAAGTGTAAATGTGGTACTGGATCTTGTCTTCACAGTTTGGCATCAAATGGATGATAATGCATTCTGATACCCAGGGTTAATATCTTCACATTTTTTAGGACAGTTTCTAAAGTGGAAAAGAAGTCCAGATAGAGAATCAAAAGATAAATCACAGAATCATAGAATCTTCATTTTTGGCAGGTCGTAGATATTTAAGGTTAAAATATTATGATGATGAAACTGATATTTTGGAGGCAATGCTTAAACTCAATGGCAGTTACTTCAAGGAGGAAAAAGAGCTTAAAGAGATGAAATTGTCCACCGGGGAAACAAACAGATGAGAATAGATTCAAATAAGTCACAGAGAAATTGCAAATTAAAATTTCTCTTTCATTTTCTCTGTATATACGTATGTATAAAGCAATGGGACTAAATGTCATCTCAGGGTGCTACATCATTACCTGATATAAATTATCTCAGCTTCACTGATTTCTGTAAGACTGTATACATGTATTATAAAGGGGGACATTAGCTGGTGATTTATTTTCATAGAAAGTCTATCATCAGTCCATCATACGTTCTTACAGTAACTCTTCTGAACTAAATTGCTGGATAATGCACATTTCAAGATATCAGTAGAGAAATGTTTTGAAAAGTTCAGTCAGCACCTAGCAAAAAACTAGAACAGAATGTGAGAAATAGTGTCAAGTATTTTGCCAACCAGAACTTTACACAGTGAGGAAAATGACAATGTGTATCTAATATTTTGAATACTCAATTGCACACAGCTTCGTTTCCAACTTTGTTCAAAACTATCCAGTGTAGAAAGAAGTGACTTTGGTTTATGACTTCCATACAGAGTGCTACTGGTATTCTTTTATTGCTGCTTCATGGCAATATCAGCTCCTCTTTTTTAAGTAATATTTCAAAGTGTTTCTGTTTAAGTGGTAAACTCGTAGGCCGCTGTGTTTATTCTCCAAGGTGTTCTTGGATGTGATTAATCAAAAAGAGACAGAATCTTTATTAACCCCATTTGCTGGAAAAATAAAATAAAATTGAAAAAAAAAAGTACTCATAGGACAAAATTAGTGCATTTCATCTTGGATTATAACACAGAACTCTTGATACAAAGTGTAGCAAATATGCAGTTCAAGATTTCAAGTCCCAGCTGCGTGGTGCATGACTCCAGCTCAAACATAATTCACAGCATCCCTATGGTACTGTTGAAACCAAAATCTTTGTGGGACACTTTTAGCTTAAGGGCAGTTTTGAACAGAATTCCTCCAGTCCCTGTTTCTTTATCTGGATAGACAGGCAAAGAGGGAGGGAAATGAGGCATTTATATCCCTTTTGGAGTTCCTGCTCTCCCCTCCACTTCTGATAAACATTTTCCAGGCTGACACTGCAACAGTGATGAAGCTGATGACTTCATTCCCAATCTGATCAGGAAAATGAATTTCTGTCCTCAGAAAAGATCAGTATTTGGAATAAGACATTAAAATTATTTAAGGGTTTTGTGTGTGTGTGTGTGTGTGTGTTGGGCTTTTTTGTGCAGAACTAAAAGAACTTCTTTTTCAAGAGGGAAAATGGAGTTTTTTGTAGCTCCTCAACTTCCTGCCAACTGAACACTCCTGTCAATTTCACCTCCTGACCTCTTGTCAATTTCATTTGCTGCCAGAAGGCAGAAAGTGACTCCGATGAGAATCTTCCAGGCAGGGCGCCAGAGCCAGACACTGGTCACCTGCTTTCTCTACCTCTCTAGTTCTCAGCATCCCCACCTGGACCAACCCTACTTCCAGTTCCCTAATTCCTCACATGAAGCGTCTTTGGCAATCTTACTTTCTTTTTTTCCATTTTTTTTTTTTTTCAGGTAGATAATATAAATGGAAACCATAATCACAATTTTTCATCAGAAAATCCTAAGGATTTCCTTCCCCTCCTCCCCTCCTCCCCCCAACCCCCTTCTTCCACCATAGAGGCTTTAGATATTTTTTTTTTTCTGAGAATCATTCTGCCATAAAATTGACTATCAGCTCTGTTTCTTTCTTCCTCCTATAATGCCTAAAATGGGGCTTAGCTGACTCCAGAACATGCAGGAATGATGCTTCCTAATGTACTCAGCATGGCTGCTTGTGTTGGAAATGAGATGAAAGCACTTGAATCATTTTCCTTTTCAAATGGCAGTCTAATTAACATATAGATCAGCTGGCTAACACTTCCATGAAACATGCACGGTGCTTGTTATTAAAATACAAGCACTCTTTGAACTTCAGCAGTCACTTGAAAATTTTTAATCTTCCGATTCTGCCTTTGTTTGTAATAGTTTAGATAAGAAATTGGACAGCCAGGGTGCTAAACCTAAGCAATCATTTGGACACTCTTAATGTCGTGGTTGTGCTTCTATTTGTTTAACAGCATATATTATGCATAAGGAATCCCAGGCCAAGGATTTATCTAAATTGAATGTGCTATAGCAGATGACAGCAAGAGGATTTCTTTCAAAATTAGCTTGTGTCTTTTTAGGCAGACTGAATTATCCCCAGGTCCCATGAAATCATCTTCAATAGTTTTCACTGGCTCCTCGCAGCAATGGTACCTTCTGCTGAGAAGAGCCAATCAGCTGGAATATGCTTTTGTTGCTGGACCTGAAAACTGCATGAGATTGGAGCACGATGCATGGAAAACAGGGGAAAAATCCTGAGGGTAGTGTTACTGCTCACAGACCTGCACAACCTGGATATAAAGACAGGGTGAGTTTAGTGCTTGGTTCATGGGGGGCGTGGGGGAGTGAATCTACATGAGCAAAAAACTGTTTAAGCCCATAAGTGTTACACCATAGGTAAGAAAAAATTGAGTCTTGGTTTGAAAGTGTTAAGTAACGTCTTTGTTTAGTAAAAAAAACCCCTGGTATAAAATGACCTTCTTTGCTCAATATTTATGATGATTGTTCAATTTACTTCTACATAAACAGAGACAACAGATAAGATGTTTGTAAAATTGAAAGTTTAAGTTCACTTTTTCCACATATCACTATATAGTCTCTGGACAAAATAAAAATATGAATTTTTTTTTTTGTTTAGTTGGTTTGGTTTGTTTTGGGGTTGGGTTTTTTTTTGGTAAGTGGTTTCAGCAATTTCAATGAGCAAATCACAACGTGTTAACAGAAAAAAATTATTTGGCTCTTTTTTTTTTTCTTTTGTGGATATGAAGAAGTTGACTAAAGTTAACTATGGACAGTTCCAGTGGACATATTTCAGAGCTCACCAGATATTCAAGGAATTTAACAATGTGCTTAATTTGAAGCCACTGGCATTTAGACATCTGGTAATATTGCTAAACCAAGCCCTTTAGAAGACTTTTTTTTTTCTTTTCTTTATAAACCAAACTTGACCTTGATTTTCAAACTTTATCTCTGGTACCAGTTTTGCTCATAGTTTGCCACAGACAGAATCACAAGGGAAAGCGAGGAATGAATGGCAGGTGCAAAACTAGAGGGACAGTTCATTTCACATGTCAGACTGGAGCCTTATTTGAAACTACAGCTCTTCAGATGATGAAAAACCTCTAGCAAGGGTTAAAATTCAGTCCAGGATTTTAAGATGCTTGCTTTTCCAGATAAATGTAAAAAGACCACTGAAAATATCCTTTCTGAATTTAATCACATTCCTATGTCAAAACTTATTTAGGTTTTGACACTGAATAGAGACTAAATTAAACAACAATAATTTATCTCTCACTTCTGCTAGTCTTCTAGGAGGTGTTCCAAAAGAATAGTCCATATACAACAGATAGACACTTAATATACCCTGACTATCTGGCTGTCTTTTTTCCCCTTAGGCTCACTCACCCTCACTGCTGCCTTTGCGTTGCCAGCAGCACAAGGACCAGCTGAAAGGTTGAGTCACTGCTTTTCACTCTGCAAATGCAGAAATCGCATTGTAACCAAGATGGTTAAGACATTCTCCATCAAGTAAAAACCAAGATGGACAGCACAAGCACAGAGAATGCCATATACTTTATAGATATATTTCAGTAATCACAAATATTTAATTGAGTCCAAGGGTTCACCCATTAGTACAGGAATGCTGCACCCTATTTTTCTGAAAATATCTTTACTATGTTTGAGTCCTGCTCACAGTATCTTCTGTCCGATATTAGAGGACAGATTGCTGCTTTTAAAATTGGGTTGCATGTTTCAAGCTGATAAGAGAATCTAAAACCAAATCTGTAAGAGCCAAAGACCAAAAGACCATGTACCTTCCTCCATTGAGAGATAAAAAAAAAATCCATGACAAACATTTGTACTTCCCAAATATAGACATTTAATTTACATTCCTTAGGCACTGCCTTCCAGTGCCTTTGTCATCAAAGAAAAGTTAGAATCAAACAAAGGACATTTCCAAGAACTAAAGTTAAACTCCTGTTTTAAATCTCCATCTGGTGGTTGTGAATATCACTGTTAAAAATGCCATCTGGAGATCAAAGAGACACCTGACAATTAAGACAAGGTGGCATAGTACCAGCTTGACATAACATGGTACTTGCAGTGGAAGCGAGTATTGCTGTAATTAAATACTAAATAAGGTTGATCTGTTTTTTAACTGATTGGTGGTGGATTGCCTTAGTGCAGATAATGCCAGATGAATTGTGGTATTGGATAAGGGTTATCATAAACTGTCCATAAAATATGTTAGGCTGGAAATTCAGAGTAGGTTCCAACAATCTGCAAAGAAGAGTTTTGGAATAGAATTTGTATAGGAATTATAGGAAACGGAAACCCTAATTAATTGTATGTGGAGCCTGAAGAATTTATGAGTATGAATAGATGATATGGTTCCTTGAGTTGGCAGGGAGTCTATTCAACAAATCATGAAATAAATCCTTGATGCAGGCTCCTCTGATAACAGCTGAATCATCTATATTCACTAGGTTTTGATTTCATCTTTGACTGAGCATTTATTAGCATTGGGATGAAGGATTAGTCTGGATCAACATTTCTTGTGATTATACTTTGAATTTGTCATAGACATGGTAGACTTTGTGCATACGTTGCAAATGAAGTATAAATATACGAATTTCATTAATTATTCTTCATTACTATTATTTCATTAGCAGCATTCTATGAAGCCATTGCATCCCAAAACACTATCTCAGCACTTTTTGGTGACTTATTTGTGGAGAATTTAAACAGTGGCCTTAAAGAATACCAGTCATGTAATACAGTAAGAATGATAGCAACCATAGCAATTAAACAGCGTCTTACTTCTCAACTTCATAGTTTCATTTCTGGTAAATCTTTCTAGCCAGTGGGAAGGTAAAGATTAGCTTGAGCAAATGTTCAGTGTTCTGAGAAGCTACCTTCTTTTCTACCTTCAGTCAGGGTTTATGATTAAATCTGAGTGTGTAGGTGATAGCTCACAGAATAAGTTAGCAAGTTACAGTGGATTGAGCTCTAGCAGCCTGACACTTAGCTCTTGATGCTTTTGTTTTACGAGATTATTACTGCATGAGATGCTTAGTACTGAGTAGTTTCAAGTAAATTAAACCAGAAGGTGAGAGGGACCATAATGTAACTGAAGCACTTCTTGTATGCCTTGCTTCAGAAGACTACATTTTCGGATTCTCCTGCCTGTGCTGCTTGGGGCTGACATCTTAGGAAAAAAGTATTTGAGCTGTAAGGGTTAACAAATGAACATCAAATAAAATGTATCATCCTTCTCTGGATTGGAGAAAAAAAAAAGTGTCATAAATCACTCTGAAAGAAGACAGACTTCAAAAAGTAATTGTGGCAAAAATGCATGGCTTAGATGGTCCTAACAGAGAAGGCTACATAGTACATTTATGGTTGATGCCACTCATAATTATTTTTTTTATGTGATTTATTTTCTACATGTCTGCATTTGTTTTTTCATGTTCATACTTAATAGATGTTAGGCAGTGAGACAAATGCACGCGAGTCTTCCTTTAAATGAAGGAAATATGATATAAACACAAATTAGGTTTTCTCTCCCCCAAACTTTTTTCCATAAAAAAATTCCTTCCATATGATCAGTCTATATTTCACAATCTGTATCAGATAAAAACTTTTTATTACTTCAATTTCTGTCAAAAGATGACTGGATTTTATCACAGTATCCTGAACTGTAAATCACAGCAATGGTAGGTTTAGCTGCAACAGTTGATCTTAATCCCCCTATTTGTATTATCCTCTAGGATACTATCCTAATAGTATATATAGGCTACTATCCTAATAGTAGGGAGGGCTAATTAGGGTATAAAACCACTTCTCAGCTTTCATGAAAACTGACTAACCCTGAGTTTGTTATGGTTGCATTATAAACACAGCTGTAGGGTGTGAAGGCTGAAAAAAGAGCACGTTCTATTTAACCAACACAGAGATTTAAAAAAAAAAATAAATAAGAAAAACACTGCTAAAATATTCTTCCTTTTTAGCCACCTTCAATATAACCTTCCTGTACTGATGTATCAAAACTCCTGGTATCTCTACTGAAATTATTCAGTGCAGTGTGTACCTTTAAATACAGAGTAGAACTGAGCTTTAAAACCACTACTTCTCCTCTGCCACTAGACGATCAGATCAACAATAATGTTCAGATTCTGATCTGTTGGGTGCTGGGAATATCCAAATCAAGTGGAAGGCAATAAAGCTGATGCTGCATTTTGGCCACCTTCTATTTTCATTTTGTCTCCAAGCTATTTTGAGGTGATTGGAGCTCTTAATTCTCCTGCCAAAATCTGTCAGTCCACTGCACATGTTACATATTGGAATGAGAAGACATCCTGTTGACCCTGGATACCCTCATTAATCCACAATAGGGTTGATACTACAGTTATGCATGCATATGTATATAAATGTTCTAAATATACATCTGCACATAGATAGACATATACAGCAGATTTTTAAAATTATCTACCCACAACAGGTTCTTCTGCCACCTCTGAACTTAAACCATTTCCAGTCCGAATCTCCACACATGCTTACATAATTTTTCTTCTGTTTGAATTCTCGTATTCCTTATTTTTCGATACACCTCTCATGATCTTCTTCTGCAGGTGTTTGATATTCTGGTTGATCTCTCTGTCCTTTCTTTCCCTCTGGATATTTACTGTCTGGTCCTTTTAACAGCCTCTTTTTTGAGTGTAGCATGAGCACATTTGCGTTTCACTGAAGTCAAGCTGTTTACACATTTGAAATGACATAACATAAATTCGTCAAGCCTTCATAATAATTACTGGTATCTCTGGTTATTTATGACTTCTTCAAGTTAGTAAACAAGCCTTGAATTTGACCTAATTGTTTTATGCTGGCACTGTCTTAATATAAGTAGCTTTTTGGTTGGCACAAAGAAAAATAAAGGTTTGTTAAACAGTCTGGTTCAGATTTAATCATGGGTATTTCTTGAAATAGAGCAGGAAGGATGTCCTTGTAGAGAAGAGGGTTCAGAAGCACTAAAACCCAATCTAATTCTCCTGTCACTCTGGTAGCTTTGTGCATGGTTTCTTATGTTCTTGCCAGTGATGCCTGAGTTCCTGTGTGAAGGGCAGGATGAACTGGGAGAGCAGGCTTTCCAGCTAAGCAGTGCCAAATGATGACACTTACTTAGTCCTTTTTATCTAGACTTTTCTTCCTCTCTTTCACCTCACCTAAATTCTTCCTGTGTCCTCATTTAGATGGCATCATAACTACTGGGTCTTGAGCACAGATTAAGTGTGTACTTCAGCAGCTGACCAGTGTTGAAATCCAGGTTGCCATCTCCTCATGTTTATCAGTATGTAAACAGATGCCTGGGAGACAGGACCAGGCATGTTCTTCTATGCTGCCGTCATACCTTGTGTGATCAGTCAATCCACCAGCAGTAGTAGAAGAGCTATGACTAGTCAAAATCTTTTACCCAGGCCCAAGGGAACAGAGACCAGCAGCTCTCTCAGATTTGCAACATGATCAAGAAAGTAACACAAAAAGGAACTGACAGTAGGAGGAAAAATGCATTTCCTTGACTGAGAGATCGTGGTGTGGACAGAGCAGCTAAACAGATGGGAGCTCCTCTGACCTTGCCGGCTCCAAATTTATCACTAGACATGTTTAATTAAAAGCACATCAGATTAAGTCGTTTTGTTATATGGGAAAATGTTGGAGTCCCTCAGGTGCAATCCCTGTTGGAAGAAACACAACAAGGACAAGCTTCTTCATTGCAGCAACAGAAATCAGCTACAAAAATAGTTTAAAGCACATCCTGCTGGGGAATTGGACAAGCTTGAGATAAGCAAGTGCATTGGCTTATGCTTTTTGATTTCTCTGGTCAGCAAGAAGACAGAGTAACTTACAATAGGTGTGAAACACCCAGTTGAGAAAAATTATGTTCATGTCATTCCTTTATTCCCCTATTTCTCTTATAACCTATGTTCCTCTTGTATCAACTATTTTTCCAGCTCCGTTTGCCCTCTCTGGGGCTGGCTGAGACTCATAATAATTGAAAGCCACATATGAGGAAGTTTTTGTAAACTGGGAAATAAAAAACCCAAGATATTAAGAAACAATACCCCAATAATACCACCTTACAGTATGTGCTCTTCAATGTGATCATCAAGAACACCAATTTCTCTTGAAGTATTAAAATGGATTTTAATTTAATCTTTAGAAATTAGGAACTATTCATTTAATGTGACACTGGACAATTTATTAAAAATTGCTATTAATGGGTTCTAATAGTAGAATTTACCATGTGTAAATTTCCCTTTAAAGTATTTTTAAATGGATGCAGTCCTTATGGTTAAAGCTATATAAGTATATAGGAAATAAACATGTGGGTTCTAAGGCACAGCTGAGAGATGATAACTGTTAGAGTAGTGCCAGAGTAAGCTAATCACTTCATATATGCTAAAGATATCTCTCTCTTTCCCAATACAAGCAAAAAAACCCCCAACCAACCAAAAAACCCCCAAAACACAAAAGCATAAACAGCAGAATCTACAAATTCCATGCAAAAGTGAGGCTGCCTATGGTAGAACTGTAACCAATGGAAAGAGGAATGCGCTATTGCAATTTCCTAACTGATCATCCTGATCATCAGGAAATCAAAAGTAATCAATTTTTTTAACAAATGCAGTTCCTACTCTTAATTGCAGCTCCTTCTACTAATGAAATGTTAATGTCAATAACACAGGGATATTGAGCCCACATAAAGTTCTAATGATACCTTCAATAAACCTTATACTTACATTGACAAATATACCTTGGGTTTTTTGATATCTAAAATGGTCTTAAATTATTAAAGAAGCTCACCGAATACATAAACATGAGACCACAGAGATTATTAATATTAAACATGAAATCTCTGTGAAGATGACATTAGGGATCTGATGCGAACTGACAAAAGCAAATGAATTTCAAGTTAAACTTGCTACCTTGTCCTTAATTCCCTTTGGGGTGTCTACCAGTAGTGTTGGAATTGATGTAAAGTGGCATGAATGTTTAGGGTGCCCATTGGTGTATTGGCAGAGGGCAGTGTCTTTGGGCTCTTTTCTTAGTCATGTGGAGGATTGCTCTGGTTCCCACAGATTTAATTCAGACCTTTAAACGTTATGAAGTTTTACATATTTTCTTAAAGCTCAGTCCAAACAATTAAAAATACAATGTGGCATAAAACTGCTTGTTTGATTTTGTGTTTTTGTTTGATTTCTTGTTTTTGTGTTTTGGGGTTTTTTGTTGTTGTTGTTTTGGGGTTTTTTTAATTTAATTATAATAATCTACCTTTTAATTTTTCATTCAGTTTTCCAGGTCTGGGCATCTTCAGAGTTTCAGCCCTTATCTTTAATTGTAAACAATGTTCTTCCCTTCCTCTTTCCCCTCAAAAACTGATCTCTAATGCTGAGGTGCTATTTTTATTTACTCAGTTAAAGATCTGAACATTTGTCTTCCCATTTCGCAATTTGATCTGGAGAACATGGATAAATGTCCTGAAGCAGACCTTAACAACAGACACAGGATTGTCCTTAGAACTCCCCCATAAGTAGAATGCTTAGGGGGCTGACCAACATATATTTTCTTCAGCTGTGGAGCTTCTTTAAGACATCTCCTACTCCCAGCCTCTTCTTTCTAATCTGGCTAACACTTCACTTTAGTGATGCAATACAATGGTTTGCCCTATCTGGTGAATTTTAGCACTTTACTGAACTCATTTGCTTCCCAAATAATTTCTGGTTTTCCACAATGGAGGTTATTTTGATGATGTATATGGTGTCCTCCTGCAGCAGCTACTTCAGCACAAGGTGAGAAGAAAGGAGCTGCGTTGTGGAGGACCCAAAACTCTTCCATAGAAACTCACTTGATGCGAAAATGAATTTTTCATGTCATGGAGCTGTGAATTTAAGAAGGTTCAGGCACCTAAGAGTACAGATGCATTGTAACACAACCTCACCGTGTCAACTGCTAGCTTGATAATATAATAGCCTTCCTCTATAAAGCAGTCAAGTAGATTTAAATTAAATTAGAAAAATCACCTCTGGAGGGGAAGAGAAAAGAGGATCGGGACTACCAAGTGCCAGAGTCTAGTCTGATGCAAATTAAAAGACTTAACATGATAAATCCCTAAGCAAATGGGCTTTTATAGCTGAACTACCACCAGTCCCTCCATTTTAACAGTGCTGCCAAGCCTTGCCATATGAAGATATAAAAGCGATCATCTGCTGTGTTTGGTCTAGGTTCAGCTCCCTCCTCTTTGCTTCATGGACCACATATAAACCATTTCAGAGACCAACTGACATCAGTAATTAGACCCTCCCTCGCAAGAACACACTGACAGGTACCTCAGGCAGTTCCAAGTCATTCCATTCAGATTTATGCACCCTCTGTCCTGAAAAAGCCTCAGTCCAACCTTCCCTCAACCTACCCAGAGGGAGCTAAAAGAAATTTCTCAAATAAGGTAAAATGCAGCTACAAGCAGAAATATAAAAAACCAAAATTTCAGAGTTTATCAGTGGCTTCCAGGAGAGTGAAACACCGTGGAAGTGAATTAGGGTCACACTTAAAAGCATTAAAAATGCAAATCTCGAAGTTTAAGCTAGGCAAAGTATTACAGAAAACATGATTTTTAGAGCACCTCTCTGTCTTCACAGTAAAACTCTCACATTAGTCACTTCTAATAAATCATTGAATCAAGCTATCTCTTCACAGCCACGCTGCCTGTGTCAAGCACAAGGGCACAGAAGTCAAATGTAATGAGAAATTTATGCCTGTTTCAGTTTCTGGGGATCCCTGAGCAGTCCAGCAGATCTCCATTTCTCCTTCTATACACTGAGAAAAGTAGTCATCCTTGCCTGATGGCTAGTAATCCCTATTAGCAGAAGCACACCAAGGAATGGATGCTAGGTGCTATGATTATCCCAGGTGAAATACTTGCTGACTGGAATATCTAATTTCTAGTGAAAAATAATAGGAAAAGCATTCTTAATATACTCATAGATATGTCAAGATACTCAAAAGAATCTCACATGACTGCCTAGTTGGTGCCTAAACCAACTACTCAGCTATGTGCCCCCAGAGCCACTCCTTCCAACATAATTCACCTCCCAGTGAAAACAGCAAGGCCAACTTACTGATCTTGCACAAAGCTGTCTTGCACAAAGCTAGACACTCCAGCTAAGAACCTGTTCTGAGCGCAAGTTTTTCTGAGTTCAGACATCAAATGGCCTGTCCACCTTACCAGGGAGAATAAGGTCCACACACATCTTGGAACACGAGCACACTGAGAACCCACTGCAAAAGCAGGAGTTCAACGTATAGTTTCAATCCTTTTCTAGCTCCTAATGAAGGGATAGCATTATTAAACTACTACTAGGCACCATGGAGGCACCTTCATGTCTAAACAAAGAGAAAAATTCTTTAGGCACATGAGGAGAAGATTAAGTCCAGCTCCTCAGAAAGCTCACAAATAGCTGCATCCATATATATTTGAACCCTTTTGCTGCAGCTCTTAATCACCTTTTCTTTTTCACGGGACAACTTGTATCAGAAGATCAATGAGATCTAGTACTACATGAGGTTAAATACCAGCTCTGTCTTCTGCGTGTTTTTTTTAGCTTGGCTTCCTCCTGAAGAGAATCACCTCTTTGGGTACTCCCTTGTGTCCTGCCTGGTTATATAATATGACTGAGGATTTGATTCCATTAGGAGTTCGGCATTAAGACATACAAAAAGTTTGAGGATATTCTGACAAGCCATTTTAAGTGAAAATCTTCTGTAGCACAGAAGCAGTATCTTAAATGCAAAGATTACTCTTGTAATTTCTGAAAGTCCTTCCATTGGCTCCAGTTGGCTCTAAATGCTATTCTCAATAGAAATCATTATTAGTGAGCTTGAATTCTCTGAATGAGGTGAGGCCCATGGATAGTGATATTGTCTTTTACTAGACCATATTACACAGCTGAGAAATATGGAAATAGCAAGCCTGGTTTTCTCCATGTAAACTTGGCCTCATTTCTGTTTTTAGGGCTAACCATGACTCCAATAATTTCAGGAAATTTAGCATGAAGTGCAGTGAAAGTAACAGGCTATTGCTCAGTCAATTACCTATCAGTTTGGAGGGATTTAAGATGTGTACAGTTTAAAGGTACTACTCTAGAAAGAAATTTTTCATACTAGCTCACAAACTGTCCAGCTCCATGAAGATCAAGTAATTGTCTAAAAATCATTTTACCATGACCTTTTCTTGCTATTGTTGCTGCAGGTGAAAAGTACATCTCTGTCATCTCAAAGGACTGGAGAGACTAGAAGGTTATCTAAATAGAAAAGGTAGCACGAAGCTGCCCAGCTGTCAAATCCACAGTAGCTCCCAAATTCTTCACAGTTAGCAGTACATCTACAAAATGATTTATCTGTCCTAGGACAGAATGACTCATGTCTCAGAAGTGACTATTTCTCTACTTTGACTATAGATGAGTGAATAGCTTAGACTAGACATCTACTTTTAGATAGCTAGTTAGAGCAGGTGAATTCTGTTCTAAACCAATAAAAAAAAATTTAGAGGGATTTCCATTAGTTCTGAGGACATTCTCCTATATTGGAGTGTTTTGGATGCTTTCTAAGCCCTCATGAGCAACATAATTTAATATTTTTTCTTGTGGTAAACATCTAGACATATTCTCTTCTTTTATCACTCTTTACAACTACCTGAAAGGAAGTTGTAGCAAGGTGGGACTTGGTCTCTTCTCCCAAATAACAAGCAATAGGACAAGAGGAAGTGGCCTCAAGTTGTACCAAGCGAAGTTTAGATTGGATATTAGGAAAAATTTCTTCATCAAAGGGGTTATTAAGCATTGGAACAGGCTGCCTAGGGAAGTGGTTGAGTCTCCATCCTTGAAAGTATTTAAAAGACCTGTGGATGTGATGCTGAGGGACATGGTTTAGTGGTGGACTTGGCAGTGCTAAGTTAACAGTTGGACTTGATGATCTTAAAGGTCTTTTCTAACCTAAGCAATTCTATGTTTCTGTGATTCAGTTTCCTATCTAGAAGACAAAAATAACAGATTCTTGTCCTCCCAGGAGTAGTGAGCACAAAGCCATTAAGGATGGTAAGACTCTTTAGCATAAGTAGTTTGAAGGTGCAAGTCGTGTCCAAAGTTGTGCTCTGAAATCCAGGAGAAATAAGCATGAGTGCAAAAGCATTTATGCTTTGGTCATAGGCTAGGTGGCTGAAGAACGCGGACAAATCCCAGGACAAATCACATCATAGCCCAAAGACTATGAAGCATTTTGGCAGCATTAAGTATGACTGAAGCGAGTATTTAGG
>JAOXJK010000012.1:153655227-153678469 GCA_025774025.1 Xenus cinereus | reverse complement strand
TTACAGCTGACACAGTGCATCTTTTGCCAAATATATAAGATCAGCTATGTAAGTGGCACATAAGATTTTGGGGTTGTTCAGCCTGGAGAAGGGAAGGCTCTGGGGACACCTTATAGCAGCCTTCCAGTACCTAAAAGGGGGCTACAGGAAAGATGGGGAGGGACTCTTTATCAGGGAGCAGAGTGACAGGTCAAGGGGTAACGTTTTTTGAACTGAAAGAAGGTAGGTTTAGATGAGCTATTAGGGAGAAATTATTTACCGTGAGGGTGGTGAGGAACTGGAACCGGTTGTTCAGAGAAGTTGTTGAGGTCCCATCCCTGGAGGTGACACAATGACTATCACACAAATGACTATCTAAGGAATTGCAATTCTAAGAGATTGTAATCATTTGGGTAAGAACTGTATTCAGTGCTGAAAGCTCACATAATTATTTTAAAATAAAATTTATAACATTTCCTTTGTTTCAACAGAGGGAAGCTTATTAAATCTCTCTTAAAGCAGGGGAGGTTATTCCCCAATTCCCATTTGGGAGTTCAGTTCTGTGCCTCAGTATCCTGTCCTCTATTCAAATTCTACCACTGCGAGTGCATTTTGCCTACTTAGACTACAGTGGTCTTAGCAAAATGAAACCCTGGTAACTTTGATCCTTTCTGTATTGCTGTAATACAGATAGCAATAATATTAATTAATAGTAAAACTTTGTTTTCCTTGGTTAATCATTTTGATCATGTTCCATACATAAAAAGGAAAAGAAAACTTTCTCAGAACCAATAAGAAATATTTGAAGGATATTCATCTTATGACTATTCAGCATCTCTTTATTCTTCTAACGTGAGCAACCGATAAATTAAATGACACTGGGTTGAAAAGGACTCAGTTGAAAAGGAACCTGAATGGCTTTGTAAATCAAAAATGGGACAACATTTCTTTTTTAAGCAGTATCACAACCTAATGGTATCTATACACATCAAACCCTTTTATTTATAATATAACAAAGTGGTATAAGTTAAAGGATGAAACACCTCCTTGTTGATGAAAATGTAAATTGCTACATGCTGGTTCCCTGCTCACAGAAAGTCTCAATTTGTTTTTACATGGGAACAAATTTTGACTGCTAAGAGGTAATATGCTCATTGAAGGAGCCTCGCTTTGCAGTAGCTTCGCTGAAAACAGCTCTCACGACCCTCCCTAACATCATCGAACAAGAGTCAAAAAGTGTTTTCATAAGGAGAGATGACAAGAAGGACTTTCCCATGTTTTAAGTTTCAGGTGTCTCAGTGTAGCAGCACCTTAGGCAGTCTTAAAGGCTGCTCCAGAATTTCCCTACACAAATATTGAAAAAGAAACAAACAAACAAAAATACACCTTCCAGCTTTCATCCTCTTATTGGCAAAAGTCATTTGGCCATTTGGCTTTGTGCTCATATATTGTCTCTCAGCTTAGATAGCGCCGTTCCTTCCCCGATGATTATTGCCACTCACCAACCTTGGTTTCATAACACTTAGGATCAGAGCTTTGGTTCCCTTCTGTCCTGTATGGTCTCAATCTCCAAGGCATGCTAGGAGCCCATGCCAGGCCAGAGCAGTAGGCAAAAGTCACACCAAATACCCTAAATTCTAGACACCTCTGTTCAGGTATCGGTATCTCTTTCAATGTCCTATAACTCCGCAGTGTGAAGCAGATAACAGCAAAACCAAGCCACTGACAATTAAATAAAAAAAAAGTTCAAAATGGTAATAATCATTCATGCTTTGGTTGCTGAGACAAGTAAATGACTACTAATTTAGCCATGAACTGTTTAAATTCTCCCCTCACTTCTGCTTCTTTCAAGGCAAACTGCTTTTTCTAAGGTAGAGTTATTTTCTAAGTATTGGACATCATGGAAAAATTCCAAAATTAGTGCCAATGTTAAGTCAGACTAAATCATTATTCCTGGCCTGGTATTACACTTCTGGTTGGTCCTAGGCAACTCCCATTTCTTCTGTGTATTTATAACAACTGATTAATTAAATATGTCTAAAACCATAGCTAGGTAAGAAATCACTCCTGCACTTAAGTATCCATTCCCATACTATTAATAATATGCATGGACATAGTTCATTTATGCACTCTGTCTTCCTACTCCCCCTGTACTACCAAAAGCTCTTTGTAAATACAGTTTTTGATCTCTAAAAAAAAATTATCTCTTCAAGAAACAGTTTAATAGTCACGAACATAGAAAAAGTAACAAAAGCCCAATTCCATGAAGGTTAAAGCTTTTCCAGTTCAACTCTGCTTTTTTAGATCCCTTTAATTATGAAGCTGCTCTGATTTATATCTCAAATCAGGTTTTTATCTTATATTCTACAATGAATTAAGACATTACCTGGCAATTTCTTAATTTCAGCAGCCCATTTACACATAAACGAAAAATCCATAGGGGCATAAAATGTGTTTGACTCTCTAACTTATTGTATTGAATATTAGTCTGTTTTGGAGTTATTTGCTACTTTTATTTTTTTAATGAGGTTCTGAGTTCACCCTAATATAGATAAAAAGAATATCTGAAATGTTAGCAACATATTTGGGTTAGATAGACTTCTGTCCTGCACAACTGTATATACACCTACCTGTAAATGACATGGTATAAACCATTAAAGACCTCCACAAGGCCATCCAAATGGTCAGGGCTCACCACAGTAATGACTGAGGTTGTAGTTCAGGCTGGCAGAGTACTGCAATGTCCTGCATCCTTTCAGCCTCCTTTTCATGAGATCTTATGGCAAGAGTTAGACAGGTTCTCTTTCAGGAAAAAGTGCTTGAATTCCTCTGATAGTAGGTATCAGAGGCAACACTTCTCCCTTCAGCCAATTCTTGATGCGTTTGGCAGCGCTTCAGATGTATGTAGGGCATTTCAGACTGAAACTACTCTGGGACCAGGTGTGGACTGTGCAACTTGGGCTGCTACATTCCCAGCATGCCAGAAGCTGCTCATCGCTCATGAGCTAGCACGCACTTAAGGTTTGGGATGCCAGCAAAACCAACCGCTTGGTCCTCTTCCCTGGTGGAGGAGTCAACATTTTCAATCCTGTACCCATAGTACCTGTAGAACTCAAGCTGATCTCTTGGGTCACATCTTTTGATGTAGGTTTGACCAGATAACCGCCTGCTCTAAATTGGGTGCTGGGTTTGATGATGTAACCCAATATGCTTTTGGAAAAGACAGAAGTCACAGAAGTTTGACTACTAGACCTAGTAAACACTTGTTTTAATTTCTGTTTATGTCAATAACTGCGTGTGACTGGAGATATTCAGAAAGATACCAAGATTCTAGTAGTTACATAGCAAAAAGGAGAGTAAATAGCTAAGACAGGTTAAAAACATAACCTCTGTCTTCTCTTGTCATGGGGAAATGTTATGTGTTTAATATAATGTCTTGTTACTGTCTCTATTAATTATAAATAAATTTTCCTTTCTATCAGAAGTCAGAGAAGAAAAAAAATGCTATAAATTACAAACCATTTACACCACTCATTGATTAATTGATGACTATAGATATGTTTTCAATGGTTTAGATTACTTTGAAGTTTTCCTATTTAACTGACAATGCAGATGTAGCTGAATTAACTACACTAATGTCACTTCGGAATTATTTATCTCTGGTAGTGGGGAATTAAAAAAAAAAAGCCTGCTGTATTTCTCAGAGAAGGTTGGTGTGGGATTCAATTGACCAAAGATAGATATGTACCTTATAGATAACTAGACCTAACTGACTTGTGTTCTCCTTTATAATCAATTGAGAGAAAAAGGCACAATTAGTGCAGTCAATCCCATGTTAAAGTAGACATTCATAATAAATCAGAAGAATTGTGGCCTTGAGATGCTTCTTTCTCTTCTTTTGCTTTAAAGGAAGCCTGAATTAGCTTTTGTCTCTGCATTGCATTATAGACACCTGAAAAGTGAGATAAACCCACACCAGTGATCTAGCTATGATATTGTAAAAAAGGAGTTTGATCAATTATTTAAATCTACCTGTAACTATAAGGAGTCAGCAAACTGTTTTATTTTAACATAAATACCATCTATACACATTGAAAAATTTGAAAAACCTGTGATCATATAAGCAGACCCCATCCAGATTAAATTAATATTTCTCCATGACATGTTAAGAGAAGATGTTCATGCACACAGAACAAATATTCAAGTGACATATTAAACATTGCTGTTATGGAATTGTACTAATAGTAATAAAATGATCTATGGAGGGAGACCATGCTTTGCTGTGAGAAACAGCAGCCATCACAACAACACTTCAAGTGTTTACAATGCAGTTTAGACTTCTACAACTACACTAAGGAGACATACACTAGTGCTTACTGTGCCAGATTACCTTCATGTGGATAAAGAGTCACTTTGAAGGCTTGAGTCATCTAAACTACTTTAGAAATCCATCATGTGGAGTAAGAAGCACTTAGCTTTGTGCTATCATTCCCATTAAGTAGCAACTGACAGGCATGTGGAAGTGCTACATGTTTCTGGATCAGAAAGCAGCAAAGCCCATTTCTTCTATCCTGCGTGTTCCAGAAGATGACATCCCATAGCAGTGATATCTTTAAATTTTTAGGCAGCTTCCTGTTCTTTTACCTCAAAAGAAATAAAATAAAATAAAAAAAAAGATAAGAGGAACAAGACAGAAAGCTTTCCCACTAATTTACTGAAAAAGGAAAATAATTTTATGTATCTAACACTGTGTTCCAAGCGTTCTTATTTGGGACCTTGTGTATGTACTGATTATTTTGACTAATCCCTTTAAGACAGCATAAAGTATATATGACTGGGAATTCCATATAGACTTTAAGATGCTGATATTAAATGTGATTCTTCCCTAAATCACTGCCTTCACTATTTGCCAGATTTTGCTTAGATAAAGTTGCTCACCAGGAAACAAACAGGTAAGAAAACAAAATAAGGAAAAGATGACTTATATTCCCACTTTATTTCTTTAAATGAGCAAGAAAGCCTCACTACAGGCAGGGCAAAAGAGTCACTTTATACAGCCACTGCTACTACTGTTACGTGTATTTAGTTCAATCGCTAAGGTCATAGGTTTAAACTGCCATGATTAGAGAGAGGTGTGACATTCAAAATGAAATTGTAAAAGCTTGGGGCATGAACACTTACAGCTGTCAGTGTAGATTCTGAACTGAATCTTCTTTTCCATTCAGTGTGAGTAGTGACGTTGCATCCTTTCCAGTGAAAAGAGAGGTTTGGTTTGTTTTTTATTTTCTGTCTGGCACTCTTGGCACAAGTAATGGACACATGCAAGAAACTGCTGATTTGAAGTGGGAAATTTTACAGAAACACTGAACGTTAAAGGAATAAATGAAATGGCACTATGGAAAAAATTTCCCCCTGCAGAAGTTTACGTAAACATCCATAAACTCCTGTTCGGTTATTGCACACCACTGGGAAATTGTATTGATTTCATAAATAAGAATGAACAGTCATTAAGAGTCCTTCATTTCTCTAAATGATAAAATGTATAAACCAGAGAATAAGGTATTTGGCATTGAGATATGAATTGCTTTCTCCAGAAAGGTAAGAAAAGATGACCCTCTCAGAATCATATTTTAACATAAAATAGGAGTCCATGCAAGATTTCACGCTTTGACTACACAAATAAATTACCATATTTAAAATGTTTTTTACCTGCAGAGACCCTGGTGTTGTAACTGCCAGTCCAATAAGGTAATAGCTTTAATAGAATATGTAAAGGAATTGCAATTTTTACTGTGTAAATCTGCCAGTATTCTTTTTATACACATGGTTCTGGTTTCATATTCAGTCCTAAAAAGCAAGAATCTTTTAAATAAATATACTATTTGCATTTTTGGGGCTGAATTTTTTAATCTTGACAATTCTAATGGAACTTACCCTAAATAAATAAATCAAGGAACCAAACCAACCTACTCTGAATCTTGTTCCAGATACCTGCAAAGGAACTAAGCTATTGAGATTTAAATTGTATTAATTGCAGAATCATAACATTACTTATTATATGGAGCTTCAGGTATTCTCTATGGGAAAGAGTTAATTGAAAGATTTCAGAAGCTTTGTTAGGTATTATCATGCTAAGGAAATTGTTCTGTAATACTGGTTTTTGTGGCCTTCTACAATTATACTCATTCAACTTTTATCTGAACATGGAATGTTCTTTCAGAGTTCATTTGAAAACCAAAGGATTACATAAAAAGAATTTTTATATTTCTGCATTATAATGATTTTCAACGAAGAATCCCCTGACAGTTTAAAATATTAATTGAATGAGCATGTCTGGCATATAGGCAAATGTTCTGTCTTATAAATGAGTAAACTGATGTAGACAGACTGAACTGCAGAGACAGAAGCTAAGGTCCTAGCTCTAGACTGTCTTCACCTAGAGCAGCATTGAAGCATGTTTGTAATTTTAAGCAGTAATTAAGTGTTATTCCTGTTAATTCACTTGCTTATGTTCTGACTGCACTAGAAATTCATGCAAATAGTACTTAACTGCTGTCTCAATTTGAAGTAAGAGATCAAGGAAGCATGTGGTAGATTTAGACCTCAGCTAACCTGGCAGGTTGTACGCTGCAGTAGCCAAGAGATCTCAATGTCCCTGCATCTCCAAAAAATATAGCCAAGAATGTTGACAAAAAAATGACTTAATGAAGTGATTTCAGGAACATCCAGAAGCTTGTGAATAGTCTAGAAGCTACTTTTAAAACTTTCAAGCCTCCACAGTCTGTACAGAGGGAACTGGAATATTTATCCTAAGGTTCTATATTTATAAATTGATCTTTCCATTTTCATCTGGTATTTGATTTGCCCTGCTTTCTGACCTTTTAGGACTCTTGACCTCTCTAAAACTCATGAATTATTTCCTGAACTTGGACCTTTGTCTCAAAAGACTTCAATCTTTCTTGTTCCTCTTTTCCCTGCCACCATGGTCAGTCTCCATGAAGTTTAGTAGGAATTACAGGTATGGGAACGAATATTTCTGTTCAGGAAGACATGTTGCTAATACTTATTTTAGTGGGATTTGAACATAGCTTGATAAAGATGAAAATCCAGATCTGCTTGTCTTTGTATTGACAAGGGAGGTAAAGGAAGAAAGACAGAGGTTGCAGCATGTGATAATTAATCAAATTGTCATCTATACAGACACACAAAATAGTGTAACTTATGCTGATATTCAGAAGCTCAAACAAATTGCTATTTCTTTACACTTACGTTAGCAAATAAAAGGGATCTTTGGAACAGAGGGCAAATGGTGGGGCATAGTTCTTATTCCTAGAGTGGAACTCTTTCTCTCTAAAGCACATGTTTTCGTCCATTCATCTTGGTAGCACATCTCCATTTTTGTGATGTGTTGGCTTGGCTTGTGCTGCCCCGGGCAGCAGTTCTGGGAATAGTGGGGGAAGGCTCAATGTCACAGGCCAAAGCTGTGCCAGGGGACACGCTGGATGATCGTACGTGTAACCCATCTCCAGCAGATTTTCTGTTAGAGACACATCTTCTCCCTTCTGTGTTCCTGCAGCTGAACACTGTGCTGGGAGTGGGGCAAAAATAATTTAATGGACAGGTAAAAGATAATTAATTAACACTTAGATATTGAGTTGTGCTATGAGGAGGTAGAAAGAAAAAAAGAGAGAGAAGCTGCATGACTAGCTAGCTAGTATGTATTGCTTATAACATATTATCTGCATCAGGGAAATTGAGAAGAGGAAAACAGAGTGGGTGTCCAGTTAATGGTGTCTCGGGATATTCCAGATGCAGTAAATTGAGTTATTGCATCCAGAACTACAGAGACTCAAAGCAATGAGACAAATAACAGGAACTAATAGAAGAGCTTAGACAGCTTGTACATCTTTATCAGATAGCCTCATATTTTATGTGATTTTTGAGAAAGTTATGCAGGATATGTTGTCCTGACTACATTACAGATGCAGAGATGCCTTAAAGTTACCTTTGTGAAAGTAATTAGATTTACTGCTCTGCCAATTAAGTCTTCTAGAAGACTGTGACACATTTAGTTTCCTGTGATGCTTTAAAATAACCTGCCTTTAAACATATGAATCGCTGTGCAAATTAAATGCCTTTTCCTGTAACAATAGCCATAATCTAAAGGCTTTGTCTGGAATCCCATCAATACTGTACATTTGGCCAGCAAATGATTCATGTTGCATTAAATTACATTTCTGTTTTCCTGGGCTGCCTCTTCAAATTTTCTTGACACTTCAATTCATTAAGCAGATGGAGATGGAACATGTGACTGAAATATTTTGTTCAATAATACTTAAGTTCATTCCCTGCAAACCAGTGTAATCCACCGCTCTCAGAGCAGGGTTGTTTCACTCCAGCACCTTTCCTAATAACTGGTTGAAGGCTCCCTTACAGAAATCCATTTCTGGCAATTCATGCATAGTTGATTAAATACCTCTATTTAACCCCGCCTTTCCCTTGATAAATGCAAAGAAGCTGAAACTGGAAAGTTGTTGATTAAGATGATATTGGACAATTAATTATGCATTGTAATAACCTTTGACCCAGGCAAACGCCTCTTTTTTCTTTTAATCAGCTGAAATGAAAAGTGATCAAATAATTACATGTTCTTGTCTTCCAATCAAGTTGTAGGGAGAAAAGAGATGTTGAGAGGAAATCATGCAGAACCTTAAAGAAAGTAACAATAATAATGAAACAAAAGAAGAAGAAATAAATCACTTGAAATTATACTCTTTTTTCACTTATTTTAGCATCATATAAACAAGTGGAACCCTCTTGAGATGGCTTCTGTTCTCAGGTCCACATCAGTGCCACTGGGACATGTGAAGCTATTGCTGATCTCTGTGTTCATACCTGACTGAAGCAGACCCCTCATTTAGGAATGATTCTGCACTTGATTCTTCAGAGGCTCCTTCATTTATGTCATTATTTCCCATGGTGGGGAAAGGCAGGGGGAAGCAAATATTTCACGAAGCCTTCTCTGCACAGGCAAAAAAAAGGGGTAAAAATGAGAGGGAAAACCAAACCCACAGTGTGTTGCATTAAGCACCACACAAGAGGAATGCCTATATATTCTCAGATCCCTCAATCTTTGGAAAGTCAGTATCAACCTTAAACAACTTCAGCCATTTTGGTTCCTGGGAAGTGATTTTGATCTTATTCCTTGTGGAGTAAAATTGTATTGAATTTAATAAAAAGCCAAAAGTGATATGAGAATTTTGTATGGATTTGGGTTTTGGGTTTTTTTGTGCAGTCCATAACAATTAATCAATCCTCTACTGGGTAAACCAACATTTCTTAAGCTGAGGACCTTGATCAATAGGAATATGTGTCTCTAGCACAGCTGAAAGCAAAGCCCCACACAGCTGCTCGCTCACTCATCCCCTGCTCCCAGTGGGATGGGAGAGAGAATTCAAAGAGTAAAAGTGATAAAATTCATGGGTTGAGATAAGAACAGTTTAATAATTGAGATAAAATATAACAATAATAATAAGAAGAACAATGATAACAGCAATGAAAAAAAAAATTTAAAGTTAAGCAAATGCCCCAAGCTCCCCAAGTGATGCAAATAAAAAGCAATCACTCATCACCAACTGACAGATGCCCAGCCTGTTCCTGAGCAATGGCCAGCCCCCTGGCAAACTCCCCCCAGTTTATATGCTGAGCATGACATCATAGAATCATGGAATAGTTTGGGTTGGAAGGGACCTTTAAAGGTCATCTAGTCCAACCCATCTTCAACTAGATCAGGTTGCTCAGAGCCCCATCCAACCTGACCTGGAATGTTTCCAGGGATGATGCATCTACCACCTCTCTGGGAAACCTAGGCCAGTGTTTCACCACCCTCAGTGTAAAAAATTTCTTCCTTATATCTGGTCTTAATGTACCCTCTTTGAGTTTAAAACCATTCTCCCTTGTCCTATCACAACAGGTCCTGCTAAGAAGTTTGTCCCCATCTTTCTTATAAGCCCTCTTTAAGTACTGGAAGGCTTCAATAAGGTCTCTCCTGTTTCTGAATATACAGAGTCATACGTGATATGTACAAGTCATATGGTATGGAATATCCTTTTGACCAGTTTGGGTCAGCTGCCCCCCTTCCAGCTTTTTGTGCATCTCCAGCTTTCTCGATGGCAGGGCATGAGAACCTGAAAAATCCTTGACTTAGCACTGCCTAGCAACAACTAAAACGTTAATGTGTTACCTACATTATTCTCATACTAAATCCAAAACACAGCACTATAGCAGCTACTAGGAAGAAAATTACCTCTTTCCTAGCCAAAATCAGGACACTGGCAATGTGGTGCCCGCATCAGAGTTTGGCAGTCTGGGGTACTGCATGGCTCACTAAAAAGGATACTTCTCCTCTTGAAGCTCTGGGGAGCTCTGCAAGTCTCTTTAGCTGCACTGGGAAGTAGGGACTTAGTTAACTTCTCATACCCTTAGTGCTCTGAGCAGTGTCATCTGAGGTGTTACTAGACAGTGTCTATCCATCAGCTACCAGAGTTATGCAGGTATCTTAACCAGTGATGTTCAAGTTAAATACTTTAAACCAGCAAGTTATATACCAGTAAGTATTACTTGATTTCTTTGGATATGAACAGTTGCACCTCCATGTTTTCTGATTCAACTAGCTATGGCAATAAAGTGAAAATATTCAGAGCAGAGAATAATACACATAAATAAGCCTATCTGTTAGTAAGCCGTTAAACCAGAAATAGGTTGTAGTCAAAGTTATTAAAGCAGTATAGAAAGAACCCCTAGATTTTTACTAGTAAGTTTGTTAAAAATTGCTAAGAAGAGATCTATGTAACTAGTTGAATGAGCTTGGTTATGTGTGGTTCCGAGTATGTAAAGTGTGAGCCTTTATTGTACTCAGTACATATCTATATTATACAAGAATACAATGTTATCAAAATGCATTTTCAGATCAGCAAATTATCATTAATATCCTTAATATTAGAACATATTTCTAATGCCATTTTTCTTTGATTTTAACAAAGATTCAGAAAGGTCCTCAGGTACATTTGTTTTATTTTGAACACTGAAATAATAATAGCTACATTTAATTCAGTGTGTAGTGAACTACTTGTTTGACTTCATATAAATGTGCTTCTTCCTTTTATAAAATCATCATGCAGATATGAAAATTTTCATATTCTTTTAGGTGTACTGGTAGGATATGCAACATATAGTGCTGAGGAGGGATGGAGTACATTTTTGTCTCATGAATATAACTTTTGATCACATCATTAAGTACACAATCCTGCTATAGAGATGATCAGTGTGTTTGTGACACAGTGATGTGGATATTAATGAGCATCTTCCCTTGCATCTGACTTTGATTGAACTTTCATCACCTTTGCTGTTTGGAGAGCTTTGCATCAATTCCAGTTAAGTCCTTGCAGAACTCGTTTAATTTCTTTTACATGACTGACCTTTCTCACACATGACTGGCTGTTACAAGCTGAAGAGAGCTGGGCTTCTGAATCTTGAGCCATTTAATTGCATTTAAGAGGCATTATGCTGTAGGATAAGAAAGAGTGTCCGACTGCTTAACTCATTACATGCTTTAAAAATGATGCTGAGAGGTCAGAAACAGACTTTCTAAACCTCTTTGGATTTTTTGTTTGTGGTTTGGTTTGGGTGCTTTATTGGGATGGTATTTACATTTGTCCCTCCCCTGCCCACAACTTAATGATAAAAATACCTAGAAATCATTACTAATTGAACCAACACTCAATTTAAATGTCCGGATCACCTCTTTATCTTTAGGAGGTATGAAAGAATACACCTTCATCAATTTTTAATAATCCTTATTTACATTATCTGTATACCTGGTCTTATATTCATCGGCTTTTCTAAATCAATGTACACTGTTCCTCTTTAAAACCAGACACTTTTTCTGGCGATGAATGACTGAAGTAGGTTTGATATTTGTACTATTTTCATTGCAGTAAAGATAAATTAACCATATATTCTATTCTTTCTGAAAGAGTACCATTTTTACTAATCTAGTCTAAGATCAAAAAATTGTTTTAGAAGCAGTGATGTGTCCAATATGTTCAAAGTCTGGTTTTTTGTTTGTTTTCGATTTACATTACGATTCATCTGATATAAGGTACATTTCTAGAACTTAAACATCTAGTCTAAGCTAGTCTTTACACTCCCTCTAATGCTTGTGCAGAGAAATAACCTCCTCTAGAGTGTAATTTGTCCTAATTATCTTGGATATCATAGATTTTGATTAGTGACTTCTGGTAAATACTCATCTCAGGAGCCTGGTTAAGGCTAGGTGATGCAGACACCACCCCACGGGTTGTGAGATATGGATTCTTTCAGTCCAGAACCGTACCAGGTTTTTCAATATCTGAGACACATAAACCATGTGGAGCTTCTTCAGAGGCCTCTCCTCAGCATCCCTCATGCTACTGATGAGCCTCATAACTTTGTAAGCTTCAAAGATATCACCATACTGTACATAATTCCAGGTCTACACTAAATTATAGAAACAGAAAGATGAGGACTCTTTGTTGCTGGTGTCAAAGAAAATTCTGCCACAATATCTGCTTAAGGAGTTAAGCAACAAGCACACCTGAATATCAGATTATCAGTTTTGTTTTGTTTTGTTCGCATTAACTATAAATGAAGGACGAATGCAGTCAAAGAGCCTTGGAATGACATTTATGTGCAGACTCAGTGTGCTACTAGAGATGATAATTTATTTTTTTTCACAGCTACAAGGCAACAGGAATTAAAACCAGTGAGATTCAACCAGATGAATTTAGGCAACAAATCATCAAAATACTTCAGCTGGAAGAGCAACTCTTGGACAACAGCCAGGTAAGTAAATTCCCCATCTATGCCTTAACTTTTGACCAGAAATCTATAAGGACACACGTAGCACATTAAAAAGATCAAACGTATTCAAACATTGGCTCAGTTCCTCTCTGCAGTTAATGGATGTTCTGTCACTTTCATGCCACAACTAAAGTAAAAGACCCTTTTCTCTATGAAGCCATAACTGAATAAAATACTGTAAGATATATTTATGTTTTAAGAAAATAATAAACAATTCCATGTGGCCTGAAGAAGGCACTAAAACTTCTACATTTTATCCATCAGATATAAGGCAAAGAGACATAAGTTTATATTTTCTTGGAACTATTTTACCAATCTTTACAATGAAAAAGGAGATTTACTCAGCATTTTCTTAAAGTAAATTGGCAAGTCACAACGTATTTGTATTGCTTTATTTTTACAATCTGAGGGTTAAGCTGTTCCCAAACTGGCCTGTGCAGTGCTGGGCTGTTAAAACCGAGCACCAATTACATTGTTACAAAGAGAAACAGAAAATTATTGGTTCATATATATTCTTCCAAATCTTTCTGCAACCTTAAGATGGAGCTGCTGGATTCCTTCTAGTATTTGATGTAGGGGAATTATCCTGGGATATATAATGAGAAAAACTGTACAAAAAGGTGGAATACAGAAGAGCTTTGGAGACAATCACATTATTTTTGTAGAAATGGGAACTATGGAAAAGTTTGGTCTGTACAAACAGCTATTTTTAATGTCACAGCTGGCATCAAGGAGCTCCTGGGAAACATATTACTTTCTTCATGAGGGTCTTCCTTTGAAAGTCATGAAGTTCTGCACTCTTATGCTAGACCTTCATTTCTAACATCTGAGTTATTTTCGTTCGGGTATTGAGGTGTGGTGCAGTGATTTGTTGACACAGAAAACTTGCCATATGAACCACAGTCAGGGCAGATGCTTGAAGAACTGTCAGCGTGCAGACACAAAGCTGAGGTCAGGTGCTTCTCTGTCACTGATGCACCATGAATTTAAACCCTCTCTTTCTGGCTGCTTATCTGCCTGCAATTGGTTTGGAATTTCACTGTTTATCATACTAAACTTATGAGCAAATGCAACAGAAGGAGGTACCTTGAAGCTGAAGTTTTACAGAAGTCTCTTATATTTCAAAGAGCGTTGAGGTTTAGGCTGGGGTCGCCACTAGACGAATAGCAGATGTTTTCTATCAATCTCTCTCCCTTCAGTCCAAGGAAGATGATTTTAAACTATTGTATCGCCAGGAAAGCATTCAGTAACTTAGAAGAGCTTTCGTTACCAGTCTCCTGATACACAGGAGTGATTTGTTTTTCAGGATTTGCAGATGTTCGGGATTTGCTTCCCTTTTCCTGGGCCACTGATTTACTACTCTAGTGTAAAAGAGTGTTATATTTAGCTCTGTTGGAAAGTACCATTTCTTGAGGAAGACTTGGGGCTCTTGATTCCCAGCAAATAGACATGTAGCTCTCCTGAATTAGTTGTTTGTCAGATGCTTTCCTGTCTGCCAAACCTTTCCTGTTGCCTGTCACAAAGCAACACTCTCTATATGAAATTTTTCACTTCCTTCGATTCACTGTTCAAAATTAGCTATTATAGATTATAGTGATAAATAAGTATTTGGCATTACTGAGTGTATAGTTCTCGACTATATGTGCCTAGTTTAGGGGCTCTGTTTTATTTTCCTGAGGCCAAGCAATTTTTTTTCAGAGTAACAATCCCTAAAATAAGGCAGCTCAAGGAACTTGGCTGTAGCTCATCAATATCTACTAAGGTGAGTTATTAGCAGAGCCAGAAGGAAACACAAATATTTAGATTCTCAGACCATTTTTCTAGCCACAAGTCCCCTTAGGCAAGAATAGATTAATTTTTAAAAGTTCCTTTCCACCATAACAAAGTTGACTCAGGTTTAACTGACACTACGCTGGAAGCTGGTGATCTTAAAATGAGAAAGTTCATCTGCTGTCTTCTAGGATAACACACAGTTATGTGAGTATGTGTTATCAGATGTCTGCACTGTACGTCCAGAAACAAACCTCAAGCTTTTATTCCTTTTATTCCTCACCTGGGTTTATACAGACAGGGAAACAAAGATACACATTGTTCTCCCAATGCTCTATGACATTTTTTTTTTGCTTCGCATTATGGATATAGCTTCAAGAACGAGGTACGCTGTGACTTTCCTTCCCAAGGTCTTTCCTTTAGTTTAATTCCTAGTGACTCTGGCACAGTGTTGTAGGGGCAGTGCAGATGGCAAAATCACACCTGTCCCATATTTTGCACCTTGTCAGAACCTACCATGGCACACTTTCTCTGGGAGTGACAGCATTATTAAACATCTTCTGGCAGAAGCTTCAGAAATCAACACTCATCTCAGATATGCCATGAAGAGCTGCAATATTTTTTTCTGAGAACAGAAGAAAAACAACAGCTCTCTGCTGTGATACAGAACTACAGAAGGACAAAGAAACACAAGAGAATTCCTTTTTTTTTTTTGGAAATACTGTGTGGTAATATAGCCTAGTAGGAAAAAAATACCCTTTTTGAGAAAGAGAGAGAAAAAATCTCAATGATCAAGATTTTTAGGGTAATATAAGCCTTGAAATTTGTTAACTTTGATCAAAGCTCAGCATATTGAAAGCTCAGCTGATTTACTTCAAGAGAATTGTCCCTATTCCTTCAACTTCACAAACACATAGCCTTAACTTAATTAGTTGTGAATCTGGAATCACCATGTTGACATCACAAGAATCTTTTTAGCTTTATAAAATTACCTAGAAAATCAGAATCAGTTTAAGTATGTCATCAACACACATAATCAGTGATGCACTGATTATGAAGGGAGCAAACACCTTTTCTACCCAACAGCCTGGGAGAAAATTTCTGTTAAATCAGAGGAACATAATTTCATATGTGAGATTTTAAGTAATAGCACTGAAGAAAATGGCATTCTGACTGAAATAAATGAAAAGGTTTGTTCCTTTATGGTTTATGGTGTCACACTTTTGCCCCTACTTCTGGCTAATGAGAGTGGAAACTATACAGCAATTCTGAAAATTGCCTACCGATAACAACTAGTTTTGCTGGTCTCAGGAGCCAAGGAGATTGCTATCATGTTTTATACACTTTATTACTTTAGAGATTTTATTTTGGGCTGTAAAAGGTCTTGGCAAATGTTTAGTGACCAAAAGACCCACCTTACCAAGGTTGTGCATCTATTTACCTTCCTGAAGATTTCATATATTCCATTAATAGCTACCAAATCTCAAGATTCAAGACTTCAGAGCAATGTTACATTCTCTTAGGCACGGTGGGATAAATTTTCAGCCTGATCAGATACGAAGCTCCAAAACGCATCTCTTCCTCTACACTCATTAGGGAAAGGAAGAATTGATTTAGGGCTTGGCAGGAGTTCGTGCTTCATAAATGTCAGCTGATGTCAACTAAACTTCTACACAATAAAACATGCTATAAGATTCCCCAGATTTCTACTTGCACTGAGGTCTCTGGGAAATAATAGAGTCCTTTGCATGCTATGTTGATGGATGTAATTTCTCTCTCACTAAAGGGGTCTCCCGTTTCCATCCTCTACCTCCCCCTCCTTTGCCACTCTCCTTGCACCAAGAGCTGCGAGTTTAGTCATCCTGCTTCTTCAGAGGCACTGGAAAGCGGGCACTCCATCTCTTTTCTGCTCTGAACCCTGCAAACCCGCGGCACTGCCGCAGGGAACACGTCTGTCCTGTGGAGGGGAGCAGTCCTGGGGTGGGAGCTGGGCTGAGAGCAGGGTGCTGGCGTGAAGGTGGGGAAGGTGGGAAGTAATGAGGTCCTGAGGGATGAAACACGAAGAGCAGGAGTTCAACCTTTCCTACAGGACTGCCCCTACCTCCTTTCACCCTGTCAGCCCTCTTGTTTCTCTGGGTCACTGGCTTCAGTTTACAGGCTGATCTTTCTCTGAATAAATCCATCATCCCGCTAATATTTCTTCTGCATAAACCAAATAAAAGTAGAGACTTTGGAGAATTTCAGTCCCGAAAGAGAGTCTGAGTGCTCAAATACTACGACACGGGTTATCGCAGCAATGTGAACAACACTTCTATGTTTACAAAAATTGCTGTATATTAAATAGATGAGAAACTGGCTGAACTCTCCGTTCTGTGACTACTCACAGACATTTCCTTAAAATTTGATAGGTTTTGAAACTGGAGTAATCAGAAGATCTGGCCCTAAAATTCCCCAAGATACAAAGATCTTGGAGAATTGGTCAAAAGTAGTTTCAGGCTTGATAAATTCGTTTTAATAAAGCAGTAAGTTTAATACATTAATATCCTACTGAAAAAACAGTATTTTTTTCAACAGCATAAACGAGTTATTAAAGTTGTTTTTTAATTAAAATCAACTCAAGTGGATTTGTGCATAAATGGACAGCACAGGGCTTTTAAAGTAATCACTCTGAACACTAAGAACAGCTAAAAGTTTATCTAAGGTAAATTGAATTTATTTTTTCTCTTGAGATAAAAATTGTGTTTATAGCCAGAAAAAAAATGTTAAAAAAAAAAAAGTTAATCGGTTTAATTTTACTTCCACATCTGTATGAGCTCTAATTTTCTTCCTCTTTTCCCAGCCTCATCAAGGTGAATGCAGTGCTGCAAGCACCGCGAGTCAGGGTGTAAAGTGTCCAAGGACAATTCCCCTGGCTCTGCAGCATGTCAAGAGGAGCTTCAGGGCTGGGGTGGACTTTCATATCCATTTTCATTTGCAGTATGATCTAAGGTGGTTGAGCCAATGGCAAGAAATCAAAAAAGCATTTTGTTGATTTGATACAGCTATTTGCAGATGGCAGATTGGACAATTTTTTGTTATTAGCTTTAACAAGTAAGTTTTACCATAGGAGATAATCTGCTCCTTTACTGGTAGTATGTCTGAAAAACTACCTTCCATTCACTTACAGAGTTGCCCAATCTTCAATGGACTTCTGCTCTTTACTAGGGCTATTTTAATTGGGAAAAAAAAAATTAAAAATCAGATATTACCTCTTTCCGTTACGTTGAAGATGTTCCCATCCTCTTCTTCCCAGGTGCTCCTCTTTTTCAATCTCTTTGAAGAATTTGAACCCTGCGTTGACATTTGCCACAAAAAACCAGATGATGTAGCATTCGCACGGCCTGGGGAATAAGGAACCTCTCGAGCTGCATCACTGTTTGACAGAACAGACACCACCTGCCTCTGTTCCTGGTTCAGCATCCCAGCCTTGCTGTCTGCCACAGGCTCTCCTGGCCTCAGCTGAATCACTCATTTGTATAGTTGAGTTCAAGCTAAATGGTTTGGAGTTGTCCAGTGAAAGGTATTTATTATCACTCCTTTGATCTTTTTTTGCTCATTTTTTAATTTTATTTTTCCAGCCGATCCCCAGCTGTGCTTACCTGTCAAGAATAACAGTGCTACTCCTAGAATAAAACCTGAAGACATACACTTGGAAATGATCAAGCACATTCATTTCCCAAATAATGTGAGTGTAAAGCGTGGCAGTCAGAGGTGCTGGTCTGTCAATCAGAGTGTGTGGTTCACCGTTCGGGATTTGCATTCGATGGCAGCGCTGATGAAAAGAGAAATAAAACCGCACGGTGTGCTGTGCTGGACTGGAAAATTTAGATTGCTTTTCCTCAGTTTCCCACAGCTGTGTTATTACACTTGTGGAGTAGGTGTGCTGATGCGCATAACTTTGCTTTACAAGTGCATTTATGGCCATTTCTGGAGATGCCCCCTGTACCCCAATGCTAAACAACTCATGATATGTGATTGGCCAAATGACCACTAGATTCAGCAGGGCTCAGATTCCATCCCTGAAGAATGTAAATTAGGAGAGCAATGTGCAGTGACACAGAAGGCACAGCACATTAAGAAAGCAATATACATTTCTTACAGGGGAAAAAAAAACCAACTTTAATTTAAAACAAGGAAAATAAAGACAATCCAGAATGAACTTATAATTGAAGTTTAATTGTCACCTTCCATAGAAGTAAAAATGCATATGAAGAAGCTTTAAGAGCAGCAATCACAGTTAAAAGCATAACAGGAGCATCTGGTTCTTCCACATTATGGATGATATGTTAATATATGATCTAAACATCATCTCTAATGTTTTATAAACAAAGATAAATTAACAGGATCAATTTTCCCTAGCAAATGTTCTCCACCTAACAGGATAATCTTTGAACACTAATAAAATAAACCACAAATCATATTTACTCTTGGGCTTACTCTCTTGCTGCAATTTAGACTAGCTTGAGACAATATGGCAAACTCTATTAGCAAAAGCATAATTTACCTTTTTTCTCCAAAGAATTAGTTTTCTTTTAAGGTGGTTTTGCATAGATACAGTTAGCCTCAGAGTAAATGAATTGATGATAATTAATATTTACTTATTAAATTAAATAATTTAATTAAGTCATAAGTTAAATCATTAAGTTAAATAATTAACTTAACATATGCATCCAGTATTATGAGCATTCATGCATCAAAGGTTACAACTGTTCTTTGTATCTAACAAGAAGAAATTTATTCACCAAAGTGCATAGGTATATTATCAAGTCTGTACATTAGAACTATGAGGATGATATGTACGTGGTAATTCAAAGCCAGGATGATTTCCTGAATTAAGATTCCTGTTCAGAATAACAACAAGTAGTGCAATGTACTTCATGGATGGAGAGGCCATTCTTCTAAATGTATTTGGTTTTGACTCAAACCCATTCACAGAACACTTAGTCTGATTGTTCGATTGTTCTAGGGGGGGGTAAAAAATGGAAATTCCCTTCCACAGAAAAACATTGCTTTCCCAGTAAATCAGCAGGTAAAGGTCATCCAGCAAACCAGCTGAAAAACAAATCCCCTCATTATGAAGATCTGTGCATATGTTTACATGATCACAAGCGACTGAAGACACGTTGAGGTTGCTTGAGAAACCACCTTTTATCCTCTGAGATGGAGATTCCTACTCCTCAGCTGATACATTGCTCTACCTGACCTTTGTCACTGAGACTTGTGCAGACAGTCAGTTCTCAGGTCTTACCTGAAAGAAAATGAACATTCTTTTGAAAAGTAATAGTTTCTTTGAGTACATGTAACTACATCTTCTGCCTAGGCAAACTGCCAGAAAACTGTGAGGGTCAGAAAACAGGTGAGTAGAGACATGGGTAAACTGTACCAGCCAAACTTCCACAGTAAAACAAACAAAAACAAACAAAAAACCCCAACTCCCACAATGAAACAAGCCAGCCCTTTGATTTCAAATGGGAAAACAATGTACATGGAATCTCAATCAAGGTTCCAAGTCTAAACTCTTAGTGGTACCATATAGAAAAGAAACCACCAACCAGATGGAACCATCATTTCCCACTGATGTTTCCTGACTGATTGTGTGTCTTGGAAATGAAAACAAACAAACAAATAAACAAAACCCCAAACCAGTAACAAAATCCCCTAGAGTTGAGATGATTAAGGGACTGGACCATCTTTCATATATAGAAAGGCTGAAAGAGCTGGGACTGTTCAGCTGGGAGGAAAGAAGGGTCAGGAGGGTTTTATCCCTCTGTGCAAATAACTGATTGGAGGAAACGAAGATGAGGAAGACAGGCTTTTCCTGGAGGGTTCAATTGATATGACAAGGAGGAATTAATTTAAACACAAAACAAAAAAAAACCCAACCCCAAATCCCCAAAATAAAACCACATCAAATTTTGTATGAATACAAGACAGCTTCTATTTTTACTGTGAGGGTGACTTCACTGTCACAGGTTGCCCAGACGCTGCAGTGTCTATCATTGGATATATTTAAAACGCAGCTGAATGCTGTCCTGCATAATCTGCTTTATCTGACCCTGCTTAATCAGGGAGTTGGGATTGTTGAACTCAAGAGGTCCCTTCCAACCTTAACGATTCTTTGATTCTGTGGTTCTGTGAATTAGCTGTACCTTAAAATGTAGCAAGCTTTGTGTAACTTTAAAGTTTTAAATTTATAGCTGACGTTTTCATGGAAAACCTTACCTTTTTCTTCCTGATATCAACCCAGAAAAAACAGTAAAGTTAGATGGATGGATTTTCATTAGCTTTCCTCAAAATGTCATATCAAAGGGATGTTGTCCTGGAAACCCTGAAGGGTGAACAAAGAGGCCATCTCAAGTGCCTACAGTCTTTAGGGACTGTATTCCAGCTCCTACTTTATGGAGGAATAAGGTCGAGAAGACAATGTTATGAAACCTTTCTACTTGCCTTTAAATGCAGATATAGACAAGCAGAATTCTCACAATGTCTTCATCTCTGTTGCCAAGATTAATCTGTATAATTTACACACAGTATGGATATCTGAATTAGGTTAGTCACTCCAACTTGCCTTTCCAGTAAGATTTATGTCCCAGAAGATGGCTGAGATCATAGTCCCTTTCAGAAAGGAACTTTATTCTTCCTTCCTCTATTGCTGACTTAAAGTTAAGTTTACTGTGCCCCAAAAGAATGTCTGATACGTAGGATTAATCTTGTTCTACATGATGGCATCCTGTAATCCACAGTACTCAGCAAATGAAAAATAATGTGGAAAAATGTCTTCAAAAAGTTGTTGCAATGAGCTCCAGTCCTCTGTGTATTACTACAATCACACCAGAAAAAACTATTCTTTAGTTTTCTTTCTCCCTCTTCATCCAAATTTGCTTCATACTCTTTCTACTTAGGAAATCAAGCAGATAATTCTCCATAAACCAGGCCCTCATTAAAAGGTCTTGTACTACCACGTTCCCACATTGGGATTCATCGCAATTAACTTTAGATCTGCAGTACATAAACACCAGCATTCGAGCTGGGCATCTCAGTGTGGTCAGGAGACCAGCTCCCACTCCGTGCTACTTGAAACTTCTTTTTTTTACTAAGCAATTTCATTATTGTTTGCTTGTTTTCCTGAATGTATTTTAGTCAAGTGTGTGGGGTTTGGTTTCTTCGGTTTTGTTTTTCTTTTAACTAAGGTAATGGAAGAGAAAAAATTAAATCTTCATTTTTTACTTAATTTCTGAGGATTGAGTTCTCAAAAGAGAACAGGATAGAAAATGGGGTCAAAGGCTTCATATAATAGAAATATTTTAAAAAATAAAAATAAAAACAAACTACCCAAACCCTCCACAGTAAAAAGCATTCCTCACCAGCTCTACCTGTCTAGGAATAACTCTC
This sequence comes from Xenus cinereus, assembly GCA_025774025.1. Classification (NCBI taxonomy): domain Eukaryota; kingdom Metazoa; phylum Chordata; class Aves; order Charadriiformes; family Scolopacidae; genus Xenus; species Xenus cinereus. The sequence goes on along the minus strand of JAOXJK010000012.1, from coordinate 153,656,389 downwards.
TTATCCTGTAGTATCTCAAAGCCTACCTTTTTTTTTGGCCTGTAAGACAAGACCCTGTCTGTATATAAGCATTAAGAGATTGAATTTTAAGAGAATAGTGGGAGAGGAGGCTCTAATTCCATGCTGGGCGTTTTCTGACGAGTCTACCCGAGTACACAAATGAAACAGAAATAAATAATGGGGAGAATGATGCTAGATACTAGTTTGTACATGACATGCCAGACAAAGTTATCTGTTTGATGTTTTATTTCTCTTTCCCATATGAATTGTTACACATTATAGCGAGTTTAAGAGCTCAAGATAGTTTCTGTAGCCACTGCCTGACTGATGCTCCCTCTGATTAATACTACACACAGAGGTAGATCCCTGTCCTCAGAGGAAAGAAGAAAAAGTATTTTGGCACTTCTGTTTGAATCTATCATCATCTGGGGGGTGGCATATCATGTATCAATGCAGGTGTGAGGCACCAGGAGTCATGTATGGATGAAGAGAATCTGGCAGGTAAGATATCTGATAAATCTGCCCCGAGTAATACCAGTGCATCCAAACAGGAGCAGGGCAGTGGTTACTCATGCTGTGACTGAGGTTCAAAATGTATGGTCCCCACTCTCTGTCTTTGCGAGCTTGTAACCCAAGATGATTGACAATCCACCAGCAGGCCCATTTTCTTCTCAGGAAAACAGCAACAGCTGTCTCTGAAGCAACCTACAGGAACCAGGTAGTAATATGTCTTCAGTCATCCTTTCACCAAGCAAATTACAGTATTCTGGACAGGGTAAGAAAGAGGCCATCTGTTATTCCTCTTGATGAAATGTTTAGTGTGGGAACATTTTTTACCTTGCAAGGTGGCCTCAGAGGCATAAAGCAGCTCTACCACACATCTGTCTGTCACCGAGGCATTACTTCAGCTACTTACGCCTCCTCTCCTGCTCACATTAGATTGATTTATATTTATATTTCAGTTTTGTATTTTCTTATTTTTTTCCCTCTTTCCCCCAACCCTTTTTTCTAATTACAAATTTTGGTTGTTGGGGTTTGTTTTTTTTTTTTGGCTTTTTTCACATCTGTCAGTGTGGAGTGGCTGAACTGACAATTCTTTCAGCTGATGTTCCAAACTAAAGATTCTTCTTCATACATTGCATTGCTATTGGGGGCTTCCTGT
>JAOXJK010000012.1:153642810-153655127 GCA_025774025.1 Xenus cinereus | reverse complement strand
ATTGGGGGCTTCCTGTGTTTAATAAACACTTCAGTGGAAAGCGGAATGGATTTCAAACATAATCATGTGAACTTTCTGTTTATAACAACACCTAGTGTCCTTTTATTCTTCCATAATTTGAACTGTAAGCAAAATATCAGTCCTTGAGGAATATGTGGAAACTGGTTCCCAAATGAATGCCCATCAGAATTGTGCAGACATGATTTTGGTAGGGTTTTACAAAAGTTTGCGAAAGGAAAATATCCATCCAAACCTCTAGAGAATAATAGAAAATCGCCTAATTTCTACAGATTTTTTTGTATGGTCTAGTAGAACTCTGTGATGTATACAACAGTAACCAATTAATGCTCATTTTGTAAAAAATCTTGTCCAATATTAACAACCAGATTCTTCTATGAGATATAATATACGTTGTTAGCATAGCCCTAACAGTACATAGCGCAAGTCAGTGAAACCCAAAAGTACTATTAAGTACTTAGCCAAATAAAGGTGTAAGCCAAGAGTTGAGACACCTGCCCTGAAGCAATATATAGAACTTTTGTTTCGATAGATGTACATGGATTCTCCTTCAGCTTCACACTAAATGTTGCCAGACAGGTAGTTTAAAAGGAAACCTCTATAAATTATTACTTCCATGTGTACAGCTAGAGCATCAGGGATATGTCTTTGATACCACGCTGCACCTATTACTTGCAAACTGAGCAGTACCTGCTTTTAAGTAACCCCTAACCGCTCACAAACATTGGAACCACTGAAGGGCATGAGCAGGCCGTTTGCCTCCCTGCTCGCTATTAAAGGGTAGGTTCAGTTACTTCTCTGGAATTCTGCAAGGGAACATTTATAAGCAGTTGTGCCGCTTCAGGCCTGGCTATATGCAATGCTCACTCACGTAGGTCATCCGACCTTCTAATTTGGTGCTTTCAAATACAGTATCCTCCACAAAGTCCCTCTTATGTGCTAAAACATGCAACTGTTACTTCAACACTCTCGGTTTGCCTCTTGCAAAATTAAGTATCTGAAGCTTTCCCAAGACACAAACCAGGCAACAGCAAGCAATTCCAAGAGTAGGCCAAGCTTGAAAAGAATAAATGAATGATAGCAACTGTCTTGCAAACTCCTGACCTTCGCATATGTCTCTTAAAGGCTACAGTTCTTCAAATATTTTAAATTTCAGCCACTGTGCTTGTCCACTGAAAAGTCCTGTGGTTTACAGCTGACAGAGCAGGTAACAGATTTGGTCCAACAGGCAATATAAGAGATTTGTTAGGTTATTCATTTTCCCTTCATTCTCCTTTTTCCCTCCACAAATGATCTATTTTATTAAACATTACAACATATTACAGACAGGATATTTTTATTCTGATGTGTGACGTATGCATCGCACCAGCATTATCTGTTTCAATAGTTTATGTACTTTAGAGGTTGTAGTTTGCAATAGAGCTGCTGCCATCCTATGTTTCTGTGTTTAGAGAAGTGAAACACCTCAGGATAATAAATATGAAGATGAGGTTTATCTGCCTTGTCCAAAATGTGCTGATTCTGCTGGAAAACAGTTGTATTATTGTCTGTCATGGGCTTTGGTCTAAGCCTGAACTATTCACAGAATTAAGAGAGTTAGGCCCTGATTCAGAATTTGCTTCTCACTGATGGAAAGATTAAAGCCACTGACCTCAGAAGGATTAAGTGTGTGCTGAAAATAGAGCTGTTGGTTAAGGACTTTCCTAAAGGAAGCCTTTATGCAGACCTCTGCTGTTTTGCTTTATTCTTCCAACAAACATCTTTATCTCATGGTCACTTTCTAACAAAGATTAATACTAATGCATTTTTAATGTTCAGTTTATCTGGATTCTCTTTGACCCAGTTCAATTGATTCTTTACATGAAACAGTACATTATACTTTCAGTTGCTTTTCCTTCAGTTCAGTTTATTTATTTTTAATCTTTCATTAAAACTGAAATGAGAAATCAACAATATTCTCATGTTGAAGCCCTGTTTTGTACACAAGAAAATCAATGGTAAAGTGTTTATTGAATTAAATGAAATAGTACCCGGTCCTTTATATGTATTGATCCAATAAGATAAGGTCTTAACTATTTGCTGTTTGTAGAGTTCAACATATCCTTACAGTATCCCTGGAACTGATAAAATCAGACAGCATGATATGAAATGGCAAGATGCCCATAGACTTTCAAGAAGAATAGAATGAGTGATAAGATTCTTTTCTATATTGTGTGCCTTTGTCCAAAGGCTGATTCAATGTTAAAAAGTAGTGTGGTGCAGCAGAGGGAGATCTGAAATGTGAAACAGCTTGTGAAGATAGTTTGAGGTCCACATAACCTGTTTTTCAAGGTTTTTATTTAAATCTGTCTTGATATTGATTCATGGATTGAATACATGTCTGTGGCTTGAGAAGCTTGCTTCTCTCCTGAAGCAGATCTTCCAGTTTCATCTAAAAGGAATATACTGTGCATGCATGAAGAGCATCCCCTGATGAGGGGTATCTTGAGACGTATTCTTCAAAGGATCATTTCTGATCTGAAATCAAATGCTAGCGAGGTGACAATGTCAGTGACTGAGTGAATGTCAGTTCTCTTGAGCTGTAAGAGCTGATGACATGATAACCTGAAGCAGAAAAACGAAGTAACATTAGGAACACAAATTGTTATCATTATTGCTATTATTTTACCTTCCTTCATTTGAGATAAAATCACAAGATTGTAAAAACCCAGCCATTTGACACAGTGTTCTTTCTCTTTATAAGAAAGGGCAGACTTTCAAGTCATGCTGTGGATTTTCTTTCAAATTCATTGAAATTCATAGAGTTGGAAAAAATTCATATCTATGCTTTTGACTTCTTCTATCCCTTCCATCCTTCTAAAGAGACGCAGTAAAATTACACTGGTTAGTTAGAGGAGGCACGAGAGCATTTTGACATAGAATCAAATAACAGCCCCAGTTGGAAGGGACCTTCAAAGATCATCTGTTTCAACCTTTTACAGGAAACGGAGCATAGATGAGATGTCCAATAGCATCTTAAAAACTTCTGCCTTGTCAGCATTATTAGTGACTAGTTGCCCTGCCATGTTTAGCAATGGGTCTATCTCTTCCCTGTGCTTCTACTTACTACTCATACATCTGAAGAACACTTCGCTGTTGCTCTTGACATCTTTGTACACTTTCAGTTCTAGCTGAGCCTTAGCCTTACTGACCTCATCTCTGCATGCCCTAGCAAGGTTCTTGTAGTCCTCTATGGCTATCTAGCCACCTTTCCTTAGCCAGTATACTTCTTTTTTCTTTTAAGAACAAACAAAGGATCTTTGTTAAGCCGGGGTGGTCTACAGTTCTTCAGCCTTTCTTTCCCTTTGTAGTGAATGGACAGTTCTTGTGCTTCCAGTTCTTGAAGAACTCCCAGTTCTCACAAGGTCCATTGTCCTCCATGGATGCTTTCCAGCAAATCCCTTGTATCTGGGCTCTGAGCATACTGAAGCTGGCTCTTCTAAAATCCATGGTCTGTCTCCTACTACTGATCTTCAGTCTGCTCAGCAGGATCTTAAACTCCACAATGGTGTTGTCCCTGTATCCAAGGCCACTACTGGTATTTATGCTGTCAAGCAAGTTTTCTTGGTTTATGAGCAGCAAATCCAGCAATGCACTGTACTAAGCCGGCATGTTCAGCATCTGTAGTAGGAAGCAGTTCTCAATGCATTCCAGAAACCTGAGGGATGACTTGTGCACCACTGTATTGTCTTCCCAACAAATATCTGGATAACTGAAGTCACCCATGAGGACCAGGTTCTGCTGGCCCAAGACTTCCTTGGGCAACCAAAGTAAGGTTTCATTGGCCTCATCTTCTTTGTTCAAAATTCTTTAATTTAAAAACATAACTTAGAATTTGTAAAGAGATGGAAGGGGGAAAATAGAGATATGATCCCTGTCATCCTTATTTTAATTAGTCACATAGTTGTGACATGCTTACTTGAGTGTGTCACCTCGTGGGACATACCATCTTGATGGAAGAAGGCATATGCCCAAAACAGCTTGCAATTTATCTGAAAACAGGATGCAAGAAAAAAGAGATAATAAGTTTTGGTCCTGATTCTTAAAAACATGCCTGAAGTCCTACCACAATTAATATTACTCACTCATTTGAAATCAAGTATGGAATACTTATTATGCAAGTGACCACACAGTGAAGACAAAGAAAATAAAACAGATAAGAGTAGCAACACAGTAAGATACAGTGACTGTAGGTATTTTGGCATCTTGTGGAGGAGGATAATATGGGGGCATCTGGCTTCACTCTGGATCTGAAGGCAGATTACACTCGGAACATCCAAAAGAAACTGTCTCTCTTAGAGTGCAGGTGTATTTGGACTGGATGATGTTTAGGTATAGCTTGACTGATGTCAGCAAGAGCTGTGAACTTCCACAAGATATATTGCATTGCTTCTTTTGGATGGGGTATTTCAGGTCACTGGTAGCTCAGGGACTGCTTCACTGTGCTCAGCTGAGCAGAGTGAGTCACCTGTTTGGCTGGCCCTGACAAATTCAGATGTTTTCTGTTCTCTGGTTTTGGTTTGCTTCACTTTTTCCCCCAACCTTACTGAAAGACTTTGAGCATTTTCATTCACTTTAAATAAATAAGGCCAACAGTCTCACTGCTCTGAATCTCAGTTATTTGTAATTGGGTGATAGAAATTTTTGGCAATGTATGTATTATTTTCTCTAGCCTTCTTATCTATTCTTTCAGTCACATAAGGACCCTTAAATGGGCATCCGTGCCTGTGCATTGACAACAAAAGTAAATAAAATATTTTTTTCTTGCCAATGTAAATCATGTTGTATGATTCTATTCCCCAAATATTTTGAAGGCACATTTGCTACCAAATATTGTGATACATTTCTTATTGTATACAAATCAATATATTCTCCTAGAATTATGAAGCAATCAAGATTTGTCTGCATAGACCAAATATTTATGAAGAAATTCCATAAAAATACAGCAAATAGCAGATTAGTAGTAAGTACTGGCTAATGATGTATTTGGCAAAATTTTCTTTTTTTTTTTTCAATTGGTTAGAAGTAAGTCGTTGATTATATTTAATAGACCATGTTAATTACTCCATCTCTGAAATTTACTGAACAATTAAAATAAAGCACAAGAGACTTGTTATACCGAAGGGAGCAATCCTACAGTGGGTGTTACACGAAGGGACAATTAAATGGCCTAGTACCACTGAGCCTGTTCCGGCTGATAATTCCACGTATCTATTAACAGAGTTCGAGTCTAAACTTCCTTCTATGTTTTGTCACTGGATAAGTCACCATGTCCAAGGATCTGACCTAAATTCCTTTTTAGTCACTGGCAGAACTCTCTCAGAGTGCAGTACGCTTTGGAGCAGGCATCCCAAATCACCTAAATGACTGACTTTTCAGTCTAAAATAATGGAAGTCTACCAAACTGATTTGTCACCTTTGCCTGATGTTCACACATACTAATGAGTTCTGAAAATGTTAATTTGCTTTGTGCCCAGATCAAATGCACAGCTCTGTCAGAATAAAACAATTTCAGAGGCAAAAAATTTACATGAGTGTAGTTTATTCTGAAAATATTTACATGTCATTAATATATTAAAATAATATGAGGTTCAGAGAATATTTAACCGTGACTGGGATGTTCCTGATTAAGAATTGTGGACAGTGGAAAGATCATAACTTTTCTGTGTTGTGGATTTTTTTAGGCATCTCTGGATTACCTTAGATCCAGGGAGCTGATGCCTTCTGCTGAAGTGTAAATTGGAGATCACAATGCTTTAAGCTATTGTTTTCCTGTGGGATCATCTATTCTTACTGACTACTGATAGTTTTGAGTTTTGCTGGACAAGTGGGACTGGATTCAGTTGTCCAAACACAGGTATCTAGTGCCATTTTAGCTTCACTTCATCCTGTTTGGCTCCTAGCTCTGAGAAGAGAAAGTTTGTATCTAATATCCCAACAAAACCAGACTGAATACCACAAGGAACCTCAAATAGGCATCAGTGCCTGTATATTGACAACAGAGAATTCTTGGTCTTCCCTGTCTATAACGGAAGCATGAACACCTTGGTATACGTAGATAGCAATATATTCACACCAGAATTTAAGGTCTTAACCTGAAGCTGAATCCTTCCCATGGTCAGTATATATGAACCCCTTAGAGATTCCTAAAATTCCTTCTGTGCCAAGCCTAACCCCAGACAGTAAGGGTAAGCAAAGTCTTTCCTTCCCAGAGACCTTCAGTCAGATCTCTCTTGAATTTTCTTAGAGTAAATGTTGGGAAAACTCTCCTTACAGTTTGCTGGAGAAAAAAGGGCTGCGTGACTTTGTATCTTAACAGTAGAGAGAATTCTCTTGAATGACAGAACCCAACATTCAATTCTGCTACACTTGCTCTGGAGATGTTTTTTTCCATCATAGTTCGAGTGGCTTTTCTAACCCAGTGTAGGGCTATCCCCCCATTTAGACAATTAAGGTGTTTCACCACACTTCAGATGACTAAGTATTGGGTTGGAGGAGCCATTGCACTGATCCTGCAACACAGATTCTTCTCTGCCTTGCATTTATCTCATCCCCTTGAACAACAGTTTTTCCCTTTCAAGAAGCCTTCTCTGACCGACAAGCAGCTTGATTGCTGCTTCTCACTGCTGTGAGAAGTTGTAAGGGGTCAGGGAAAATCCTGGGAAGATCAGACTTCTCTTGCACTTGGAAGCAAAGGCATAGCTGTACATGCCACCCTGAGCTCCTGAAGAAGCCTGTTCCATAAATTAAAGCTTTTTGTCAGCAAAGTCCAAATCTTAACTATTGTGAGCTGAGTGGGAGCAGTGGCCACCAAAGCATATCTGCAGATCACAACATTCATAGCAGGGAGGGAAAGGAGGTGGTCCAGAGCAGGTCAGTCTCAGGTGGCTCATCTGTTTTCAAACTTCAAGCAGCAGAGTCAGAGTAAACAGCCGAGCCTGGGATCTGACTGGCAAACCAAACAGGCTCTGTACACATAAGCAGGGTCAAGGATACTGCCTTATGGAATCCTAGAGACTGAAGAGAACCAGAGGAGGAATTTAGTAAAGCAGCTTTGCAGTCAAAACTACCTGCCTCTGATATCTGGCAAACTTTGTGTACGGGGAATCCAGGTGGGAGGTAATTTTTCATCTTCAGCCTCAAGTCACACCTGCTGCTCAGTCAGTAGAGCCAGTATTTTTTAAGTGTAGCCTTTCCGGAGGGCGATGAGCAATTGCGTTTCTCTTGACTGAACGAGACTTTTTGAGCAGCAACGGGCTGCCTGGCAACAGGATGGCTCCTGGCTGTCAGCGTGATGTTGACCAAGGCTACGTGTGACATCACCCAGCAGCTGCCAGCCGCGAGCTGATGACAGCCACACGACGATCAGCTGTTTGGATTCACACACAAACAGCTCATTCATGCTCAGCTGCTGCTTTCTTCCCCGGGTAACAAAAAGGGCTCTTTGATACAATGACGGCACAGGGAATATCGTCAGACCATAAGAAAGAGCAGTTAACTCCATCACATTTTTGAACAATGATTCGGAAAATTACTCCCCTTAAGGTGCAAATAAAATTACATCGCCAAAGTCACAATGTGGCAGCACATCTTAGCGGCACTGACTGCCAAATGGTACTTTACAGCACAATTGTAGGATCTCCTGCCCATTATAGGTAGGGTGGGTAAGGGCAGGTGGAAAGGGAGAAGGATCAATATGCCTTGTTTAGAGCTGTCTGCCTTCAAAATGTAGCAGAGCAATTAAAGCTGAGGCTCAAATACAGCAACAAACCAGAGTATGTGGTCAGCACTAGTGCTGTGGTCGCGTTTAAAACGCTGTCAAAACCCACAGACCTGTTACAGCTCATGACCATGAAGGATGAGGTTTGTGTTACGTGCAGATATTGTGACAATGGAATTTGAGACTGTTTATATATAGATTTATGTTTATCACATATTGCTGCAATAGTTCATTCTGGAATAAAGACAGCTGCACAAATAAATTGGTTTCACAGTCCATACTACCCTGATTTTTTTTTTCCCCATATTCAAAAAGTAGATTTCTACAGGCATGTGGAGGGCACCACTGATATTAGGAGCTGTGTTACTTTGCCCATACCTTTATTGCTCTTTGATGACAGAAGGACACTTACTCAGCATCATTAAAGTCAGTATACACATTCTCCATTGAAGGTGATTTCTGGGATGCTATTTTTAACTCTATGTTTATAGTGTATTTATATGTAGTGCTGAGGGACATGGTTTAGTGGTGGACTTGGCAGTGCTGGGTTAACGGCTGGACTTGATCCTAAAGCTCCTTTCCAAGCCAAGTGATTCTAAGAATCTATGATTCTGTCCTATGACATATGTATATAGTTGTGCGTGTGTAAAAATAATTTGTCAAGGGGCCTTTACATTTTTAGTTTTCATGCAGTTTTACTTATATATCTTTGCATCAAAGAAGGCTGGATTGTGCATATCAGATGAATTTTAATCACCTCCTTTCTGGGATTTTTTTCTTTATTATTTATGCATTTGAATTACTATTTTATTCATAAGCACCCTAATTAAAAATTTAAAATTATTGTTTTCTCAATTCTGTTATTTTAACTTTATCTTAGTCTCTTTTTTTTCTGAAATTTCTAAGTTTTATGCAATGAAAAAACTCATTCATTCTTTTCACATTTTTTATTCAGCTAAGAGCTCAAGATATTTCAACATAGATGTATGGCACTAACATGAACGTAAAAGGAAGAAAAAAGTTTCAACCATGATGAAAATAAAACATTAAACATACCTCCCATAACACCTTGGAACAATGATGCCTTTGTTCTAATGGTGATTATTTGATTCTATAAAGTGTGAGTGGTTTGGGTACATTTTTAAATGCTCTGAACGAAAAAAAGAAAAGAAAAAACAAGTTACATCAGACACTTAATGTCTTAAATTACTAACTGGCTCTGTATTTATATCACACTTGTCAACTCTGTACAGAAATATAATATTTACTGCAAGTTGTTCACAGTATGTCACCCTCTAGTGGCCATTCCTTTTAATGTGTTGATAAATAGAGCAGACAGAATATTTTCCAGAAAAAACGGTTTTTAAATTACAAAAATGGGCTTTCTGACATACTTAATTTGGCCGGTAGAAACGATTTTTAATTAATTAACTAAATATCTGGAAGTTGAACTATTTCAAGTTCCAGATGATCTGTAAAGATCAAGAATTTCTCTGAGACACAACCTCCTCATGTAGAAATAAATTGTGGTAGTACAAGAGAGAAGGGGACCAAAAGAACTGCTTGCCCCTTTTGAGGAGAGAAGGCCCATGGGATAGCTTACATAAATATTCTGTAGGACACCAATAAAAGTGTATCCCTGAATGAGAACAGTTAAAATATCAAATGGATATTTCTTTGGACAAAATTATGCAATATTAGAGAATCAGAGAATTAGAGAGTCACAGAATCTTTGAAATTGGATGAGACCTTCTGGAAATCATCTGGTCTACCCTCCCCTCTCCAGCAGAGTGATCTACAGCAGGTTGCCCAGGAATGTGTCTGGTTGGGTTTTGAATATGTCTAGGGATAAAGACATCACAACCTCTCTGGGCAACTGTTCCAGTGCTTGACCACCCTCACAGTAAAAAACACTTTTTCTTATGTTCGTACATCTTGTATTTCAATTTGTGCCCACTGACTCTTTACCTATCACTGGAAAACACTGAGAAGAGTCCATCTGTCTCTGCTTCTTTCCCCCCTATAAGATATTTATCCACATTGTTAAAATTCTTCTGAGCCAACTTCTCCGAGCTGAACAATCCGAACTTTTTCAGTTTCTCTCCTCATACAGAAGATGTTCCAAACCCTTCATCATCTTCACAGCCCTTCTATTCTATAGAAACCACAATAATAATAATAAACTCCATCCCAGCAAAAGGCAGTACAGAAACCAACATTATAATCAAATCTTACAGATGCCATCCACGCATCTATTTGATTTAACAAAATCAAGAATTAACGTACCTTGAAATGCAGATGTGAATAATAGTCTCGTTACCTACAGGGACAGATATTCAGTCTTGGTTGCACTTTTGAGGCGGAGGAAGCAAGTAAATACCAGTTTAGATTAGGCAAGATTAAGGGTTTCCATGAATGCTTACCTTTACTAAGTGAGATGGAGAGAAGAAAAGGTATATCAGCATGAGAAAGCTGTGAGGAGCACCAAGCTAATACAATGAGTTCTGAGAAGCTCATTGAAGAGCAAGGCACTTAGTGTTAGACTTTGAGAAAACGTATAGCAGATGAACAGAAAATGAGTTGAAGGAGAATAATGGGAACCCAACACCTACCAATTTTGATGGCAGTGAGAGATAATTAAATATCAGTCAGAAAAACCACCAGTTACTTTCATGCCAGTAATGGTAACAAAAACTGGCAATGGTACACTGATAATGGCATTTTGATTACCTGCATCCCCATGAGGTCCCTCAGTTTCCAGTGAGCCATCAATAAAGTCCATGGTGATAATTTTCATAGGGAGTGATTGCTTTCCAGGAAGTGGTTGTGGTTATGAAGGTCAGGAAAATTCTTCCTGCTATGGTCAGATGCAGAAATTATTAGTCTCAACCATTCTGTGTAGTCAGGAGGCACAGCAGTATGGAAGGACTCAGAGCCTCTCTCATTGCAGTCTTCCAAAGTGCTGTGCCGAGAAGAAGAACAGGACAGACTTGTACCTATTTGTGTTTGTCATTAACATCTAATGGTCAGAATACTCCCACAACAGTAACAGTGGTTATTTTTGCAGGATGCTCCAGGTAAAATTTATTTGAACCCACATATAAATATTGTTCTTATCACCAGTACATGTTCAAACAACCTTGAGTTAATTTACCTAAGTTGAAAACACTCCCATCATACCTCTTCTCCAGTGATCTTGCTTAAATTCTTATATCACATTTTTGATCCTTGGATCTGAAAGCTCCTTGAAGAGGAATCAGCGTTTATCTTCATTATACTAATGCAGAAAGAGCGATGAGGTGGTTAAATTCACTGCATTAGGAGTTAAGGCAACATTCTTGTGACCAAGCATCCTGGCCCTTTTCAAAATATTTTACGCCTGACCTATTCCTATTTCATATAATTTCAGGAATAGTCATTTTGCTGTGGTCTTAGTACTTCATTAGTCTGTAATGCATGCTAAAAGGAAATAATCACAGTGTATATTAAGCACTCATTTTCTCTATCCTGTAGAGGAGACAGCTGTCAAAGAAGGGTTTTGATAAATCATGAAACCTAACAAATTACAAAGAAAACACATATTAGTTACAAGTTATTGTCATGTAAATAATCCATTTGTTTCATAAATAGTGTCCTAATTGTCAAAAAGGCAGCATGAGGCACAAACCGATGTGATTACCGAGATGTAAACCGGAATATAAAAGATTGATCAAAAACATTTAAAAGTTACTCAGAATCTAATAATTTCTGGATGGGGCTTGCTCTGGAAGTGAAAATAACAAAGAAATGATTCAGAGAGGGAAAATATAATGATCTTTGAATAACAGGATGCTGAACAAATAATGTGATTTCATGCTAGGGAAAGTAAACAATAGTGAAATGAAAGATGAATTCTCTGAAGAATGATTATAGGGAATTAAAGATGGAGGAAAAAGGAAAAAGCAAATATATTAAATAATTACCATCAGTCAATATAAATGGAGAGAAGGGTGAAGAACAGAGTCTGCTGAAATGAAGAAATGATTTCCAGAGAAGAGTCCCTTGGGAACTCCACAGCGCATACATAAAAGAAATTACGGTTGGTCGCCTTTATAGTTGTGAAAATGGTGAACACCTTTTAAAATATGAAAATGACAAATCATGAAATGACTGAAAGCCTTTAAGGGAAATTAAGTTTAAGAAAACTTTAAAATATGGATTAAAATGAGAATCATATGTTCCATACATTCATGTAAAAAGCCTATGGAATGAGTCAGCTAATTTAACTGTTTAAAATGGAGAGGTGGGAATATAAAATGAGATACCACTTTTTCATGATGGAGATCACTTCAGAAACTATAGAATCAAAGAATTGTTTAGGTTGGAAATACCTTTACGATCATTGAGTTCGATGACCTTAAGCTAGCACTGCCAAAACCACCACTAAACCATGTCCCTCAGCACCACAGCTACACGACTTTTAAATACATCAGTGATGGTGACTCAACCACTGCCCTGGGCAGCCTGTTCCAATGCTTGACAACAAATTTTTCCCAATATC
>JAOXJK010000012.1:153625719-153637888 GCA_025774025.1 Xenus cinereus | reverse complement strand
GGGAGGAGGGGGGGGGGGGGAATAATAAACAAAAAAGAAGATGCTAAATCAAAGATCAGCACATCCACAACTGAACCTGCACATCTTGTACCCAATTTGAAATGTTTCCTTTTCTCAAAAATGAAACTAGTGATGCAGCTGGAAAACAAATGAATCCACTGGGCTTGAATACTCACAGGCAACAATGAGAGGGACTAGCTTTTTCTTTTTTCTCTAAGTGCTGTTGCACAGACTAACCATGCATTGCTAATCATATTTACAGAGCTGATGTGCTCAAAGGATGTACTGTTGGGAAGCAGAGCGTGGGGAATATGACCTCATGCTTTATGCATTTCAAGGAAATGTTGCAACAGGTTGTGAGAAACAGCTGAAATTGGAAAAATTCTATTAGTAATGGTAGGAAAAGGAAGATAGCTTTTAAATGTGTACCAGCTAAGGAAAATAATCACTTGAACTTAATTGACTCTAGTTGAAGACCTGAGGCATATGTTTTGATCAGTTCACAGCATTTTTTTTTAGAAGTTAGTTCCTGTTTCTACCCCATTTTGAAGACACAGATAAAGCTGAAAACCCAATGATTTCTATAGTGTTTGCATTAGACCTTCGTATAAAAATGATTAGTGCTACCGTTTACAAGTGCTAATGGATCTAGGATCTCAAATTTGGGATAATGAAAGTTTTCTGATTTTCAGGAAGCTTTTTTTTTTATTTGTGGTTTGTTTTGGTTTTGGTGGGTTTTTTGTTGTCGCCTGTTTGTTTTCTTTTGATTTGTTTTACTTATGTCTTCTGGAATATCGTATTTCACACAAAAAGTCATATATACATAGTCTTTGTGCTTTTTCTAAAATCTTGTCCATCTAAAAGTATTTCTGACCTTTCTCACTCACTGGCTACAGTGATGATAGGAAGGAAGACCCTTTCACACCAAACTGAATCTAAGATGTAATGCTCAAAAGGATTAAGGCAGTGAGTAAGGTATAAGGACAGTGAGAGAAGTAGTAGTGTAATATCCCTACATATAGCCCAGATGTACACGGGCAGCTCATGATCACGTGTCTCTTTAGAACAGTCTCATGGCAGATGATTACAGACAAGTGACTTTAGATATAATTCAGGATAACTGACTTGATAGCCATCACATGTACGTGCAGAAACCTTTCAGCCCACTCAAACCAGTTTTTGGTGTCAGGCCTGTTTCTGGTGCCTGGAGAAAAAAAATCAGTTTAGAAGGCACACTTAAATGTGCCTTAATGTAGTTATTTTCATAGTCACATTCTTTTCTCTTCTTTTCTCAATAGATGTGCATCCTGACCTTGACCTATCTCATGCCATTGTGCTACACCTAAAAAGGATATTTAAGTGTGGAAGGGAGAGATCCCATACCTGTGGTGGGACCTCTCAGCTAACTTCAAAGGGGAATTAAGGTCAGTACTGCAGTGTTTAATTTTAGTGTTTTGTCAGAGGACAGGATCTACAGCCTGGTGTTATCGCCTGTCTAGGCTTTTAAGAGTATAATCTATAAAAGCCATAATACTGACCCTGGAAACCATCTAAGATGGTTAATTGCAGATACTAGCAGCAGGGTGATGCTTCTCAGGAATTTTGCTGCGTCTTTCCCTGTACAATTTAGCACCCTGGTGAAGAAGTTAATTCAACCAGGCCACTTCTTAATCAAGACAGCAGTGTGGGTCCTTCGCACACTTTTTTTAATGAACCAGTAGCCAGTCATAAAAAATACTCATCTGGAATATATGAAACCCTGAATCAGTTTTGCCCTCTGATTTAAAGCAGGGATTTTGATTCCAAATCTCCAGCATCCCAACCAAATCCACAGACCATTTGATCAGGGAATGTGCTCAGATATTACTTCCATAATATCTAGCCATGTTTAAGAAGTCACACATAAATTGGGCTACTTGCAAAACAAAAGGAGTCTGAGTGAAACTTAGTGGCAGTGAAACTCAAAGGGCAATGACAAATACAATCCTAACCTTTGCCTGAAAGTATTGGCACTCAAATAGCCTATGAAAATTCACTGGAAACCAGACATGGTCATTCAGATATCAGACTTTCTTATATTTTTTGTTGAAGCTGTTTCAGTTTTTATAAGTAAATAAATATTAATCAGCTGAGACTGTAGGAAACGATGACAGCAATCGTTTAGGACAGAAGATTGACTCTCTGTTCTTAAACATGTGGGTAGCAAAAGATTAATATTTGT
This sequence comes from Xenus cinereus, assembly GCA_025774025.1. Lineage (NCBI taxonomy): Eukaryota > Metazoa > Chordata > Aves > Charadriiformes > Scolopacidae > Xenus > Xenus cinereus. Next base: position 153,635,667 of record JAOXJK010000012.1, on the reverse strand, counting down.
TGGTTTACTTATTCATCTATGTATTTTTACAAAGCAGGGTGTTTTCAACAGAAGACAAATGGGAACAATATACCCTCAAATACCTTATACTCTAATTGTTAGTGCATTTACTTAAGGGTAGGTTTGATATAGATTAGACAGAAAGAAGACAGAACTTAAGCTTTTCCATTTCTAGAAGAATATTTCAGCTACTTGGATATCTAGCTATCTTCTGCAGGAAATTACTGTCTTTCTCCTCTCTCACCTGTTTTTTAGAAAAGAGTTTAGCTATTTACTTTCAGGAGAACAATCAGTTTATGAATCTTGAGAAGACAAAGCTATTTGGAAGTTCAAAGCCTGCTTCCCTCAGAGAGTGTTAATAAAACTTCTGTCTTCTGAAAAGCAGGAGTTGGGAGACCTACCTTTCCTCTGGCACCATATAGGAGAGCTTGGGTAGGGATCACTAATTCCCCTTCCCAAGAAAATGCTTTAATCCTTACTGCAAGTGAAACCTGAAGTGTCTTCTTCCCTTTTTTCTTTTCCTTTGAATGGTACCATGAACTCATCTAACAATCAATAGGAAATGCATGCTTTGAAGGTTGGATACTGATGTGTTACAGCTTTTAAAAAATGTGTACACTTGCTGAAATTTTTCACCTCTAGAAGGATATCAAAGCTTTTCATTGACTCAGGTGGACTTTTAATTTCACCACAGATGTTTCAGAGTTGAAAACTTCTAAGAAGCATTTTGCAAAGTTGACATCCAACAAAAATCAATGAGTTCATAGGTGGTCTCGAAGAATCACATCCGATCAATTTTTCATCTTACATAAGGTTTTCAGGACACTCATTAAGCTATTCTAGGCATATTGAAAAGATATTGATCTTTACCAAGTGTGTAAACAAATCCTGTGAATGTTGCTCTATTGAGCACTCACAAACTCTATAGATAGATTCAGGAAAATAGGAAGTAATATCCAATTCTAGCATGCAAGCTTGCAATACCAGGTTCACCTTATAGAATACAATTCTTTCTCACAAGGGCACATTGTCCACTCATGTTATACTTGGTGTCCACCATGACCCTCAGGTCCTTTTCTGCAAAGCTAGAACTTATAGTTACTCAGTCCCAGGAATCAAAGGTAGTTGAATATGACATTTGCAGTATCGCTTTCTAGTGGATCTTCAGAACAACAGTGATTCTTGCAGGCTTAGACAGACATTAGGTTTGGCATCCCCAGGCTTTTCAAATTTTCTGAATGATTTATGCATAAATTCCCTTGATTACTACTTGCCATTTACGTAGAATGGCATTCCCAGTGCATCAGGAAGCTTCAAAGGATGGAGAATATACCAGCTTCTCACAAAATTGTTGCATTTATTAATATACTTCAATAATAATATTTTTTCATGCTACAAAACTTACTCCTGTGAGTTTCCATTATTTGTAAGAAACATGCAAGTGGACTGTTGCATGTGCATGATGCAAGACATGTACAAGACACACAACTGTGTGCATGATGCAAGAATACCTTAGTTAGATGTGAATTTGCTTATTATTGTTTGTTTAGTTTTTTTAAAAAACCTCCAATAATAATAATAGATGAATATACATTTCTAAGTAATCAACTATTTAATGATCAATAAATATCACATTAGTATGATAAGGATATTTAGTTTTTCTCCAACATTTTTTTGGCAGTGGATCTTGAAATATTTTGCAATGGCATCTAAAATGATTTCATCCATGTAAAAGTTGGAAGATATAGAGCACAGAGAGCAAATACAGTGATGACAGAAAAAGACGTAGACAGATAAACCTAACCACTTCTGCTTCTTTTCTTTTCCCAAACTACCAAAAACAGAGTGAGATGTTCCTTTGATATATTCACAACATAGAAAATTCAAGTTCAATTTCCGTAAGTCCTCTTTCTATTTCTTACTCGCTTTGGAAGTCCAAAACACCCTGTGATTTTGCACTTTGAAAGTTGGCCAATTATTCCAAGGAGCTAATTTTGCTCAACACCTGCTTCTTCTCCAACCCATAATTTTTGATATCGACAAATGTTATCTTCCCTCATGGAGTACCTTCACCTGTTGCTGTAGATCACAATATCAGCTTCTCTTTCTGTTGAACATATAAATGTATGCAATTAAGATGAGAAGAGGGTGGAAATTTTCTGTGACTTTGGTGCCACAGTAGAAATCTTATACGGATCATGTTGATGGGACCTGCTGATTTCTGCTCTGGCCTCCTTAAAGGTTGCCTAGTATTTTGTAGACCTCTCCTGTGAAGGCTTTTTACTCACATCAACTCCAATGCACACACCGTAGTAACTCCCTTAATAAGTTGATGTTTCATAAAAGTCACTTATGTAAAGAAAAAGCCTGTACATTACTCACAAAGTTCATTCTTCGACCAACCTTACAGCCACCACATCAATAAGGAAGGGAACAATCATACAAAGTAAAGAGCAAAGGATTTCTGATAAGAATTGCTTAGTACTGGGGCTGATTGACTCTCTCTCTGACACCTTAAAGCTTCCTGCATCAGGTAATGCCTTTCCTGAAGCCGCTGCTGGGTCTGGTTGATAAGGGTACTTGAAATGCTGAAAGCTGTGATCTTGTTAAAAAGGGTCAAAAGAAGCAGTCTGAGTAACATTTCAATGGTTGGATTATTGCTACTGAAGAGAGCAGTAAATGCCACTTACAAGTAAATTTTCCACTTCATCCGAGGTGCGGATAACTGTTCTTCTGATACCTTTCCCCCAAGGAAAGCTCTGCAGCAGTCGGCAAAGTAATTACATATTTAAAGGTACAGCTGTCTTAAATGAATTCAGTGCAGTGGGGAAAAAAAAAATATAAACACAAACCAGGGAAAAAAAATAAACTAATTTCTTACAGACATTTTGTTTAGTTAATGTATTTGAATTAACCAGGGAGACTGGTTTACTATGCCTAATAGCTTGAATTGATTCCTTAAATCAACTGGTATGTGCAACTGTGTGTTTATAGGGGTTTTTCTAACTATGTGCTGCATCTTTAAATGCCTCAATCTGTTTTGTTGTCACGGCTCCTCAGCTAACATACGTCTTTTTATCAAAGATATATTACATTTATAGTTTTACTTTCCTCCTTGCCTTTGTTTGCCTTTTCTAAACCTAAAAGATGAGTTGGAGTGGCTGACTTCATCTTTGGCCAGCCATAGGGACAGAGGAGGGGAACATCCTGTCAGGGTAAACGGGAGGCTTGACTGTGCGTGATCTGGAATAAGACAATTCCAGGGAATATTATTCTTCTTAAAATTGTGCTGAATGCTCAGTCTTTGAATCAACCAGGTTGGTCATCTACACAGTGGAGATAATTTCTGACTCTCAGAAACCAATAAGCATGGGGTTTTTTATTAATTTTGAAATAACACTAGAAATTGTAGCTATTGCCTGATGTTGTGGGGATGTCCAGGATTTGAATGAAGTTTTTCTGAGGAGGAGGTGAACTCCAAGCAGCTTGAGGAATTTCTAGAAAGCTCAGGAGAGAGACAAAACCACTGATGCTCTGCCTTGAACTGTTCCCATGTGTTTTCCTAGTTATTCTATGCATGAAAGCAGTTTGTGTGCAAGGAACTTGTATGCAAGAGCTTACTAGATCTTACTTGGTGTTATTTAGGGAGCAGCAACACTGGATATTGTGTGCAGGGGAGCGGTTGTAGAGAGGTTAAAAGTCCTGAGTGAGACTCAGCCAGGAGCTAATTAACACAATTGCATAGCGTTAAGATCGTTCACATCTCACATCTAGATGGCTCAGAGTCTGGACATAGCAAACTTATGTATGACTACATTGTTTTGTGTAGAGAACCCTGCATACTGTAGCGATCATATTCTTTGATTCATATTATGAATCAAAGAATAGTCATATTTCATATTATGAACCAAAGAGAGGAATTTGAACATAAGAAGAAGGATAAAAAAAAAGAAAAGGAGGAAAAAAAACAGAAAGGAAAAGGAAGGAAAGAAAAAAAAATCAACTAGCATTTTGATACCGTAATATTTTCAAGACTGAACAGGATAAAAACGTAAGCAACTTGGTCTGACCCTGTAGCTGCCCCTGCTTTGAGCAGGATTTCTGACTAGAAACTTCCCGAGGTCCCTTCTGGCTTAAATTATCCTTATGATCCCATGGTCCCAAACTGCCATCTGACATCAGTCTCCAAACCTAATCCAGACCATCCATGTGACTTCTAAAATAGAAGACATTAAATCCCAGATTGTGGACATGAAATAATTAGGGGGGAGCGAAAAAAAGAAATGTCTGTCTTTAGCTTCCACTGGCACTAGCTGGATTGATGTATGTGTCTACTGTATCACATAAGGCTGTTGTAATCACACAGGTGGGGTGAGTTCCCTACATAGAAACATATAGACGAGTATTATATACATATTAATGCTGCCAAAATACAAACAAATTATAGTAAATAACAGAATAGAAACAATGCCTGATTTTTTTTTTTTAAAAATAATTCTAAATTTCCGCAATGTCTATAGTGAACAAAATACCACAGAACAACTGTTCTGTACGTACTTGGGGGTTGAAAAGAGATGATTTGTTGATTGATGTGTCTATTTTTGTGAACTAATTAATTCTATTTTGCTCCTTTCCTTTCTCCCCCCCCTTCCCCCCCCCAGCATGCTACTTTTTAATTCCTCTATTATTTTACAGACATTTCTTTATCTTTACCTGCTAACAGTGCATCTTGTTCTCACTGACACTGGCCTGAGTTCACCAGTTTTCTCAAATTCTCTGCAGACTGGTAAACCTCCAGCTATATTCACAAGTCTTTTTAGTCCAGAGACCTAATTTAGTCAAACTAGAAGATGCTAAGCAGGCTGTCAGAAACACTTAATCGCTCTCCACTGACTAGTTATGGAGTTAAAATATTTCATTTAGAGGGACTGGTTCATTTCCCACCAATTCCTTCTATTCTTAACACCACACTTCCTTCTCTCTTCACTGCACATATTTAGAAAACTATGTATGAGGCTTACCCATGCCTAAGTTAGATGCTAAATTAGTCACACTAGACTTGAGACTTTGTAAACAACAGCATCATTTTCTCTTCTGTAAAAGAAAAAAACTTAGATGTTTTCTAGCCTAGCAACTCTCTCATTACTACTTGAAGCATACCACAAGCTAAAACTGTTTTAAAACTGACTCGTTTTAGCCACCACATAAAATACACCTGTCCCAGCTAAACCAATTTTCTCCCCACTTTGTAAGGGACTATACTGCCTCGTCTGGTGCTTCAAAATTCTAGTATGATGGCCAACACAATAGCAGGAATATTTACACTACAGCTGCTCCTTGCACTGTAGCCTGTTTCCGTTTTGAAGTGGAGATCTGTTAGTAAACATAGAATCATGGAATCACAGAATCACAGAATGTTTAGAGTTGGAAGGGACCTTAAAGATCATCTAGTTCCAACCCCCCTGGCATCGGCAGGGACATCTCCCACTAGATCAGGTTGCCCAAAGCCCCATCCAGCCTGGCCTTGAACACCTCCAGAGAGGAGGCATCCACAGCTTCTCTGGGCAACCTGTTCCAGTGTCTCACCACCCTCACAGTAAAGAATTTATTCCTAATATCTAGCCTAAATCTTCCCTCTTTCAGTTTAAAACCATTACCCCTTGTCTTATCGCTACACTCCCTGATAAAGAGTCTCTCCCCATCTCTCCTGTAGCTCCCTTCAGGTACTGGAAGGGGCTATAAGGTCTCCCTGGAGCCTTCTCAGAACACCCCCAACTCCCTCAGCCTGTCCTCATAGGAGAGGTGCTCCAGCCCTCTGATCATCTTCGTGGCCTCCTGTGGACTCACTTCAACAGTTCCATCTCCTTCGTATGTTGGGGGCTCCAGAGCTGGATGCAGTACTCCAGGTGGGGTCTCACCAGAGCAGAGGGGCAGAATCACCTCCCTCGACCTGCTGGCCACACTGCTTTTGATGCAGCCGAGGATATGGTTGGCTTTCTGGGCTGTTCATAACTAAAATAATATTGCAGAGCTAAAGAACTGAGATACAATGAGCCTTCAGCACCAAACTGTTTCTGGTGAACAGAATTGCCCACCTTACCGATGGGCAAGAAGTCAGAGACACATCCTAAGACTGTCTTGCAATACACTTATATCTGTCTTACAAAAGGTAAAGCAGGAGAAATGTGAATTTCAATTTACAGAGGTTGTGCAAGTCTTACTGTTTCTCCTTAGCCCTCTTTTCTGCACCAGGAGGGGTGCAGGGCTCTTTCCAGATCTCAGTAAGAAAGGCAACAGCAGCGAGTGGTGTAACAAAACTGCTGTACTAACAATAGTGATGACAACACTACTGGAATTAGGAAGAGAAATATAGATAGCGAATAAATCTTATCTTCTTTCAGATGTTGAGAACCCCCTCTCATGCAGCATCAGACAGATCCCAGATGAGCAGCCATAGCATAATGTACAGATCCCATCCATGGAGAGGTTCACCACCCCCTCACTAGTATGTCTCCTTATATCTAGTATAACAAACAAAACTCTGCATTTGTTTTGACAGGCATTTTTTTATGCCCACCAGAACATACCTAGCTACATGTGTCTCAGCCACATGGCTGGCAGAGGTTGCTCAACATCACTAATTCCTTGAATACTCCTTCCTCAAGACTCCCAGTAAACCCTCATCCTTCTTGCACACTAAGCAAAAATACTGAAATATCCTGGATATTTTGATCTGCAAAATGAAGAGGGCATGGTACTGTGCTCCCCATCCAACACTCCAATTATTAATGACATTTACAGAAATGTCTGTTTACTAATGTGTTATCACAAACTAGATCACTGTGCATGTTATCATGCGCACCTCATTTAACTGTAGTTAGACTTTTCATGAATTTATACTAAATAAAATATTCCTAATTAAATGTTTGCTCATTCCAATCAGTAATAAAAATTTCCCATTCTATTTTGTCATAATATACCTCGTGACTAGTAAAAATAAATTGCATCTTGTAGTGGGATTTACACTGTGAGTGTTTGGTGTACTCTAACATCATCTTCCAATTATTACAAGATTTTTTTTAAATATATATTTTTGAAGCTATAGCACCTGGGTAATGAGATTTCACATGAAAAAGTTCCATTTGCCATCTGTTCTTGCGTGAAAACAGACGGGGGCCTCAGATAGATGTGGGGCCTACATTATGTGTTTGACAGGATGGTCTTTTGTTGAAGGCACTAATTTAGGATTAAGAAGATCTGTGCTATACTGTCTCTAACAGTAACTCTAAAGAATTTCTGACTAGTCTTGAGTGAGTTATTTAATTTCATTCTTTCTTCTCTGTGTAACAAAAATAGTCTTAATGATTATTTTTTGAATTTTTTTTATCATCATCATTGATAAGGATGAATCCACTAGACTGGAAGCTGATAGCTAACTAGGAATCAGTGATCAAGATCTCATATTTAGAATGTGTTCTGAACAAAAGATGATCCAAAATTATGAAAGGAAATAAACTTGGGAGTATAACTCAGAGGAAAGATAAGTTTATAATGAAGAACATCAATGATAATTGGGAGTTCTGTAGGAAAATTTATCAGAGATGCTGATGAAACTGCAAGTTTGTAGTCAAGAAACAGTACATGATAGTTTTCTGAATTCTTGAATATTTTAGTCTTACCATAAGCCACAAATGCAAGTAAAGACATTTTTTAACCTCTTTCCTCCAATTCTCACTCTGATAGCAGGCCTTACTGGTAAAGGTATCTGCTTTAATCTAATATGCATAGACATTTCACTTAACCCAACATGATATTTCAACTGAAAATATCAGCATACAAATCATAATGTGTGTATTAATAAGATTAAGAATATCCATCTGACATTTTACTATGTCGACATCCAGGTCATGCTGAATTTCATGTTAGCAGGACTGTGTAAAGATCAAAACTTGGATAGTAAGTTATTCAACATCAGAATTAAAAATCTGCATTAAACATAAAATTATTGGATAACTCAAAAAAGGTTTAATAAAGATAAAACCAAACAGTAATACTAAGCCACAAGGCTAGTCTAATGTATTTTGTACACCCTAATGAAAAATTATATGTTTGGGGAAAAAGTTGTGAGGATCATGCAGCCTTAAAGAATGAAGAATAAGGGTTTCCCAGTTTTTAAGCCCTGGTGAACCTGGCATCCTAAAGTATGTATTTGTATTTCTGATAGACACAGTGAAGGACAACAAAGTGAAGATCTCTGGAGGAAAATTGTGTCTTCCTAAGTTTGGTGGTCAGGACCTTCTCCTGTTGTCTAAAGGCATCATCACAGCTTTCCCTCCTGAGAGACACTGAAGTCAGAATTGAGCATCCAACATGCAGATGTTTCATGTCCATGTAGGAATGAGGGAATATTCTGCCTGGCATCCTGCTGTCACTCCATGAGTCCTTTTTCTTTCACATCATTCACATGCAGGCGCCTTGAATGACGTGAGGCATATTAAATGGTGCTAGGGACCTGTACTTCTGTGTTCCATCCTTTGTTTAAAAGGAATGGCTAAATAGTTGGTTTAAGCTTAAGCAGTAGCTAGGTGCTTAAATTAAGGTTACTAACACCACCTGTCTGTTGGGTTTTCTAAGTGAGCCTGGATACCATTCTGATAATCACATTTTAGCCAGGCATAAATTCTTTTCTGAGTGCAGAGATAACAGCAACAGCTTGAAATAACATGCCAGGTGACTTACTGTAACTCAGACACAATGTTATGGGGTCTAGAGTCTTTGTTATTTGTTTTTGGATTTACAAACAGAGCCAAGAAACCTAAGCTTATCATTCAGAAACAACAGCAGTGCAAGAGACTAGTTGACAGTCGCCAAAAAAAATTGACCATAGTCCACTATAAATAGAGGTTAAATTCCCAAAGTTTGCAACATACCTGTTAGATCTCAATTTGCTGTCACTTAGTAAAAAGAATGGTGATAACAATATTTTATTACCGCTGTCATCACTCTGAAATACATGGTTTAATGGCAGGATTAGCAGTGACAGTAAGAAAATACATGGTATTATGGCTTCATGGAAATATCAAGTGGAAATTAATTGCTACTGAGCAGTGACTCAAAATGGATAAATGGATGCACCCTCAGAGTAGAGCTTATTGCATTCGTTTTGCTGAAACCCTTTTTTTCCCCCCCCTCTCTTTTTTTTGGTCAAACTAAAACATTATGTGGGTATCCAGTACTCCCAGTGAAATGTTCTTAAGCCCAAAGGCTAATTTTTGAAAAGGAATAGACAAAAAGATAGAGAGCAGTTCCAAAGTGCTGAATATCCCAATTTTCAGGACTTTCATTTGAGAACTAGAAGACTGTCAGTGCTGAACCTACTTGTCTTGCTTTTCTGCAAACATCCTTACTGACACATTAGATGTGTCTTTTTCTCATTAATTCTGAAAGGAAAGTTAAATAGAAGAGGGTCTAATTTCATTGCCCACTACACTGGAGCACATCACCAAAACCACATACTCTGTGCTTTTCTGCTGGTGATGAAATGGTAATGTCATTTTTCTAGATATTTTTACCTAGAAGACACTGAGGTTTACATAGAAAAAAACCTTCACATTCCTCAAGTCATTCCTCTCTGCTTCAGGAGGTAGAGGATATAAAATGCTGGTGTTCCCCAAATCAGAGAATTGTTGCTAAAGATATTATCTCCAAAAACCCAAAGACTTTAAAATACTTGCTATATCTTTTTGAGGAATTTATACAACTTCTTTGAGAGAAGTAAGGAGCCCAAACACCATTGTGAAGGAATATGTCTTGCTGTATAACAAATGTTCTTAAAAAGGCCTGATATTGATGTTCACTTCAGGGAGTTTGATCTGGAAGGGCCTCAGGTTAATTTATAATCTTAGCATATTTCATTTTCCTAGACTTTTGTTTCAACACGTTCTGATG
>JAOXJK010000012.1:153585910-153610451 GCA_025774025.1 Xenus cinereus | reverse complement strand
AGCTCTAGTATGGCACTTAGTTCTTGAAACCTTTAAGATTCAAATGAATCAAGCAGAGTCAGCTGAGCTGAGATACATATTATTCTGACACAGAGCTGAAATATGTTTATTTTATCTTCCTTGACAAAGATAGCTGGTTCTGTGCCAATGGAGCCTTCATTGACTTCCAGAAGAGTTACACATAAAAGGGGTTAGCAGGATTAGGCCATGAAGGCACAGCTTTTCAGGTGTATTGTTTCTGTCAAAGAAACAAATGGAGAGGCTTAGTAGTGCAAGCAAGAGGTGAGAAAAACTACACATTTGCCTCATCTGCACAAAACTGCTATCTCTCTTAAAGAGACTGAGATGATCTATGAAATCTTACGAGGATTTTCCTTGATTTGCAATTGTAAAATTTGAAGCTTCATACATTACAAGACAAAGGGAAAGGGAAGAAAAGGTCAAAGGAGATAAAAATTCATCTTAAGTCACATCCTAACCTTGAAGAAAGAGATATGCTTTGTGTAAACACAGGGAGCAAGCTACTGTGAGAACAGCCAAGGTTAAAGGGATTGCAACAAAAAAGACTTGCCTTGGAAATCATGCTCGTACATGTGACCCTTTTGTCAAAAATTTTGGTAAGAGGTTTTATTAGACATCATCCTGACTTGTTTTATAGGTAGAGGGGGATGACTTAAAAGAATCCTGAGGAGTTGAAAATCAATTACTAAATGAAACTGAAGTGGTTTGTTGTCTTTAATAAGAGCATCAGCATATAAGGAATACCAATCAAACGCTTTCCAGAATGGAAAAAGGGAATCTTTCTCTCTCTCCCTCTCTCTCTTCCTCCCTTCCTCCCTCCCTCCATCCTTCTCATCCTTCCTTCCTTTCTACCCTCCAAACTCCCTTCACTTCCTTTCTTCTTTCCAATTTATTTCCCTTCCCATCCCTTCCCTTACGCCTGTGTTTTGCATATTGAGAACACAAATTTGTACAAAGTAAAGAGTTCAAGGTGAAAGATACAAGACAAAGAGATAAGAATAAGCTCTGGATCCTTCCACATTTTTCATTTAATTTCTTCTGGCCCTGATGTTTTTCAATAAGAAGCAGCTCAGCTATGGGTCATAGAGAGTTCAAAACTATTTAAATTGCTTTTGTAAAGAACAAAAGATAAACGTATCAAAACACCACAGAATAAAACAAGAAAATGTTTCACATTTACTTAGCTGTAGTAAGTGCTCTGTGATTTGTGACCTATCAGCTGCAGAGTATTACTGATGCCAAAGGTTCCTGGTCAAAGTTCCTTGGGCAGATGTAGTTTGTATTTCTGCCCTGTATTTGAGAAGGCCCATAGTTGTGATCAAAGCTAAATGCATCAAATATGTGAACTTGTTACCAAAATTTTCCAGCGAGGTAATAAGTGTCATGCATTACATGCATCATGGAAACTGAGAAGCAAAGAGATCAGGGACCTGGTGAAGAGAATTATGAAATTGCATTTGTTAAAAGTTTACGGGAAAATATTTCTTGTTACACAATTGATGAGACCAATAAAAATTTGAAATTTGTCTGAGAAAAATCAACTATTTAATGCCAAAAGAACAAACAGAGCAACTGTACTTTTGGAAGATTAATTGTTCATCTTCATCCATTCATTTGTCTCTATTCTTCTGGAGACTTTAATTTGACTCAGTCTTTTCTATGTGTTCTATCGTGAAAAAACCTCCATTTTCCACTGGTTTTTAGTTGCTTTTTTCTATGGGTGATCATATCAGTAACAACCATGAATTTGATTCAGCAATATTATGGCATTCATTTTTTCACTGAGCATAGCCAAGGAATTTGTTGATACTTTCCAGTTATCACTTTTCTTTGAATTAACAGATTCTGTAAGATAAAATAATATCTATTACCTTTGCGGCATGCCCTGAAACAAAAGGATATACTAGAATATCAGTAGTGCAAATGGAAAGTCTGTTCATGCATCAGAAGCACAGCTAAACATAAAAGTAATTATCAATAAATAATTCAAATTTTTAAATATTTTTTTCACTGAATTTTCTGATGTGTTTCAAGACAACTCCAGTGTTGCAGACTTGGGATTTGAACAACATGAAGTTGACGTTCCTCTCATTTGCACACTGCAAAGAGATGTCTAATGTTTCCTAAAATACTTACCAGTTTTTCATAGCACATAGATATTGCCTCCAGGAGATGATGATCCAAGCTTCTGTACTTGATTTTCATTATAAACCCAAAATACAGCCTGAATTTCCCTTGGATTTTGTTAGTATTATCAGAAATTTCAATGAATTATTGTTCTTATGGCATTTACGGCTCCTATGATGTAATTTTACGGTCGAGAACTTGTAAAAATATTTTTGATTGTCACCATTACTATGTAGTGGGGTGAACCAGGCACCAGAGTTCAGCCATGCGTCCTAATGGGTCAGTCAACATGTCTCTTGACACTGCTGGAGCCAGGATTTCATCTAATGTCTTTAAGTAAAAATGTCACAAGTGTAAAAGGACATCTATACATTCCTCTTATGGTAATTTAAAAGGTCTTTATAAAAAGCATATGATAAGCCTTCATTAAGTTATCTCTAAGTACTTGAAATAAAAGCCCGATATCTAATTTTAGAAAGCAGTACATGTGAGAAGATAACAGTGTAGTTACTGCAGATCTGCTTTCCTATAAATCACTGAAGTAGCAACCTGTTTGTTCTTTATTTTCAAATTAACACCATGTCTCATGAGTGTAAATAACTACAAAGCAGTCACATGAGGCTTTATTAGCTTGTTCACATATCTGAAAGATTATAGTCTGAAAGCAAACTAACTATATATTACTAAAAATTAAATACATTCTAAAACAAAAAAATGTCATATAAGTACTTGTATATAAACAAGATGTTTTAAATAATGAATAGTTCTAATAAGCAGCCATTCCCTCACAAGAAAAAAAACCTGACAAATTAGTAAAGAGCACAGAATTATTGAGTGTGACATTTAAATGGTGTGGATGCTTCCAGCGAAAAAATTGCAGTCTGGCTTGAATGAAAAGAAGAAAGATCTGTCTCTAGTTCTGACGACTGTCTATCATGCAATTGGAGAAAAAACTTTTTTTTCTCCTTGTCTATCTAGATTATTATAATTATATCTTAATAAGAAGATCTCTTTCTTATATTACCTACTGAGGTATTCTCAGCTGGCACCTCTAGATGATACTGTAATACTAAATGATATTAATGACTTAAACATTTTTCAGGAATTAAAACACAGCTACACAAGTAGCTGTGCAGAAACAGCTCCTCTTTGCTCAATGCATTGTGCGTTTGTTCAGACAAAAATAAATTTTATTTCCTTTTGCTTTAAAGTACTGACACAACCAAAAGGAAGAAGGAAGGTCTCTTCTTCTCAGTGACATTCGCTGAAACAACCAGAGGCAACGGGCACAAACTGGAACACTGGAAATTCCATTTAAACAAAAGAAAAAAACAGTTTTTAACTGTGAGTTTGGTAAGATACTGGAACAGGTTTCCCAGAGAGGCTGTGGAATCTCCATCCTTAGGGACATTCAGTCTCCAGCTAGACTGGGATCTGGGTGATCTGCTTTAGCTAGCCTTGCCTTAAGCAGGGAACGGGACCAGATGATCTCCAGCAGTGCCTTCACACTTCAGCCATTCTGTGATTGTGGGATTCTGTGTTCCTTTTTATCTTAAAATTTCATCTAAATTTTGATTATATGATTTCCTTTAAGTTATAGTTGTATACACTTCAAGCTGGTCAGCAAAACTTTCTAAAGACCACCCTTGAAGTCTACATTTTTCTGGCACAAAGAGTGAATGATATCTTTGGTGGATCTCTTCCATGGTTATTTATCTTGACATCTTACTCAGGTTACAATAAGCATATGGTCCTACTCACATCTAATTTCATATCTGAATATAGCTGAATTCAGCTGCTAGCAACAGAAACTTGTGATGCCTTTGTCTTCAGGAATAAAAAACCCTCCAGCATCTGACAGCTTCATCTGAGTTCCACTTGAAGGCCTTTCACTAAGACTGCAGCGCTTCACACATTTCTTTACAAGGTCTTGTATGTAACCATTTGTCTATTATGCTATTATTCTGTCAGTAAATCAATGCATTTTCATAAACCTATTAAGCTGTATTGTAAAAACCACTGTTCTAGCAACTTCTCCCAACCTAAAACACCTACTCAGACACTATCATGAGTTATAAATCATTTAACTGGCTGTATATGTGATTTCTGTGTTTGTCTTTTTTGTGCTTTGCATGAGCTCATTTGTGATTTTTCTTTAAACGCAAACACTTCCATTGTTAATTTGTTTGTTTAATTTTCTAGAACAGGAAACCAAAGTGATTCAAGAACCTTTGCAAAGATCAAGATATGTCGGGAAAAAGGCTCATGTATCATTTGAGCCTTACTCTCAATTTAGAAGCCGGAAATTCAGAGGCTTTGAGTCATTAGAAATAAAATACTGCAGTTTGGACATGAAACCAAGAATGATTTATTCACATAACTCTGGACAAGAGCTTTGTTCATGCTGCAAAATGGAGACTTCATAATTTTTTTAATGTTATTTATTTTGTACTAATACAAAAAGCTGTCAAACCTACCCATCCAATCTCTGCTTGGGGCAAAGGCCAAGAAGACTACTCAGAAGACGGTCAAATCGTCACTCTTTTTAGAACTGAGTTCAAGCCTGGACCACAGCTTATAGCCTATGAATTTTAATCATATTAGGAATTAGGAATTAACAAACTTCAGCATAAATTAGGCCCATTTGACAGGAGTGTTAGCATGTGAACTTTAGCTAACCCTACAGGAAGGGGAATTAGGTTTGTTATAAGAAGAGAGGAGATCCTTGAGCATAAACAACTTGTCAGTCACTGTGAAAGTTGCAATGAAGAGGAGCAAATTGAGAGCATCAATGATGGTGACAGTCTGTTTTAGATGCCAAGTGAATTTGAATGAGTTGAATAAGAATTGGGTATTTTTGTATCCAGTTCTGTAACTGACTACATCCAAAGTCATTTGGGGAGGAATCTCAGAGGACCCCACGACCCTACTTTTACTACTACTGCTACTAGGGCTATACAGAGCATGGCCACACTACTTTTACCCACCTGAATTCTCCCCTGGCCTGTGTCATCTCTACCACAGCACAGGGAAAATGTGTCATTTATAAAATTTCATATAAATATGATTAAATTGTTTCTGAGTCCATTTACATTCAGCACTGTCATTTGATCTGAAAGTGTTATGCAAAGGCACCTTCTGATAAACTGTGATTCTCTGGTGAACTCTGCTTATACTTCCCTGATGAACTTGGTTTATCTTCCTGCCCCTCTCCCACCTGACTCAGGAGAGCATTGTCTTATTTTTGTGACCTTTATGGCAGAAAACACCCTTTATTCAACCAAGCTGTCATCCTAGGTTTACAAGTATAAGGTAAGACTTACCTGTGAAATAGTTCTACAAATGCTCCAAAGACCATGTCTCTACTGCAGACATTATAGCTATAAGTTTGCACACAAAGATCTGAGCCACCAAACCACCTAGCTGGAGAATCAGAAATAAACTACTTTAGGTTTTAATTCAGAGGAGACTCCAGAATAAATGGACATCATTATTTGAGCTAATAAATAGAGAGGCTTTGTTGCAACCAAAGGAACCACAGTAGCTCCCTGCTGTGCTGCCAGGTACCCACCCAGCTGCTCTTCCACTCCACCTCAACAGGACACCAGGACAAAAAGAGTGGAAAAGCTTGTAGGTCGAGACACAGACAGGGAGATCACCTTACTCGGTCTGTATTACCACTTCATTGTCTGGGAGTGATCCATCTGGTCTACCTGAGGTACCCGTCCCTTGGCTTGAACCCCTCAGCCCTCAGGGGATGAGCCTGGAACTGAGACTTGAAGCTTAACTCTAACTTGAAGCTTAACTTTCCAGCTCCTTAAGGAAATTGGATGATCCTTGATCAAAAAGGTATATGACATCAATTGTTATTCTTTGTGTTCCTTTGTAAGTTTTTTAAAGAAGTAACTTGATACACAAACACAGAAAAATCCATGTGCACAGTACAGTCACCGATTTTTGTTAGGGTGGTAAAAGTATACTGTGTGAAAGGTATTTTTCATCTTTGATCTCCATAGTAAAATGATATATTTGCACTTTACTTGTACAAATTGACAGTGATATCAGCTTCCTTTTTACCTTTTCTCTTAGCTTGCCCTAACTAAGAGTGGGAGAGCAAAGATAAATATGCAGCAGACTATTTCTATTCCTGAGATCCCTTTGTTAAAAGCCTGCCCCCCTAAGGTTCACTGGGAAAAGTGAAGGCTGTGATGCTTGTTGTGGGTTTTTTTGCGCCTTGCTCTTTTCTTTATCAGAGTGAAATATGTTGGGTAGATTGGTTGTTGCTGTGCTAATCATCACCAGCTGTTCATAATTGTATAACAGTTACAGGTGCAGCAGTTTGCTGTTGTGCTGTAGGCCTTCAATCTGCTCTTCCGAAACAGCTCAGCAGCAAAAACTTTCTTCTCTCCTTTGTAAATGCTCAAGGAACTCATCTGAAAGACTTTTTTTTTTTTTTTTTTAATGCAAAATACATTATCCTCTTCAATCTTTCAGGTTTTTTTACTTGGAAGTATAGAAAGTTGAATAGTCATGGTGACTTGATAAGAAATGCCAATCACTGTGTGTCCTGCTGGATAAAAATGTGTTTCTTTACGTGTTATTTCTTGTCTGCTAGTAGGGGCTCTGACAGAGGAAAATGAAGCAATATTTAAAGCACACATTCAACCCCCCTCCTCATCTTAAAGGACCATAGCGACACAGAAAAGTAGTAAACATGAATAAAGAAAGTAGGTATATAAATCAGCAGATTGATTAATAGAAGATAGAAGCAGATAGATTCATATAATAATAGATTAATCCTCCAAGCAACATGATGGCAAAATTTATCTTCCATTACTGTTTCCTCTGGCCAACCAATGAAAGCGAACTTTGTCTGGTTTTTGTGCAGGGCAGACAGATGCTAATGGCTAGTCTTATCCAAGTAATATACAACACAATGTATCCACTTTATCATATGTGCAAATTTGGATGTGTTGCTTGCCAGTAACAACCCAATCTGTTTGAGGACTAGGAAAAGGTGTTTTTTAAAAATTTACACTAGCCACCATCCTGTCATACTAAACTGTCTGCTTCTGAAAAGCTTAATTTTGGAGTTCTGCATAGGTTTGGGTAGTTGTGGAGGGTATTATTGGGTAGATATATCTCAAAGTTATGACTTAAAGACATATCTACACAATAAAACCTTTCACAATTAGCACTTACTCTGTCACCAAGGATTAAAATTTCCAACCTGTTTACTTGTCATTACTAATCATATTCTTAAATATAAAACTAGGTCTTCTTTGTTGTTTTTTTGCTTTTCCCATAAGAAATAATTTTTAGAGAATTAGTAGATCAAACAAAGGGCTAAGTGCTAATTTTTATGGTGATTTTGGTTTTTTATTTATCTTGCAGAAGATAGAACTGATGTGTTGAAAATGCCTGTAAAATCACAGCACTCACAGCACCAGGTTCACTGGAAGAAGGTACTATTTAATGAGGAAAAGAAAGACAGACTATTCAAGAAATTTTTGAAGACTTTAAGTGCCAAAGGGCACTATTACAGTGCAGTAGGGAAAGAAGGAGAACCACAAAATAAAACCCAAAAAAGCACAAACCAAGAAGACACAAGGTATAAAAATCATAGACAAAAAAGGAACGTTTTTGTAGGCCTGAAGTAAAAGGAAGCATGAAATTATGGTTGTCCTATTACACCAGGGAGACTGCCTTAATCTTTGCTTTGCATTTGCATTGATGATGTTTTGCTGTTTTTTTGTCTCCTGGACATACTTTTAAAATTGAGTATCAAACTCTCTATAACTGTTTCGTAATTCACTTAGTGGAATGCCAGGCTTTTCTTTCAGAAATCCTGACAACTGAATGAGAAGCAGACCAGACCTACAGGAACATAAGCTGTCACTGAAGACAGGATAAAAGAAAAGATCCCACAGTTCAAATAAGGAATAGTCTTTTTTTTTCTTTTTTTTTTCTTTGTTACTTGCTGAAAACAACACACAGAGACTGATAGAGCAGAGGGGGAAGCCACTGCCAACAAGAGGTCAAAGTATTTTCCAAAATGAATTTTCCAGAAAGTCTCAAAAAAAAAAAGTAATAATAATCACAACAGCAAGAAATGCAGACTAGGATCTAAAATTCTTTCATCCATCTGTCACTAATTAAAAAGAATGTCAAAGAACATATGGTCATGAAACTACAGGGAGTTAAAAAAGAAAATCAAAGGAGCTGCACTAACTGCACCTAAATAACAGTTTTCAGTAAGTGACTGACAAATCCCTCAGAAAGGTAGATAAAGTGAAGGAGGGTGATGTGAAATGAAGGGCCATAAAGAATTCGGCTGCTGTGATGACTTCTTTTTCCTTTCTGATACTACAAATCGTAGTTGATGAAAAACTTCCCTTGGAAAACACAAGGGAGACGGGCTGTGAGGGAACCAGACTCCTTCTGTTAGTTTGTGTGTCAATGTTTTCCATGAATGTCATCCTTTTATAATTGCTTTTGTTGATCTTCTCTTCCTCTAAATTTTACTGACTTCTGAATCATAATTGACTTTTTCTATGCTATTCCATTGAAGTCATTATTAAAGAATGTAGTTTTCAAGAATTGAAAACCTCTTACTTTTTTAATAATAATGGTCTCTTATGTCTTACAGATTGAAAAAAAAAATGAGAGAAGAGTATGCAATATTTTTGTATAATAAATAACATTATGTGGAATGTATTAGACAAGGAATATTAAACGAATATATTTTTTATCACCACCACTTATTTTATACAGAATCTATTTCAATAGTCACATATCATTTTCTCTTTCTTAGTAGTTTGCATAATGGTGTTTATTCTTTAACATCATAATCATACCTTCCTCATAATTCAATTCTATTGCATTGTGAGTTTTATACGGGGAGTATTACATTACTCTGCAATTTATCTTTTCTGCTTTTCCTCCTCAAAGTCATTTCCACTCTTCTGCTTATCATTCTTTCATCCATATTCATCCATATGCCTACTAATTCTCCTTTTTCTCTGGCAGAACTTCCTTTTGGGGGAGGAAGCATGCAATAATTAAGCAGTGACAGTCTGCAGGAAGTGTGTCCTTATCAACAATTTTTCAAAAAAACACTCACCCCTCAAAAAATGCTACTTTTTGTATCCAAAACTCCTCCCCTTGAAAACTCCTTTCAATAAAAATTCCTGCTTTAAAATTGAATAAATAAATGCTTGAAAAACAAGAAGATTAACAATCCTATTGTTTCAAAAACATTCTAATAATACTGAAAAACAACTGGCTTTATAGGCTTCTTGATGTTTAAAACACATAAAAGTTCATTACTAGAACAAAACATTTTAAAATACTCAAAAAATACCATATTTTGTATATGAACTTTTCTTCAAGATTTTAATTCATTGAATGTAATGAGTTGTGAGGTTTTTTTCTCAGTTCAGGAATTATGTCCAAAATCTCCAGAAACCAAAGTTGAGAAGATTACTCACAGTCAAGTATATTCATATATAACAGAGCCCTTCCTATATGTACTCATTTGTCCATCATCCACAGATTGCTGGGGGCTGAGAAAGCATTTATAATGAGGGAGTGAGAAGGGAAGATATCACATACATTGTCTTGGTTCTTGTACACTTCTGTAGGTATCTGCTGCTGGTAAACAACATTTCAGACAGGACTGATCTGATTCAATGGAGCTATTGATTGTCCACTTCTGTTCTTATTTCTAGACAAATACCACAGGCCTGAAGAGGAAAAAATACAACACATACTGGTCTTGAATTAGAGCACGGAAAACTACCCACAGTCTTTGCCCCAACATTGCCCCCCGCACATTCTTACAAATTCAAAAATTTAAATTTTTGCTGAAAATAATTTCCAGACACTTTTTTTTTACTCTGCCTTTACCTGCTATATTCCCTCAGGGTTTTCATCATCCCTATAACATGAGACCTTCACTTGCCTTCCCATCTATCTAAGCTGCCATTATAAACTAAAGAGGGAGGGAATGTCTTCCATGGGAAGTTCAGAAGAATAGCTTAATTTCTCTAGTGTTATACCTCCATTTCTACTGACTGTACTGTCTCTTACAGCTACGCTGCAGAGCACCCTGGGCCCGCCAGCTCAATTTAGCTGTGTTAATAAATCAGGGATGTTTTTGTTACTGCTGAGCAGGGCTTACACAGCATCAAGGACTTTTCTGCTCCTCACACCACTCCACCAGTGAGCAGGCTGGGGGTGCTCAAGGAGTTGGGAGGGGACACAGCTGGGACAGATGACCCCAACCGACCAAAAGGATATGCCATACCATATCACGTCATGCTCGGCTGGGGGAAGAAGAGGGAAAGGGCGGATGTTCAGAGTGATGGCATTTGTCTTTCCAAGTAACCATTAGTGTGATGGAGCCCTGCTTTCCTGGAGGTGGCTGAACACCTGCCTGCCCATGGGAAGTGGGGAATGAATTCCTTGTTTTGTTCACGTGTGTAGCTTTTGCTTGACCTATTAAACTGTCTTTATCTGAACCCATGCATTTTCTCACTTTTACACTTCTTATTCTCTCCCCCATGCCACCAGGGGGAAGTCAGCGAGCATCTCGATGGGACTTAGTTACCAGATGGTGTTAAACCATGACATATAGAAATGTCCTGGTCCCTAGTCTGCTCCTTAGCTTCCTTGGCTGGAGAATTATTTCCTTATCCCACAGTAAAGCCTTGATTTTTCCTGGTGTGAAAACCCTGATTTTCACTGGTGTGAACCACAGATCCCAGCACTGTGACAATGAAGACTACCCTTTATAACACACCGTTTAGAAACTTACCTTCTACCTCCCAAGGTTTGCTTCTTACATTTCACTCTGATAAATAGAATAGCTTGTTCTTGTGCTTCATTATTCCCTCACTTAAAGGAGTGTTTTACAGATCAAGAAATATTCTCGCCACCCTCCTCTGAATCCTGCTCGTGGTCAAGCACAACTAACACTGACCTCATCATGAGAATTTTTTCCTAATAACACATAAATTGCTTTCTGCAACTCCAGAGATTGCTTGAAAGCTTGGTCCTATGTGTCTCATCAGAAAAACCAATTTAATCTTGTATTTGAAAAATTAGTAAGATTATCAGTCATAGCTGAGATTTGTGAAAGTGGAACCTTTTGGCTTTTGTGAGATGTGTTCAGCCTTGAAGAATGAAGGTCTGAATTCTTTTCTTCCTCAAGTGTACTTCAAAACAGAGCAGTGCATATGCATCAGAGTTCAAGTACCCTGATTACTGAAAAAGAACAATCAAATAAGCATCAGATTACAATTAATTTAAACTAAGTTTTCTGGCTGCGGCATAGAGAAGGAAGAAATATACCTTTTTTTTTTTTTTAAGTGGGGTCAGCATGCTTTCAAGCCCTACTTTGTTTCCTTTAATGTCAAAACAGAAATGGTGGAAAAAAATGAGGTAGAAGGAGGAAAAATTAAGGGAAAAAAATCCAGAATGTAAATAAAAATCTCTAAAATTTTAAAACAATGTCTGTGCTGTACTCTATTTTAATTTTTTTCAAATCTTCCTGTCCTCTAGTTTTTGCATTGGTGGTTTGTTCCGTGAATGATTACAAATGACTTGAACGGGTAAGTTACCAACCAGACCATTAAGACATACATATAGGAGACATGAGGTAATCAGTGCCCTCTTTGCTCTTACGGGATTCAAGTACAAGTACTAGCAATGGATGAAAGTAGAGTCAGGGATTGCGAGAGAGAACCCAACCCCTGTAAAGCTGTGGGACCCAAGAAGCTGCACCCAAGGATGCTGGTAGACCTAGCCAACGTCTTCGAAAGCCCCTCTCTGTCACCTTCAACAAGTTGTGGAGACTGGGGAAGATCCCTGATGACTGGAGAAAAGCACCTGTCACACCCATTTTCCAGATGTGATGATCTAGAAAACTAAAGGCCAGTCATCTCAGTGCCAGGAGATTTGGAGTCAATCCTTTTGAAACTTATTTCTGGGCACATAAAAAAGAAAGCAATTTGTAACCATTAGGAGGAATTCATTATGAGTAAATCATGCGTGACCAGCCAGGTTGCTTCCTATGATAAGCTGTCTGGACTTGTGGCTGAGGGAGGCATGGTGGATGTCATTTACTTTGATTTTTAGAGAGGTTTTTGACATTGTCTCTCAAAATATTCTGCTATTCAAGTAAGCATGTTATGGTGCCGATGTCTGGGCAACCAAATGTATAAAACACTCATTAGGTGCTCGGCCTCAGAGAACTGTTGTTAGCGACCATGTTTCACCAAGAGAATGATGATAAGAAGAGTATCACAGACACCTGTCTTGGGACCTTTCCTGTTTAACGCCACATCCTGGAGTAAGAGATGGGGTGAACTCTCATCGTCTGCAAATGACATCAAATTGGGGGAAGCAGTTGATACTCTCAGAGGTAGGGGGCTGATGCTCAGTGAGACCTCATAGGCTGGGGGGATGGATCAACAAGAATCTGATTAAATTCAACAAGGACAAAAGCAAAGCCCTACACATAGGAAGGAAGACCTTGCCCCATGAGGCTGACAGTGTCCTGGGCTGCTTTAGGAGTGTGACCAGCCGGTGGAGGGAGGTGGTCCTTCCCTTGGGCTCAGCACTGGTGAGGCCACACCTGGAGTGCTGGGTCCATTTCTGGGCTCCCCACACAAGAGAGATATGGACCAACTGGAGAGACTCCAACAAAGGGCCACTGAGTGGATTAAGGCTCTGAAACATCTCACATGTGAGAAAAAGAAATGTTAAGGGAATTTAGTTTCTTCTCTGACACAATAACTCAATGTATTTGGTTTATGAGGTAAGGTTTTGTTACCGGGGGTTGCAGAAGTGGCTTCTGTGTGAAGTGATCAGGAGCTGCCACCATGTCAGACAGCTCCAGCTCCCACTGGCTCCAATGGACTCCCCACTAGCCAAAGCTGAGCCTATCAGTGATGATGGTAGTGCCTCTGTGATAATGTGTTTAAGAAAGGGTGAAAAATGCTGTGCAGCAGCTGTGAAATGGGAGTAAGAAAATGTGAAACAACCCAGCAGACACAAAGGTCAGTGAAGAGGAGGAGATGCTTCAGGCACCAGAGGAGGCACTCCCCTAAAGCCCTTGGAGGGGACCATGGTAAAGCAGGCTGTCCCCCTGCAGCCCACGGAGGTCCACAGTGGAGCAGAGATCCACCTTGGATGGACCATGGACCACCATGGAGGACCCACGTTGGAGCAGGTGGATGTACCTTGAAGGGAGCTGCAGCCCGTGGAAAGCCCATGCTGGAGCAGGCTCTTGCCAGGAGCCTGTGGAGAGGAGCCCAGACAGGAGAAGGCTTCTTGGAGGATCTGTGGCATGTGGGGACCTACATTGGAGTAGTCTGTTCCTGAAGGACTGTACCCTGTGGAGAGGGCCTACACTGGGGCAGTGCAACAGCATGAAGAGGAAGCAGAGATGAAGTGTTATGAAGTCACCACCATTCCCCTTTCTCCTGTACCATTTAGAGGGGAAGAGCTTGGAGAGTTGGGGATGAAGGAGTGAAGCTGAGTCTGTGAAGGAGGGTTGGGGGAAAGGATTTTTTAGGTTGTTTGGATTTTTTTTTCTCACTGTTCTGCTCTATTTTTAATTGGAAATAAAATGAAATTAATATTCCCCAAGTCAAGGTTATGTTGCCTGTGACTAATTTTTGAATGATCTCCCTGTCCGTATCTTGACCCACATGACTTTTTCCCCTCTTCTTTTGAGTAGCAGGAGTGAGAGAGCAGCTGGGTGGGCATCTGGAAGCCAGCCAAGGTCAAAAACCACTCATGGTGTGGTATTTCCCACTTCAATTTTTCTACAGTTTCACTAATTAGGCATTTTTCATGTCAATAGTCTCCTTTATTTACAAGGATACTGCTAAAGAGTCTTTCAGCCGTCAGTGGAGTAACAAATGTATAAACAGACAAATGTCGAATTATAAGGAGAAGCGTACACCCACCTGGACAATATATACTAAACTCCTGCCACTTCCCAAAAAAGTGGCCCCCATTACTTCAAGTAAGGAGTAATCTTTCTTCTCCAGATATAATCAGAGAATGCTGCTGTTGTTGTTGTCATTGTTATCCACACTTGAAAGAGTGAAATAACTGTAACTGTGAAATAGCAAAGGGAATATTTTCATTATCAGACCAGGGTGTTGCAGGATAGTGGTCATTGGCAGAAAATACACAATTTGGCAGCTAGTTTAACTGGTTTTGCTGTTTTGCTGTGTAAACACATTTTCATAGTGTTTACATATCCCATTGCTTTTTTGGTGGGAAATTAACACAATACTGAGTTGGATTTCTGGCTGATATAAATAGGTGTGACTTGAGTGAAATTACTAATGATTCAATCCATCAATTACAGATCTGGTCTTCTTTAATCTAGGCTGTTCTTATTTCTTAAAGTGGAAAAGCTGCTAATGCCCACTTGCTTATTGTTTCTTCAAGGTCTGGTTCTGAAATACAGCTCATCAGCTCATATAAGAATGTTCCACAATAATCATAAACCAAAGTTAATTCACAGACTCTCCTAATCACCATGGTAACACGCTCAGGCAAGCACAACTGAGAAATGGAGGTACCCTGAAAGATTTTGTCTAAGAAGCAAAAGTCCAGTCATGTTCCGAGTACAGAGAGGATTTTTTGGGTATTTTTGTGGATAGTCTGCACATCTACCTTTCCTTTAGTGAAATGGCTCTGGAACCAGCACGTACTAGACAATAACAAGATAGGTTTTCCATTTCAAATATCTGAATAGCATTAGCTTTTGAAATTCAACATAAAAAGCAGTATCTATCTTCTGACATTCACCAAGGTTTATTAATTCACTGCTATAATTTGACTGGGTGTAACCACCATTGTAGGGTTCAAATCCAAGCTCTACTGATTTGTCTCATTCGATAACAGCACATTCTAACATATAGGCTTCTTTCTTCCAATGCTTTCCTTCCTAATATATTCACAGATAATATTGTTAGCCTCTCTTGACAGAATCAAACAATTATTTTTATATGCAATGCAGATAAGCAAGTACTTGTCTCTCATTGTACTTATTCTAGTAACCTTTATCTCCACAACATCCTCTTTCAACTCAATATTTTTGCAAATGAAGAACGATCAGAACAATATACAGTATTCTGAATGAGCTTTCATCCTTGCCTAACACAATGGCACAAGGAGTTTGCTACATAATTCAGTTGATGACACAGTCCTTTTTATGTATATGTTAAATTCTGCTGCTCCAAGTTTCTCACTGTTTGTCCTCTCTAATTGTGAGGATTTGTAGCAGATAATATTTTTGTTATTCTTGAATTGCCTGACTTTACACTTTATATGACCAGAGTTCATTTTGCATTTGTTATTTTTGTCCCTAAATTGATAACATTTTTCCAGTAAGATGTTCTAAGTCTTCTGTTTGCTGACAATTCCTTACAGGTTTATGCCACCACCCTATCTCATAAATTGCTAAACAATACCAGTATCAATATCAATGCAAAGGAAACATTTTTTAAAATATTCCCAAAAACTTCTGTCCACACAAAAATCTAATGAGTTCTACAACAGACACATACCATAATGGATTTTTTGCCAGTAGAAGCCTCAATACAAACCTCCATAAAATATTGTCCAGGTTCTCTTTAATTTACAGAAACCTTTATCTCTCCTCAAAATACCATAACATCAAGGAACAAGGTTGCCTGTTGTGACTGCCTCCGTGTTTATTATTTTTAAGGAACTTAACAAACCCATCACAACTCACTTTACAGTCATACCTCCCAGTGCACCACGTTCCTGTGATCTCATCATAGCAGTTTTCACACGCTGTATCAGCAGCTCATATTCTGTCACTGTGTTGCTCACGTTTCGTGCTTTGGTGAACAAATATTTCACTTGTGTCTCGCTGATTTCATTCCTTTTCCTAGATAGATTAGGTACAGAGATTTCATTGTATGTACTGCTTGCTCTGCAGCTGTTCCTGTATATATTATTTCTTTCTTCTTTTCTGTTATCTTTCCTCTTTCTCCATGCTGTTCTTTTATATCACTATTGCTTTTTTATATGCAATTTTCCCATACTGAAACCAGTCCTGAAGATCACACAAAGGCTTCCAGCCTTCTCTTCATTTTCTCTGGAACAAACACTCTCATCAATCGTGCTCAATTTCTGGCCCATTTTACTGCTTTGTGTGAAAGCCTTCAATGGCCAGGTTTGCCTCCTTGCAGCCAACTTGAACCACACCATGATCTCTATATTTATCTGTTCCATTTTTGGAAACACAAAAGGCAACAGAAAATCATCCTTTCAGCAAGATTACAATTTTATAAATGATGACCTTATGGACTGAAGGTGAGTCTGAAATTTACACTCTCTTTCGTGGCTGTTTGCAGGAGTTTCTCATTCCCTGCCCATGCAAGTGTGAGTGAGGATGTGCTCCAAGCTGATTTTGTAAAGCACTCTGTAATAAAAATAATCATTTCTGTCCTTGCTCCCAAAAGACTTCCAAATAATTTTTCTTATTTGGTTTAAAATCAATCTTTATAGCAACTATGGTGCCAGATACTTAACAGCTCAGTGCAGGGGGAGTACCCTTAAACCAACTCTGCTGATAAAAATAGTGCAAGTTACACCCTTCCTCTGGGGAAATGCTCTGGAGGTACCCAAGTTGTGCCTTGGACAAACCAGGACAGTGTACCAATCACACTATTTGGGGTCAAACTGCATGACAAACCCAAAATTTTCCTGTGCTCAAGATGAGATTTTCTAGTGAGAAAGGTTCATGTTTACTATCTATAAATGACATGTACCAAACTTTTGCCCTACAGGATGATAAACATTCTGTGACATACAATTTTCTAGCACACATATATTAACTTTTTATAAGTTACCATTTATGCATAGGTTACAGGAACTATTCTTGATCATTTCCTGTAGCATTGATACTTAAAATTTAGATCTGATGACTTTTCCAGTTCTGGGGTACAAGAACGGCATGGACCGTGGTCCAGAGGAGGAACATGAAAATGGTCAGAGGGATGGAACACCTCCCCTGTGAACAGTGGCTGAGAGTGTTGGGGTTGTTCAACCTGAATAAGAGAAGGTGACGGGGAGGCCTTCTTGTGGCCTTTCAGTATATAAAGGCTTATAAGAAAGATGGAGAGAGACTTTTTACCAAGACCTGTAGTGACAGGACAAGGGGCAATGATTTTACATTGGAAGAGGGCAGATTTAGATCAGACATGAGCAACAAATTTATTATGGTAAGGGTGGTGAGACACTGGAACAGGTTGCCCAGAGAAATTCTACATGCTCCATCCCTGGAAGTGTTCAAGGTCAGGTTCAACAGTGCTTTGAGCAACGTCGTTTAGGGGAAGATGTCCCTGCTCATGGCAAAGGGGAGCTGGACTAATTATCTTTAAATTATTAAAACCCAAACTATTTTATTTTTTTTTAAATTTTTTACCACTCATTGCACAATTAAAAGAAAGACAATTTCTAGGTGAATTTAGAATGGACAGATGGCCTTGTGAAACTCTTGCAGGGTCCTGCATGTGGGTCAGGGCAACCCTGGTATCAACACAGTCTGGGGGATGAAGGAATTGAGAGCAGCCTTGCCAGGAAGGACTTGGGGGTACTGATGGATGAAAAGCTGGACATGAGGTGGTAATGTGTGCTTGCAGCCCAGAAAGCCATCCATATCCTGGGCTGCACCACAAGAAGTGTGGCCAGCACGGCAAGGGAGCTGCTTTTCCCCCTCTACTCTGCTCTTGTGAGAACCCACCTGGGTCCCTCAGCCCAGGAAAGACATGGACCTGTAGGAGCAGGTCCAGAAGAGGCCACAATAATGATCCAAGAGCTGGAGCACCTCTGCTATGAGGACAGTGTCAGAGAGTTGGGGTTGTTCCACCTGGAAATGAGAAGGAGACCGGGCAGACCTTATTGTGGCCCTTTCAGTACATAAAGGAGGCTTATAAGAAACACAGGGACAAACATTTTTAGCAGGGCCTGTTGCAATAGGATAAAGAGTAATGATTTGAAACTAAAAGAGGGTAGATTCAGACTAGATATAAGGAAGAAATTTTTTACCCTGAGGGTGGTGAAACACTGGCATAGGTTGCCAAGCGAGGTGTAGATGCCCCATCCCTGGAATCATTCAAGGACAGGTTGGATGGGGCTCTGAGCAACCTGATCTGGTTGAAGATGCCCCTGCTCCTTGCAGGAACAAGATGACTTTTAAAGGACCTTTTCAACCCAAAGTATTGTATGGTTCTATGAAGAAAAATTCTACTTTCCTTGGTTTTATCACTCATAATATTTAATATTAAAGCTGTTTATAATTTTCAGGGGGATTCCTTTTCCAGAGGCAGACCCACACAGCTAAGGCCACTTTCTTCTCAGAGAGAATGC
Organism: Xenus cinereus; assembly: GCA_025774025.1. Classification (NCBI taxonomy): domain Eukaryota; kingdom Metazoa; phylum Chordata; class Aves; order Charadriiformes; family Scolopacidae; genus Xenus; species Xenus cinereus. Next base: position 153,591,875 of record JAOXJK010000012.1, on the reverse strand, counting down.
CCGTATTAAACAGAACCGAGAAATGCTAAACACATCCTTTTCATTTGCCTGGAGAGTGAAAACATACCAGATTGACATTTGTCATGTCTTTCACACTTCCTGCTTCATCTTCTAAGGCTACATTTGTCATACTTAGCTTTGTGGGACAAAACTCACATCCCAGCTCATTAGCCTCTAAGTGGGTGTCTGTTGCCTTAATTGTTGTCAATATAGTGGTCTTCAATTTTTTTCAGAAATATTGTGTGGCTCAGCTGAACAGAATATTTGCCCAAAGTTGCCAGTGTGCCCTTGATAGAGGAATTCTTTTTTCTTCTGGGAGGAATAATGGTAATGTGTGCAAACAAATCTGATTTCATTATGATGAGTTAGCTGATAGTTGCACAAGCCTTCACAATGTCTTTTTTTTTTTCTTTTTCTTTTTTTCTGCAGACTACTTTCCATGATGAATGTCCTAAGAATGTGTTATGGTTTCGTGTGTGTGTGCTTCTTTTTTTTTTTCTTTCAGTGTGAAATAGTATTAGTAACAGCCCAGTAAATTTTGAGGCCTGGAGAGGAAACACAAGGACATATGTTTCCTGAGCAATATCTCCTCTCCTGGGTCACTCCACCCAGTGTCTCCTCTAAAAAACAGCGGTGTCACAGCAGTTTTGAAGTGGGGTCCATGGGCATAAGAAATTTTCAGGCTAGTTTCCCATATCTTCAGAGTGTGGATTGGAGGGGGAGGTTTGTAATGTGTGATTTATGGACAGCTGAGCGCTACACACGACAACTTATGGCAAGTATCTTTATATATCAGAGAATACTTAATGTGCAGCACCTGCTAAAACAGGGATCATGCACAATGGGAAATGATTTATAACAACTTTTCTTTTGTCAGCTCCTTTTGTACCCAACCCACATCTTGCCAAAACCCAAATACAACTACTTGAGAGCTAGGAAAGTTGGAAAAAGCTAGCAGCTGCAGCAGTTGTTATGCAGAGAGGCCTCCTATGATTGCATGTACTTAGTAAACTTGTTTAGGACACCACTGTCATCTTTTTTGGTATTGCTTGTTCTAAGTACAGAAAGCAAAACGTTCCTCATGTAAACATAGGAAAACAAAAGTTAAAAAAGTCATGACAAGCATATTGCTTTGCTCCTACACAAAATACTTCTGTAATTTGTCCTCTATTTTCTTCTCTCTCTACCTCTACATGACTAGCCTTAGTACCTGCATGTCTTCCACTCAAGCTATAATCCTCTACCTTTTTCATGTTTGCTTCACAACACCCTGTTAGGAATTCTTTGTGCTTCACCTCTGTACTAGCTGTAGGGAGGATTGGGTACAGGAGCTGGCAACGAGTGGTTCTTTTATCCTTTCTATGGTTCTGCTGTGCCTCAGCAGTGGAGTTTACTTTAGATGGAGTAGGCCAGGGTGAGCACCAAAAGCAACATACCTGTTCTCAAGACTATATTTATTTCCCCAGCTTTTCTCCAAGAAATAAGTTTACTGAGTGCAATATTTGGGAATTAATAAGGAAAATAGGAATTCTTCCTTTTCTTTTTTTTTTTTTTTAAACAGTGAGAGCAGTTCAGTGTTGTGGTGTTGAAGACAAACCAAAAAATTGTTCATAAAAATGCTTTTCACTCTTGGATACTTTTGGTTTTCTTGAATCTGACACCTATCTGGCACAGCAACAAATATCAGATAAACTGAATCAAAAGTCAGTGAGTTAAGTGCCTCTAAAGTTTCCCCCTCCCCCATTTTTCTCTTAGGCAGACTCACATTGTTAGCCATCTCAGAGCTGTCAGTGAGAGCAGAAAGCTGAATTGTCTGTGTCCGTGTACAAAGAAATTGTGATAGAATTAAAAAAAAAAATCTCACTGCAGTAAGTAATTTTGTGTTTGCTGTGAAGAAAACAAGCTAGAAATGCACTCTGGCAAAGCAATAGGAGAAGGGTGGCTCATTAGTCAGAGAGAAAACATGAAAAAAAAGCTCTGAAGCAAACACTGAAGAAGTAAGCGGGAAGCAAGGCAATGATTCGTGTACGTGTTAACAGACAGAGACAGTACTGGAGCTACATAAGGAGGCAGTCCACGTTTATTTCAGATAGGAGGAGGTAAGTGGTGTAGATTTGAACAAGTCACACCCACGTCCTACTGAACTCTCTACAGACCTAGTTCAACCCTATGCCTTCTACAGGCTACAGTCAAAGAACACAAAATACGGGTTGACAGCTTTTATACAGCCACAGTTCTTGTGCTGTGGTAGGACTGGGTAATTCCACTGCAGGAGCAAAAGCTTATTAAACTGGGCATCATGCAAGGATCACAAAAAATACAATCTCACTTTAAAGAAATTATGAAGTGAGAATAAGGCATGTGATTACAGGTGGTTGCACATGCACAGACTGGAGAACACAACAAAATACTGAATAATATTGATGAAATCACCCATCATGAAGTGCTGCCAGTGCAAGTTTGCCCTCAGGTATAAGGTTAAAATATATAAAAAATAGAATGTTTTTCTTCCTGCATATGATATAGTAGCCTTTCAATATATAAAATTAAACAGTTCAGGTTCTGTTCCTTTTTCACATAATCACAGAATGGTTTGGGTTGGAAGGGATCAGCTAGTTTCAACCCCCCTGCCATGGGCAGGAACACCTTCCATTAGACCAGGTTACTCAAAGTCTGTTCTGTTCTAGTCTAGTCTAGTCTTATTCTTATTCTTACTCTTATTCTTATTCTTATTCTTATTCTTATTCTTATTCTTACGCCATTCTATTTCAGAACCATCTTTCCAGTATCCAAAGGTTTTCCACAGCATTTTAAATGATATGACTAACAACTCTCAACTGCTGATTTTTCTCTCAACCACCCCCTGAGAGAGAAGTACCTGAAATGATGTGACTTATTTTCCTTTGCGTTTTCCCTTTCTTCAGAAGCGTGTTACTAGGTATTGTTAGAGAAAGCACTTAGAGTGAGAAGTGGTGACACTTATGACAGTTCCAAGTTTCTGAAGTGAATTACTTCGCAACCTTGGACTGCCCCCTGAAAATATTCCATTTTTCTCTCATTTGCTCTCCTTTACCTGCAGACAGCTCCCTTGTGCCGAGGGACTGAAACTGTCAACCAGCTTCTTCATCTCAAAGATTTAGGTGATGTTTTTTTCCTGAAGTATCCTAAGCCAAGTGCTGGAATACTTTGAAGAGAATGTGCAAGACCTTGAACTGCATTCATTTTCTAACAAGAGGCAGCATACAGCAGAGTGTTGCTCTACAGCTCTGGAGATGTACTGTGGTAGCATGTCCCATTTAGAATTTTTTAAGTGCTGTAGTCCTTGTGCCCTGGCAGGCCAAATTGCCATGGAACAACTGAGACTTGAGGAAAACATGAAAACTCATCATCCATTAAGATGTGACACAGTCTTTTACTTGGAGCTGATATTATCTGGGTCACAACAACCCCATGCAGCACTACAGGCTTGGGGAAGAGTGGCTGAAGCTGCCCAGCAGAAAAGACCTGGGGGTGTCGGCCAACAGCCGGTGGAATATGAGCCAGCAGTGTGCCCAGGTGGCCAAGAAGGCCAACAGCATCCTGGCCTCTATCAGGAACAGCATGGCCAGCAGGACTAGGGAAGTGATCATCCCCCTGTACTCGGCACTGGTGAGGCCCCACTTCAAGTACTGTGTCCAGTTTTGGGCCCCTCACTACAGGAAAGACATTGAGGTCCTGGAACGTGTTCAGAGAAGGGCAATGAAGTTGGTGAAGGGTCTAGAGCACATGTTCTGTGAGCAGCAGCTGAGGGAACTGGGGTTGTTTTGTCTGGAGAAAAGGAAGCTGAGGGGGGACCTTTTCGCTCTCTACAACCACCTGAAAGGAGATTGTAGCAAGGTGAGGGTTGGTCTCTTCTCTCAAGTATCAACTGATAGGACAAGGAGAAATGTCCTCAAGCTGTGCCAGAGGAGCTTTAATTGGATATTGGGAAATATTTGTTGTCAAGCATTGGAACAGGCTGCCCAGGGCAGTGGTTGAGTCACCATCCCTGGATGTATTTAAAAGTCGTGTAGCTGTGGTGCTGAGGGACATGGTTTAGTGGTGGTTTTGGCAGTGCTAGCTTTATGGTCGGACTCGATGATCTTAAAGGTGAAATGGATTCTCATCTGTTCAACTTCACTCACCTCACTTTACATACTCCCATCAGATCTGCTGTAAAATCACCATATAAGAGAGCAAAAGATTCGCTATGACAAAGCTACATAAGAAACAGTTTTATAGATTTTTTTCGAATTCTGAAAATCTGTTTTGCTAATAATTATTTATTAGCAAATTTATTATTTATTTTATTATATCACAGTTCATTTAGCCACCAGGCTCCAATACTCAAGGCATTGGAAGAACACAAGGCAGAATTCTACAATCAGCAGACAAGGAGCAAGAGGCAACACAGTTTGCTTGAGCACACAAAGACACTCAATATTCTGCTGAGACAGTATAGTATATTCTGGGCCCTATTCCTGTGATTTACACATCGAACTACATTAACTATTTCTCCTTTTATCCATACCAAAGTCATACATAAAATCAGTACCCTGGAAAAACACAATGACACATTTCTTTATCTTCTGACACAGCCATTAAAAGAAAATAAACACACACCCCCCTAAAAAAGAAACAGATTAATAAATGCTAGCTATTATCTTCATGATGCTCTAATTTCTGTTAATGATAATTAATACAATAAAATTGAGTTCCTTATCTCTTTGGAATGTCATTTTTTTTTGCCTGAGTGTTTCTGGATGTATATGAATGTGTGTCTGTCTGTCTGTTTGTGTGCAAAACCGTGGAAAAGCAAGGTATTTGCCATCTGTTCTCATCTACATTAGTCCACAGCATTTGCAAATATTTCTGGTACTTTGCCATTGCAGGAGTTTGTATATACAATAAAGCAAACAAGGGCTTCATTCTACCTGTTATTAACAGCCTATCTCTCAAGAATTACTGCCTGGCTATAAAATGGTTCACCCGTGAAACAGGTAAATTTAATAGGATCAATTTTCTTCAGTGATATTCTGTTCAATGTTAAACTTCATCCATAGCAACAGAGATTCTGAATTCATGCTTAGGGCTAGAAAACTAAGACGCTTTATCAGCAGTGTATTATCAGTGTTCAGCATGGCTAGACGGTTCTGTTGAAGCCAATTATTAGATGGTGTTTCCATGTCAAAGTAAGCTGGGAGAAGTTAATGTACTTAGGAAAGGGAAAAAAAAATATCTGATTCAATAGTCTGCAGGAGCTCCCAGTGACTAGATAACATAGAACTCTTATACCACTACTTTAATAATTTTCTTAAAAAAGGGAAGAGATCATCCACTTATCAAAGTGAACGGAATCTTCTCCTGTTATCACCAGGGGCTCTCAAATTTCCCATTTCCCTACACTAGTAGGTAATCAAGGTAGATTAGCCTTGGCCAGCTGCCAAATGCCCACCCAGCTGCTCGCTCCTCCCTCCAACAGGACAGAGGAAGAAAACAGGATGGGAAAGATCATGGGTTGAGAAAAAGACAGGTTGCTTGCTTAATAGTTACTGTCATATGCAAAACAGACTCGACTTGGCAGGAAGTAATTTAATTTACTGTCAATTAAAATACATTTCAGTAGTGAGAAACACACAAACAAAATATTAAAACAAAACCTTGCTGCTACTCCTTCTTCATCACAGGCTCAACTTAACTACTTCACTCCAGCAAATAAATAAATTAATAGATAGATAGATAGATAGATAGAACTGGGCTGTGGGAAACAAAAAGACAAACATTAAAGCATCACATTTCTTCCCCCTTTCCCATTCCCAAATTTTCCTCTTCCTTCCTGACACCTCCCCCCACCGCGGGGGCACAGGGCTGGGGTTGGGGTCCCTCCATGGCAGCCCCTCTGGGCCGCTGCTCCCTCCTCAGCCCTCTCCCTGCTCCAGCGCGGGCC
>JAOXJK010000012.1:153564903-153585527 GCA_025774025.1 Xenus cinereus | reverse complement strand
CGCAGCTCCTGCAGGAAATATCCCCCCGCTGCGGCCTGGGGCCCTCCCCGGGCTGCAGGGTGGGTCTCTGCTCCAGCCAGGTCACACCATCTCCTCCTTTCAGAAGCAACTACATGTCATTTTCTACCATTTCTGTTCCTCCAAGATTTTAATGTCTACTCAGTCTTTTTTTTCTCAAGCACTCCTGTCCTATGAGGACAGGCTGAGAGAGTTGGGGTTGTTTAGCTTGGAGAAGAGAAGGCTCCAGGGAGACCTTATTGCGGCCTTCCAATACTTAAAGGGGCCTATAGAAAAGATGGGGAAGGATTCTTTATCAGGGAATGTAGTGATAGTGAAAGGCGAGGCATTTCTTTGTTTCAATAGGACAAGGATTAACCCTTTTTAATGGAAAGAACATAGATTTAGATAAGATATTAGGAAGAAATTCTTTACTGTGAGGTGGTGAGACACTGGAACAGGTTGCCCAGAGAAGCTGTGGATGCCCCAATCGCTGGAGGTGTTCAAGGCCAGGCTGGATGGGACTTTGAGCAACCTGCTCTACTGGGAGGTGTCCCTGACCAGGACAGGGGGGTTGGAGCTGGGTGATCTTTAAGGTCCCTTCCAACCCAAACCATTCTATGATTCTATGATTCTATTGCATGAAGTTTATCCTGTGCCAAGAATGTATGTGTTTAAGTCATTGTTTTGGACCCAACCACCTGAGCTGTGTGTAAAGTATTCTTCAGTACAGACCGCTTCTCTCAAACTGGCTTACATAACCCCTAAAATGCAAAAAAAAAGACTTGTAGATAGCCATCTGTGGCCTTCTAGAAGATAAGCAAAGGATGATTCTCGTAATAGTTTTGGAAATTTGCTTCAGCTTTGACCTTTAGTAGTCCTTGGTTTATGCCTTTGGAATCACCCCTGAGCCTTGTCTGATACTGCTTTCTGATATGAACAACTGATGTTTAAAATGTAAGCAGAATATCAGTGCCCTGGGCGTGTGAGCAGTCATAATCTGCAACAACAAAAGGCTGACCCACTAAAATTTCAGTAGAGCTTCAAAGAAAATTATCATATGCTTAAATAAAATTTCTTAAATAAATGTCTTATAAACTTGGCTTAAGAAAAGCAAGTACAAAAGAAGGTCAGACTTTCCTGGGTCCTGACGTAGACTTCCCACTTTATTTTGATCTCCTCAGTGCTACAATATTCATCTAATAATTCCCTACTTCATCCCATTAGGGATAGTAAAGTTTTCCCTACCTTTTATTTTCTCTCCTACTGTGACTCTGCTTTCTTCTGACTGAATATTTACATGGTAGCTAGCACAACAGGACCTCATCCTTGATGGACAGATTTTCTATTAAAACCAAAAAGTCATAGATGGAAATCCTCCTTAATTCGTACAGAGCACATCAAGCTACCACACAGATATTATACATACACGTACATAGATACAAAAATGATTGAAAATGGTTTGGAAAAAGCGGCCAGCTATGCTGATTTTTATAAACAGCTGTCAACCTCCGTAACTGCTCATAGCGTACCAGGATAGCTTGTGATGCCTTTGCAGACTCCAAGCTGTCATTCAGGCAGAGACTGGGTGAAGATGCTGATGCCTTAGGAATAGATTGAGATTATTACTATGATGGGGATGTGACCATTCCCTTGCTCTCTCTGATAACGTTGCAGATATTGCAGTGACACACATATCTTCCCAGCTGCCAACATATCTCAAGAGACGGAGGGGGAAGGGAAAAGTCCAACCCCACACAACAGCATTTTATCTAGAAATTGAAGTCTTCCTCACTTTATTCTCAGCCAAATAAGCAGGCAGCCTGACTTCTAAAGGAAATTTCTTGTACTCCTGTAGACGGTTGTCTGTAGAACCAAGGTGCTAACGATTAAAGGTTAGATTCTGCACTTGTTCTTTCAATGGGAAATGTTTTATTCAGCCTTCAGCCCCACTGGGCTAAAGAGCACTGCAAGAAAACATCCTTTTGTGGAGGGAAAAAGCAAGCCATGTCACCCAAGGCATACCTTTAGGAAATCAATTTGCCTCACAGGGCCTCAAAACACATGTCAATGAGAGCCAGAGGGCAGGTCTGTTATGTACATTTCCTAGTCTAATAGGGCTTCCATGCAATATGGCTTGAGATCTCCCTACTCCTGCTAAACAAAAAAAACCCCTAGGAGTAGAAACAGCTTAGCTGTGTTAATGTGGTACTGACCATGTGCTAACGGACCTTTCCAGGGAAGATAAAGTGCCACTGAAGAAGTTTATGAACCTTTCTTCTGGAACCCTTATGCTGCAAATCAGTTTGTTGGGTCTTCAGGATGGAGCAGTTCTGCTAAGACTGGTTTGGGGAACTCCATCATGATGTTCTCTTCTACCACAGAGACATGCCTAGAGGATGCATTGGACTGCAAAATCCACAAGACTGACTTAATCATCATGACTACAAAATAGATAAGGAAACTCAAAAATAAGTTTGCAAGTGCCCTAGAGACCTTTGGGTATCCAAGTCTGTGGAGTGATTTAGCTTTCCAAAATTCATGACTCAAAACACATCCTAAAGAAACCACTAGAAAGGGAAATGCAAACTTTCAGCAGCTAGCAGAAATCCAGAAATTAATTTTTGAAAATGAATAACTAAATGAACAACAAACTTTATTGAGGTCTTTATAAATTTATAGCATTTTCAGTTCTCACCAACATGCTAAAACGCAGTCATCTGGCAATATAATCTAAATTGTTGATTCTCTGCAGTTTTCCTGCCACACTGAGAGGATGGAATGAAATTTCTCCGTATGTTTGCTACTACCGTCTCCCTCTCCAATGACCTTTAACATTTCCTCACTCACTGCTTCCTCTATGTCCCTTCTGAAGGATCTAACAGTCCTATTGTGATGTTAAAAAAACAGCAACAACAACAAAAAACCCCCAACCAACCAGTCAATCAAGAAAAGTCCCAAAACCGGAACAAAAATCCTTTTTTCTCTCATTTTTCTTTTATTTTGCCTGGATGAGAAAACCTTAGAACTCCACATTGGAGAGAATACTAATATATATATATATATGTAAATCTAAAAAAAGGCTGATTACAGGCAGTGTCTTTTTCTATTACTTTGCCAACCTAACAGAAAGATTATACAGTTATACTCCTGTAAAACAAAATAACCTGCCTCTGTGCACAGGAGAAAGTTGAGAAATGAGCGTTGAAAAGTACACAGTGCTGGTGCTTTTAATTTATGGATACATACACTATTATATCAAAGTAAACAACATCCTTTATGACTTTTAAACATTCACACTATTTCAGGTTGGATTCCAATGAGTGTGAACAGGGTGACATTATTTTCATTGCTGCTCCACATCGTTAAAGAAAACAAAACTCAGAAACATCTTTCAGCAGCTCTGCTTTCTGGGTTTCTCTGTTTTATGGCCCTTGTGTGCATTAATAATGAAAGCAGCAGGGAATTCGTCACTTGCCACAGAAAAAGAACAGACAAAACCAAAACCAAACACAAATGAGAAAGAGACAGTAAGAGAAAGGCAAAAAGGACTGTGTGATTGCTTAAAGTGTAAATACAGTTTTCCCCTGACACACTAATGATAATTCACAGCTCAGTCTCTAGAACGTAAAAGATTCATTGAACTAGGACAAGCAAACTCTCTGTGGATGTTTTTGATGACTCTAATAATCTTTTGATGATTACATTGATAAAGATAATAGCACTGCTAAAGTATTCTTAGACTTCTGTGAGGCATTTGATTTTGTAGTGCATAATATATTTTTGTAGGAAACTAGCATGATACTAAATCAGCATAGTCCACATTAAAAGGATGGGAATGTGGTTATGTCATACATCAAAGGATGCCTCTATGTATCTTCTTGTAGACAGAGCTTTTACTGATTTTCTGGGGAGTTGCAAACTGAGTCGACTCATGTTCTGAGCTATAAGTCCATATGATCTTCAATCTGTTGAATTTCCTGCCTATAGTTAGTGATACTGAAAAGCGATTTTTAGGGGAAGTTCTACATCTCCTTTTCTGCATGTAGTCCTAGAAACAACCATGCCATTGCCATGGAGATATTCTGAAAGCCATGGAAATATACCATTAAAGAGCAAGACTTTATACTTTTTGGAGATTTAGAGATTTTGCAGATAGAAGAATGGTAGGGCATCTAATCTGTACTGCCTCTACAAATTTGATATGGAAAAAAATGACTTTAAGGCAGCATTCAGAAAAGTATTTTAGCCTGGGATAAACCTCACCAAATTTTGTTCACACGAGACTGTCCTGGTTTGAGATAGAACAGAACCAATTTACTTTTCAGTAATTTTACTTTTCAGTTAAGTCTCTTTTAACTAATTGCACTCTCTGAAATTAATGGCATACTTTTCAGATAGGATCTGCTTCCGCACTGATACCATCTGATGTTTATAGTTAATACCAAGGAATGGTATGCAGAGAGGCTCTTGCTTATTATACTTATTGCTATAACTACAAGGTCAGCTCACTTTTTTATGTGCCCATTTGAGGGTCAGAAGCAGAAAAGTGTAGAGGGGTTGCACCTTTATGTGGGGAGGACTGGACAGTACAAGTGACCGAAAACTAACCAGTAAGGTATTCCATCCCATCTGCATTATGGTCAGTATAAAAGCTGAGGGATCAAAGTGGTCAGCCTCTTTTCTTCCATGTCCAGCGTCTGAGGAGGACTCTGTTCATCTGCCTTCGATCCTGATCTGTGTGTTCCGGAATCCAGTTCCCATCCATCACTGAGTCCGGTCTAGGACTTTCTCAGTGACTGGCAGTGATGTGATCATCATCCTGGGGTCTCGATATTGGTTTTGTGTATGTTTGTATATATTTCATTATTTTCTTATTAATATTATTATCTTTTTTATTGTTAATAGTTTTGGTTTCATATTTCATTGAAGTAGTTTTAGTTTTCTTTTCAACCATAGTCTCTCTCCCATATTTTGTCTCCCTTCTCTTTTTGGGGAAGGGAGAGAGTTTAAAAGAGAGCATCTGTCATTCCTTTAGTGGCCAGCACAGCCTAAACCATGATAGAGACTTGTATCTCTGATATATGGGTTCCCAATGTGTCCTCTCAAGGGGAGTTGTGTAGAACTTCAGAAGCAACATTGGACACTTGTTTTCAGATGGGATTAATTACCCACTACAGTCTGCTATGACAAGATCTTTACTAGGAATTTAGTTTTCAGATGACCAAAGGCATCTGAGATGAAACCCACTCCTCATCATCTCTGATTAAGAGCTATTAGAGTAACTGAATATAACTTCTTCACTTAAAATTACAGTTACTAAAGTCAGCTGTTTCCTGTCTTGAAATTTTCTTACTCACTTAAATGATAACAAATCTGTTCCTATTAAAGCTACATCCTAGTCCTAGGCCTCAATTCAGAATTTTTCACAAGAACAAGACACTAAAGAGGAAGTCAAAAGTCAGAAAATGTGTCAGACTTTTTGTGTTTTGATCTAAGTATTAATAACCCACAGTGCTGAAAATATATCTCAGACTAATAATTTGAATGTGTTTCAGTTTCAGTTCCAGCCTTAGGTCTTTGTCATGTCTTCCTCTGTTGGATATAACGTTCTTCAAACTTTAATCAGAGCAGCGTGCCTCAACACGAAGCAGAATTTTAAGTTACTGTGGAAAATATGGCCATCTCCCTCCCAGTTACTTGCTTTTACCCTGACATATAAGCATATCTTTTACGTTTGAAGTTAAAAATGCAAGTTTGTTACCTCAGTTTGTTTGTTATTATTACTGTTATTGGGGTTTGGGTAAGCTTTTTTGGTTTGATTTGGTTTTTTTTCAGAATCTTCTTTTGCTTTGGCTGATGTTAGCACATTTTTGGCCTATGGGACACTTGAAACAGAGTTAGAAATTTCTGATGGTTGCATCTATACAATAAAGGAAAGTTTAGAGCTGCCTTATATAGTTATATTTCCTTATGGTGTTTATAAGATCTTCCACTCCACTCTGTCCATTTGATCAGCAGCAAATCAAAAAAAATTTGCTGATTCATGACTTCCATAGAGTCTGAGGGACTAGTAAGCAACTCAAGTGTTGACTTTTTTGTGATATTTTTGTATAGTTATGCATGTATGTGTGTGTATTTACGGGTATGTGAGTGTTTCTGATTGTTTTGTTTGGGGGAATATTTGGAAAAAAATTAAAGAAAATCACAGCTGTGCTAACATATTCCCCAGCAATTGCCATACAATACATCTCACTGAAGGATAAGTAGCAACATCTGTAGTAATGATTAGAGATTAAATGAATACTGTGAAATATCCAGTGCTGAAGCAGCTGCAGTCCATGCTGAGGTACTTTGCCTATTATGTAAAAACATCAAGATACCCTTCCCACAGGTGTTAGGCAGCAGTAACCATAAGGTGATAATGAAAGGCAAAACCAGATTTTAGTCCTTTCTCACTCAGTGCTGACAATAAAAATAGACAAGATCTGTGATATCTATTATTCATTACACTCCATTGCAAGATCTTCCATTTGACAATGTAACATCCTGGCAAACCATCTAAAGCTCTTCCACTAAAAGTTAAAATCTCCCAACACATGTCTCTTGGGTAAATGGTGACACTGGTCTACAGATGTGTTCTGTGTTACAGGAACAGACAGGTCATGAGCCCAAGGTAGCAAATGGAAAGCAGGGCAAGAAGAAGAGAAAGCTTCAAGTTTAACAACAGTCTTCCCATAGTCATTAGCTCTTCTGTAGTTCTTCATGTTAATGCCACATGCACTAAAATTAAGAGGAGTTGCCAGAAGATTTTTTTTATTTTTTTTTTACTATTTATGAATATCTCCTGAAGTAAAAGTTTGTGCTTTATCCTTGAGACAATATTTTTATTTTCTAACCAAGCAGTGAAAACAAAATTTAGTTTTAGCTTGAACATCTCTGCCCAAAATGCTTCCAGCATTGAGAATTATCGATTACTGGGTATCAATATCAATAAATGTTTACATGTAGTCTAAAGCATTATGCACACGTGTGTCTTGGAAATGTAATTCTATGGAAAATTTCTACCTTGTTTTCATGGGTTTGGCCTACAGCCATTTTATTATAATTTCTTATCACGTTCCACCCTGCCAGCTGAATCATCATCTTAGCAAATCTCAGTCTACAGCTGTAAATGAAGAAATTGCTTCCAAGAAAATGTGATTATTCATTTCCTACTCTTTTAGTCTTGTAACGTCTCAAGGTTAAAGATGCACATTGTGACAATGCAGAATTATCCTTGGTTTTGGCTATTACAACCTGCTTACCAATGTTCACCAACGAAAAAGTAAGAATGAAAAAAGAGACATGGTTTTGTAGCTGGAGCTACTTTGAAGATCTCAAACAGATAAGGCTTGTACGTGACAAGGGCAATTACTTAAAATCAAAATGTTTTTTGAAAATACAACAGACAGAAGAATTCTAATGAACTTAAAAAAAAATACAGCAAAACCACCCAAACAGGTTCAAAAGAAGGTGGAATAAAAGAACAGAGCAAAAAAGGAAGATTGAGAGAAATTATGTTTTCATTTTTTAATGATGGGGTAAGAATATTCTTTGAATAGGAATACCGGTTTCTATTGTTATACAGTTTCATTACCGAACTTATATCTATATAAAGAGAAAATAATAAATCAAAAGACAAACACAGACATACATACAGGAAAGCTCATTGACACATATTATATAGAGAAATACAGGCACATACAATATACATATACCATATACATAAACATATATTCCTCCATATACTCCTATATAAAAATCTGTGGGTTTTTTTTCCCTATATAATAAATATGTACATACACTTCTATTTTATATACATCACAGAATCACAGAATGGTAGGTGTTGGAAGGGACCTCTAGAAATATCTAGTCCAACCCTCCTGCCAAAGCAGGGTCACCCAGCGCAGGTTGCACAGGATCACATTCAGGCAGATGTTTAATATCTCCACACCCTCTCTGGGCAGCCTGTTCCAGCACTCTGGCACCCTCAAAGTAAAGAATTTTTCCCTGATGTTGAGACGGGATTTCCTGTGTTCCGGTTTGTGCCTGTTGCCCCTTGTTCTGTCATTGGGCACCACTGAGAAGAGCCTGACCCCATCCTCTTGACACCTGATGATGAGATCCCCTCAGTCTTCTCCAGGTTAACAGACCCAGCTCTCTCAGCCTTTCCTCATAAGACAGGATCTTTTGATCATCTTTGCAGCCCTCCACTGGACTCTCTCTAGTACTTCCCTGTCTTTATTGAACTGGGGAGACCAGAACCGGACGCAGTATTTCAGATGTGGCCTCACCAGGGCAGAGAAGAGGGGGAGGATGACTTCCCTCGACTTGCTGGCCGTTGTCTTTTTAATGTACCCCGGGATACCATTGACCTTCTTGGCCACAAGGACACACTGCTGGCTCATCACCAACTTGTCCACCAGGACTTCCAGGTGCCTCTCTGCAGAGCTGCTTTATAGCAGGTTATATGCACACACACGTGTATTTACACATAGGTATCCATATGTAGCAATGAAAACATTAGTCATTCTATAAATGACAGAAAAAAACCCAGCAACAATAGCATCTCTGTTCTGGTAAATATTAGGTGCTGCTACAGCCCCGTCAGAACATAGTTTGGGGATCATCAAAGACCTTTGGTGATTCATATGGGAAACAACTTCAGTGTAGGGTGAAAATAAATTACTGAACAGTAGTAATGAGCAGTAAATTGCTCATGGTCTCCCATGGAGAGTAACCAGGAGGAATCTGTTTCTGTGCAATCATCTTCACTTAGTTCAGTAGTTCACACAGTAGTTCACACAGTAGTTCAGTCCATATCTTCAAAACTCAGTCAGTATAGAAACTTGCCATTTTGAGCACGGCCTGGTTTTGCTGTTGGAGTTCTACCTTGACCAGGCATAAAGTATAAGGACAACTACAGCTCTTGCATTAGGAAGGCCTGTGAAAAATGTGTCACTGTAGTTACCCCAAACAGGTCTGAAATCTTAGTGTTCTGTACAAAATTTCAGAAATGCAAACCAGAAAGAAGGAAATTTTCCTTTCAGTGAAAAAAAATATGTTTCTGTAAACATTTGAATGGAAACCATTTTGTTCACCCCAGACATTTTGATTTTATATTCCTGTAGAATAAGTACCTCAGCTTCAAAAGACAGAAATTATGTTAAAAATATGAGAGGTTCAGTATTGGTTTAGTCACTAAAATTTTAAAATAACTTAATATAATAACTTAAATAATTAACAAATAATATTTAGAAAAATGAAAAGATGGGGGAAGTACTTTTGATCAAATAAAATACTGTAATTTGGAAAAAAAATCATTTTTGTCAGTTTTGTCTGAAATACCTGCCAAAAGAAATTTTGAAGAAACATGCTGTTTCAAAATGTTAAATCTTAAACATTTTGCTAAAGAATAGAAAGTAAATATTTCACATATGGGTTTATTTTATTTTGGTTCAGAATATACAGAAAACCTCATGCAAATCTCAAAACATTTAACATAACTAGGTGCCGTAATACTGAATTTTAAGCCAAAGAAAAAGGTTTTGTGGAAAAGAAGATGCCTGCTACCTAATATTAATTTTCAGTGGTTTAAGGGTCAGATTTTAGTTATACATTTTTTGAATGAAAGATGGAGACAAATTTGGGGCCTCCTGCTCTCTGTTTGTTCATCTTAAACTGCAGGGAAAAATTGAGTCTTTCTACTACAATACAGGGGTTATATAGAAATTGGCTCTTTGCTCACTCTTTCACTCTTTTGAAGACATGGCAGAAACTGTGAGCTTGGACAAGAAGAAGATTGGAAGGATTGTCACTTCAGTTCTTCTTTCTCTTTGGTGGGGTTACTAGAACTTCCAGGCCCCTCATACCATCTTCTCATGATCAGCCTTGAGCAACAAAATGTTGAGGGTGCATGGGAAGGTATGAAGTTGAGGAAGGGCAGTAACTTTCCCTGAAACTTGTGAGGAGGGAGAAGCACTGGATTTTAGAGAGGAAGGACTAGAAGATGCTAATAGCTCATTTGAATGATCCACCTCCAGCAGAGCTGTGGCCTCATATTTCACTCAGCCAGTGCAGGAGCTGAACTGGAGTGTTGCCCAGTTCTCCTACTGTTCTTTAGCAGAGCAGAAAGTCTCTACTATTCACAGTTCACCCTGACTGCTGCATGGTTTGACAACACCAGCTACTCTCCAGAGGCTTCACCTGCCTAGAATTCAAGCAGCATTCCTCAGCTGGAAAGCTTTTAGTAATACAAGAGTGAAACCAGACACAATTTTTCAGAGCCCAAATTCAGGTTGTCATAACAACTTGACACAGTTCTAATAATCCTATTTTTATTACACTGCTTAAGTAGAAAGCGCAAGATGTATTTGTTCCCCATAAAAGCAACTGCAATCCAACTGTTCAAAGTGTGTGCTGGTAATTAGATATAGAGCACCAGAACACCTCACAGTGACATCAGGTTACTCTCAGAGCAACCCTGCTGATGTTGGTGGTTTAGTTTGAATTTATATGGGTGTACCTGAGCTCTAAATGTGGCACCAAATAACTAAGCTTCTTCTGCTCTTAAGGAAAGCTCTACTGTTCAGATCAGAAAGGATACAGAAATGTGAACATATAGAAAAAGGCTGAAGTGGAAATAAGATACAACAGAAGATGACGTTTGCTTGAAGGCAAAAGAGGAAGATCAGCAGTTCTGTACTGCATACTGGAGGTAAATTTTGATCTCATTCAGAGACATTGATAGAATACCTGGTAAAAACATATTCTTCATCCACAGTTGACTTCTTAGCCATATTTTCTGGGACAATCGTGTACTGTGGACTATCACGGTGGCAGTTTTCTTAACTTTCTCTAAGCTATATCTAAACATCTCGATGCCCCACAGGACAAAGCAAAACAGGTGAGTTACATAAATCTGGTTTTGGTTTCTCTGAAAGGCTACAAAAGCGCACAAATTTGGTTACAAATAAGGCCTGGTTTAAGGAGTCTGGGTCTCTGTTCCCAGTTCTCAGTTGTGATTCCATAGCTTTGTGACTTTTGTAAGCATGAAATTTCAAGAGGTGAACCCTAGGCCATATCTAACAGATCCGCAGTTCATGAGTGCTAGACCTTATGGCTGCCATCTCTAGTCTTGCTATAATATGTAAATTAGACTTCTCTTTTATTCCATACTTGTGTTATGAATCTGCATGTGGTTGAAAAGTATGTGAAGGTTAAGGATAGGTAGAATCTGTGCAATCGTAGGATCCAGGGGACTTGTAATCCATTTTCCCCCGTGCTTTTAGTAGGTCCTTGAAATGCCACTTTGTCCCTTAATTAATTTGTTTGGGAAAAAAAGAAAAGAACAAACCAAAACCCCAAGTGACAACCATTCACTTCTTTTCTTATCTTGCTAATTTACAAACAGGCTTGGAGACCAAAACCTGGTCATTTTTGTAGCAACTCATATGAGTGGATGGTCTATAAGCCACTGTGTCTTCAGTGGTATGAATCCTCACAGAAAAGTGACATATCACATGGATGTGAATCCTAAATGTGTGGTAATAATGTAATCAGGCAATGCATATAATATGGACTAAAAATGAAGCAGATCTTTACCTCATGTAAATTAGCATTGATCTATTTGAGTATTCAATATAAAGGCATTTAAGCCATTTTCAAAAGATGCTTCCAAAAGCTTTTGTTGTACTACCCGAAGAAGGAAAAAACATCACAGTTTCACTGTGCTAAAGAACCACCCTCAAAATAATGTAAAGAAAAGAAACTCCTGAGCAACTTCAAATCAATAAAATAGGGTGGCAGCCAAAACCACCCCGGTAAACCTTTTACCTCCGGAGTACCAACAAATGAAAAAGCAAGTTCCTTGTGTTCCCTTAAAGACACTCAGTGTGATGTTTAAGGATATTGAACAATAAATATCATGTGGAATGTGAAGTTCTGCACAAAATTAATTTGCAAGAGCAAAGAGAAAGCAAAATAAAAGAATATGTGTTGTTAGATGTGTTTTGGATATCAGTTTCTGTGTTAAATAAAATGTTCAGTGTTTGAGTTATTGGTCAGTATGTAAGGTGTCCAACAACTTCTCCTTATCCCTGGTTATTTCAACAGCTGACAGTGCTCTTTACAGAACAAACAAGAAGTATAAGTTTATTATGTCTTTAAAAACATTTGCTTTTCCAAATAGGACCTACAGACTTTGCTATAATGACGCTATTTTCAGATAGATGGCTGGCGTGCTGATAATAAATATTCCATGTAAATGGCTGTATTTCAGTATTGAAATACAGGTTCTGTGAAAAGTTCAGTCGCTATTTGGAAAGTATGGTTTAAAGAAATGCATGAAATATCAAGTCTGGCTGCCCATTGCTTTGTACGTTGCTAGATTATGGAGAATGTTGCAAAGGAAATGCAAAGAAGCACTGTCCAGATATGAAGACCTTTTTTCTCCTGTGTTACAAAAGAGAACTATTTCTGTAGCAGTCCCTGGGATCTCACCTGGGACTGTTATCATTGCACTCATGGGATGCCATCGTAGCCTCTGAAAGAAAAACTTTACTTTGACTGACAGTCTTTTGGGAAAAAGTAACCCAAGGGCATGATAAGGTGAGGCTTGAGGACTGAAGATAAGAGCTTCTGCCAAACTGACCTTAGAAACACCATTCATGATAGGGAAGCTTCTTGAATTTTTAGTCAGCTTTAAATCAGAACTTTTACATCTGCTTTCCATGGTCTCTGAATCCAACAAAATATGTTTATAACAGCAGAATCTGACAAAGAAGCCCTGGGTTGGTTTTTGGGTTTGTTTTTGGTTTTTTTTGTTTGATTTTATATATCTAACAGATCATTTTATCACCTCATTTTTCACAGCAATTGTGTGGGTATCTAAATCATTGAGACTATGTGTAATATATGAGAATTTTTTATGAGAGTGATTTTCTTCTTCAGAAGTTAAAAAAAGACAAAAATGTAGCTAAGTATACCATGTAAGATAGTAAAAGAAAATGTACCAACTGAAAAAGAACACATTTCCTTAAGAATTAGAATTCCTTATTAAATAATGTATTATTAAATTGTAAAATAAATTGTTAAATAAATTGTTAATATGGTGGTCTTTCTTTTAAAGGAAGACAACTTGTGACCATAAAAATAAAGCTAATTGCTAATGTTACAGTTACAGAGTGGCTCAAAATCAGACTGAGATAAATTAAAAATTCAGAATTAAGTTTTAAGTAACACTTTTATTCTTCTACTTTTAAAAGTTTAAAAATGCGCATATGTTTATATAGTTAGAGTTCTTTGAAATGAAAACATGCTTGAAGTAGTAATTTTTTGTGCTTCGTTTTGCAAATAAACTTTTGGATTTTATTTCTTTTTGACAATTTGAATTTTTAGCTATGTTATACAGAAATTTTAAAAGCAAGATAAACTTCAGAAGAGCTGTCATTTTAATGTTATTTTCAATTTTCTCATTGTGGAGGTATTTGCATTTCAGTTCTAACCAAATCCTCAGAGATCTGAAACCAAGGGTATGAAATTTTTTCATTCTTCATGACACTTCTGGGATGTCTTTTGTTACAGTAATGGATTGTGGAGGAAGACTGATCTCATGATAACATATCTTTTTTTATGTATAATGTTACAGAAAATATTAAGTACAGGGCAGGAATTTTCCTCCCTGTGTGTCACTTTGATCTCCAGTGCATCTAGAAAACTTACAAAAAGACAAAAGTTATCATATTTCTTCAAGGAACTGGGATTGTAATTCTGAAAATAGGTTGGAGATGGGCTGTTTTCCTTCCAAACACATTTGACTACAAATCTTCCACTTAAGTAAAGCATTGTTGTATCCTCTCTATTTGTATCTGTTAAGATCATATCCAGTATTTCTCTATTCTTTACTTTGGCTGAGTTACTCTGGAAATTCAGATAGACATAATGATGCCTAAAAGGCAGAGGAGAGTGCTCTAAACCATAAAATCCTGCAGTTCATAAAAGTTCACAGAGGTAGACTTGCCAAGACAGGAACTGGGCAATTTCTCATGAGCAATATTTGAAAAGTTTAGCCAAGAGGGACAGGCTTCTTGTAATCTCCAACAACAAAGCCTCCTCTGTTTTCAAAAATTGCTCCTTGCTTTTTTTTTAAAAATTTTCTTTTATTTTTCTTTTTTTCATCTGTTTGGGTTTTTTGGTTTTGTTATGAAAGGATTGCTTTTCTTTATCAGACTTACTTGGCATGCAAAATAATCTGCCAGCTGCATCGTGTCTTCTCTGGGCACACATAAACTAGTTTGGGTGCCACCTGTTTGATTACTCATCCAGTGATGCCAGTTCTGATTTTGCTTGAATGTGCCATAAACGAAACAAAGAGCAACAGAATATATTTTGGTTTTGTAAAAAATTAAATGAAGAAATGGTAGTAGTTAAGGAAGCCCTGATCAGGACTGGATCTGTCATATCATCATGTAAATAGCTATACTGCATTTGAAATGTTGGATGATATATCCTGATCAATTATACCAGAACTTCTCAAACCTCAAATATAATTTTCTATAGCAGCTTTTTTTTTCAGTAGTAGAATTTTTTAACACCCTATTAAAATTGCATGTGCATATATTTGTATATTACTGCATATGCTTTCATTTTTATTTACGTACATTATATGTAAGTGTGGATCTTAAGATATTGGAATATTCATAAATATGGCAGTATTTTTAAACAATTCTTGTATACTTTTTCAACTGAGTTATTTACATTGCCATTAGAAAAAAATAAGGCATAGAAAAATCTAAAATAAAAGTCTAGTTATTGATAAGTATATGCTTAAAATAAGCAGTTGGCTTTAACTGTAAAAATTCCCCTTAACTGTAAAGGTAACCTATATTCATTAGTTCAGATGTAATCCCTAGATTGCAGACACTTGGAATTAGGCACAATAAACCCATTATTTATGATAAACACCTGGATAGGGAGTTCACCAATTGGATATCTAGCTGAATTATATCATTTAGAGACTTTAATGAAACAGCGTGGAGGAAGAGATTACGAAAAGGCTGAATGAATAATTCCTTCACTTATAGTTGTTTTACACATTTTAATAACGCAGCTGAAGTAGAATTAGGATCAGTTTCTATGTTTAGGTAGCAAGTTGCCTAGGCACATCTAGTTTGGGACCCCAGCACCACTGACATCTATAAAACCTTTGCCACTAAGTTCAGGGAAGACTGGATTAAAAAGGAAAGATAAAGAGAGGTAAAAGACATGTGAGTAAATGTAAGTAGTACTGGAAAGAGGGATGTTCAGATGTGTTTCAGATTTCACAAATGGTTTTGTTTAGGGTTGGCTGTGTGTTGGGGTTTGGGGAGAGAGGTTTGTGGATTTAAATTAAAGGGGTTTCCCTTTTGCTAGGAAATAAATGAAATTTCAACCTTTTTTATGAGAGATTCGTATGTTATTTGATATGCATCCAGGCACTGACAATTTACCCACTAATTATATGGAGAATGGAAACCAATTAATTATTCAAGCAGCTTTTTTAAGAGTTAATCAACCACTGCCAATGGCTTTCTACTGCAATGCCTTTAATGTCTGTCACTGTCATAGCTTAAACATGTTCCTGATAATTGAATATTATAACTGTTGGCGTCTTTTGCATTATACAATTTAAGTTAAGCCTACATGAAATGTAGTGGAATATCTAACAAGGGTTTTCTTGACATAATCCAAGATGAAAGTATGAGGTAATTACATGACTTGCCTTTAATTTCTCTTTTGGGAAGCTGATCATCCAAAGTTCTCTTCAGTGTTTATAGGAGCAGTAGATGCGAATGAAATTCTGTACTTCAGGTTAAAGTGCGCCTTTATTATCAGCTCCTTAGGATAAGGAAAATCTTATAATATGTGTTTACAAAGAAGTTCAAATATGTAACTCGTATCACAGATTATTTTCAGTGAATTGTTAATCATACAAAATGCAAATATAAGGTTCATAGTTAGTCTGTGATGTATATAGCAATACAATCAAGCAATTAAATTCTCATAAGGTTTCAATATGGTCTATGAGAGATTTTGAGGGAAGACAATACTTTTTGGGTTCCAATAAAATTGGAAAATTATTGAGATGTTACCAACAAAATAGAGCTACAGATGTATAAACTTACTGATTGCAAAGTGTGATTGATTCCTTTATTTCAAAAAGCATGCTCCTTGTTCTTTTACTTTAGTTCCACTCTTAAATATGCCTCACATAGGAAGGGTAGAGATATAAATGATTCTTTAACGTTCCCTGATACTGATACACTTGGCTTCCTTTAGAAAGCTGATGCACTACAATCACTGTTTCTGTAGCAAATTTAATAATTTCATTGTTACCTTGGATTACTCCAATCTATTCTCTGGAGATCTCTATTTTTGTCTCCTTTTACCCTACTAAACTGTTAAATCATGAAGTCTGGGAATATCATTTCATCCATCCACCTGAATTTGCATATTTGGCATTTATTTAATTTTCACTTAGTTAAATCTCACGTCATCAGCAGACACGATGCTATGAGAATCATTCAGATGCTCAATAGCCCCCTTTTTTCACAGTGTTCTAATAGAGGTAACTGAAGGAAGCAAATCTTTAAGCATTATTCCAGAATTAGAGGGACTTCAGAAGAGAACAGTAACTAAAATTGACCTAGAAGTTTTGCAGAAAGAAGGTACTGTAAAGTTTAGAATTGCTCACGAAATGAAGCAAAGGACCCATGAAGCAGACAATAATAGCAATAGTAGTAGTAATAGTAATGTAAAATAATGATCACAAAAAGGCAGATAAAGAAGATCTGTTCCATATGTCTTCCAATGTGTGAGGAGGATATTTGATAGTGTTACAAAATGGCAATTTCAAAACTGCTTAAAAAAAAAAAAGCAACAACTTTTTCATAGGAAGAAAGAGTGCAAAATACTTTGCTATAGTTTTACAGGTGCAGATTAATCCATATTCCTCTTGTGAAAAAATGTTACAAATTTCGTCTTAAAAAATGTGGAACTCATCACACTTAAAGACAAGATCATAGAAACATGATGGTTCTTGTGACTGATTCATTATAGCGGTGGTCTCATTGGTAGGTAGAGACATCAAATTAGAGGTGAATTAATGCTATTATTTTTTACATCTCTTCATAATTTAACAGGTCAAATTTCTTTTGTGCTGTCACAAAAATAATTCTTTGAACTTTCTTATTTTCAAGCATAAATGTGATGACAAACCTCCTAAAAGAAGAGAAGTCAGTATATTTCACACTTCCAAAGACTTGGTAAGGCATCTTCTTTCCACTAACATACATTTCTTTTGCACTTCCTTTTTTACTCTTCTATCTGGACCATTTAATTTCAATGATAAATTGATCAAATGACTGTTATCGACCAGAGCAAAGATACAATATAAAGTACTTAATCTATCAATACAAAGCTTTTTATGAGCACAGAAGGAAAACTGCCTATTAGCTATCCTCACGTATTTTCTCAGTCACTGAAAAGCTAATGCAGAATTGCCCTTCACAATTGTTAAAACAAGGTTAAGAAGCACCACATACTAGTCTATATTTTCCATACTTGCTGGATGTTAATTTATAGGATGTTGTAAATACATATTGCACCATTTCAATCTGTTTTATACCATCTGCTTTTGTACTTTATTGCGGTAAGAAAGTGACTACTAATATATTCATATTGCACTAATACCTGGAAACAATCAACCATATAATTCAGTCATTACACACTGTAATAAATACCAATGAAATTTTAAAAGTGAAGAAATAAATCTGTCTGACTAATATTTCGCTAAGAAGTGTAGAAATTTCTGGTGTCAGTATGTGTATCTTCAACCTGACTGAAATTTATCTTTATTGGATGAATGGGCAACCTGAACTGTTATGCAAATATGACCTTCAAGAAAGTTGAGAGAAAAAAAAAAGAAAAAAAAAAAGATAACACTGACTGCCCACAACTACCTTGCAAATGTTTCTTATTTCTAAATGAAGGACCAATCATGCTGTATAATCTCAAGTTCAATCAAGACAAACTATTTGTATTTTTTGTAATGTAAAAGGTGAAATGTAAATTGTCTTTCCAAGCTTTAGATAAATAACTTGGGAATTTCTTAGGAACAAACAATATCCTTCAATATCCAAAGTCCAGTGTTTCAAAAGCTGTATGATCCAAAGACAGATACTTCAGTAGAGTAATGCTATGTTAGAGGATTGTTTTCTTTTTTTTTCTAGTATCTGCACAAATTGTACGTTGCTTCCTAAGATTCTGCAAGCAAAATCCATGCTATAATAGCTGAAGACAGAATGTTCTAACTCAAGCAAATGTATAAAAAGTATGAGATAAGCGTTGAATTAAGTACATTCCTACAGTTCTAGCAATTTGCAAGAATGTGACTCATCTACAAGTTATAAGGCACCTGTAGTAACTGCTGCTGTTGGCAAAATGCGTTAAAGCTCTGCAGTGGGTTTTATGTTCACCCCCCCTGTAATACGGATATGAGAGTTACTGAGCTCCATTCATCTACTGCGTTAGGAAAAGCTAAACACTTTTACCTCATTTATGTCTTATATGCATCAACCCAGAATTTGCGGTCAATAAAGGATATACATTCCGAAGATGGTCAGTGCCTGTAGCCTCAGATGCGATTACTTCTTTGTCCAGGCTGCAGGCAGATGATTAGGCTGCTGACTAGGTCCTGACCTGAAGTTAAGATGACCGAACAGGGGATGGAAAAGTGCTGGATGTGACATGAGAAATTGCAAAATGTGTCAAATAACTGTGTGAGAAGCTGACAAAAGATACAGATAGTGCCAGGAATTTCACAGGTGGTTAAGGGGTATTTTAACGTGTAATGTCAAGCCAAACCCTTTTTTTTTTAACCCATACTATATGCACCAAAAGCATTTCTGCAGACAAGGGGCTGAGGGAGAAGGTAGTTTTCCTTGGCCCACAAGAGAAGATCTGGCCAGGCAGATAAAGCATCATGGTATCACTGTGCTACTGTCCACCGAAGAGCTCCAGCATTTCAGAACCCTTTGCAACTGTCCGTGCCTTCATAATGTTCTTAGTGTCTTCAGTATGTAAGCCTGATGAGGTTAATTAATTTTGAGCAATGAACCAAGTTAACGTTAACCATCTAAGCTGAGCTAGTTGCATCTTTGCTTTGTAGGCAACAGAGCAATGCAGGAACAAAAGAGCAATTCATTCAAGAAAAGTATATTACATAGAGATGATAAATCATCTGCTGGAAGGTTTTTCAATGTACACACCTGAAGTATGGACACAATATGATACAGGATGAAACTAGGCTCTTTGTATATGCATATATGTGTGTATGTATATAAATATACCTACAAGTAATATTCTCTCCCTGATCTCTATTCATATTGTAACCATCTCTTCTTTGTTATTACTTTAAATATATAAACACCATTTTTCATTAAACATATACCAGCATTATTCATAGAAAATGACAGTCAAGCTTAAAGTTCTTTTCTCTCAGTTTTTATGTAAAAATAGATGTATATATATATATACTACTACTAGGTTTGGGTTTTACATCACATTTCAGGACATACCCGTTGACCAGCTATGTTGCAAGGCATTAGGCTCAACCTGTAGCAGCTGCTCAGAGCCGAGACGTTCTGCTGAAAATTGATACAGGATCACTTTCCCTCTGACTGCCACCAACAAGAATTTCTGCAACGTATTTGGAAATCACTGTCACATTCCTTCTTTTGTGACTGGAAACTCTGCCAGCTTCTGTGCAACGTATCTAGTGATACCAGAAACTTTTCTGCAGCCCTATATTTACTGTCATATAGAGGATTGCATGAAGACAGAAATAATCCAGAGACACACTTTTAGGGTGGCTCCACTTTCTTTACTGCAGGAGAACTTCAGTCTAGCCTTGTGTGTTCTGTATAGAAATAAATTAGCAACATAAAGAACCATTTGCAGCTTAGAGGTAACATACAGATGACAGGAAACTGGGGTATCTTGGCGTGGTTGAGACAAGCTTCCAGACTGATTTCAAATATCATTGCGGACATCAACGTTTCTTTTAACATGTTGAAGAGGAAGTAGAGATAATGTAGATCGTTAGCAGCACGTTTCGAAAGGTGAAACTGGAAGTGTTTTGAGTGACTGAGTTGTATCAAGAGAGCTATGTTCTAGCTGGCTTTCACCCCTTACTCCAAAAGAAAACTCTCATCCTTCGTTAATGACCTCTTTTATGTGCTCTCTGTGATTTCTGGCCCACCAACAATGCAACTGTGAATACAAGTAATTTTCAAGTCTTATACTTTTCCTATTGCAATTTTAGTAGTAATCAAACTTTTCACTCAACCTGGATTCACAGAAGATGGTAGAGGTACAGCTTTGACTTCTCTGGCGTTTAATATGAACCCTGTGGCAAATATAAGAGCATTGCTTTACAATAAAAAAAAAACTTTAGAGTTTTGCTGTCCGAGCCTTATTGTGATATCCTGGTATATCTCCATTGGTCTGAAAATCTCCTCCCTACATCAAGGAAAGCTTAGGAGAGG
>JAOXJK010000012.1:153533214-153553742 GCA_025774025.1 Xenus cinereus | reverse complement strand
AATATAGATATATATTATATATTTATGTGTATTTTTGGTGAGCATAGTTGGGAATGCAACATACATTGAGAGAAATATGCTGACAGAAAAAAGATTTTTCTTCTTTAGTATTATTATGTGAATCACACTTTTAAAGCTAAACTGAACATGATATAATTAATCAATAATAGGTAGGAAGTTAGTTTATGTAATTTCTATAATCTGACAGCTCCCTAAATATTCAATACATTTTTTTTAATGAAAAAATGATCAGAATAATAAAACCTCATCACTTTTTGCACAGCAACCCATACAATAATTTAAGAATTAAAAATCAGATCTTCCTTAGATTTTAGTGTTAGGACTATTTAGGAAAATACTATTTTTGGAATGTCGTGAGAAAAAAAAAAAAAGAAAATTGCAAGAGAACACTTGATAAGAAAAATATCCAAAATATTTTTCAACAGAACCTCTAAATGCTTAGCTTGGATTTTTCTGAGGCCATTGACCCTCATAACATTGAAAGAGGGAATCTGAGTCCATGTAAGACCAGCTTTAGTTAGATGTCACTGCAGACATTTCAATTAGAGTAGTGCTACAGTTCATCAAACTTTCTAGGTACGGTTATAGAGAATACCTCTGGAACAAACAGATAGGTCCTTGTTCTATATTGCACTGGGTTTATATATATATGTTTCTGGAGGGTGTAAATCAACATGATGCACTGGTGCTATTCTGTGGTGTATAACCTAAAGTTCTGATTCGTCGTGTGTACCCTCCTGCTATACTTGCATGCATCCAGACAACCTGTAGTCCCACTTCTTGATTGAATTTAGAAAGTAGATCCTATTATGGTTTTTTTTATATACTCTTATTTCAAGTCAGCACTTAAATGAAATCAGAACTTTTAGTTAAAGTCCTTTGCGTATTTTATACAATTCAGTGACTCTCTAAATTGCGCACTAGAGATTTGTAATAATAAGAAAGCACTATAATTACTTCTATCAGTTAACAATATTATAGTTAAATGTCAGCTACATTATTGAGAAACATTGCCTATTACTGTGGGGAAAATCTAAACTGAAGTTCCTACCTATTCTTCGCTGACAGATTTGTTCATTTTTAAGGAGATCCATTCTGATCCTGATTCAAACCAACTGGCATTTCCTTCATCAAAAGAGGTTGGGAGATTTAACAACTAAAGCAAAGAGGTAGAAATGGTGAACATACATCGATCAAACAGAAACCAATCATCTGAGTCAAACCTACCAGAAAACTCAAAGTGACCCAAGAGGATTTTGTTTTTGAATAACGCCGAAACAGTTTTAAGAAACTGGATGCACTTTTTAGGTTTGTAACCAAATTAATAGCCCAAATGCCTTGATTACAGAGTTACATCGACAGTAAATGAGCTCCAGAACTAATATGCATATTATCTAACTGTGCAATGTGTGTATAGCTGAACCAGGCTGTAATGTCACACCAGCGCTCGCAGTTGCCTAACTCTTTCCCTGCCCTTGGTCCCGTAAATCCTCTACAACCCCAAAATGCTCTTCCTCTGCAACCTGTAACACCCTATACCCTCAGGAAAACCCCCTCAGTCCAAAGGGTGCTCTAGCATTGACTCATCGTGATGGTTTTCACACCTGGAGTGCAGGTCTGAGGGTCTCCTGGGACAGCCCTGGGAGGGGCCTTGACAGGGTGTCGCTTCCTCCGAGTCCTTAATTTGGGCTTCCCCCTGCTGTTTTGCTCCAGTGCTCCTCTGGGCTTCTGCAGATGTGCCTGTGATGTGCTCCTGGGATGGGCCTGGGAGTAGGAGCAAGCAGGTATTACTTGGTTATCCCCTGCTGCTCTCTCTGAGCTCCTTTGTGGGTTTGCATATGAGCTTTGATCACATAACCTAACGCTGCACATCCTTTGCTTCGATAGCTTTTCAAACATCTTTTACCCACTCTGGCTGATATGAACTTGGTACAATAAATATATGGGGTTTTAAGTTAAAGAGAAATATTACAGCTTAATATGTTTATTTGCTAAATACTTTTATTGCAAGATGATGGAGAGAAAGAAAACCTGACAGTGAAATAAAAATAATAGGTTCAATCTAAGCCAACTCTATCATAAAATAGAACAGCATTTTATAGCCATTGACTGCTTTGGTCCAGCTGGTATAAATTGAGATAACTCATTTGAAGCCAATTTATAGCAGATAATGAGCAATTCCAGTCTTTCAAGCAAAGAAGAAAGAGAAACAAGATGTGGGAAATGAAGGAAAGATGACTTTCAGAATGTAATATATCAGAGAAAAGAAAGGCAGACTCCAGGAACTTGAGTCAGATGACAGTGGCATCTGTCAGTAAAAGGTTTTTATACAGTTTCAAGGTTCCAGTTGTTCAACTAAGGTGCTCTGGTGAGTGGCAACAGCAGAACATCCCTTGTTAGCTATCTTTCAGAGCAAACCACCACTATCCCAAATACGAAACTAAGGCCATATGTTATTGTACCAATGAAGGACCTCTCTGTGTGTGCAGATGTGTGAATATGCATGTTTGTGTTACTACTGTTTAATGGCAGAGATTTTGTTAACTGCTGTCTTAACAGAGAGAGCAGAATTTGGTAGCTAGTCTTCATTGGAGATCATCATCAGGGACTTGAATAGCCTTTACCAAACTGAGAAATCAATTTATGGAAACTTGCCACAAAACACTCAACTGATATTAAATGGCATAGTTTTTCAGGCTAATGTAAATACTCCAACTTAAATCACTTGAGGATATGACCTAATATCTCTAGAACATGCAGTTACTTTCCATACTGGCAACATTTTAAAGTATGTGCATGAAAGGCATGAACGACAAAGCTCTAAGGTTAATTTGAATCTTCAACACTTCCTTTTGATATGTGGCTTGGAACCAAAGGCCACTGAAATATAAAAACACATCAAAATATCTTATTTTCATCTTTATTGTGTTTTTTCTCACTATTTTTTTGTTCTTTGAAGCATGTGTGCAAATAATTCTACCAACTGCAAATAATTTCTAACTAAATAGTGAAATCCATAACCTGTGTTCATCAGCATGCTATAATTGTCCTACCACTGCATTCTTATTGCATATGATGGAAATTATAAGTGAAGGCAAACTACCAAGTACTTCAAGCAGTTATTAGAAATCCAAAGGAAATTTGTCTTTGATTATTACAGGGAATTGTAAGCCACCTATGGCCATGGATTAACGGTGATAAAATCTTCCCTGAGCAGCGCTTATTATCCTTCAAATTAAGTTTTAAAAATAATCTGTGAATACTAAATTATGAGATTTATTTGATTTAGGTAGACTTCCTAATTCACTTAGACTTATGTACTCATTGGTCATTAGAATGCTTCATAATGTATTAGGCTCAGTTTGGCACTTAGTAATTCTAAAATGTATTACTTGGGTAATGGATACTATTTCTATTCCAGCCCTGTCCTTTCTTCCATTCATTATGATTGCATCTGTCATAATCTGTCTGACACTGCATTTTCCATAATGTCCCCCACGAAGGTACCCAGCAGCTTCATGACTGCAGAGGTAAAACCTTTGTGCTGTAATAAAACAAAATGAAAACCTCCTCATTCACTTCAGCTGATATAATTACTAACATGTTATGGAAAACAAATCACTTTTTCTGTTAGCTTCACTAGTGTAATTAAGAGTTCTGTGAGCTGATTTGCACAAAAATGGAATACCTCCTTGATGTTAGAATTGGCTTCAAAAGATCCCAAAGCAACAAACAAACCTTGTTTCCCAGGCACCTGCTGAGTACTCATGTGAAGATTCACGAAGCTCAGAAATATTGCAGAGTTTTAGAGCGAGTGATTATTCATCTAAAATATCACAACAGAGAGTCGTTCATCATTTGATACTTATTTTCTCACTAATACTAAACCTGAAAAATACCTAGCAAAACAAAAAACCAAACCTCTTTCCTTAATCAGTCCTCTCTTAAAAAGTTCATCTTGGATTTGTAAAATGACCAGATACATAAGAAATAAAAAAAAAGTGAAAATAATCTGTAGTTTAAAGAATATAAACTGTATAAACAAAACTATGCAAGGAAAAAAAATCAAAATTCTCAAACAAGACAGAATATTTAAAACAGCATATAGAAAAGACACATGTAATACAAGCAAACTGAAGTTTACACTTTGATGGACAGTAGTTGAACACAAATCAATTAAAAACCCCCTAAAACTAGAAAAAGAGGATCAGATTGCAAGTAATTAATTAAAAACATGAAAGAGAACCCAGATCAAATCCCAAAGCAAGCTATTTCTAATTAATTCAATCAGACATGTTCATGATGAAGGAAACATTGATTTCATTACTCTAGGGCAGTGAAGGCTTAATTTCATATCCAGTGAAGTTAGTGAAACCTTTGTTATTAGCATAAGTAAAGAACTTAGAGTTTACATTGATAAACTCCAGAACCCTTTTTCCTTACAGAAGGACTCAAAACCCAGAGGTTTTATATTGTCAAGATGATAATTATATTTTTTTTCTGTATCCTGTAGGAATAGAAAAAGAAACACCCACCCAGCTGAAAACAGTTGTGTACATTACAATGAGGGATACTTACTTTCTTGCAAACAAGAAAATAAATTTTTCTAGTATCGGGTACAGGCAAAGTTCCTGGGACAAAATTTCCGTAACAAGAGTTACTAAGAGTAAGTCAGACAAAGGCATCTAGAAAAGATGTGTGCTCTTCCTTCATCACAGCAGATTGATGAGATGACCTCTTCAGATTCAGCAGCCTTTGTTTCTGTGTTTCTGTGATACAGTGACCACTGGCATTATTGTTTCTCACACTGCTCTGAAATTACATTTCACTAATTGTAATGCTCTGTTCTTGATTGCTTTTCCTGATTTTAGCACTTTTGTTGAATATATATGGTTAAGGAGTTATCGTGGAACAGTCCATAATCTTATTCTTGCGAATTGTGAAGAATTGAATAAAAGTCTGAGAATCTATTTTACCTATTTACAAAAGGAAATATATAATGGGTGACTATTTCAGAGTGCTTCTCTCCCTTCCCCTCCCTTAAAGGGACTTCATTTCACGTCCAAGAAAATTAGATGAAAGAATACTTTGAATTTTAGTGGCTGGCACTTCAATCTCTGCATTATACATACACACACACACATATATATATTATTCACACCATAGAAGAAAAAAACTATGAACTAAGAAATAATTTGTTCTTTTACAAGAAACATCTTCCACCAGATGGCCTCTAAGCACAACTGCAAAGATTAGTGAATTCATGCATTTATCATTTATGTGAAAAAGAAATATGATACTACTCGGTTGTTTAAATAAGAAGGGTAAACTCAGTCACTGGAAAATAAACTTCCATATTTTTGAGCCCTCCTGTTCCATTTTGGCTTGAGTGATACCATGTAACAGTCCCTAACAGTATGACCAGAGTGCATTCAACTCTAATAGAAGTCAAGAGGAAACGGGGCTGTGCACGACTGAAAAACAAGCCTACCGACCTCGGTCTTGAAGTGGAGCAGCATCAGATGAAAGAATACCTTTAAAAGGTGATAGCTCATGTGAACTGCCTGTGAACAGCGCAGATCCATTCTGTTCTGTGCTATTAAGATGGTCATACCGCTGCAGAGGCATACTGAGCCTCCAAACTGGAACTGCTGTTGTGGCAGACACAGAGGCTGAATTTAGTCCCACTGAACAAAAAGTAGAATCTGAGTGGGGTGTCATTGTTTTCCTGTCATTGTAGAAAAAGAAGCCTCCAAAAATCAAATTAACTTTATATTTCATTTGCTTCTTGAGGTGTATCTCTATTGACTAGAAGAAGAAAAGCAATGAAACTCCAAGGCTATAAACCTCATTTACATGTCATGAATTAAACAGGATCTATCCAGGAAAAGACACAAAAGGTATAAATCAAGGGACAGTTAAATACAATAAATAGGAGATAATTGTCAGATACTGATCAGCATAATAAAAATATTCACAGGCTTTGTGGCAGAGGGAAAAATTCGCCCATACAATCCGTTTTAAATCCCCAGTCATTTATTTGTCTATTTCAGATATTTTCTGTGATATAACGCAGACAGTGTAAATTGATGTAACTTTGCCAATTTCTGTAGTGTTCTGTTAATCCTAATTTACATCAGTTGAATGACAGAGTAACTATTTTAATAAAGCCCAAAGTAAATGCCTGTATTCAAATAATTTTGGTCAATGCTATTCAGTGTGATGTTTTCTTTGCTTAGAATCCACCTCCTTAAAATTTTCTTTGCATTTCAGGTGCAAACTCAGAGTTTGGATACAAATGCTGGTTGAACCTGAATAGCCTCCAAATCAACACCAGGGATGGGGTTCATTGTCTGTAGATTTAAATAGGCAAAAAGTTAAGAACCCAGAAAAAAAACCCAAACATTTGTCCCTCTCTGCTGAGAATGGAGAGAGCACAGTTCTGAGAAATTCTGACAAAACCTTTCTGAAAATAAAAGCTTCAAACTGATGGGATAAATCCTACCCAGTGAGGGGGAATCAGCTGCAAGAACTGACAGTATAGAGATGTGTATCTAAGCTTATAATCTAAATTCACAATATACTTGAGGAAGAAAATTGGCACTTCAAATGTTCGTTCTATTTCATTCTCTAATGAACAACTAGAGCAGGGTATTTGTCTTGGTCCCTAATAATGCCCATTTTTCTCCACTGTCTAGTGGAGCTTGATTCAGCTGTGGTAGCCAGGTAGCTAGTTAGATGTCTGCATTACAGACGTAGACAGATGAGTCAGATGTTGGTCAGATGGGTCCTATCCTTAATTCTTTGTAGTTCTGGAACTATGAAATGATAATCAACCAATTGTGATTTTCAGCTCTGATTCACTAAATCAGAGAATTTTATTTTTCCAGCTATATTGCAGAAGTTTCACTATAGTCCAGTCATTCCTTTGTGTTAGCACCATTTCACACTTCTCCGACAGCCATGTGCGTAGAAGCACCTGCTTGTGAAATTGTGGATTCACATGGAAGGTTGAAAACCTGTTACCCTGACTTTCAGAAGAGTCTGAACTGATAGGCAGCTATGTTGCCACCTTTTTCAAGCAGGAGAGAAAGTTGAGACTATTGAAAATATAGTCTAAAACATTTTAACCATGACAAACCTGCCCTCTAACTGAAGCTCAGTATGTTTAAAATCTCTTGTAAGTAAAGGAACAATTTGAACACTTTATATTCAATGAACAAAAGCAGCATTAGTTAATAGCTGACATTTTGGGAATTGGAATTTACAGCGAGGAAAACAGGTTTCACATATTTTATTTCAGGAAAAGATACCTGATTTCATTCCACACTAAGTTAAAGGCATTAGTCCTTAATATTGAATAAGTACTCAGTAATTTTTAGTGTTTACAAAAAGCCTGGGATTTTGGTCACTAACTACAAAATTTGTTTACTTTTAAACAAGAGTATAATGTATGAATTTAACATACATTATACATAACAATATACATTATATAACATTCATTTTCCAAAATGCTTAGAATCTAGCAATTTATGACACTTTTAGAAAAGACCTTAGAGTTCATTCAATTACACATGAGGAACTGGAATTTTCAGAGACCTTTGTATGTTGTAAATCAGAACTTGACAAAAGAAAGAAGTACTGAGAGCAGTGCTAAATCTCTGCACATAAATGAAGTGGCTAAGATGGAACTGAAGTATTTTCAAACACAGGCAAGCAATTCATGCATCTAGTAAGTGATGAAGGTCAAGTTAGCTCAAAAATATATTTTAAATTGAAAAAGTAAACAAACAACAAACAAACCAATCCCTCCTATCCTACATCTCTATGAATGCCCTTTTATAGTCCCTGGGCTTTGAATACCCACAAATCTCCCTGTCAGTTTAAATAGTGAATAAAAAATAGAAGTAGTTTAATATTCTAAAGGGGCGTGTAGAGCAGTTCTGTATGGGGATATATTTTATTAGAACTGCAAACCTTGTCCTTGTTCTTATTTCAGTTAGCTATTTTCTCTGAAAAAATAAAATTTTAAAAAAGCATTGAAGAAAAATCCCATTGGTGTGGCTGGCATAATGGTGCATCTCTAGTAATGTTTAAATAAAGCTGCATTCACCCTAACAAAGAGTGAGATAGTACACTAAATTTTATTTCCTTTTAATCTTTCTGGGAGATATCTATTGTGAATGCTGATGACAGCCCAGAGATGTCTATTGATGTTAAACTTGCTTGACCTTCCAGAGTAAATTCTCTCCTGAGCAGTTATCATCCCACCAGGTTCATTCATGAGGACTATCTCAGACGATCTGGGAGGCAGCTGAAGATTGGGTTCATTGTATCTATCTAAAGGTGATGTATCTAACATGGACATCTAGGATTCCTCTATAGTGACTGGAGGTGGATATCTCCATAGGATGACTCTTTCCATTCTAAAATAAGGGATATATTGGTATATGATATAAGATATAAGGTATAATAATGGTATAAGATAAATTGAATTACTTGCCCTCCTGAGGTATGTATTCATTAACTGCAGAGGAAGCCAATATAGTTGATTCACTTAGATACCTATTTTTCAGTTGCCTAAGACTAGTTTAAGTAATTGCTACTTTGGGAATTTAAGAACCAGTAAATTCCACTTTTGACAATGCGAATTAACTCCCCAAATCTCTTGGGATTTGTGGCACTCAGTAGAAGCAATATCAGTACCAGTTATAGAGTTGACAGGTCCAGGGACCTCAATGTTAAGGGATCAAAGGTCTAAATAACAAAGAATGGAAACGTAGTCTATTCAAGATTCCTAAATTAAAGCAGAGAATAGAGGATTTATGTTTTAATATCTGTATGTAAGGGAAAGAAAAACTGTGTTACTAAGGAGGACTTCAATTTTGAAGACATATTAAAGGTCTCACACAGGCAGTAGTTAGTCATTAGAGTACTTGAATACGTGCATGTATGGGTGGGTTTCTTTTTTTTCCTCTCACACTAGAGGCGTCATGCTTAACACAAGCTAGTGCTATTTTGGACCTCATTATATGGATAAAGGATGAATTAATGGCTGGATTAGTATCTGGCTGTTGCTTAGAGACTGGTGATTATAACCTGCTTATATTTAATATAAACAGATAAAAGATAGTTCCAACCACTTTTATTTAATTTCATTGGTTGTAAGATGGTCCTGACCATCACTTCCTAGGAAACCACCAGCTTCCAAGCTGGTGATTAGCTTATCCATATGAATCATATATGGTATTTCAGACAAGCTCAGTTTCCAAGCTAAGGAGAATTAAATGGGAAATGGGAAACAAAAAATAAAAAAGGAAGCAACAGTATGTTTGAAAAATGGAGCTTTATGAAAAGAATTTCTGATTTTATTTTGCTGTTTACTTGAGATGTAATGATTCCATATTTGTAAAGACGACAGTTTTTGTCTAGCACTTAACCTAGTAGAAAAATGAAGGCAATAATTGGAGAACAAAAACCAAATCTATCAAAAGGAAAAAAAAGGACACAGATAATAATTGATATAAATTAGAAGTTATTAAAAGTAAAATATTCTAAGAAAAGCCAAACACATAAAGGAAAATTAATGGCTCAATGGCCTCTGACAGAGGTCACTTGCAGAGCCCCCATGCCAACACTTTGACGTGGACACGCTGTACAACTGTCCACTGGTTTGTACTTTATTTTTATCTATCACAGAAATACTTGGAATGAATTCATGGCTGAAATTTGGAGGCAGAGAGATCAAAAACAGAAATCCAGATCTCAGCTGTTAACACAGAAAGGTGATTAACTGCGAGAATGAACTGCCTGGTGTTAATTCTCTACTTGCTGATGCCTTCAAAACCAGAGTGGATAACTGGCTGGAAGTTACTGTTTAGCCACACATAAATTTTCCATTAGTCTAATACCGTTAGACTCTATCCATGGGTGAGTGAAACTTAATGTCCTGTGTAGAGAGAGATTAAATTAAAAAAATCACGTGGTTTTTTTCTTTTTTTCTAATGCTTGAATCTGCAAGTAATGAAATTAGACCTTTTTTTGGTTTATTTTTTTAACTTTAAAAAAACACGGAGAAGTAAACTATTCACCAGGGAACGATAATGGTAATAAAAGACCGGGGAAAACTGTAAGTACCATTATTAGAGAGCAGGCCAGGCTGCCTGCCTGTGTCTGTGGCTTCCTCTCATGCTCCCTTCTTCTTGCCTGTGTCCCCATGCTTCTGTGTCTTGTTTTGATAGATGAAAGTTCAAGCAGTGAAACACGCTGTCAGACTAAAACCATTTGTCACTGAAAGCGAGCGCTGGTCTGCGTGCAGATACCGGGTCTGAGTCATGTCTTTTCTTTTGACAGGGATGTCAGTGCTATTTGTCACAGCCTTGTTTATCTGCCAGATCAGACTGCCGTTTCGCTACCCTGGGTCAGCGCATAGGAGAAGCAGCTCACCCCCAGTAACACTGTCAAATTACCCTCAGCATAAAGACGCCAAAGCTGGTGCCTTCATATTTTTTTAGCTTCAACAAGACAGGGTCAGGAAGAGGAGTTTGGCAAGTCCACGGGGCCATATAGAATGCCAAGGTGGCTCACCTGTTAAAAATCCATGGAATAAACATATGGGTGCATTTATAATGGTTTAAATCTTTGTTTCAAAGAAGAGATATCAGCAATGACCATTTGATCTTTCCTTCTTTCCTGTATTTTTACATTTTGGAACATCTGGTGATCAAAGCATGCTGTGGCTACAGACATCTCATGTAGCTAAACAGTGGCCCTTTGGGCTGGGGATTAATCCTTTCTTTAATCTTCATGTAAGCAGAGAAGTGAATTGCAAATGTAGCCATAAATGTTTGGACCTGGTCCCATTATTGGGTTTACAAATATTAATGCAGGGATTTTTTAAAATCTAAATATTGAAGGATTTAAGGAAGGATTTATGTAGTTCTCTTGTTCTCCAAAATCTTTTGTTGCATTTCAAACATGAATTACACAGGCAAGGGCAGAAAACATCAGAAACATACTGCAAAGCAGTACTACAAAGGCTGCATTTGAACTGGAAAGGCAGATTACTATGCTAATGCAAGAAGAGAGGGTGAAGAGCAGATAAATATTTCAAATCCATCAGATTGTTCTTGATAACCGCTATTATCACTAAAGATTAGTTTAATTTGTAAATATACTGTAGCAGCTACTAATACATTCCAAAGTTTTCCAAATAGCTGGCAGTTTGGATGGCAATATAGATTGAAGATGAGAAATTCTGAGGTCTGAATAGTATGAGTGAAGTGGATAAAAACAAATGGCATTTCCCTCCTTCTTATGCAAATGTATAGAATAATAGAA
The DNA here is from genome assembly GCA_025774025.1 of Xenus cinereus. Classification (NCBI taxonomy): domain Eukaryota; kingdom Metazoa; phylum Chordata; class Aves; order Charadriiformes; family Scolopacidae; genus Xenus; species Xenus cinereus. The sequence goes on along the minus strand of JAOXJK010000012.1, from coordinate 153,542,381 downwards.
TTGTTTAGGTTGGAAAAGACCTTTAAAATCATTGAGTCCAACCATTAAGCTAGCACTGCCAAATCCACCACTAAACCATGTCCCTCAGCACCACAGCTACATGTCTTTTAAATATATCCAGAGACAGTGACTCAAACACTTCCCTGGGCAGCCTGTTCCAATGCGTGATAGCCCTTTGGTTATCACCCTTCACCCTTTTGGTGAAGAAATTTTTCCCAATATCCAATTTATACCTCCCCTGGTGCAACTTGAGGCCATTTCCTCTGGTCCTATCACTCATTACTTGGGAGAGGAGACCAACCTTCACCTCGCTACAACTTCCTCTCAGGTAGTTATAAAGAGTGATAAGGTCTGAACAACCCCATCTCCCTCAGCTGCTGCTCGCAAGATTTGTTCTCCAGACCCCTCACCTTTGCCCTTCTCTGGACACACTCCAGCACCTCAATGTCTTTCTTGTAGTGAGGGGCCCAAAACTGGACACAGCACTTGAGGTGGGGCCTCACCACTGTCGAGTACAGGGGGACGATCGCTTCCCTAGTCCTGCTGGCCATGCTGTTCCTGATAGAGGCCAGGATGCTGTTGGCCTTCTTGGCCACCTTGGTACACTGCTGGCTCATATTCCCCAGATCCTTTTCTGCCAGGCATCTCTCCAGCCACTCTTCCCCAAGCCCGTAGCGCTGCACGGGGTTGTTGTGACCCAAGTGCAGGACCCGACGTTTGGCCTTGTTGAATCTCATATGGTTGCCTCGATACCTGATTTGAACTAGAAACATTTTGAAGTTCTAAAGGCTCACTATTCTTCTAATATCCTTTGTTTTCAGATTCCTATAGACTTTTAGGCCCATTCTACTCTTCTCTGTCTCCTGAATTGCTAATACACACAGGTGGTAGAGGCAAGAGGTATATTCTTTGAGCTGTCTGACAGATGAGGTACATAGATGAGATATATTTTTCCTACTAGCCTAGGATCCTGTTTCTGTGCATTGATGGAAAAGATATAAGAGAATTTTGAAGTATCGCTATTTCAGTCCTCTATGTTATGGTCTGAGTTTTCCCAGCAAAACTGAAGGAATAGAGTGCAATCTGTGGGAAATAAAGTCCATGTAAGCATCCTGTAACTCTGAAAGGTCTAGGATTACCTTCATTCAAATTCAGTGAAGACAGTCAGACTGCAGGAGTATAACTCCAGGCAGAATTTTCCATAGCCCTTAGGAGATTTGTCTCAGCTCAACAACTGAACCTTTTGAGGTTCGCTACTCATTCCTGCCAGGCACACCATAAAAAGATGCAGGTGTTTCCTTAATTTTCTCACAGTCAGATGAATTTCTTTCAGGTGTGCCTTGCTAAAAGCACACCTGATGTTTCTGTCCTTACCATTTATTTAAATCTTTGTACTTATTCTCTTCCCTAACATGCCGCCCACCCTCACCGACCCAACTGTTAGCAATTCAGCACAAAAATGTAAGATTTATGAACTTGCAAATTAGTATGAGCAAGTAACAACATACCCCTTTTCTTATCCAGATCCAGTATATTTACTGAATTAAGTTTAAGCACTTGTTTTTATGTGATTCAGAATATAGCCTAGTCTCCTACTGTAAATATAAAACAAACAAACCAATCAGTAAGAATCATTATAGAGGGGGTAAAAAAAAAGATAAGAAAAAACAGAATAGTTTTCCAACCGTATTCATATGATAAATTCTGATGGAGAAATTCATGTTCTGCCTTCATCGAACAGGTCTTGAAAGAGGTAAAAGAGGAACAAAGGACTTTGGCCGTGCATATTCCATAGTGATTTGGGCTATTCAGCAATGGAGGGGAATTCCTCTGACCCAGATTTCCACATTTATCCTTAGAAAATTCCCACATGCAAACAAGACCATACATTCCCAATAGAGTTTTCCTTTGGATGACTCACCATTTTCTGATGAATGGGAAAAAAAACCAAACAAAACAGTAGCAAGAAAACAATTTGTTGAAAAGCCTTTCTTAATAAACATTTATGCACAGGGCTCTAGGAGGCTAAAAATCCTGCTGACTTTTCATGCAGAGGGAGGAAGGGAACATGGAAGTACCAAATGGACGTAACAAGAAATTTAGTGCTTATTATTCCTTTAGTGCAGGGCAGAGCTTGCCAAAAGAAATGGTAGTGGACTTTTAGGATGTCCAAGTCTGATTCTGGAGGGCTTTAGACAAAGTTACTTTAAACTTTTGTGTTGAGCTTAGTGAAGTTTGGAAGTGAAAAACACTGTTATGTGGTGCTGCCTTCTTTCACACTGTGAAATCTCACTGTGAAATCATGTGGCAGTTCTGATTCAAAATATGAAGTTTCCATATCACAAAACCCAGCACACAGTACCTCTGCAGTCAGTCAAAAAGAAGGACAAATAATTAAATCAATAAGTTTTTATTTACTGGTCTTGATAACACAGCTCGTAACACAACTTAAACGTATTTTGCTGTGGAGGCCATAGAATACACTTTATTTTAAGAAAGGCTTTTTTCATTAACAGCATAGAAGATCCATTAGAGGACAGTCTCAAACTTTGTCTGTCTTCTATTTTGTAACACCCAGGCCAACCACATTTACAACATCTCCGATTTGCTAATCTAAACTAATCCCAAAGACTGCTGAGACAAAGCTTCCCGTACCAAAGAAATATTCATAAACTGCAGTCCCAAACATCTCTTTCCTCAAATTTATCTGTTTGTTTGTTTTTGGAAATGGAGACAATTGATCAACATTTGTATTTTACTCATCCTCTTCCTATTGGAGGATCATCTCCCTCTCCATTTCCTCTTTTCAAAGCTAAAAAAATAATTACCACCTTAAGCCATTTCTGCTTTTCTCAGAAGAAGTCCCAGTACTAAAATACAGCTGAATGACTGTCTCCCATCGCTTCTATACAGCATTCCCATTTTTACCTACCAGTTTGAAATGGTACTTCATTGCTGAATAGTAGTTATACTTTGAACCATTACTAACCTTATGAAAAATTCCCTGAAATCCTGGCAATACAGCACTAAGTGAAACTGCCGCCAAGTGCGTGAGATATGACAGATCCTTAATTGTTGCATTACCAACCAGGTGATACCCGTGGGGAAATGTTGACTCGCAGTGAGCAGCCTGGGCTGAGAAGGAGTGTGTCCATGTGATGCAGTGGTCGGTCTGTTATTTCTGTGTGGGCAGGAGCTTTTCCTTTTCTGTCTGATTTAACACAAGTGACTTCTAATGCAAAGAACCTACTTAACTGAGCAACTGAATTCCTGTGACTGTCACCAGTTACGTGGTATTGTCCAGTGCTTCAGGTAAGATGCTGGACTGACAGATTTATGATCTAATCCTTTTTTATCAAGAACTCCAATATATCTGCTCACCGAATACGCAGTCGTGGCTAATGAGTAGGATGTCCCTTAAAGTGTCTCAGTCTGCTTTCCATCTTATTATCAGGGCAACTGTTAGGTGAAAACCCTGTCCTACATTCCTGTGTAACGATTAAAGAAAGACAATGTTTTTTACTGGCACTTTTCTAATCTGACAAGAATATTTCCAAATGTTCAAGTTTACGGAAGCATTTGTTTCTTGATATATCATGAGATATGGTGGTATACACTTTCCCATAATATGGTAGCCATCATCCAAGGATGGCAAAACAGCCCTGGTGAAAGTTTTCATGAATTCAGCCTCACTTTATCTTCGAGCAATTATTTCCTTTTTGAAACCTAAAGAAGTGACTATGTCTAGCTAAACAGTGACAAGGATGCAAGAAGACTGGTTAACAGAGCCAGGAACACTTCCTCAGTAAAGTGAATTTTAGTTCAATTTTGATTGATTCAGGTCAGTAGATCTTGCAAGAAAATCCAAGACATTCAAGTTATCGCACATCTATACATAGGAAACACATATATATCTGTATATAGGAAACACATCTATACATAGGAACCAGTCACCAAATCTTGGATACCATGTGAATAAAATCATATTGATATTGCTTATATTTGTGGTCTTAGAGAATGTAACTGAACTCAGTTGTCTAGGATGATTCAAAGCAACCCACTCTGATCATGTAATATTCAGGGCTTTTTTCTTTGCTTTCAGGGAACAGCTCAGCCAACCTCAAGAGATAACGCTAACATGTACTAGTAGTGTTGGACACCACACATGGTAGTTCATTCCTGCCATGAACTGTCTCAGGAATTTCAGACATTGCTACCAACCTGTAAGGACCTATAACAGGTATCAGAGTATATCACAGGGGAACTACGATGATTCATGACATAAGATCATGACATAATTGTTCTTAAAATTCATGTTGGTTAAATTATGGTTTTAGTTCATGACAGGACAACTGGGCATGACTATTAATAGAGGAAAGTAGCATGAGGGCCTGAGGGGGCGGGAAGCTTTGCAAGGCTCTGGATAGGACACATGCATCTCATTTTCACTTCAAGAATGCTGTTTTCATAAGCTCTTGGTAAGAGTAAGGCCAAGTGAAACAGGAATAATTTTAAAATCATTAACCTCTGACCACAGACTGGGAGAGGAAGAAAAGGGGAATTCTGTTCTTGAAGTAGGGCTGTGTAAACCTTCCGATGCTCTGCCTTGTAAATCATTGCTGGGTTTGTACAAGGAGCAGTTAATTCTGCTTATCTGAACCAGAAAGGTGGGGAAATGAAAAGCAGCACAAAGATATTCTTTGCTGTATTTCTGTGGTATTGCATCTCTGCCAACAGAGAGGATTTATAAGCTAAGACAACATTCACAGCAAACACAGCTAAGCTGCTTCTAAGTTCAATCAGGTAGAATCATAAACACTGTGCACAGTAATATGGACTTTCCCAGGTTTCTGCTGAGTCAAAGTTCTCTGCATTATGGTCCTTTCGTCCACATGAATGTGTTCACATGCAGAAGTAAATTATTTTTAATAGCAACAACCTGTGGCTCAGTGACTGACAAAGATTACTCAGGTCCTCTCTGAGCATCTCCAGTCCTCATGAGATGCTCTGAATTTGCAACATCTGCTGCCGCAGCCAGTCTTCCAGTTCTCATGTTGTATTTCTAGACTGTCCAGAGCTCTTCGCTGTCATCTTCGGCCAACCATGGTACATCCCATGCAATCTTCTGTCCACATTGTTGATAAAATTAATAAATTCTGGAAGGAGTAGTGGAAAAAAGGTCACAAAAGACAGACAACACATTAACCGGAGTTGCGCAACACTGACACTGTAATGTAACAAAGTTAATAAGGTATAAAACCCGACTACTCGTTTCATAAGCAAACTCTTCCTGGTAATTAAACCAATAGAGCAGAGAAAGTCAATTATGATGATCTGTGGCCATGTATACACTGGTACTGGGGATGCCAGTCAGCTCGACACAGCTGCAGAAGCATTTTTGAATGTGGGATGCTTTTTAACAACAAGCTTCTCTTTGCCAGGGCCAAACTAGAGAGCGAAGCCCTCCTAGCAGGAAAACCCTTTATATACAGGTCTGCTGCAGTAGAAGGCAGTCACACACATATGGATTTGAAAAGTAAGAAATCCCAAAAAGGAAGAAACCCAAACTATTCTAAAAAGTACTGACGCTGCTGTGCTTGTTACACCCCTTTGTTACAGACACAGGCAAGTACTCGGGGATGAAGTCTGCCCTTACTGAGAATCGTGAGAAGGGCTGCCAAAAAAATTAATGCAAAATTTTCTCAAGTGCGAATGACTGCCTCAACTTTGCTAATATTTTCTTCAGCACTAATGGAAATGGGGAAATTTTCCTGCAAGAAGACCCAAGATTATGATTATGTCTCTATGTTAGGTCAAGTAAATTAATTTGGAAATGCCAAGACCTGTTTATTATACTTCTTATAAATCCCTTGGTATCAATGGAGTTCACCTGGGATGAATGTCAGTCATAAAAACAAAGCTATTAGGGACGTCTTTGCCGTACTGCCAAAGTAGGTTGTTCAGACTCAAAAACGTGCTCATAATCAAAAATAATTTCTTTGTTAATATTCAATGTTTTGACAGAGGGACCTGTTTGGAAAACTGTTCTAACTTTGAATTTAAGGAATGAATGTGTGGTTTTGATTTTAAGGAATGAATGTGTGGTTTTCATTTTATGTCTTAATAATGAAATTTTTGGAAATCAAATTATGGAAATGAATTTCCATAGAATTTTGAGTGTAAACTGTGTAAGGAGATTAAGTTGCAATCTAGAAACCATCTCATATTTAATTAGGTTTTAACAGGTCACAAAGTAGCAGCATGTTATATATAAGCCATGTTACCCTGCTCGTGTGTTTGAGTACAGCCTACTCTCCCTGAAGTCCCAAGAAAGAAGCAGATCGGTTCAACTGGCAGTAAATAAATAGAATAGTGCCTTTGCAATGTAACAAACTCTCTGGGTTTTTTTTTGGGGGGGAAGTTGTTTGTGGTTTTGTTTTTTTTTTAAAAAAAAATTTATTCCTAAGCAGTCTGAATTACTATCACTCCTATATCATTCATTAACTCTTAGTGAAGTGCAAAAAAATAACTGACAACGTGTTTGTAACCATAAAGCATAGCTCAGATAATGACTGTTTGAAAACATACACCATAAGATACACTGTCAGTTACATTGACATAAAGGAGGAAAAACTCTATGCATTCAAAAGAAGGAAGTAGTGGGTTGTTTTGTTTTGCTTATCTTTTTAACTGAATCCATACTTGAATTGTCGTAGTTGTGTCCAAAAGACATCATATTACTTCAGAAAGGGCTGAGACAAATTCATGGAGGACTAGTTCATTAGAAGATGTTCAACATATTTGGTGCAGGAATTTCCTAAATTTCAGGCTGATAATGAGTGGGGTGGCTGCCAGGAGCAGCAGTTGCTCCCTGTTTCCCCATGTCCTCTGCTCTTTCCTCAACCAGCTACTACCAGCCTCTTTTAGAGAGGGAGGGTCTTGGTCACATTTCTGGCATGGCCAAGCACAAGAGACCTTATGTGTGGAAGAACTAGGCTTCAGTCGCAAGTATATGTGTCATATACATGTATAAAATATTACACTTAAACTCTTCTTCTGGATCAAAGGAAACACACCTTACATATAGATCCAAGAATTTATAGTTACTGCAATTAAAATTGAGGCAATATAATCAAAGCACAATGGTTATTACAGTCCAGTAATGATGATACTAACACTACTAACACTTCTGGTTAATAACACAATTAAGACTTATAAACACTTTCTAGGATCTATGCATTCTTCTGCCGTGTTGTGCTCACCTGTCCAACGTTCACTTGTCTCTGCGGGTCATCAGCTCCAATCCACTCTAGAAGGATATTCTCTTCCATTTTGCAGTGACTTACCCAGTACTTCACCAATTTCCAGTGCCACAGTTGACTTGTTTTTCTGTTACTATCTCTGAAACCTCTTTCACCTGACCCACATTTTTTCATTTGTCTAGTTTTTTATACCTTTAGTCACCAGCATCTGGCCACCATGATTTCTTAATAGAGTCGTAGTACTTCTTTTGTCATCTCATACCTGCCGTCACCTAAACTCTACATTTTTATTCTAGGGTCATAAGATAGTCCACTCTGCTTGGAGTACTTGCTTTACTACTTATCTGTGAACAATAGGCAGTACATCATACAACTCCACGAAGCTAAACTAAAGCTTGCTTGATGGCTAGATGATTGTTGTCACAACTGAAAGAAGCTAAAATCAGCACAAGCTAAGACACATGCAGACAAGCCGTGCAATCTTGCAAGATCAGGTTAATACAAAGCTTATGCAAGTAATGATAAAACAGTATATAGTAGTTTTTTTTTAAAAAAAAAAAGAAAAAAAGAAAAAAGAAAGAAAAGTTTCTTACACCTGATTGAGCTCATTTTGCCTAGACGTTAAAAAGAATAAAAAGGTGAAAGCAGTAGTAAAAATTCCATGAAGTTAGACCAAAAGAGAATAAGTTGGTATTCTCTATTTCTATTTTCTCCCCAGTAAGTCTAAAGCGACTTTGTTTGGATCAATATAGATATCTTGGTTGTGCAGCTGAACTGCTTATGCTGTTCAAAAATGCATGCCTTTAGAATTGTTTTCATTGTTTTCCAATGAAGCATATTTAAATGGCAGCATAGATTCTCCTATTATTTACATGATATAAATCAGAAGCAGTTCTACTATGGAAAGTCTTTCTCGAGGAAAAAATACTGTGAGCAAGTGCTGAAGAATGTGGCTACCTCATTTGAAATTAATATGTTCAGTGTATGCTCTATTTGTATTCCCTGCTTTCTGTTCACTAAACATTTCTTTGTTCTTTAGAATATGAGCAATATCTCTCAAGGGTAATGCTTTATTCCCTAAAACAGTAAACATATTGACCACTGCTAGGAATCTTGTAAGACAATTTGCACTACATTAGCAGGCCATGAATCTCCCTTTGTAAGAATCCATATTACAAAACAGAACTTTAAGCAAAAACATGGCATTATATTGATTTCTTGGGAAGTAATATACACAAATGTGTGTTTACACACAAAGATACATGTGTACATGCAAACGCACACACAGAGTTGCACAAACAGCATGTATTGCACAAAACAGATCGATGGTTTCTCAGCTGAGCTATTTTTCTCTTAGATTTGGTACCGATTCTGTTTGTACGAAACATTTGTTCTTAATCAATTAAAAAAGAATATGGGCCTACAATTACTGTTACAGTTCATAACTTATTTTTCTTTCTCAGACTGTATGATAAGGCAGGCTTTCTACCTCCAGTCACCATTGTATATACATTATATGTACATACACACACACCTTTATACAGTGGCAGGCTGTTTTCTTGAGAAGGGATAAATAAGTTTCCCTAATCACTTTTAGCCATTGGCTCAGGCATATGTGTGTTGTGACACACAAATAACATCCATGTCTCCTTTGGCTTCTGGGACCCAGTGTGAAGAATCTGTGTCTCTTATTGGACTTCACTGTAACCATTCTCCATGAGAAGTGGTTTTCTTTGTTACAGAAGCAAACATTTTGCCTTTGACAACGTCTTCTTTTTTCTTTTTTTTTTTTCCCTGCAACCATCTGTTTTGGCATTATGGAAATTATCAAGACTGTAACAAGGGAACACCACTATTGAAATTTGGAGGTGTTCTACCTTGTATGACTTTGGTTGATTAAGTTTT
>JAOXJK010000012.1:153484667-153523174 GCA_025774025.1 Xenus cinereus | reverse complement strand
CCTCTTGTCCCCGTTCCCCCAGCGTGGCTGAGGGGCTCGGCTGTGTCCTGCGGTGGGGCCCTTGGAGCCGGCTGGGACCGAAGGGCCGCTCCACACACAGGCCTCAGGGCAGAGCCCTCCTGCTGACATGTGGGCATGGACACCTGATATCCCTATTCTTCAGGTTTCTAATTTAACTGGTTTGGGTTTTTTTTTTTTTCTTTTAACATTTAACATCTTATCACAAAGATCCCTTCTTATAAGGGATCACTCCATCTTCCAGACCATCCAATTTGATGGAGCAGCCTTCTCTTGCAGATCCCAGATGCTGGTTTGGATCTCAACACGTCATCGACCCAGGCAGCGTGAGATCTACCCAACACTAGTCCTGGCAGATTCCTCCTAAATATCTACAGTGATGGAAACCGTGAAGAAAAGCGTCAGAGCTGGTAGGTCAGTGAATCCTGAGTGGTCTCCTTCATATCATACATGCTGAGTTTCATCAGAACAAATTTGCTGCCAGATTTTTGTCACGAAATTTCAAAATGTTCCGCGTCAGCTGAAGATGCATAAAGCATTCCCTGAGAAAAAAATCTTTTCAGTTTCTTCTATTTTACCTTTTACTCCCCCAACTCATTAGTAAAGCATAGAAGGGGTTGGGGTTTTGTTCAGTTTTTTGTTTGTTTATTTTGGGAGGTTGCCTCTCTCCAGAAACACTTTCAATAAATCTATTGGTCTTTCCATTGCATGGATTCACAAAGGAAAGATATTTTGTGTCAGCACAAAGGATGAAAAATCAGACCTGAGGTCCTTTTTGTCTCTTGTTTCTAACAAACTAATGGTGGAAAAATGGAATCCAGTCCCCTAGAGGCAGAGCTGCAAAATAATACGGTAAACTTCTTGCTTCATCCAATGGTATTGGGTTTCCCAGGTGGAGATGATCGGGTAAATAAGTTTCAGACTTTTCTTTCCCCCCCTGTAGCCCTTTTGTCCTTCTAGTCCATTCTGGTTTTACAATCACTCAACTGATGAATAAGTGCAGTAACCAGCTGTGAGCAAAAATTGTATTCTTTACATTTACTTACATAAATGTCATTTCAATAATTTACTGTAGCAAATTCCACCACAGCTCACATGCAGTGTAAAAGGCTAATTTAAGAGTATTTCCTGTTTGTTAGTGGTAATATATTTCACAAGTAGAAATATAAATTGAAGAACTCAGGCCTGGATGATACAGACCTCATAGGACTAGGTGCTGCAAAGCCCCATGAAGGATTGGTCACAGTCCTCAAATTTTATTGAGGAAGGTAGATTGATCCTACTTTCCTCACAGTTTTACCAAAGATTAATTTTAAGTCACAGCGTATCCTTGACTCAGATGTATGCAAGTGGCACTCACTGCTCCTTGATGAAAGTGCTGTGCTGTATTGTTGTGTGTTTTTTTTCCTTTCTCAGCTCTGTTTTGAAAGTAGAATATTATTTCTGTGACTAAGCAGTCAGTCTCCAGCAGAAGGAGCACTGGCAATACAACTAGGTAAGCCATAGTCCTTGGGATTTTATTTTGATAAAAGAGCCTTAAGAATTATGTGTGATGTTTAGTCTCTGCTACAGGACATTTTCTCCCATGTTTATTCAAGAGGAAAACACTAGCTTAACCAGGGACGTTAGCAGCCATGTGCTGGTCCTCCCTCCCCTTCTACCACACGCTCCTGAATTCAGTTCAGCTTCGAGTGGCTTTTGCAGTCTGACAGACTTGCACCACAGGCATCAGAGGTGCAAAAAGAAAGGAAGGGAAATTAAATTGTCTTTACCCCTTTTCACAGCTATAAATGGAACCTATGCTTATGTTGTCTATCTTACTTCTTTTCAAAATATGGTGCAATATCTACATGCTAGAGATTCATTTCTCTTCAGAGTTCCATGGCCTCTTTCTGTTGTTCGTGGTACCATTTAACTCTTGGTTTTACACATGAGCACAGTGGCGACACCAACATCTCTGTCGTCTGTTAGCTTTAGACAAACTCAAGGGTAAGGCCTGAACTAATTTAGCCTGATAGGAGATTTTAAGAACTGCAGTTACTTTCTTTCCTCAGAAGATCTGTGAAAGACAAAGAAAATTTAAGGGATTTCATATATTTTGTCCTTGTGCCATTCCCGGCATCAATATATGACTCTCAGCAAAATGGAATCTCTGGGACCTCCCAGACCTGCCTTGCCGTTTTGAAATGAATGCACCACCTTTCATGACCATACCTTTTATTTCTGATACAATACAATAACAGCAATGGTGTCATGCTAATTTATACAGGGAAAAAGCATAGCCTGGAATAGAATTCCTGAGGAGTTTAGCGCCCAGTTAGCTGTTTTTTGTCCACTAAGCAACTAGTCATGCCTGTTATCTCAGTAAACCTTTTAAAATCCTTCCTTTTTTCTTGCAAGACAGCCACTGGATTGCTGTTTTGTACCAGGACTCTGCTAGACTGTCCAGGAGAAAAAAAAAAAAAGTAAAAAAAAAAAAAAAGTGTTTTACACTGCTGCTACAGTAGCCTAAATGGAAACCCAACTATTTATGGTTACCTGTGGTTTCTATTTCAGGAATAAATGTATTTTTCATTCTTGTTATTGAAACCTGAATAGTTAATGCAGTTTCTGCACACTAAAGAAATCACAATGCTACTAAAGGTGGGAGAGGAGATCAATAGAGTAACTTGACTTTAAGCAGCAGATTCCTCTGGACTCACAATCTTACTGTGATAGCACATTTTTTTTTCTTTCCCCTTTCTCTTCCCTAAGAATTTATTATTGTTTTTGTTGTTTGTATTTTTTTTTTCCTTGTGTGTTCTGTTAAATACTGTATCCTCTTATGAAGTACCATTCAAAGTCTCCCTGAAAACAAGTTACTAGGATACGGGTAATTGTCTTCAAGAAAAACTCTTTTCAGGAAAGACTTATCTTCTTTGCCAAAACCTAATATCTTTTTTCACTGGAATTTCATGTAAAAGCAAGACCAAAGTCAATCTCAAACTTGCAAAATTACATCTAATCTCCTAGATTTGATATAATTCAGTTTCAGACCAGCAAATGAAAAGTCTTGGTGGCATGAGAGGTGGTTTGCTACCACCAGGGATGAGTAACAGGGAGACGTTCTTATCTTAGACCTCCCCTGGTCATTTGATGCATGTCATACTTCCAAGGGAACGTTTTAATATTGAGGTGCATCAAAAGAATGTGATGGAAAATGGCACCAAAGACCTACCTCCTCTCTGATCCTGTATGGCATTTAAATGCAGTCGTAAAATAATACAGACCCACATTAGCAACCTTTCACCACATATATGTCTACAACACTTCATACTCACAACACTTGGAAAACAAGTCCAGGTCTGAGATAAAAAGCGGTTTGTTGAAATTAAGGCCAAAAAAGGTCAGTGATGATGCTGATGAGCAAAGAAAAGCACTTTAAAAGGTTGCTACTAAGGAGCAGCTGTTGGCTGAAGAAGACATAACTATCTTGTTGAAGAAGACAACACATTCTATATTTTATTATTCTTTCTGCATTCCTTACTGATTTTAGACGCTTACTGACCCACACTTCTGGGTGATGCTTTCTGTTTGTCATCAGCTGCCCAAAGACAATTAACACTACTCTAACAATGACTGTGATATTCATGGTTTTTTCACTTTTTGGCTGGGTTAAAGCCAAGAAATACAGCTTGAAATTAAATCATTAATTGCAGATATTGTCTGCATTGGATCTGGCATGTCCAGGAGACATAGAAGACATAATTGTCTGGTTTTATTAATGCTTGTCATTAAACAGCAAGTCAAATTCAGAATCTTGAGCCTTATTTATGGTCCTCAAGGGAGGGAGGATGTATTTATCTTGTCTAACCTTCAAAGTTGCATTGTATATCTGTGCATGTGCTTCAAGCCTCTTTCTAACCATTGGAGAGAAACAGGCACTTTTGGAAAACAGAGGCTGTGAGACTGTGGTCAACAGCTCTGGTTTGTTGGCACCACTGACCTTTCTATGTAACTCTGAAGTTCATGGAATTTCATGGGATTATTCTTCAATAGTACAATGAGCTGCTTTAAAGACAGACAATCATAATGAACCTCTCCATCTCCTATTGCATTTCTTTGACTTACCATCTCTTTTCTGAACACATGGAAAAGACAAGACTTTCCAATCGAAACACTTCACTGCATACACACTTCTCTCCCCCGGGAGAGGAAGAGCAAGAAAATGAGCTACAGTTGACACGTTAGTCACTTTACTAAATGTGCTAATGGAAGATACTCCAATATTGTGGGTGATGAGGGCTGCATAAGAATTAATACAGCAGAGTAGAAACCGCTTGCTTACGGTGGGCAGAGACGAGAGATTCTGAATAGGACTAGATTTATTTTATCAACTACACAGCAGTCAAAGCTGTTTCAATGAAGATAAATGAAGAGCTCTATCATCTTACTTTGTAGACTTATTTAACCAACAGACTGTCTTCTCTATGATTTGTGATGACTTTACACATTAGAAACTAACTGAGATATATCATGACTGTCAAATCCTGGTATTCCTATGGGTTTCACATACAGTACAATAGAACCACTTTCATTATCTTTGTGTTACAGATAATGGATAATAAACCGTCTTACAGTACCCAGAGGAAAGCCTCTTGGAGCATAGAAACACTCTTAATACATGGAATACATTTTAAACCTTTTTTTTCTGAAAAAGTCTTTGAATCAAAATGAAGATGACTTTATTTTTTAAAAGCTACACTTTTTCTTCCCCCTTCCTTTTTTTTTTTTTATGACAAGACTACTTAAACTACCTCCTAACAGTAACTGTGCCCTTATTCTTGCTTACCAAAGCACTTACTTTTCAGTAGTTGGAAAAAGTTAAGGACCAAGAAAAAAAATCACTGAGCAATTCCAACTGTCAACAACATCAACTGATTTTCTCCTCCTCCCATTTGAGCTCTCCCTCACTGGTTTCCCTTTGCATGTAGTGTTCTTCTATCTTTGTTCTTCCTAGTGCTGGACTGCTATTCCTCTTTCTTCCCTTTATCCACTTCCGTCTCTTTCCCGGTCTCATACAACTCTCTATACCTCATAAATCTTCCTTCACTGGAGACTTGTATTTCAAAATGAGAAGGATTCACATTAAACCTTTTATCTCTCCAAAAAAGGCAACTTCAAGAGTATGGAAGGAACATCTACAGAACGGTGCAACACGATTCAGTAATGAGACAACATTTCATTTAGCTAAAAATTGAAAACCAGGACTGTCTCAGATCTTACCATAGCCTGCAGATGATTGTGCAGGCAGATATTAAACTCCCATAAGCTTTGTGTCATTTTGCTGCTCATGTGTGGAAACCTTGGATGCTTTCAGGCAACCAGAGTGGTACTAGATGCCTATGTTTCTTTCTAGCCCTCATTTTCTATGATATCCTTTCTATTGTGAAGTGATTCCTTCACACTTAAGCTAGGAAAGTTATTTTTTCTGAGATTTGTTTGTGCCTGAGATGCGTCGTTCCTTCGAGGTTTTGCATTCATTAGTTTTATTATTTACAGTAGTTGTATTGGTGGTACACACGATATAAAAGAGGCAAAGTTTGTAGGAGGAAGTGCTATTTTTAATTGCATCAATCTACATAGTAAGGGTGAGCAGACTTTGAAGAGCACAGGGGTTTCACAAACTCTTCTTCAGGTCACAAGAAGAAACAGCAATTCTCAAGTCCAAGAATAAATTCAGGATAAAAACTCCAGGCTGATATAATTATGTCAACTGGTAGCTTAAGGGAAAAGCATATCCATTTCTTGTACAACATATGGAACTGCAGCTAGACTTAGTCCCTCTAGAAAGGGGGACTAGTAGCTATAAGCTTCTAGCAGGTAGTATCTCTGGGAAGGGCTTAACAAGAGTTTAAAAAGCGGGAGAAGATTGTGCAGTGCTATTAAGCCAGTCCTTCTTTCACACCAGTGACTTTTAGAATTCAGTAAGCTGTGAGTTTGCCATCTTTGGACTAGAAAGACCTAAAAAGCATTTACAGGCTTTTGGGGTGAAGAGGTAGATGTCAAAGATGTATTTTTGGTGAAAATTTTTCTACCACTAAGAAGAAGGTGTTCGTGCCCTTCCTTTGCTGTATGTCATTCCAGAGAATTTTGGTTTTTGATTTTACACATATATGCAAATAAATGCTCTGATTGTACGTTCTGATATCTGCTTGAGGAGTTCACATGTGTTCAATGCAGGAAGAAGTGGTCCTTTCTGAAAAAAACTGTTTAGTCTACTATTTAATTGGATTTACCTGTGCTTTAATATCTTATATAAGCTTCAAACTCTCCTGGGAACAGGCATCTTATATACTTGCAATTTGCCTAGCTTAATTTAAGCATGCAGTTAATGCCATAATGATAATAAACTCAATTCGTGTGCACATTAGTTGGTTCACTACAGTATGCATCCCCTGTATTTAATAAATATTTAACTGTCTACTGTGCAATAATTAATCACTTAAGCTTTCCTTCTAAATGTCCTTCTGTTAAAGTTGCAAGGCAGTTTTATATCTATAATAAATCTGCCTTTCCAAAAAGCAAGCTATGGCAGACAGTTCCTCTATCTACAGTGGAGGTTCTCCTCCTCCACTGTAATCCAGCCCTACAATATGTATTTGTTCAGAGTTCCCAATTAATTGCTTGACAGTGGGAAGGAAAAACAAAAGAATTTGAGGCATTGAGGAGAAAAAGACCCAACCAAAAACAAAGGCAGGCAGTAGTTGAAACAGGATCAGAGGTACAGTTTAAAAGCATATCTTGAGGGCGTAATGAACTTGTAACTAGACCTTTACCAGTGACATCAGAGACCTCAGCTCTGGCCTCAGTTATGGCCCGTGGACTGCTGTATGGCATTTCCTTTCAGCCCTTTGTGACTGTGTCACTGGATCTACCAGGAAGATAAGGTTGCTTTTAGACTCAAAGAATATACAATAGCAATGGAAATACACCACATTCTGGAGTTACACCATGGAATTCAATAGCGTTTTGTAGTTTGGAAAGTACAGAAGATCTACACAGAGGACTGCAGATACTTAAAAGGTTAGAGGAAGTATCTCTATTAATTGCATAGTCCTTCATAAAATAGATATAGGCAAAAAACTTTATTTTTGGGCACTGTCTTTAGTTCCTAAGGAGAAAGAAAAATATGCTTAAGCCAGTCATCTACCATTATAGAAATTGCAAAGAACAAATATACATTTTTCTTACATATTCTGTTTCTGGAATTCAGGTGCGTCCTTCTGCTTTGGGTCTCCTCTATCCTAAACCAACACTGGGGTCAAGTATCCGATACACCTCTTTCAAAAATCGTAGTATTCAGTTCCTTTCTTCAGAACACGGCCCCATTTATACCCTAGCTGAATCTGCTGTGGTCATTCCAGCTTTTATTGGCTGAGAGCCACAACTTCCTCACTTTTCAACCAAAATGCATACGTGCTGACCACCACTGTGTCTGTGGGACCAGAGCTGTAGCAGTTTTCATGGGCTTTTGTTGTGTCTTTGTAAGGGCAGGTGAATCAGCCACAAAGGGGCATGTGACAATGGCAAGTTTCAATGTCAAGTGTCACTGCGTGCCTTTGGATAGTCCAACTGGCCTCCACTGGTTGCTCCAGCAAACCATAGATCTGGAAGTCTGTGGTGTCTCAGACAGATACTCTGGGCTCTGAAAACAAGATATTGTAGCACTTTACTGGAGAAAACCTGAGATTCTACATATGGATTTCACCTAAGTAATATTGAACACTTCCCCCTGGCCAATAAGACAGGAATCTATTCACACTTCAGGCTTATATTGCACTCAGTAAGTGTGTCTGTGGGGTGATTTAGTCACCAAAATGTCTGCAGTGCTTTCTGAAGGAATTTCTCCCCTTTAACTAGGAAAAAACTTAGGATTTCTATCTTCCTGTGATTCTGTTAAGTACAGGTTCAAGGTGAAGGGGATGAAAGGATGTTCTTAAGGATGGACCCTTGAAGTTTATCCTCAGATATTAACTCTGGCAGATAAGAAGTCAATTTTAGATTTAGGTGCCTGAGTTGAAAGTAGAGGTTCCTCCATCCATTAAAATCCTTCTACTTATGAAGGTGTTTAGTCGTTTATTTTGTCAAGATCACATCAGGTTACTTTAGCCCTATATCTCTTTTTAAACAAACTATGTGCATGTGGAAAAGGTAACTGGGTACCTTTCAGGATTTGGGCCTTTGGAAAGAAATCTGTACCAAGATGTGTAAAGAATACCAATTTTACTGCCACACTTCCAATGGTTCCTGCGTATGGATGGGTAAATAACAACGGCTCATCTAATGCCTAACATTTGCATTCATCCTATATTTAAAGTACCTATTGTCCCCAACAGCTCTGGGGTTTACCAAATAATTTAGAAGCAATTACTTATGAAGATAGATTTTGAACTGCAGGCATTTTATGTAGTAAAATTGTCCACTTGTAGGCATCACCATAATGCTCTCGGTACTGAACGAAAATAAGAACAGCATATATAAACACCCACCTTCTTAATGCAGATAATTCAGAAAAAAATTACAGGTTTCCCAGAATGACCATAAATTATTTAAAACCTGTCTCTATTATTTTTAATGTTAATGATTTTATAAAATAATCTTATTATTTTCAAGCATATAACAGTCAATTATTGAACCTCTACTTCTGGTTATAGGCTATTCACTCCTCATTAATCACCTGCTCCACTGAAATGAACATTGCTTTATTCCAAAATCACAGAAAGTACAAACACAAAAATTCCAGAAAAAAATACTAAGAAATCACTTTTTTTTATAATATATAGTATTCATTCTGCGTTTAGCCTACTGCTACCACTGCTATCAGTAGCCAAGTATAGCAGATCTGCTAGAAATGTTTCTTAGAATTACAACTCTTAGTTTTCACTCATACCAGGATATCTCCTGATCAAGTGAGAAAACTCACCCTTCTGAGGTAGAAAAACTTGTCTTAGGAACACCTTTTTAAGAAATTTGTAAGAATTTATGGATTTAGTGTGGAGTTCTAAGAGAAAAACAGAAAAAAATAACAAAATTAGGCGTTACTAATAATGTTACGGATTTTGTGTTAATGACTAGGGGTTGTTTTGCTTTGTAATAGAGGATTCTCTGCCCTGCAGTAAAATATATTCCAGAAAGAAAAATCCTTTCCTGTCTTTTCCTTGCTCTCTTTCTATCTTGCTTCGTGCCACATGACTTGTTAGATCAAAGTTTCCATTTTAGCTTCATATACATATTGCATGAGTGTCAAGTCCTGACTTTTTGCATCAAAAGTTAATGGGAAAAATCATTCTTCAAGTGTCTAGGGCATGTACAAATTATGGTCCCAAAAGGAAATATCCAGACATAGATGCCTGTTGGACTTTCAGAAAATGAGCTCTTCAGCTTTCCAAAGGGATTTAGATACCCAATCACCTATAAAATTAATGAGAATTGGGCATACTCAGCCCCTAAGTGGCTTTGAAAAGCTTGTCCTCAAAATCCATACTGGTAAATAATGGTTTATTACTAGGGAGCAGCTAGTCTCAGCACATACTTCATAACAGCATCTTTTGCTAGGGACTTATTTTATTAGAGGAATTAATTTCTGTTGCAGAAACCTTTTAATATCTGAATATTTCTGAATCTGATAATTGCAACACAGAGGCTATTTGATGTACAGATATCTGTTTACATTAGACTTAAATACCTGATTAATACTTCACTCCTTAAATCCAGCATTTCAAACTTTGCTTTCCAAATAGAATTTTCAAAAAAACTTGAGAAAGGGCCAATAAAATACTAATCACTCGTCACTTGTCTAAGGGGACACTCTCATCTTGATAATCTATGGCTTTTGCAGCAGACCTGTCATTATCACTAATACCTTCTGTGTTATCTCTAATACAGTCTGAATGGCAAAAACCTTTTGAACAAAGTTGCTTGGCTCACTCAGTATTACTTCATGTGATTAATTGTTCCTAGTATTACATATGGCCTAAAGTATTTTTTGATATAGCAGTATTCTCCATGTACAAGAAATAGAAAGATGAAAACAGGCTCTATTTTAAATAAACAAAGGAATGAATAAATATACAGCTAGCCTTTTATCTGTTTAAGCAGCATGAAAACTTAAAGATGCCTACAAACCAAATTAGTGAAATGAAGATATAATTTGGCTCTCAGAAAATCCAAAGTAAGTCTAGGATAATTCTGTTCTTTGTGTACTTCTGCCAAGAAACTGATAATGAATGATAATTTTATGTAGTTACATAATGGTTGTCATTGGCAGTACAAATGGAAGACTCCTATTATATTCTTCACATTTCTTTCCCCAAAAGCTTTTAAACCCAGAGTCTAATCCAAACTGCCTTGCTGTTGGCACTGATTTGGGATTATAAGAAATTGAGAGTAGCTGTATTATGTCAGACCATTTAATACTATGACTCGTTGCTGACAAAGGCCCAAAACAAAAGCTTAGAGAACAAAGGTGATATCACGAAAAGAATAAAGTGACTCAGTTCCTGGGAAAACTTCCCAGCTTCCAGCAATTTGTAGCTCGGTTGTTGCTGTAACTGTGAGGAAAACAGAGCAGGCGTGTGGCAGAAAGGGGTTACAAGGTGCTTTCAACTCTAGAAACTCTTTTCAACACTTGATACTCATGTATAGAAATACCAGTTTAGCACAGTTTAGCGTTTGCAGACATCACAAAGCAGCAAATTTTGGGTGAAAATATATATTTTAAACAGTAGGAGTAGATGTAACTTCTCAACTGCTTATTCAGTCACATCCCCAAATGATGAGGCTTTGGGAACTGCTTTGTTGATTTCATTGTTGGAAACCATGGATTACGCTCCCCGCCTCCCCATGCTCCAGCAGCTTTTCTTTCAGAAGTACACTCACATAGTGGACAACTGAGTATTTTCTTTGGCAAGAATACTTCCTTATAATAATACTAACGAATACTTCCTTATAATTGGTCTGGTGATAAATATGACGGGGAATAGTCCAAAGAAACAAATCATCATGGCCCTAATCAGATGAGATTTTATTTTTCTGCCATAGATTTCTGAAATAAATTTTTCCAAATTGCTGATAATATTTGAGTAAAAAATATATTATCACATTGTTTCAACTGTTAACCCTTTGTGTTTCACTGAGTTTTAAATTATAATAAAATGCCATGTAATAGTTTATGCAAACATTTTGCTTTTAAAACTAACTTAGTCAAGTCAAAATAATATTTTTTTAGGAAGCGTTGAAACAGTCAACTCTTCCTGTTCTTTGGAGGGTATAAAAAGTTGATGCTTACATTAGAAAATGCCCATTCAAAGGCTCCTAGTGAAATTTATACCTCATGTATGGAGCTATAATGAAAAATAAAAACTTGGTTTACTCCATATCAAAGTTTGGATGTAAAGTAATATATATGCACTGTGAATGAACACCAGACTAGAAAAGAAATACACGTGACATGAGAGGAGTCTGAAAAGAGTGGGAATTGTTTTCTCTTTGGAAAGAGAAAGCTAAGTGAAGATCTTGTGGTTTGTCTTCATCTACCTAATGGTAAGTTGTAAAGAAAAGAGAATGGGACTCTTCTTGGAAGCGCAGTGGTAGGACAGGAGGCAATAAGAGGCTCTCTGGACTATCTGACCTCTTGTAGCCTACATTATTGTGAGATTCAGTTAAATGGGAAGTAAACTTGTTTAGATACACCTGCAATTCTCTAATAGCTCAAGCAAAGAAGTTTTGTTCAGTAGGTAGAGAAAATGAAACCAGAAAAAAACAGATTAAATTATTAAATGTGTGTAAAGAAATCACAGATTTTTGGTAATAACAGCCAAAACAAAAGCCAGGGGACTTATCTCCTGGCACAGAACTCCCTGAATCATGTCTCCTGTGATAAAAAGGAGAGATGAAATGCCTCGCTGGTATGTATTCACACATCTCTAAAGAGGACTTTTTCTTGTGTATGAAGAAAATTTTAAGAAAAATATTTCTGAAGGGGTTGCATGCTAGGGTTGCATGCTAGAATGTAGAAATATAAGTTCTTATGGAAAAATGTCTGTAAACTGATACTGACTTCTCTTGCCCTATTTTTTGAGGGGCAGGTCAGTATTACACTCTTTTAATGAAACAGATGAGATTTTGCTTCTCTTGGACTTTCCAACCTTCCTCTCTGTGGATCAATATCAGCCTAGCTATTAAACTTTCATTTCTGGTGTTGAGGTCAATCAGCAAAGAAAAATTAGGTCCCAATTTTCCCTGCTGCCCATAATAATTTCATAATCCATACTACCGTGGTGATTCTCTACTGGAAAAAGAGCTGAAATGCACTGCTACCAACACAGAGCTGATTTTTCCAGAGGTGGAAAGTCTATGGAATATATGGAAACATTCATTCATATTAGTCTTTGAAACAAACTGCTGGTGTCACCACCACTTATTTTATTCAAACACTGCATTCTTATGTTCCTCTGGAAGATAACTATGATGTATCTCCGTTTCTGAATAGTGACCAGGAATCCTCCGTTGCTCATCACCTCAAGTTGCACCAGGGGAGGTTCAGATTGGATATTAGGAATAATTTTTACACTGAAAGGGTTATTAAGCATTGGAATGGGCTTGCCACGGAAGTGGTTGAGGCACCACCCCTGGAGGTATTTAAAAGATGGGTAGATATAGTGCTTAGAGACATGGTTTAGTGATGATTTTTATCAGAGTAAGGTTGATGGTTGGACTAGATGATCTTAAAGGTCCCTTCCAACCCAGACAATTCTATGATTCTATGACCTAGGTATGAACAGAAGACAAGATACACATGCAGGGATCTTTTCTTTTGTTTTTTTGTTTATTTCTTTTGAGCGTAACATCCTGACCATGTGAAATGTTGAGCGCCTTCAACTTCTCTTGACCTTAGAAGGAGATGATGTCACACGTCACTTTATCACCTCTAAAGACTGAGGATTTGGGGGAAGCATTGTGAGATTTTTAGAACTCTTGGAGGAAATCATCAACACCTGATAATTTTTAACGTCTCTTCCACTCTTACAATTAAAATGCCAAAAACTGTTCTATATAGAAATTGTTTCTGTATTAATGACCAATTAGGCATAAAAAGAACAGGAACAAGAAGATGACTGCACTTTGTCATATGATAATTTATTCATGGTAGAAGCTGATAGAACCACATTAGGGGGAAATATATTTTTTAAATGAACAGGAGAGGGATTATTTTACCACCAGCTGATTCACATATATCTTTGCAGTCTGCCTTGTTAGCTGTGAGGAATTGCAGAATTTCAATATTCAGTATTAAAACACTTTACCGAGGTATCTTCACAAGTGTAAACAAATGCAGAAAAGAAAATGCATTTGCCTGACTTAGAAGAACTGGAACCCCTCTAGGAACGTCCGTCTTACATCTATTTACAATAGATTTGCACATCATACAGAAATTCATCCAGGTGGAATCATGCTTAGTGATACAGACGGACCTACCTTTTCATGGATATATTTTATAGCCTAGATGTATCCAAGCATATCCTATCAAATCATCCCATGATATTCTTGGGACAAATGATCATCAATAAAGAGAAAAAAACAATTGAGGACGTGTACCTTGAAAGGAAGAAAAGTTACTTTTCCCCAGTTCATGCTGAGGCCTTGGTTCTTACTTTTTCATCCTGTAATAAATAAAAAGTCCCTACCCAGGCATAAAAATGTATGTGATTTTATATTCTGCCAGACAATCTCTTATTCTGTGATCATTTGAATAGGTCCAGGAAGACAACTTTTCTTAAAAGAAATTATCATGGTAAAAGGTTTTGTTTTCCCTTTGGATTAAGTTCTAGCTTTGAAGAAAAAGACATAAATGTATTTATGGAGTAAAAAATATACAGCTCATCATAAAGCTTAGGAAAACTCTTATGTAAATCAATGGCGTAATTCCCCATGGATGAAGCACTGTCTTCGCTAACAGTGATTGGAACTTCGGCATTGAAATAAAAAATGCCACAATTTCACATTCAAACATCAATGATGCAAACCAAAGACTCGACACATACTTCTTTGTTTTCTTCTTTTTCTAGAGAACACTCACACTACAAACTACCCACTGCTTTGGTACACAAAACTGTGCTACAGTCCACAGGCAAAAAGAAATATCTCATTCTCCTGTGGTTTTAAAAGATGTTCATCAGACAACACTACAGGAATGGGTCTTCCAGCTTTCCACGGGATCAGTGGCCTTACAGAAGCTGACTTATTTATCCCCAGAAGCACAGAATTCGAGTCACTGAATTGTTTTGGTTCAGAGAGTTAGAAGAGGCTTAGCTAAAAAGTAAAATTACTGAACAAAAAATTGATTCTGTTTTACCTCAAACCAGGACATGGCTGTGAAGATTGGTCCTGCCTTCCTTTTGGTCGGGATGTAGCAGTGAGGGAGCTCAGGGTGATCATCAGAAGCCAGGAACTGTGTGACTTATAAGGCAGCTTCACGGGGCAGTAAATGCTGATGTGAACAGCTTGGAACTTGCACACGATTTTTTTCTTTAAACTTATTAATTAGTAACTCAGTCCCAAATGGCTGAAATACAAGGGTTGAACATTTTATTGCCCCGTGTTATGTCTTGTTGGTTCAAATAATGTGACACTCCCAAGTGCTTCCCGTTCAGCATCAGTGACAGAAACGGGGTACAAATTGTGCAATGGTTAAGGCATTCTTTGGGGATATGCATGCAGGGTTTGAGACTCTTTCAGGCTAAAAATGGCACTGAATTTCATCCATCCCCACATCCCAAATGACTGTTCAAACCATGAAGCTCTTCTGCAGGAGGATGAAATCTCTTATTCTGGAAAAGCAGATGGAGACATTGACCCTCAGGACGAAAATCCTGTGTTAGCTTTGCTTCAGTTTAAGGTATCAGTTTTGGGCTGAACGAGTTATATGACTTTGAGAGAGAAAAATATCCGTTAAAAGTAATCTGTAGCATCAGCGTTTCCCATTGCCTTGCTCCAAGCTACTCTTTTGTTAGGGTCTGACTCTTTGGTTTCTCATTTTGAGGCCCCTAAAATCTCCCAGCGCAAAGATCTAGGCTGACTGTTGCAATGCTCTTCCAGAGGCAGGCGCAGAGGCCAAGAGCCACCTAGGCTATACAGATCTTTATTTGTTTATTGCATCTATCCTTAAGATTTAGTTCACTAGGATGTGCTATCTAGTCAATCTGAGACATGTGATGTAGTACAAACCTCTGTATGGAGGAGTGAAGGCAGAACGTCATACTACAGATTGTCTTCATTTAAATAGTCAGTAAAGATGCAAAGCTCAATTTTTTTTTCCCCTTGAAGACTTTTTTGTCATTTAGTGTGCCTCCAGTCTTAAAAGTAAATAATAGCCTCTCGCTGTCGCAACAACAAGAGTGTAACTGACTGCTCTTCTCATTTTGTATTGCCCCCCTGTGAAATATGCACAGCCTGCATTCCCTGCTAGAGCTTGCTGATTTTTATAGCTAGTTTTAACATAAAGACTATTTTGCTAAAGAGTAGGGATGATATGACATTTGAAAAGCCTCTTGAGAACAAAAAAAAAAAAAAAACAGCAAAGTGGATAGCACTGAAAAATCATTCTGAACCGGAGATAATTTGAGCAGCTCTGCACCAGTGTTGTTCCATTGCTATCAGTGACAGGCGCTTCAGACAGCACGTTTGCTAAGTATCCCAATATATCAGTGGTTGTGTCTCTCTAGAGAGACAGTCTTATCTCTGCTAAGGCTGACCTGTGGAAAGGTTATTCAGAGAAAATCATCAAGAATTTATCCTGCTGGCCACCATCACACCTCTGGTGAGTGAGAATGCCATGGAAGATTAAGAGATCTGGATGAGCTAAAAAAACAGCAGCCAGATCCTTTCTCAGCAGTTTCTACCCCAGCGCTGGCACCTGCATTATCCTGTCATTGTCCTCATCTTAATGAAAAAGGTGACAGACTTGTGGGCTGCAAGCAGTTTAAAGCATCATAGGCTGGTGTCTTCAGTGGAGATGAGGCTAAGGATGCTTGGGCTGCAACAACAGCTTCCTGTGAGAGTTTGTGCGAGGGCCGCTTCCCTGCTTCATTTTCTCCTCTCTATCTTTCTCTTTCCTAAGCAGATAATTTGGGAGACAGTGTCTCTTGTACTGCCTTCCCCTGGAGGTCTAATAAACAGCACATACACCTCCAAGAGTGCAGGGACCAGAGGGGTTCTTCTTTCCCAAGCAAGTGTCACTTTTTTGTATTTAAAGAGTACATAACACTGCAGGAACATTCACGTAAGCAGGAGGGAGGCAGAGATGTTTTTTTAACAAGGGCAGCTATTTTGAACTTTGCCAGAAAGAACACTAGGTGACATTATATAATTTTAAAGTTTTGGGTGTCCAATAGATACACAGGGATCTTTTTTCTCTAGCTGTGAATGCAGGAATCAGGTGGTCAAATGGAGGGATGGAATTTAGTAACCAGGTTTCCAGAGATGCTGAGGATACTTTTACTTAGAATATAGACACTATTCCGTGAAATGAAGTAGCTAAAGTATAAGCCCATGTCATAATATACCCACTATACGATTCCTGTAATAATGCATAGCAGGAAGGCAATAAAAAGCATCTAAGGCATAGTAACTTCTTAGGTGACCTCCACTGCCTGATCAGAGAATGTGAGGTCGTAGTTACCTAAATACTATTTAACTCACCAGCCCTCTTGATTATCAGTTTAAAAACACTGAAGTAGAAGTTTTACTTGTTTCTCTGTTCATTAACTCCAAAAAAGAAAGTAGGATGCACTGAACTTACAAACAATGTTGTCTATGTGAAAGCCAGTGTTCTTAAATAAAGGAAGAAGAATCATTTAAGCAATTGGAGTGAAGTTTCTGACTACTACTCTATTGAGTAGTCATTCAAGAAGGATTATATTTGGCAATCATGATGCCAAATCACTAGATGATACACTCTTTTACACTCGTTCTTCTCTCTTCTGTACCCCTTCTTTGTACTAATCTAGATTGTGACCAGGACCTAAAACACACCTAGCCAAATAACTCTGCCAACAAATAAGTTGACTTTTAACTTGAACGAATCTTCCAACTAGGTTCATACTTCCTGCATTGGGATGTACACATCTACCTGTGCATACTGAAAGGAGATTGAGATGCCAGTAAGTAGATCAAATGGAGAGGGGAGAAGTAAACAGAAGGGATCTGAGCTGCTAAAACAAATGATTCTCTAGCTACATCTTTAGTTTCATAACAATACATGCCATTTGGAAAATAAAATATAACTCTGTCTAAAATATTGGACTTGACAACCTCCAACATTAGCAAATGTCAGAAGATAGTTGATTTCTGTGTAGACCTTTTTCTGGCTTGTATTATTTGTTTGACATAATTAAGTAGTCCAGATTTTTTGTTGTTGTAAAACATTTTGATTTCTGAGGTATTAATTCAGTCTTTGTTCTATATACTCTCATTTCCCTAAAAATCCATCTTGCTTTATGGACTGTGATAATGACTATGTGTATGAGAGGAAAAGCAGGTTCAGTGACAGGAAAGGGATGAAGCAGCAACAAATTCTTACCATATCTTTTAAACACTTTCCAATTTCTTTTTCTTATGCCTATGGTCAGCTTCCCAAGCTGATCCACTAAGATAAAATATGTTGTCCCTTACTGATTCAAATATCACCTTAATTTCTGTCTGTACAGTGTAAGGAAAAACTTTATAGCTATTTACATTAGTGCTTACAAGAAGTGACAAACACACAGATCCCTACCAGTAGAAGTATAGACTATAAGCTTGCTGTAAGTATATAATGAGCAGGAAGAGTAGTTCCCTGATGCACTAATGCTGGTTTCAGAGAGACTTAATGAGACATACACCTGCCAAACACTGATGTGCAAGTTAAAGGAAATGGGGACTGCGTTTAAATTTTCTCCATGAAAATGTTCAGACTTCCTCTCTCATTGCTCATGTATAAATGTGCGCAGAAAAAAAAAAGGTGGAGGAGGATGTTTACAGAGTTATTTGATCCAGATCTGTTACAGTGTTGAGGATTAGGACATGTTTTTTCCTCTGCAAATTGGCACCTCAGACTCCTTCAAACAAAACAACTTTACATTCATCATTCTAGCATTCATTGGAAACTAGTTTCATGCTCAGCCAGATGAATTTCCTTTAGAGGTCTTCATTACTATTTGTTTCTTCTGATCATCTGTCAGTCTCAGTTATTAAATAAGGTAACAGATTTTACCACTGGGGTTCTCAGCATCAAAATCAGCAGGGCTGTAGTAATAATTAAGGGGAACAATACCACTGATGTATAGATAGCTCTTTGTCTCAAAATTCACAGCCCCTATCCCCATCCCCAGTTGTAGCATACCAATTTATTATTCTTTTTTCACTATGGGGCACTGAGCCCAGGGACCATGGAAAAAAAATGCTTTCTTAATAGCACATGCCCAATTTGACATTAGGGTTTTATTCTGCCAGACAAGTTAATGGGTCATATAAGTGCCAGAGACATTACCATTTACAATTATCCCTAACAGCTTGTCTAACACAGCACATTTTCAAAAGGCATACCTTTCCCCTTCACAGGAAGCCTTACGTGTGCCAATCTGCAGACGCTTCCCCTGCAAGCTAAAGTTATCATCTAATTAAACAAAGGTAAAATAGTCCTGATGATCCCGATAAACTGCTTGATTCAGCTGCCTAAACTTAAGTCACTAGCATCATTTTAAATGTCTTTTCCACCATGCTTGGCCTCCTGCTGCAGCTTTTCTGCAAGCCCTCTGTCACATCTGCCAGTTCCTGCAGATGTTTCAGGTATTCAGTGCGGCAGCTGTTTCAACCTCTAATGGCTATGTTAAGATATAGCTTCATGTTACTTGCTTTTTATCCTGTTTTTTAATGCTGTAGGGAAGATTCGTGGTCTAATAAATTGAGGATAGTGTTAATGTTGGTTTTCAGAGGTCAGAGGTGGAACACTGAGTGTCAGGTCCCCGAGTGAACCATCAGGCTCTGATTCCTCTGTCCAGCCTGAAAACATCTCTATAATCCACCTCTGCAAACTCTTTCTCCTCCCTTCCAAGCCTAGGAATTTAGCTGCCTGTGTTCAGGATCAGCCTTCATATGATGCAGCTGTGTAACCCTAGAGAAAATTTCAGTGAAAACAGCTAAGCAGTGAGTAAGCCCTATGGGGAGCCTTATCCAGAGCCTTCACCCGTACTTGCATCCTCTGCCCTGTTCAGAAGCTGCCTTTGAGGTCCAGCCCTTGGTCTTTGCCTGAGCTACACTGCAGGTATGTCCATGCCTGGCCTTGCACCTTGCAGATCCTGACTTACTGTCTCGAGCTCAGACCTGACTCATCGGTAGGACTAATGATGTGATCATTGCTCTGTGCTGTCCAGACCTGCTCTGCTTTTCTGGTTTGGGTGCTGTGGAGCAAGGGGTATGCAAGGGGTATGCAAGGACACTGCCCTGCCTGCCTGGCTGTCACCTCCAGATCATGTCTCCCCTTTCCCTGCAGAGCAACCCACTTTTACTGCTCTCTGACATGAAGTATAAAGCACTTATCCATTAAAGGCTCTGGAAACCATTTAATGTGTTTCACTACCTCCTACTGCAGATTACAGCAATGTATTTGCAGAACACAGTCATGAAAGTGCTTACATACAGTAATAAACCACATTTTTGGGGATCCTTCCATGTCTGCTCACTCTTCCTCATTTTCCTGTTGCTATGTGGCAAGCGTAAACATGCTACCAGGATTCAGATTAAACATCTTTAAAATATCAAGCAGTGATCTTGTCATAGTTTTTCTGAAACTGAACTCATGACTTGCGGTGACACCTTGTGCTTTCGCATTCCGCTGCACATATTCACAGGAGGAATGTGGAAGTACCACAAAGTCAAAACCTAATCCTGAAGAATATGGTGGGCCACTGCCAGCGGCTGGCAGTGGTCATGAAAAGAGATGTGGTGAAGCTTAGAAAGGAGAATGACAGACCTTGGCCACTGAAAATGTAGGTCCCATCGACTGAACCATTCCATTCCATTCCATTCCATTCCATTCTATTCTATTCTATTCTATTCTATTCTATTCTATTCTATTCTATTCTATTCTATTCTATTCTATTCTATATAAACTCTTGACTACCTTTCTTTAATAAAAATCTGCATTACTGAAATGACCAGTTGACCAAATGACAATATTGATGCAACAATTTTAATGTATAATTCATATATAAAGTCAGTTGGATGTGTGCAGCAGATAGCATTCCTTTCCCTGTCTGAAGATGTTAGACAATTCTGCCTGCCTCCTGACAACTATTGAGGCGAAGGAAAGCAGTAATTTCACTTTCAGCAGTGACAAGAGAAACAGCCAGGATTGGGGTAGGTCTCTTCCCTGCCAATTCTGCAGTAAAATGGCAGCTATTTGTGCATTTACAAATCAAATTGAATGCCCATTACACAAGTTGCAAGTGCTCATGCCACGTCTTAGCCAGGTGAAGATCCGCCCCCCGTAAATGCAGATGTAATTCCTGTGTCTTTCATTCCTTCTGTTACTGTGCTCTGGGAGTGACTGAGCTGCTCACTTGAGAGGAAAAATGGAAAGAAGGAGGAGGAAGAAAAGAATTGGATGTTTATTTTATTGGTGGATGATTATCACCCTTCACTGGCAGATGATTTCTACTTAGGTCACTGAGGTGTGTATTCTCAGCCAATCCCTATTCTCTGAGCAAGCACAAACAAAAAGAAATGCAGTGAACAAGGATCTGGGAATAATACGGGAGCTGCAAGCTATCAAACCTATTTATCACACGTCCCAGATGAGACACAGTAGATCTCTAAAGGTACACAAGCAGCTGACTCTGATGTGAGAGAGCCAAACAGAAGGACATTTCTCTTCTCACCCTAACAAGATAAGGTCTCGTTTCAAACACAGGACTCACTGGAGTGACACTCAGCTAGAACAGCCAAATTTTGACTTCCTGGGTATGTACCATAGCTTTTTACTTGCTGGCATGGCTAGGTTAAATATTCCAAAAGGATGCTATGGAATAACAGTGTTTGTGTTCTAATAATATATTGGTGTTTTGTGGGTTTTTTTTCAGTCTTGATGAACTTCTCTGTGACCTTAACAAGACTTTTATAAATTGCACAAGGTAACACTATAAACACCTGGTAATTTGGTGGCTGTGGAGGAAAACACTCTGCGCTCAGCATCAGTCACTGGACTAGAGAAATGCCATAACTTTATATTCTATAACCTTACAGCCATATGCATCATCTTTTTAAAGGCACATATGCATTCCACGGTAATCTATGGTCAGCACAAGGAATAACTTCTCTCAGCATGAGGTTTTGTGTTTATTTTTGCCCTGGTTGAATCAAAGGTCCGAGCCTTCTGCTAGAACGTGCGTTCTTTGGGCCAGACCCTAGGGTTAAATTCCACAGTATTTAATCCAGGGTGTAGTCATACTGCTTGCACCTGACACAGCCATACTAGCTGAGAATGGGACAGACAGATCAGTTGAGCAAAGTCTTGGCCACTTGTCTGGAGTGGATATTTCCAGAAGATTATTTCTAACATGACATATGTTAAATGGCTAAAAGCAGTAAAAGGTCAGCAGGCCTGTCCTAAAAATATTGACAGTCGAACTATTCAAAGAGACAGTGAGGAATCTTCAGTGAAATCCTTGATACTTTTAAGGCCAAAACCATGTGCAGCAGGAGGTATTCCCTTTGCAATGCCCAAGAGCTGACTAACTGGCTCCAGGAGAAGAGAGCAGTGTTAACCACCGCTTGTTCTGAAACATCAGTGGACGCTGCCACAGAAATGGAGAGACATATATGACATATATGTAACAGGGTAATTTCTCAGCAAATAAGTTCAGTACGATACCATCCTTCCAGCTCAGGATCAAAAGGGGGAGACCTCACGATGCACTGGTGTTCATCTGTAGTCAGTACTGCTTATCGTCAGGATTAGAGCTGCTACCAAGACATGCTCTTGGGGAAGAAATGCTGTGAGGAGCAAGTGAAAATTCATCTGAGTTTGCAGAGTTTAATCCAATGATATTATTGTTATTCTTCCTTCCAGAGTGCACTCTGCTGTCGCTTCCAAGGCTGATGCTTTACATTCCAATGCTGGCTTTCTTTGGAGAAACTTGAACCATTTTACAAGCACGAGTGGATTAAGTTTCACTCCACCCAAAGCAAGCGCATTAAGTGGCATTAATTGCAGTGATATTTGGTTGCTGTCTCTCCATAATAGGAATGATGTCACTTTGGATGGCTTAAAGCTCTAAGCACATTTATGATGCTTTGATTCTAGAAATGGGGGAAGCAGAAAGGTATGTTTACCCTGAAGTACTCCTTAAGTCACTGGCGAGACTGGGAGCAGGATGCAACCTCACATCTCTGCCATGCTCTTGACTCCAGCCCAGACCCTTCCTCTTTCTGTAAGTGACTGTTTGCCACAGAGCAAGTACACTTTCTGTGCAATTTGAAAACACTTTTGCCATTTAGTAAAAGAAAGGAAAAAAAGACCTCAACACTTGGGGCATCTGGTTTATATCTGCTGTTTGGCACATTTCAGGAGCTGGGGCTCAGAGCTAAGACTGATTTGTGCTTTTGGACTGCATGGTTTTCCTGGTCCATAGTGTTCTCTCTGAAAAGAGTCAAAACCACTATTTGACAGAGACTCAGTGGCTGGAGTGTAGATGGCAATTTCAGCCTTACAAAGCAATTTGTAAGCATGCTCCCAAAATAAATACAGAATCATATTTTTTTATGAGCAAATGGATTTCATTAGAGCTTGGATCTCACTGGAATATCTTTTCTTACTCGTGTTTCAAGGTCTTCTCCACATTTTGCCTTTAAAAATCTTATTTTTCTGCAGCTACTTATTTCTGTTATGTTACCACATTGTAAAACACAACAGCTTTCATTACTTATCCTTTAAATTCTTTTAAACTCCTGTTCCCTAGCCTGAGAAGTCAGTAAAATTGTTGATTTCATCTCCTGGGGAATTTGGTTATTGTTGAGTTGTGGTTTTGATTTCTTTCCTTTTTTTCTGTCTTTGAGTAACGAGAACATGATTTAACAAGATTAAAATCAATGAATGCCTGTTTAGAGACCAGTGCTTATAAGACTAGGTGTCATCTGTCTTTCAGCTGGAAGTTTTGTGAGTCTGTGAACCTCTGTGAATACCCCTAAGATGCTAACATCTGCACAGAATGATTTTTTGAAAGCTTTATATGTCTTTCCTTATTTCTTTTTCCTCTAAGTTTTCTGCTTGCTGTTGAAACCTGGTTCTCAGCTGAGAGAAGGGGGAAGCAAGTGAGAATAAATGTCAGTCTGACAAGAATTGTATCACTCTGTGCTAACAGAAACCTCCCTGGTCTGCACTGGTGTCTCTACAGTCTTGAGCAATATATCAGATACTATATATATGGAACGAACTGAATCCTCCTGGAGTTATGGAGCCCTCTGTAACCTTTCTGACAGCATGAAAGATTATGTCCTCAATTTTCAGTGCTCCTCAGCCCTCTTCTCTCTCTTCTCCCCAGTGCATTTCCAAATCCCACTTTCAAGAAGTCAGCCCAGGGCAGTTGTGTCTGTGCTGTCAGACCTGCCCTGACTTTCCTCCAGCCACACTGCTCATATACAGAGATACTCGCAGATCCTGTTTCATATCAGTGCCGGGGAAGAAGTTCAAAGCCCAGCCCAGTGGCTCAGTGCAAGCCCAGACTCCTCTTATTGACTTCTGGGAGGCACAGGCATAGGCAGGACAGAGACCTGGGTCTTGTCCCAAATGCAGCTTTTGAAATCATAGGAACACAGATCACTTAGGACACGCAACTCTGTTGGGACTTCAGCCAGTAATGTAAATAGCAAACAAGATTTAGAGGAGCTGAACTCTATACTTAGGTCTACATTCACACTCTGTGACATCAACCTCCTACCCACTGCTGGACCTTTCATCTGAGCGGCCTTTCATGGCTGAGAGGAGCTGTGTGCAAAACCAATCCTTTTCTTCCTTTTTCTCTAAAAGTTACAAACTGCACAAGAAGAGCTGGATCACTGGTGTGCTGACATCACCAATTATCATATCATTTCATTTTTTCTTGATACAACTTCATCTGGCAATATGCCTTGTCTCACCAGCTTTCTGAATAAAATATGATTTGCATAGCACCTCTCCTGTGGGTTTCCTGATTCCAGCTTTCAATCCTAAGATTTGCTTCAGTAATAGCTACATAAATTAGTTTTCTAAAGACTTGCTGACTCTATTGTCTCTTGACTGATTATTCAAAGAATTTGGCAAAGTTGGGCTGTCAATGGAGACACATATTTATATCTGTGTGCATGTTCTCTCCATCTTATAAAGAAGAAGTTACTGAAGCTTCTTCATATAATCACAGATTGTCTGAGTTGGGAAGGCACCTCTGGAGGTCACCTGGAGATCCAACCCCCTGTTCAAAGCACTGTCAGCTGGAGCAGATTGCTCAGGGGCAAATCCAGTTGGGTTTTTAATACCTCCAAGGATTGAGACTCAAAAACCTTTCTGGGTAATCTTTTCTGGTGCTCAGTCACCTACATGGCAGCATGATAGGGGAAGAAGAAAGTGCTTTTTCTTTTGTTTAAATGGAATCTTTTGTGTTTCAGTCTGTACCCATTGCCTATTGTCCTGTCACAAGGAGAGGAGGAAAGCTTTCATCAATGTTTTAGCATATCTTGAGCATAAACTGATGAGTTAAGACATATTACACTAATAATCAGAGTAGTTGTTGTCCTGTTTTGAGGATGCTGTTAAGATCATCCGGTAGTGGAAGGTAAATTTGTTGATATGTTCAGGTTGTCTCTTAAGGGTATTTTCCGTTGTTGCTTCATCTTCTCTAACAAATGTTATACCCTGCTAAAGAAATATTTGTATTTTCATGCCCATGTAGTTTGTGATGCTGACCAAGCTGTAGTTTATTAGACAATGGATTTATCAATTATAATTTTTTTTTCCATTTTCACTCTTTATTTGGTAGGTAGGTTACAGAGGATTTTAGAGATGCTCTGCTATTTTGCTTTCAGGTAATTCTGGGTTTGCATTCTTTTATTCCTATTTAAAATAGCCTCTTCCTGAGTTGTTTCAGTAAAAAGCCTGAGGGGTTTATTCATCCCCATCAAATTACATTTATTTAAACTTTGAGCATAAAAAAAATATGAGAATAAATAGGGACCAAGCTGTCAACTTGACTCATCATTTACAGGTAACAGGATTAACTGGATACAGTAACCAATGCGAAAAACATCTCAGAGTACTGCCACAGGATGAATGGACATATTTTAGTATCGACAACCTCCTCTCTCCTCCCCTCACTCTCTCTCTTTAAATGTGCATATTATTTTTTGCTATTTAATGAATTAATGTAGTGCTTCTTAAGAACTGTCTCAGGGTATAGTTCCCTCAGGAACTAGGCAGGGTATGTTGTTGCTTGCATGTTTTCAGTGACAGTATGGTGAAAGATTCTGGTATAGATAAGGAAGGACTGAGTCCAAACTACACTAATGCTCAGACTTTATGCTTGGAAAAGCAGCATGACTGTGAATGAAAAATAGGTAATGGAGGTGATCCACAAGTTTTTTCATGTAGACTGTCAGACACTTGAGATGGTAAGAACTTCAGCATACCGCTCACCTGTGGTAAGTTTGGCATATGATCACTGGGGCAAAAGGAATTACTGGAGTTAAAATCAGGTTTTTTGTACTTACGTTGGTTGGTAACATAATATTATGTAAGGTAATAAATACATATTATATTTCAGAGGATGCATTTCTACTTCAAACAAAGCATCTGGTTGAACTTAACAGAGGATGTTCTATGATTTCAGTGGGATTTGGCACCAAAACAGATCATTCTTACCAGGCGTGGTGCTCTGACACAGCTGTCAACAAATGCTACTATTCAGTTACCTACTCAACTGTCTGACTATGTGCACTGCTGTTACTTTTTTTGGTTCAAACTTGTCTGTAAGGACAAGTGTTTACCCCAAAAGTCCATTCTTGCATAGTATCCTTCTATCTGAAAATGGCATGGAACAGCTTTTTAAGGAAGAAAAAGAGAAAACAATGATTTGGTTCTTGCAGTGAAAGAGACATTTTGCAAATATGCAGATTAACAGAGCCCTCAAACACTCCTCAACAGCTGATGCTTTTCCTTCTTCCTAGGACCTGACTTAGTCAGGTCTGTGCTATGCAAAATGTACTGTATTTAAATGACCTACCAATATTACAGTGTATAGATACTTTCAAAACCAGCAAAAATAGGCACAGAGTATCGCTGCATTAAATACCATCCATTAGCAAAGGCAGTTGGTTGCAGGTGTTTCTGTGTTTCTGAAGAAAAGCCTAAACAAGGCCATGCTGGGTTTTGTTCTCTGCTTAAGAAGCTTAGTCAGAATTTGAATTGAATTGCGTCTGTGCACAAGGGTTGACAATACATCTTTTTCCTGTGATAAAAAATCAAAACAATTTGCTTTTCTTTTAATTAAAAAATCACAACTAGCCTGACTGCTTAGCCATATTTAATCACCATGTTCCTTATTAGGACAGCAAATGACAGAGTGTTTGTCGCCAGATGGAGGAATTATGATGATATTCCTTCAAGTTCTCCACATGCTGCCTCAGTGCCTCCTTTGAGGAGCTAATGCTTTTCTTGACTTATGACCTTGAATCTAGAAACTTCTCTAGAGACCAAAGCAGTGATGTATATTCTTGCCATTAGTTAGCTTATTATAACTAGCAGCACAGATGTCTTTCATTCTGCACCTAGGCAGTAAGTAGGGATGTACCCATTACCTGAAAAGAATGCAGAATGTCTGGAAGCCATAATATGAGCTGTTAAATATCAGAAAACAGAGCTTGTCAAATGGAAGCATTTCGTGAGAACGTTTTAGTATCAGTGTCTGAATATGAAATTACTGCATGAAGGAAAACACCAGAGGTGAAATATGTTTGGGAGTCATATGGTCTTACTGGGCTATGGACTGAAATCCCTCCCCTCCTAATTCAGACGAATCAATCCTCACTCGGTGGTTGTGCTGCCGTTCAGTGGTACTTCAACACGATGGAGAACTGGGCTGGTGGGAAGATCATAAAGTTCAACAAAGGGAAAAGCGAGGTCTTGGACCTGGGAAGGAATAACCCCGTACAGCAATACCTGCTGAGGGCTGACCAGCTGGAAAGCAACTTTGCAGAAAAGGTCCTGGAGGTCCTGCTGGACAAGAAGTTTCCCATGATTCAGTAATGCACCCTTGCAATAAAAGCACCCAACAGTCTCCTAGGCTGCATTAGGAAGAGACTTGCCAGCAAATCAAGGAACCCATCAGCAGCACTGAGTCCAGTTAAGGCCTTCACAGTACAAGACAGACGTAGACATACTGGAGAGAAGTCAATGAAGGCACGAAGGTGATGAAGGAGCTGGAGCATCTGTCCTATGAGGAAATGCTGAGAGAGCTGGTACTGTTGAGCCTAAAGAAGAGAAGACACAGGGGGGATCTTATTAATGTGTATAAATATAAAGGGAGGGTGCAAAGAGCCAGTCTCTTTTTCATGGTGCCCAGTGACAGGACAAGAGGCAATGGGCACAGACTGAAACGCAGGAGAGTCCCTCTGAACATCAGAAAATGCTTTTTTACTGTGAAGGTGACTGAGTACTGGCACAGGTTGCCCAGAGATGTGGCATCTCCGTCCTTGGAGTTATTAAAAAAATGTCTGGACACAGTCCAGGGCAACTTTCTGTAGTTGGCCCTGCTTGTGCAGAGGGTTGGACCAGTTGACCTCCAGAGATTGAGGTCCCTTCCAACACTAGTGACGCTATGCAGCTTCATCACTGTAAAGAACAGGGACTTTTTCCCCCCATTTATTATCTTAAGCATTTTCATATAACAAGAAACTCTTTTTGTTGTAACAGGGGGTAAGGGAACAAAACACCTCCTGGACATCATTATGTACATTCAGCTCATATTTTGATTCACATAGAAATATTTTAGCACACGATGTTTTTTCCTGAAAAGTACATACCGGGCTGTTCCTGCAGAAAAGGCTGTTTCCTTTCTGTTTCCTCTTACTGTGTTGACAGTCTCTTAGACTTCACTGAACCCTGATTGTGCACTAACTACATTCTGCAGCAACAGCCTGCTTTACCATTAGAAAGGCCGACTTCTCTTGCAGAGATATGTCCTTTTCAAAAGGGAGTATTTTGTCAGAGGGGGTTTTGGAATACAGATAAAATTGCACATTCAAGAAAGCAGCAGGTTTAAAGTAAATAGTTACAGGCCTTAGTAGCAAATCCACAAGCCATTTTTAAGAAGAAATGATAACCGCTGGGAACACAGGCAAATTAGAGAGCTGACTGTGAAACTACAAGAGGAACTGGACAGGCTCCAGTTGCTGGGGAAACTAATGAGATTAGTCACCTAAAACAGCTATGTCTACGTTGTGGAAGAAGGAAAGGTTTCTGCATCTACAAAAATAATCTGGACTTTTGGACATCATTAAGTTTACAGAACTCTTAGGATTTGCTCATCAATTATAATCACAACAGGCAAAGGCAAGTCTTTCTCTAAATTCAAGAGATTGTATTAATATTAACATCCTAATACTAATGATGTTTTATATTAAGTGATAAATTTCATCCCAATACTTAATGATGTTTTATATGAAGCGATAAATTTAAAGAAGAAAGTGTTAATAGACATTGTAAATTCTTCAAGGACATTTTATTGGATTAACAAGAAACCATGGTTTCATAAACACAGAGAATCTTTCATTACACAAAAAAACCTTGATTAAAAGAAGAGGTGAAAATGACTATTCTAGTTTAATATGCAATATGACATGGAAGAAGAACCACTTGAACATAATGAATTCAAACAGAAAATTTAATGCAGGCAGCTGATAAAGAAAGCAAAACAATCACTGAAGTTTAAATGGCCCTGTAAAAATCATGGGTCATGGCCCAGCAAGTAGGCATATTACAATGGAGGTGCGCTCATAAGTGATGCGTGAATCCACTGTTACATTTGAATGGAAATGTAAGAGATAAGGATGCACAACGAGCAGAAGTGTTCAGCATATAGTTTTGCTTCACATGATGCTGTGAATAAAACAGCATAGCATTTCTAATAAGGATGGGTTTACTAAAATTCAACGTTTTCGAATCAAGAAACTTATAAGATCTATTTTGAGGAACTTCCTGAACAAGAAACAGTATTAAAAAAAAATAAAAATAAAAAATATAAAATACTTGAGCTTGTGAGACATCTGGACTGAAAAGACCACCAGTCTAGTTTATAAGAAGGACAGATAGATCTTGCTAAATCTGAAGACTGCTCAGCCTGACTTCAATCCCATAGAAAACAATGTAATGATAAAATGGTTATCCAATACACAAAGGAGTGAACCCCATGATTATTGGCACTCCACGTGGCTCACCAAATAAACCTGTCATTTTCCTGATGGTAGTATAACTGCTGAAAATAATTTCTATGAAAATCCAAGACCAATGAGACCGTTTTACTAGCCAAGAGTAAGAGAACTGGGTTTGTTTAACCTGACAAAAGAAAAAAAAAAACCAAGAGCATTCTGTTTAGAAATATGTCTGGAACTGGATGTCAATATATCTGGGTCTGAATATCAACATGACAGAAGAACTATTCAAGAGAAAGGGCAATTGTGGAACGAGAAAGTATTCTTATAATTAATAAACTCAGGCTAGAATTTAAAAGAAGGCTTTTAATCATAACAGTAATGAAATTTTGATACACCAGTTTAATTGTAGTAGTCAGGTAAACATACCTGTTTTTCTATAGAGCAGTCTATAAAATATATTGCATAACATCATTTGTGATAAAATAAAACTGTATTTAATGACATGGAGTGTCTCTTCCCATTCTGTGCTGCTGTTTTTCATCCATCTGATCAAGATAAATGTATTGATGTAGCACACTTGAATTTCTGCAGGGCATTTGAGAAAATACTACACATTATTTTGCTTTCTATAGAACAAATAAAGCATCAAATGGATTAAAGTCAGTTGTAGCAGCTGTTAAAGGGGAGACATCCATGAACTCCCTAATTGATAATGCTTCTAGTAAAGATCTCTATGATTTTATCAAATATTTGTAGATAAATCTTGACGATAAGAAAAAAAAGATGACAGTCTTCTTCAACACTATCTTAAAGTACCTTAAAATTGTTTCAATAAAATATTGGCTCACTAACACGTGGAAGAGCAGGAAATTCATGCTGAACTTACTTGATAAGGTACCTTACAATGAAAAGTAGTAAGTCAGAGAAAGAAAACGCTTTTGTTCAACAATAGAATATCATCTCAACATGCTAGCAGTGAAGTGCTGCAACAGAAAGGACTAAAATAATCTTCAGAAGTACAAAAAGCAGGACTGTCAAACAAAAATAAGGAAATTGCCTTGTCTCTGTACACAGCACTGTCAAGATCCCCAACAGTTCTGTGCTTCTTACTTCTAAAGGATGCAGAAAAATACTTGTGCAAGAAGGGAGAGGGCCAGAAGACAGCAAAAAATGCTCTATGGATCATATTGAGCTGTAGAAGCTTAGTCTATTCAGCTTATTAAAGAAATTGGGTTTGGCACTGCATCTGATAATGAGGTGAGTGGAAAGAAAAATTTGTAACAGGATTCAGTGAACAGTGTAAGTTTGTACATCCCACAATGAGTTATCAAGTAGTGTAATAGTTTACAAGGAACAACAGTGAAGTCGGAAGGACCAGATCTAGGACAGATTTGAGTACACTGATGTATATTGCACAGTTGTGTACATTGATACAAGATTTTACCTCCAGGTTGTCCTCAGTTAACTGGAGCTCCGTCAGCCCCTGACACACACTGAAGTCAACCCTTGTATTCTGCACCAAAACGATCCATATTGTATCATTTGCTTATGAATCTCATCCTATTACAATATAAAGCTCATATTGATATGTTCCCAAGAAATATTTCATATAAACCTGCTTTTCTAGGTTCCCTTTATTTTATTGACTATAAATAAATAGTTTTTGATTCATTACTAAAGGAAACTTCTAACATAAATCAAATCAATTGCAAGCCTACAGTTTCTAGTTTTCTTCTCTGGGAGCTCAGTCAGTTAACTCAAATGTAGGTATCTGCACTGTCTATGCCTAAAGATGATTAAGGTGAATCCTCATCCAGGGAATTAATCTTTCTTTCTAGGTCTATATCTATGCACAGAGGACAAAAAAACAGTTCTTGTGGGATTGCAGTTGGAAAACTTCATGGATTTAAGGAATGCAAAACTAAATTCCAAGAGTTCTGCAGGAATTTAGAATATGTGAGGTCAAACTCACACCCAGAAGTTAAAAGCAGCTTCCAAAATCAGGCTGAATTGCTATTGGGAGTTAAATGGGACTTTACAGTATACTTTGTCACTAGGTAAATGCTTAGGCTGGTTCTTAATATTTGAACTTTATTGCCTTTTTAAGAAGGTTAGATATTTTGCTATACTTTTGATGTTGTAATCTCACTTCTGAAAGACAAAATACCTATTGCTTTTTACTCAGGAATCAAAGTCAATGGTCCTGAAGAATACCTGGAGTCTCTGTATCTTCTCCTTCCTTTACTGATCCTTACAGAGGTTTAAAATTTCATTAATATGCTCATATTTTGGTTTAAAACAAAGATCATTAGCATGTTTTGGGTTTCCATTGATAAGTTGTGAAAGTCAGGGAGAAACCCTTTTTATCCAAAATAAATTACATTAAATTAGTTGGTGGTTTGTAGCGGGGGGAGAGAGGCTGGTTGGTTGGTTGGTTTTGTTTTTCCCTAACATCAGAGTGGCCATGTATCCTGTAAGTTAGAAAATGACAGGAGTGATATTTGTTTTCTTCCAAACCTCAGGAACGTTCCTTAATCGTAACGACCTTTAAAGATAATCAAGACTGGCCATGCTATGACATCGACCATCTCCTTTACTGTGTGCAGTAGTATACAAGCACTTCAAATGGGTCCCCAGTCATGGAGGTTTTCCTGGAAAGCTACGAGAATTTCTCCTGCATCAATGTCCTGTAGGCATTTTATTATTGGTGTGTGTATTCTTGGGGTGGGTCTCCTTCAGCCCTGTTGTTATTTTCAAGGTCTCTCTATTCCACATCACACTTCACACTTTGCTTGCCAGCCCAGTCCACCCCTACCTCACTTCTTTGTGAGTCATCTCTCTTATCCCATTATATAAAATAAGTTTGGATCAACTCATTCTGCTCTCCAGAGCAATGTAGACTGCTTACCATTAGTCTTTACTGCTTTACTTAGTGCAGTTTATGAAGCATACTACAAACATAATACAGGAGCTCTTGAAGTACCCTGGAAAGTGTGGCATTATGTGTGTAAAGTGCAGGCAAATGTTTGTTTTTTTTCTTATAGGGCTGTTCTCCTTAGAGCTTGCACATGTTG
Source organism: Xenus cinereus (assembly GCA_025774025.1). Lineage (NCBI taxonomy): Eukaryota > Metazoa > Chordata > Aves > Charadriiformes > Scolopacidae > Xenus > Xenus cinereus. The sequence goes on along the minus strand of JAOXJK010000012.1, from coordinate 153,490,607 downwards.
TCATCACATAAGTACTGTCATTGCAGTGAGCAAGGTGAATTAGCCATTATATACATATACCTTTAATTCCACAGAATGATGGTATTCTAGATAAAATGCTCTCCTGACAAAGCCAAATAAGTATTCACCTGAAATTCCAGTCATTGCAATGTAGGAACATCAAAATAATGTAGCAATGTAACATTCTTTTCAGGATCCTTTCAATGACCATCGTAAAGTTTACCCAAAGTGTCCTCTAAAATTCATAAACATTTTTTCAAATAAACCAGTGCTTACAGCTCTATCGATGTTGAGGGTGAGGGGGACACATATCTAGTTAGTTAGTTGGTTACTTATTTTTATTACCACCCATAAAATCAATAATGAATTGTGCATCAAAAAAACAGGCACACAAAACCTGGTAGAAAAATAATGACACAATCATTGCAGGAGAGTCTTTTGTATTTATTTTTTATTTTAGTTGTGCTGGAGAAGGAAGAAATAAACATGTCAGGATTCATCAGAAAGTCTGCATTTAACCTTAAAAAATACACAATAGAAGACTCAACAGATCAAATCCACTGGAATTTTATTTCATAATCTTCAGTTTTTACAGAATCCACTGCTTTATTGTTTTTTCATTCTGACGTGAATTGACATAGCTGTCTGACAAAGGTCTTGTGCATTTAATGGATACCAAATGCATCTGATGTAAGCAGACTTTCGTAACATCTGCTACAAACTTGGTGCCATTTACATCAAATCCCGTCAACTTTATTACTGTCTCAAATTGCTTTAGGTACTACTGGCTTTATTGTTTGTTACTCGACTTTCCTGTGTGTTCAGCTGAATCTGCAACTTGTCCAGTGGTGGGCAGTGATAGGAGCTGGGAAGTTATAAAAAGGAATTTTAAGGCTGACATTTCTTTTAAGGAACACAATACAGGGTAGACTGTTGTTGGCCACATTCTAACCATCCAAAACACATTTCCTACCCATTTCAAAGACAGTTTTTTTTTAATATCAACTCATCATCCGTCCTTGCTGACACATGTGACAAGCCTTACCATGCAGGCAATATCAATAATGGAAGCAGAACCTCTTATATCCGTAAAGTTGGGCATGGGATTAAGCACTTTAGTTACCTAAATGATGCTTTTCTTCCAGATTTGATCAATGATAACAATGAAGTGTGTACAGAAAAAAAGAAATTCAGCCCCAGCTTATCCCTAGGTCCTAGCAAGGCATAATTACTGTCGGTAATACACATTTCTCCAACAGCACGCTTTCTTCTCATGAATCTGAATACTCTTTCAGAAGAGACCTATATAATTATTTCTGCATTACAGCTGTCAAGACTAAGATATAAGAAAGGGAAAGCAATTTGTAAAATCACAGTGCAGCGGTGTCTGCCCAGGACAAAACATATGTTCTAATATCAGGCCAGTCCACCCATCATGTGGGATGTCTGCCCTTTTGGGAGCTTTTCATTTAATCTCCAGTGGCCCCCATTCAACAATGCAATGATGGGGAGTAGCTTATGAAGCATTATAGCAATAACTGGAATACCAACAAGTTTAAAGAAGAATCTGTTTAAAATGCTTGTATGTAAGAAATGTATGCGTAAGTACATTTTAATAAAATAAATCCTAGTAATTTGCTGCTTCCTAAAAAGTCAGCACAGAATTGTACTTATTAAGTGAAGTCTGCTCTAATTCTGTGGTTTTACAGCCAGATGAATCAATCTTTAATAGGAACTAAGGGCTATTCATGCTCTATCCCTTCGTTATTCAAGCATGCCAGCCCCCTATTTTACGTAGCACCAGTGATAATACTCTTGTAAGATCACTAACTGACTAAAGTATCCAAAAGAAAACTAATTCTTTTGTTGGGTCTATTTCTGGGTTAGCTTTCAATCAGATCAGCAAATTTGTCCAACTCAGTCGATATTCTGAGACAGGAAGAAGCTAATAATTGAACTGTCCCCTGAATTTCCTGCCTGCTTATTCTCGTATTCTCCAACAATGACCAACATCAAGTTGTGTTTTGGTGAGGAACCACCCTGCAGGATGACCCATCAGTCTGTACGAGAGGTTCACTTTACCTTTACTAAATGACACAGTGCATGGGCACAAACATACACAAAGGCCAGTCAAGAAATATGTATTAAGCTGCCACTTAAGCAGCAAAACAACTGATCACAGAGCAAAACCAGCAATTGGATAAAGTATTGCAGTATGTGGAAGAGATGCTTTCTGCTGGGCACTTAGCACAAATGAAAAGGATGCAGATAGTTATGATTATGACAGACTTAGACAGATGACTCTTTCTGCATCAAAGGGCATTACTTTCAAGTTCAGATGCTCTGATATGTTATTATCTTTCAAAACAGCCTTTTCCACTAAACTTTCCACATGTTGCTCAGTTCCACTCATGAAAAGATAATGATTACAAAGGAACACTGTGGTTGCACAAACAGCATAAGAACCAATTAGGAAAAAATATATTTGTGATCATCTCTTGAATAAGGATTTCACTGTCAGAAGGATTTGTAGTCTTTGGAGGAAGAAAATATTGATCTGTCGCTTCAGCACGCTCCAAGCCAAGGAAAGAACTACAGACAGAAGCATATAATCAGGCAAATAACCTTTTTATAGCAACAGAATATTATATCTGTATTTGATTATTTTATTCTTAGACCTGTGGTACTAGATGCCACTACCACTTCCTGATGTAATTTTAGCTGTATTTTTCTGTTACATACCCATGATTTTATGGTATGCCATTTAGTATACATGTTTACCTATATGAATATATGTGCTTTTGAGAACTTCTGCCATAAATAGTGTTTTTAGAGTAGCAGAAGGGTTCTTTTTATATAATTATATTATTTGATAAATACACATCTTGGAGATTTCAAAGTTGTCCTACTATGATAAAATGAGAACTACTATAATCTGGCATTTTTTTCAGATAATACTAAGACTGACGCACACCTCTGTCCATCTAACACCCACATTAAAGCTTTACAATCTCGTATTTCTTATCTAGATATAGGAAAAATATCACAGTCCTGATGGATTTTTATCCCATGAGAAAGGAGAATGATAAAAATCTCCTGTCTACTTATGGGCAACTGATGGAAGAATAGACTAAAAGGAGGATTCGAAAATAAGTTATTTGGTATTCTGTGACATTTTCAAAGATGACCCGTTTAAATCACTAGCCAAATCTTTAACAGCTGTAAGTGTTCAATATCTTCGAACACCTTTTCCTAAAAGGTTTGTCTAAGGTCACAAAGAAAGTCTGCAGAGGTACAAGAAATTTAATCTGGGACTCATAAATGTCAAGTTACTGCTTCATAAATAGGACCAACCTTCCTAGTAAGAACAGCCAGAAAGTGGGAACAGTTGTGGCAGCTGAGGATCTGTTTGTGTTGAAGAAATGCCCTAAAGATGACTTAACTCAGTGCTGTGATATTGTACTCTTCTTTGTAAGCTCAGTGATTCAAAGTCAAGTTGGCTATATGCAACATCTTCCAGACAGGTTAATGAATCACTTGCCAACGCCCTTCAGAGAGAGCCCTCCAGACACAGTGTTCATTATATTAAAGATTTAAAACATAGGGATTGTGCCCGAAGGAAGATTTCATATATAACCCTGAATCCGTGAATGAGAGCTCGAAGGAAGGCAGGCACAAAGAGTAGTTAATTGCATGGTCATAGAGTCATAGAATGGTGAATTTGGGTTGGAAGGGACTTTTAAAAATCATCTGGTCCAACTCCCCTGCCAGGGACAGGGACATCTTTCACTATAGGAGGTTGCTCAAAGCTCCATCCAGCATGACCTTGAATAATTTCAATGATGGTTCATCCACAACTTCTCTGGGCAACCAGTTGCAGTGTCTTATGACCCTCATTGTAAAAAATTTCTTCCTGATATTTAATCTAAATTTACCCATTTTCATTTTAACTTTTGCCCCTTGTTCTATCACTACAGGACCTTGAGAAACGTCTCTCTCCATCTGTCTTATAAACCCCATTTAAGTGTTGAAAGGCCTCAAAAAGTTTTCTATGTCGCTGTTATAGAGAGGTTTCTCATAAATATGAACCCAGCTATAATTATACAAAACAGCCAGAGATATTCTTCTGATGAAGAGCAATACCTTAATTAATTACATTATATTAGGGAAGTATTGGGGGTGGTTTCTGCCTTGGGGACAAAATGTTCATAGTGTCTCCTGCAATCTGACACATTAGCAGAAGTTCACATAAAGACTAAATGTGACATTATAGTTCTTCTGGGAAAAGACTGGACACAGTTCTTTTTTACTCTCAGGAATCCTTTCTTGCACGCATTTTGTCTCTGTCAGCCAAGAAGGGGTAATCTCACCCCTGAATTCAGGCTCTTCTCAGGGTCAACATAGTGTGCCATTAGCTTTATTTTAAACACCATTCAGGAGCACAGTCCTCTGGGAGGAAGCAGCACAGCGTGATGTGGAGACACACATTAGTTATACTGACGACCAGCACAAAGACATATGACAAAACCTTTGCATTCACATGTTCCAATATCTTAAACTGTGAGGTCAGTTTAATTCTATTTTGCATGGCACATCCTATGCCCTGTAAAAACATTTGCACATTTCATTTCAGTCTCTGTTTTTTTCAAGCTCCTGATAAGTTCTTTCCAGAGTTGCTGATGTGCTTTAGAACTTGTAGTTATCATTTCTTCTAAAAAGCCTGTATACTTTCTTTTTTAAAAAAAAATCTTGAACAAGTTATCAGATTAATTTTTCTTTTCTTTTTTTTTTTTTTGAGTTCCTTGAAAACTGGTAAAAGACTTCACTAATGACATTTCATAAACCTCTCACAGAACAGCATAATTATATCTCTCTTGAGCTTTGCAGTAGTTCATTAATAGATACAAGGCATGGGAATGACCTTTCTTGTCCAAATGATGTCAAACTTTTTGATCACATTCTAATAAACTCAAGTATGAAAATTCAGGTGACCACTGAGCTCTGTTTATTGAGACATGTCCAACACATAAAATAAACCAGAAGGGAAAACCAGACACACTACAGAAAAACGCTAGTCTGAATTCACCTTGGGAAGCACAAAAGAAAATCTTACACAGGTAAGCCTTCTTTTATTTGTGTCCTTAATGCAGACAATAAAAGATAGAGAAGAGAAGCAGACAAATACATGTAAAAACTAAAGGATAGCAGGAATACAGTGTAATAAATGGTCTCACCAAATGTAGTCTTATTTTTCAAGATGAAAATATTTATTTATATTTTGCTTTTGGTTCTTATTTTCTCAGTCATATTCATCAGTACCTTGGATGAAGATAATAATAATTCTTTCACTTTGAGGATTACAATTTGTTACTCCTCCTGGGCCAACTGAAGGTGAAACTTCAACATTTTCTAAGGACTAAATTGTCATCTATGAATCCTTCAACTAAGTTGAATAGATTTTCTTTCTTTCTTTTTTTTTTTTCTTCATTTATATGTTTATTTATCTACTGCTGTTTCTTCATCAGGGAGAGAAAGAGCACTTGTTGGCATTTGCTCTGTAATCGTGCTTCGGCCTATGTGTCTTGTGACAATTGCATGGGCAACTTGGAAGAAAAAAAAAGGACAAAACAGAAACTTTTTCCCAAGCATAGGTGCTTGGAAGAAGGACATGTTCTAAGGACTTAGTGAACCCTGACAGGGACTTCGCTTCAGCAAAATGCAGTGAAACCTTGTCATGTTAGTAAGGTACTCACTTCATCTCACGTTGAAGATGCCTTAAGAGGAAGAATTCATTGGTTCAGTCACCATCTCCTGTTTACGCACACATAGCAATTTAAGGGAATGAGTTAACACCTCCTCCCAGTATTGCACAGTTCTATGTGGGCAGGGTCACCCACTCACAGTCATCATGGAGTTCCTCCCTCGTGATATACACCGTCT
>JAOXJK010000012.1:153450987-153484592 GCA_025774025.1 Xenus cinereus | reverse complement strand
AGTTGAGATGAACAGTTACTTGTCCTCAAACACAATTGTGGGGTTTTTTTTTCCCACTGAGCTCACAAAGGTCCCTAAAGATAAGGACGTGTCGAAACATGCACAGTGATGGGGATTTCAAATACATCAAAATACAAAAGCATCTGAATCCAGCATTTTTGGCTCATTCTGTATAATAATGAGAAACACTGGCCAAACTCATTCATACCAGATTCCAGTTACGGCCTCTGACTTACTGTCATCATGCAAGCAAAGATGAAGTTCAGTCTTGTAAAAAGCAGTGTATAGTTCCAGTTATTTCCTCATCCCCCCCCAAAAAGCGGGAGTATCAGTGTGCAACCAATGTATTTTTAAAACCCGGTTATTATATAAAAACCTCCTGGCTGCATCCAACATTTTCATGCACAATCTTTCTTATCAAGTAATATAATAAACTTAACTGTATATTAAATGAGAAATACATCCAGGTGCCCCTATCCTTTTCTAAGTCTCTATTCATAAACCATAAAAATGTTCTCAAGTGTTCTTAAAGTACTAAAATGTTCTTACGGTATGTAGTTTAAATAAAATGAGACGTTAATTAAATAAGTGCCAGTGAGGCTGCAAGCAAAACAATATTTGGGACAGTTGGCACCGTCGTTGCTTGCAGGGTGTGATAACAATAGCTTCTTCAGCTGAAAAAAACCAACCCAATAGGCAAGGTTGGGGCTTCCAAACAAAACACTTCAACTACTGATGGACTGAGCACCAGCTTGTTACTAATTGGGTGTCTGTTCCACACAAACAGCCACAGAAAGATATTTTGTGTGCCAATATGACACTTTTCAGCTGAAAAAAAAAATCCTAAACCAATTTAAAAGCTGAGTGTTCTGCTGTAAAACCTATATTTTGAGATATTTCCAACACCTCCCATAAAAACCAGCACCTTCTCTTGGCAAATGTTCAGTAAAAAGCAGTGATGATCTCTGTCTATTTAGAGCAAGAGGGAAAGGATGTGTAATCAAAGTGGGGAGGGATCTAACAGATACAAAACAAGCAGAAAAATTCTGGTTTCCTGGTAAGGGGCTTAGATGGCACAGTGCATTTTAAAATGTAAACCTATATTTTTATTTCTGTGTTCCTTTTAAAGTGAAACTCGTGTTGTTGCTTGGGTAAGGCCAAAAACCAGACAATATGGAAATAATCCAATGCAACCTTCATTCTGCCCTTGGGAATCTGAGCTGAAGTGACAAAGAGTGATATCTGACTGCTTTTCCATTTTATACCATCCAGCCAGCAAATCAACAATTAGCTCTTAATAGCAACAGTTGAGTAGCGTTAGGAGCTATAGACAGATGAGATGTTCACTCTGATTCTGGAACAGCTCCTCTCCTCTCATCCCTTCAGCCCTTTATTGTGTCTAGTCCTCAGTAGGTGGTAACACGTAGATAAACCACGCTGTTTTCCAGTGCTCCAGTCCCCAAGAAGGCAATGACATTAGACATTGTACTGGGTCTGGCTATGTTGGAGTTAATTTTCTTTATAGCAGCCCGTGTGGTGCTGTGTTTTGAATTTGTGGCTAAAACTGTGTTTGTGACACACCAGTGTTTTGGCTATTCATGAATACTGCTTGCACAATGGCAAGATTTTCTCTTTTTCCCACTCTTCCCCCCTGCAGTGAGTAGGCTTGGGGTGGGCAAGAGATTGGTAAGGGTACACAGCTTGGACAGCTGACCTGAACTGGTGGAAGTTCTATTCCATACCATATAACGTCATGCTCCACAATAAAAACGGGGGTAGAGGAATAAGGGTGGGAGGTGGGCACTTGATTTCCAAGGTGTCTGCTGCTGAGGGGGTGGCTGGGCATGGGTCTGGTGGTGGGAGGTGGTGAATTATTACTTTTGCATCAATTTATTTTTTCTTTAATTTTTCTTTCTTTCTTTTTTTTTTTTTTTCTTTTTTTAATCTTTCCTTCACTTATTAAACTGTCATTATCTCGACCCACAAGTGTTCTCACTTCTGTTCTCGATCTCTCCCCCACCCTGTGGGGAGGTGGGAGGGAGAGGGGAGCAAGCAAAGCGGTTGTGTGGGTGCGTGGCTGCTGGCCAAGGCCAACCCACAGCGGACCTATACTTCAGAGAAGTGCAGATTTACAGTTCAAAGGGAAATCACAACACACTCAAATCCCCCATAACCATGGGATAGTGTGAAGAGATTGCGTCATGCTGAGAAACGTGAAGGCATACAGGGTCATGTTAACAGCATGAGAGGATTGATCAGCCTTGTATGACTTACTGCAGCAAGGCGCTTTCTCAGTGAAGGTGTTTGTTGAGACTTTGTCTTTATAATTCCAGTCCAAAGTTCATTAAAGTTAGTGGAAAGCTTCCAGTTTCCATCTTGGTGCCTTGCGCTACCAATGCCCCTTTCTTCTTTGCAGCCAGAGGCAGGAAGGTGTGAAATAATGGAACCAAAAGGTCCTTTCTCCTGTGGCGGACTAATTAGCAGAGGAAAAACATGTAGGCAGGCTAGGTGGTGGTCAAAATGATGGAGTCAAATGGCTGAATTTGCCCTAAACTTTCTCTTTGGTTTAATTAGATTTGTAAGGCTTATGGGACACTAGTCATGCAAGCAGGCAGATCCACAGCACGCAGAGGTATTCTGCAAGGTGATCAGTTGAAGTGTTATGAAGTGGGCACCAATTTGAGCAACTAGGCAACTCAGATACAGGTAGGGTAGCAGATAACCCTAATGTTTGCATTTAGAGCACAGCATCAACCTGAGGTATCTACAGTGAAGATGCCAAAAACTGAGTTTTCTGAGATCTTTTTAGAGCCGGTGAAGGGAACTGGGGGGATAAACCACCTCATCCCAATGTAGACATCGGAAATAAGTCAAATGCACTGTACCCAATCCCGTTTGTAAAGGTCCAACAGGGAGACCAAGTCAGATGCAGAAACATACATTGTGTAAGTCTAGTTAGGGAAAATGAATTCAGCCCTGGGGGCTCAATTCATTTGCCCACACAGAGGCACTTAGTGCCATTTGCTATGCCCGAGGCAATCCCACAAGTCTAGATTCAGCTGTCACTCCTGAAAGTCATGGGTTCGTATTGACTAGTGCTATATGGATGTCTCATACACCCTAGCATATTTCAAGCAGCAGTAGCTGCCTGCATTTAAGCGACTGAATTGAGACCTGAGAGCTTTTAAGTCCATTGGCATCCGTGGAAGGACTGCTTCAGGCAGACTGTGGCAATGGGATATGGCTCTAAAATTATCTGTCTCGATACTATTGCTACCCAACTTGCTGATGACATCATCCAGCACGCACACGTAGCAAAGTGCCTTTAAACGGAGACGGTGCCCGAGGGACTACAAATGGCTAAAGCTTTCTTTCAGTTCAGAGTCTCTTTGGAAATCTCCCAACCCAGAAAACAGCCAGTGATACCAAGTCCCCACTGTTCCTGTTGGTTTTTATGGTGTTAAAATCATCCTTCTAGATTAAAATCAGTAACTCAGCTTTTCCACTTACCTTTTTATTTGTAATGTAGTGTGTCGTATATGGCATTAGAAAATGGGAATTGGCATACTCTAACTGAAACATAAGGTGAGGGATTTAAATTATCTTACTTTCATGCTTGCAAAAATATTTTAAAATCTGTTATATATTGCACTTACACATAGAAAGTATAATTTCAATAAATCTGTTCCCATAATTAACGTACTTTAATTATAGCAGAACGTCATATCAATTGCTTTTTTTGCACTATGGCATAAAAATCTATATTTAATCTTCCTATTGTTAACTATAGCTAGTTTCTGTAATCACTCATTTCTATAAAAATCTAGCAGTGTGGTGGGTAAATTTAAGAAAAACAAGTGATCTGAGTTTAGAAAATAGTAATTTAGTTTACATGAAAGGAAGAAAATAATGAAATTAAGATGCACAAGAATATCAGATCACTGCGGCTCTATTGATTTTAATGGAGCTTTACTGATTTACAGAAGTGGATCCGAATCTTCATGTTTTGTAGTAAAACTAACAGTGACATACAACACACACCTCTAATTATATATTGATGCTCCATAAAAGGAGTATCATTACAAAGGAATGAATCAGTATGTAGAAAATGCAAATATCCCAAATCTGCAGATACTGCCAGAGATTTTAGGGTCAAAGAGAGGTTTCTTATATATAGTGACTTTATACATTGCTGTAGAGAGTTTTGTTCCATACCCAAAATTAATATTAGTTATGGATAGATGTCACTGGTAGATAATTATAACTGTGTACTTGAAAACTATACAGTATTTCACACTTAGGTGCAAATATATTGATACTCTTGTGGGCTTAGATGATTTTTATAAGGGAAGACTTTGCCTGTGTTAAAACCTTGTTTCTGGGTTATGATGGAACACGGGTGGTCCAGGGTCCTTAACTCCCGTGAATCCAAACTTGGCATCTGTTAGTTTAAAACAAGGTGTAGGGGTGATTGCTCCAGTCTGTGGCACAGTCATAACAACATGGGGCAGAGGTGGAGGCCCCAGAGGCTGGAGGGGGTCCCAGACCCTTGGCTAGAGTTAGCCTGTGAGAACCAGCAGGATGTTTCAAGCAGAGGCTTATGGACTGAATCTGGCATCACAAAGTGGCTACTGTACAGTTCTGGCCCATTCTTCTCTCCTACCTTCAATGGAGAGCCTGGTTCTGCATTTACTGGGTGATACAGAGTTGGCAGGGCAGTTCCTTCCGACTCAAACCATTCCATGATTCTGTGAATTGGTAATTGTAAGCACACAGTGATACTTTTGCAGTGTAGCATCAGGTACAGGAATCCAGGTGGTCTCCAAAACGGGCTTGTGTCTGGTTGCAAGGGGTCTGTTACACCCATGTTGTCTCTAGACTACCTCAGTTGCCAGTGTACCAACATCTCTAACCCAAAAGTGTCTCCCCAGGACATCCCCCTGTCTAGAGCAATGTTCATCTGTGCTGCAGCCCTGGGGAGGTTTGGCACATCACTGCTGGCAAAGGGGAGAGGGCACGATTCCTCCTATATGTGCAGGACCATTCCCTGCTGTTTAGACAAGAGCAATATAGCCTGTTTACACTCTGCTTTTACAATATCAATACCTTCCCTTGTAAAATGAAAACAAGAAAACATCTGCAGTGTCCTGAATGATCCTGATCCTAAGCCATTTAAAAGGTATGCTACTCAACTGCATGCTCCACATCCATAACCAGATCTATTAAATTAAAATAAAATTTATAAATAGACAACACAAAAATAATTCTATGATTATCTAGCGCGAAATCTCACATGCAACAGTATTTCTCCTAGTAAAACCACACCAATAACTCCACAGAAGTACTGTTTTAAAAAATAAAGTCTATGATCATGTGCATAAAAGAATTTAGACATGTAATTGCTTCCTTGGACTTACTTTGTACTATGGAAGTGATTGTACGGCAGACTAGGAAAATGTAGGTCTTGATCCCTCTCTGATTGCTAACCCCCATAAGAATCTAGCGCAGCTGTCTGACTGACACCTTTGACCAAAGGCAGGGAAAATATCCTTCTGCTAGAATTAAATAGTGATTTCTCAATGTACCACAATGAAAAACATATGAACTATTAATCTTTCATTTATGATCTCAGCGTGGCTGACTGGATAATACATTGTAATTTTTTTCTGTCTTTTTTATACCATTTTCAGTTGATAAGCTATTAGTTTCCTTCCAACATTTCTGATGAACTGAAATTCATGTGGCTGGATCTGCATGATTTTGTTTATTTCTCTTTGGGACAGAGTAGACATAAAAGAGATTTATGCGTGACCACATGCCAAGGGTGACCAGTTCCTCTGAATTACCATCTCTACTGAAATGATGTATGATTGCAAATCTTCTAAGTAAACAAGAAATAGGTAGTATTAAAAGCAAAACACCTATTCAGAGAATAAAAGACTCTGGACCGAGCCTTTATTTCTTTCTTATAGGGTGTTTGTTATATAGAATATTTCTGCAAATATACAGTGATATTCCTTGAATATACTTGGATGCAAATATCAAAGGTTCAAGCTACGTATAAGAGAATCTATATTCAATCTCTTTGAAACAAGTGAAATGTCAGATTTAATAGGGATGTAGTCCTAAGTGGAGAAGGGGAAAGCCTTGAAGATATTTAACCAGACATACACAAACATGAAGACTAAAGTTCACAGTGAAGTTGCAGAGAAACATGAAGCTGCCCTGCTGCTTAGTGAACGCAGGCACATTTCCTGAAGTAATTGCCCAGATATTCCCCTAGCTATAGTCACAGAGACCTGATGCTTCAAGCTGGGATTGGGAGCACCAGTTAACCAAAGTAGTGTAGCTATATTTCTCTACACATTCCTCAGTTTTTTTTTTTTTTTCACACTGGCTGTTGTCACCTAGAATTCTTTCATCACCTGGAGGAAAAAATAATTAAATAAAATTTTCAGTCTTTAGTAACAGAATTGCGTTAATGTTACTCTTCTGCTGCAGAGCGTTAAAGCTAAGGGCTTTCCCCAATTGGTTTATCTCACATATTCATAGAAACCTGAGATAGGAAAGATATAGTAGGAAATATACTTAATTCCCCTGGCAATGAGGAGTTGTTCTCCAAAGTATATTTTCTTCTCTGGCCAGAAAAAAAAATTGCACAAAGAATGCTTTGGAGTTTCCACCATTTCCACCATTTCTCTTAGGAATTCACTGTAGCTCTCTTTCTAAAGTGTTTTCTTTTGTTCTTTTTTTCCTTAATACTCAGTCTAAATTTTCACTTCTTCCTTTTTTTTTTTTTTGGATCAATTGGATCAATGCTTTTACTCTAGGGTCAACTTCTCTGATAATGGTGATTCAAAACACCTCTGTCTTTCTTTACTCCTCCCTGCCCCTCATTTATCATAAGCTATAAGAAAGCACATCTCTTAGAGGTGCTCTTTCTCTTCCTCTGTCTTGGTGACATGCATAACATCGTGCATTGTTGTTGTGTATTTGATATTAGAAGTTATCTTGCCCTTATTACCTTCTTGGGTAGGTGTTTGAGGTGATATGCAACGTTGACCAAGAGTTAGAGCTTCAAGGACTTGAGGCAGATAAATAACAAGAGATATGGAAATCTGCTGTTTCTTACCCAGTGACGTGAATCTTAGCTGTACCACTGTAACTGTCATCTAGTAAAAATATGTATGAACTGCTTTGGAATTAGATGGCTTGTGACTCAAGCAGAATTGGACCAAAGAGCACAGAAAATCATGTGACACTTGGGAATGGACAGCCTAAATATTTGCTTCTGCCTTAGCAAGCCAGTAGACATTTGGATGTGTCTACAATGCACAGAAATCACAGCAGTGGTTGCCACATTCACATATCCTACAGAGTGGTAGAGAATGAGCATATCTAATAACTCTACATGTTGAGTCTCTTCTACTGAAAAGCAAATACAGTTTTCAGGTTCTTAGATGCTGCTATGTGGCATGATGCTGACCGCATTTAGATAACAGAATCTAGCTCAAAAGCTTTAAAAGGCAACACAGTGCGATGTTCTTCAAAGTTAGGGGGAGAAAGGGGGAACATCCTGTTGGTTTAACCTACAGAAGGTGACAGTAAAGCCCTCTGAGGATATCTTAATGTGGTTTCAGCAGGGAGAAGACTATTTTCTAAAAGAAAGAACATTTTCTTGGCATTCTTGGAACAAAACAAAATACGGGGGGAAACTGTGTTTGCCAAGAGTGATCAAATCACCCTGCTTTCAGAGACAAGCAAACTGTTTCTGACAAAGCTTCAGGAATAACATACTGGAACTCAGAAGCACCCCAAGCCTTATAGCTAAATTTCCTACCATGCTTCTGCCAAGCAGACCTTCAGAATCAAATCAATTATAAAGGAGGGTAAGAATTTAGAGATGTGATGTATCAAAACAGTGTGAATTTTAGAGATGCTTAATACAAATACTCTGAATATGAGCTGCTTTGCTGACTGCTTGAGTGCTACTGGAAACCAGTCCCCACACAGTCGTCACAGAGAGTCTAATCTGTTCTCATCCATAATATTACAGTGAGAAAAGCTTACTGAGATAGGTAGAATGGTTGCATGATTCTGGTTAAACTTCTGTCCTGTGTGGGTCAGACATGTTTGTCACAGCAGAGATGCCAACACAAGTCAAACATCTGCAAATTTAAGTTTTCAAAATCATAAGCATGCTACACAGCTCATTTGCTCATCACATTAGGACATGAAATCTTCATGCCACTAAAAATGAGCAGTTTTGGAAATCCGATGGAACCAGAGAAAAGTGCTCCTTTTCAGAAGCTTCCCCAGCTTTGCTGTGGCTTTTTTCTTAAGTTCCAGAAATTGCTGGAACTCATTTTTCTCCTTGTACAGAATAAAAATTAGCATTTTTTTACTCTTTAGTATTTCTGTTTTTTCACAGCAGAAATCTTTCAATGACTGTTGAATTATTTGTTCAGGTGGGGTTCACCACACCTGACTTCACTGGACCGAGATGATTTAAAGCAGTCTTCTAGGCTCTTTCTACTCTGATTAAACTCATAAAAGCTATTCAGAGGGATGTTTATATTCAGTAAGATGAACCTTGGATGTTTGGACCCGTCTAGTGGAAAAGCCTAGATAAGCTACACAAACCAGTTATCTAACTTCAAAATGGAGGAATTTAGGCAAACTGGACCTTCTGAAGGAGTGAATGCAGCATGTTGCAGAGCTGGTGCTGAATGGGTAATATCTTGCAAGTGATATTAGCTCAGACACATTACCAAGCTGGTAAATCAGTACTGGTTTTGTGACCTGAGCCAATAGATTTGCATGTCAACACACTAGATATGCCGGTTTATTGATGGAAAGCTTAGGGATCTTTAATACATCTCTTCACTATGTAGCGTAGACATGTACTAAGAGATCAGATCTGTTATATATAAAAAATTAACATAATGTAAAATATTTAGGTAGACACTAATAGATCCCCAACACTGCAAGCTCACCTCTCATCAAACTCAATAGAAATTACTTGAGAGAATATAGGACAGCATTTATTACAAAAATGAAGAAGGGATGAAATCTGAATCTCTCTATATGGAAGTGCCATACCTGACAGCAGATAAGAATGACAGCATCACCCCCTTCCTCCCATTACTCCACACAAATGATGGTTCTGCATCAGGGACTTGTTTGAAACTGCATGGTGAAAGCAGCAAAGCTTCCTCTGCACATTCTTCATCTATGGGATGGATGAGATATTTCATTTCATACATCATTTACTGTTTGCTGCAGTTATTTCACAAAGACCTATTTTGACTTTGCTAGAAATGTGAGAAAGAGTTTCCAAGTTTGGAAATTTCTGCAAACAACAAGCTGAACTGCAGCTCCAAGTGACGTGAGTCATCAGAGGCCCATTGACTTCAATAGCGTTATATATTTATGTTATTTGTCTACTGGGTCTAGTTCTGAAGTCAATGAAGCTTTGTTAACATGGAAGAAGTGAGACTGAGACTAAGACTATTTCTTTACACCTGGAACTGAATTTTATAGAAAGATATTTTACATTCTGTATTTGAACTGGTATAATCTTATCAATGAAAATTTTCACACCTTTCTACTGCTTTTGTATGTCTCTAAGAAATGTCGTCTCACGAATTCAGTAACATGGTCCTTCAAAAACTTGGTGTAAATTATCTGCTATCAGAGCAAGAAACACAAAAGTTAAACACAGGACATTAAACTTGGTCCATTTACTGATTGGCGACTTTTAAAATTCTTTTAAGACCAAGATATCGTTAATAAACAGTCCTTTTTTTGTACCCATTCCCAAAATGGACTTCCTTCTGTTTGAGACAAAAATGAATATTCAATATGCTCTTCCTTTTCCTCTGTTATCCTTTTTATTTGACTCATAGGAAAAAAAAGCCTAGAGCTCACACAGTATATGAGGGATTAACTCCTTTCATGTCCTTGGGAAGGACTAAGGGAAGGAAGTAGTACCTGGTAGTCCAGTCTATCCACTCATACACCGTCCAAAAAATTTCCTGGGAAAGTGTTTTCACCTCTTCTTCCCCCAGCAGACAGCCATATATAAATATTATAGGAGGTATTTGGATTTCAAATGACTGACAGCAGAAATAAATGGGAATGTTTTTGAATATCGACATTAAAAATTACTTTACAGTGATGTTCTGAAAGAGCTATATGTGACTTCGCATGTTAGGAAGTCACTGGTCTTGATACCTGATGTGGCATTTCCCCTTTTTGGTTCCTAAATAGGAAACTTTAAATTTACTTTAGCATCAGAAAGTAATGACAATTCTAAAAAGAACCTGACAGTATCCCTTTCACCCCGATTCTCTGAGTTGAGTTGTTTGAGAAAAAAAAAAAGAAAAAAAAAGAAGTTGTGGGTTTTTCTGAGCAGGACAAAGTCCTAAACCAGTTTAATTTTCATGATGAACCTTGTTACATTCTTCCTACACTCATTAGTTTGAAGAGGAAGCTGCAAAAATAAAAGGCTGGACAGTCAAGCTCCAAATCTTTTCAAGCATGATTGTGAATGTATTTACAAGCAAGCGATGCTGCATGAACCAGAAAACAGTAAGTGCGTTGCAAATCCTCCATCTGCCTGGGCTTGAAATAAGGACATTGCAGAGCTCATCTGCAGACGGATGTTGCTATTTAATGTGATTTCCAACAAACCATTCATTAAATTCATAGCTGCACCTGATACCCATTAATGTGTTCCTGCTTACAAGTTCTCTCAAAATAGGCTGTTCCACAACTTTTGGGAGTTTTACACACCGGATTATAGCAAACTGCAAGAAATAGAGGTTGGATGCTGTAGGGGGTGCATTTACAATGGATTTCTGAAACCATAGTGAATAGTTGATTATATATTTAAAAACTTAAATAGAACGGGCGTCCAATCTTCTAACTAGCTTTGAACTTCCCCTCAAACTTTGGTGTTGATCCAGGAACATGCAGATAACGTGGAAAGTGGGGAAAGAGATGATCTTTGCAAATAGATAGCACTGATTTCAGGAAACTGAGGAAGACTACAGTCTGAGCTGTCATATGCTAGGATTTAGAGTAGTGATCAGAAAACGAGTGCTTTCAGGGGTCTGTACAAATCTTGGCACTTTCAGCCTAATGACTTCAACAGATCTTTCCTCATTTCAGATGGTTTTGATTACCTTAACATTATTTTCAGATTAGACACGGAGCAAAATTAAAACTGGAAACTTAAGCTTTTTACTTATGCCAGATATTTTGTTAAATCCATAGTAAGACAACTACTAAAATGCTAATATGTACACTGATAAAGTGAAAGCTTATTAAAAAAAAAAATCTCATTTAATCTTGCCATTCCTTTGTGAGTCTTTGGTCACAACTAAACAAAGCATTGAAGTTTCTTATACATTCAAAGTTTTGAAGTGTTGGAATCAAAGTAAATAATAATAATAAAAAATTGTCTGAAAGTAAAGGATCAAACAATATAAATTCTGTCTTCCTTATTGTGTTTAAAGATTTCATCTCACTCTTCATTTGTATATAACATTTCTGCACATTGACAAGAGTGTGAGCGTAGACAATCATAAATGAGAAATCCCTGACTTTGAGATATATAATTTCAAGGGTATAAAGATCAGCCATTTTTAGGTCATTGAGCTGATATAATGTTTCAACAAATATTGATTATGAATGAGTCCTGTGTGAAAACTCATATCACACCTTGTATAACATGAGATAGAACTGCCCATGTGAAGTGATATTTTCTTAGGCTTCTTTCTTTGACATTTCCACCTGTATATTGTCTTTCTGTTCCATCTTGCTCCTCAAATTTCTCTGTGCTTTACCAAATGTTCACATTTGTCTCTTGGATAAATAAGCAAATTCTCCCACATGCATAAGAATTTTTGTTTTTTTCTTTGTAAGGATCCTTCTTTGTAAGCATCATCTTGCTCATTTCCTTAAAAAGCCCACTGACAGGTGGACCAAAAATATTGCAGATGGACCAAAAATATTGGCTACCTCAAATGGTGAGTGGCAGCAATCCTCAGTGTGCAACGGTTATGACCTTGATCCCATATCTACTGACACTGAGGTGATAAACCCTGTAACTGTCTGTTTTCTACGAAATTACTGAAGCTGTACTTGTGGCTGAGCTCCACATAGCTTGAAATCACCTAGTGAAGTCGCATGGCTGTGCCACATTTGAGCACAGATCTTCCAATAATACTAACTTGACACTTCTTCCTTTTAATTTCTGTTCCTCTTCCTCCAGTTCCAGTCAATACTGCCCATGGTCTGAGAAGAGTCCAGCGGAGTATAGGATAGCCATTCCTAGAAGCAAGCTGGAATCCCAGTATGGCTATCTGTAGAGCCTGGGGGATGTTGTCTGATGACCCTCAAAGGGAATGCTAAATATCAGAAAAGCCAAGTAACTATGCACCTGAAGTACTGCTGAAAGTTGTTCTCCCTGTGCTTCCATGGTACTGACACCCAAATCGTACACAACCTGGACTCTCTTTAGTCTTTAGTGGCTTCAAAATTAGCAGCTGAATGTCAAAATTATGATTCCCTTCTAAGAAATAAATGCTAAAAATTGTGATTTATTAGTTGTGATCAGTTTTGCATGCACTTAATCTTGATAGTTAAATCACTGTAGACCTCCCCAGAGCAGGAAGAAAGGATCTACAACGGGTCAAACTCATGGGACAAGGAGACGTAGTTGAACATCTGACTGCAGATATATCAACATGTGAGAACACAGTTTGATCCCTATTGACATTGCTGAGTAGATGACAGGAATGAAAATTGATGATTCTTGTGTCTCAAGGCTCTACCTGAAGTCTCTATTTTGCCAAGGTCAGTGAAAGCACAGAGACATACCTTTTCCGTTAAGTTTATAGTTTTTTGTTTTATGATTATTCTTATAATGTCTTATTATGGTAATGATGTCCTATTACTATTTTTCTGACATCTATCCTTTGCAGCAGAATACTGGAATGGAGAAGATATTGTACCTTCCCAAAGGGACCACGATCTCTGAGACTGGATAGTAAAGAGCTGTTCACAAAGCATTGAAACAGCAGATTGAAGCTTACTGCTTGCATTCAGCACACCCAAAGAGCATTTACCTGAGATGCCTAATTTCCAAGCCTGTCTGCTCTAGGCTTCTTATTAAAGTTATCACCCTCAGCGGCTGCTTGGCTTTCTCCATAGACTAGAGGAGAGATCCGGGTGTCTATTCCCAGGTTAGATGACACAGTTAAATGCCTGAGAGAAACCCAAAGGTGCCAGTGACACCACTTATCTCATATTCTTACATAATCCCCTTTAGGCGTCAGGGCTTCCTTGGCTGTTGCTGATTCATATCTCACTAGGAGTGTGTCCTCGTGGGTGGCTGTGGGGACATTTTGTTCTTTGTGCCTTCCTTCCTTCCTCCTCCCCCTCCCCATCACACTTGAATTCTCTGGCAATTCAGCTGCAGCATCTCTTCATAGTGGCATCTTCCCAGGGACAGAACATGCTGTACATTTTTGCGATGTATTTAATAGAAATCAACATTCACCCATATGATTACAGCAGTTCTGGGAGCAGGCTTTAAACAAAATGCTGAATCCCAAATACACCAACCTGCTTCACCCTGTGGCTTCTGCATTACAAATTCCTCCAGCAGCTGTGAGAAAAAGAGATAAGATCAGTTTCTGTCACTTGTGCCAGATTTCTCTTGCCCTTCAAAATGAAAAATCCGGTCACAAATAGGTGTGGTTTCATATGTGAATATGAATATCTGTACAAATGCAGCTAATGTAACTCCGCCTTTCTCCATCAAAATGCTAAAACCACAAGTAAGTTGAAGGATCACACTTCTAGGAATATTTTCTTTCTAGAAGACATTGCTTATGTGATAGATGATGCTCAGAAACCTTTATTATCTTGTGTTATCCTGTGGCACTTGTAAATATGATTTTCCTCTTGCTAGAGTGGAGGTATGAGGCACAGAAAACTGAAAAGCTGCTCCAGGTCCTTGCAAAAATCATTAGTCAGACTGAAGCAAACACTTACACAGATATTATCACTGTTGCTGGCATGATTATATCCTCTTAAAGTAGTGCTCAGAGACCTTCAGGTGAAAGCAAGTCTTTATAATGGTAAATGCTGGACAATACACCTATAACACGAATTCCCCCATAAAAGAGTTTATAATCTAATTTACAGGACATTGCCAGAAAAATGAGTGGAAAGTCATGCTATGATGATCCAGAAGGGAGATAAACATCAAAAACTCAATGCAAAATAAAATAAAGGGGCTCTAAATACAACAGAGACAAAAGGAGTGTGTCAGAGTGTGCTCTAAGGATTGCTGAGACTGGGTTGCTCCAGCCCCTCTATTTTGGGGGGCTATTTTCTTTTGATGCCCAATACTCTGCTGGGTGGAGCTGAGCATGTAGGCACCTACCAAAGCCCATCTAGAAATTCTAATGCCTAAATTACCTAAGGGCCCGTTTTTCTAGGCCTGCTCAGACCACAGCTCTCACATTCCTGGCACACTCAGCACAGGGTACAGCGATGCACACAACTTAGGTCAAGATCCACCAGTTTCAGCTGCTCCCCTAAGGACACGGAGCTGGGAGCCAAAGCTGATCCCAGCACATGTGATGCCCTCACCCATGGGGTGCTGGTTTCACCAGTCTATCAGCAGTGGCAGACACAGCAAGTGGTGGGCCAGGTCTGGGATACATCCAGGGAGCCCAGTCAGGGGAGAAAGCAGATGAGGTCAGAAACAGGAATAGAGACAAGGCTAAAACATAGGTCCCAGGGTACATCCAAGACACAGGGAAAAAGGCAAGACTGGAAATGAGTTACAAGGCACACAAATAGGGCCTACCCACAGGTAAAACTGCCTACTTGCATAGGTCCAATGTCCATGCAGGAGGCAGGGCCAGTGGGAAGGGTGCAAAGAAGTGGACCAACGATACAGGAATATCCAAAAAAAGACTGGGTGACCAGGCCTAAGCTTAAACAGTATTCCTGGTCCCGTGGTAGATGGTGCAGGTGATGGGCCCAGGCAAGGTTCATCAATGCCATTAAGCCCTGCTACTGTACTTAATTTGCATTACCACATTGTTTCTTTGAGGTTAGGAACCCAGACAACCAAGATTCCTCTTAACAACCAAGACTCCTTTTATATTCAGTGAAGTGATTATTTCTTAATTGCCAGCTTCTGGAGGTAACAATTCTCTCCAAAAAGTTAATCCTAAATTCCTAAAACCCAGAACCTGGGATTTGTGCTGTCTTTTGTATAGCAAGCCCAGTAGTTACAGTATTCTTCAGGACCTGGGAGACCTGGAAAGGGTATAAGATCTCTGTATCAAAAGACCACTCTAACCAATAATTTATGTGCTACTGGGAGATGTAGGAGCTGTCTTAAGACATCTTCTGCATAAATTAAGCTACTGGCATCAGAGCTAAGAATGAAGCTTGGAGGAGCTTATTTTGACAATATGATTAAAACTGCTTATTTGGAGGGTATGTCTTTCTGGTTGATGGGCCATGACAGAGAAGGACAGCTTGCATTTGTCTTGTTCTGGCTGCTGCATTTGAGGTTAAGTGGAATGTTTTTACATGAAGGAATGTTGTACCTTCCCAGTGTGTAATCATAGCTGCAACTTAGAGGTAACAGAAAGGTGTTTTCATAGAAGACCATGTAGAGCTTAGTGCAGTTCAGTATGTCCTTGGAATTCTTAGCTTGAGACCAAGGCTTAAAAAAGAACCAATTCCTCAAAGAAATGTAGAAAGAAAGAAATTTTATCTGTGTGATTTTTTTACTTTTTCATGTCTAACAAGGGAAATTTGAAGTTCTTTTTTATTTATGTATCTTGATTTCCTTTGTTTTCAGGTAAAACAGAACTTTGGAGACTGAAAGCTTGGTTTGTGCTATTGGTATGCTCTTCTTAGGTAAATGATCAAGGTCTCTCCACACAGTGTTTTGGCTATTGTGGGGGTTTGCCCCAAAGGCACAGACTAAACCTCTTTTCCCCCGCTCCTTGGCTTCCTCGTGTCCTCATGTGAAACAGAGCTGCAGCTCAGGGCACGGATATCCTACTCAAACACTCATGTAGCCTCCATTCCCCTCTTCCCTGGTCTGGGCTTTGGGTGTTGTATAACTGTATTAGGTATCTAAACAACACTATGGATCTCAGTGCAGAGAGGTGTATTCCCTGTATATATCTGGGTCTGATGTCTCTTTTGCATAAAAGCATATTCTTTTCTGTGAGTCTCAGACAATTTTTCCTTCATTTTCTACTGTTATTATAGGCAACTGAAGAAAACATGTTTCAAAACCTAACACTCCCTGTCATTTATTTCAGAAATACTGTATTTCAGCCACCTATTAGTCTAAAGAAAAATGTAGGCATTAGCAGATTGTTTTTGTTCTAAATCGGTTACTTAATATACAGCTGCACTGTAGCATGTTTATCAGAATTTACTGCCAAGTCTGAAATTGCTTCAGCTTATGCAGCAGGAGCCTACTCTTTTCACTGCTTTTACTCCATGATGCCTATGTTCATTAGAGTGGAGTTGCTCCTGACTTCCACCTGGACAAAGAAGAAGAGGATTAGGCTGGGATGTTTATCGCTACGTTTTACTACAATTGCCTTTCAATCCTCCCACTAAGTCTGCATTCAGTACTGTTCTCTTTGATTTATTAAGATTAAATCATGGATGCAAATTAAACATTAGCGCTCAGAGCCATTTGAGATACATGTTAAGGTATTTATGAGACTGTTTTCTGCACAGAAAACAATGTGTTAGAAATAGTGTCTTGTATCTACTACTCTATTGTAGTAGTCATTTTTTTTCCTGGATCTAACTACACAGTTATTGTAAGTCTTTGTTTGAGGACAAATGGGAAGAGGTGGGAGAAAAGAGTCAGAAAAGGAAACAATTTAAATTAAAAAGCATCCTTCCTCTTCATCTCTCCATCAGGGGCTTGTAGACTTCCTTCCAGTTAGGGAATTAGGTGCTGCCTATACCTGTAACTCAGAGATGCACATGTAACACATATGCATCTGTGTGTGCATGGCCTGTGCTCATGTAAGAAGAGCAGGTTGGCCTTTGGCAATCTGCCTACTGGGAATGGAGACTGGGACCATTTAATTTCCTGGTATAGACACAGGTTAAAATTGCTGACAGCACTAAAAGCTGTAATTCCTTTCTACATCTTCACTCTCAAGGGTGTGAGATAAAGTTTTTGCCTCCAGCAACAAAGCTTTCCATGAAACTAAACTAGTAAGAGAAAGCAATCTAGGCAGTGGGATTTAGAGGTAGCCCTGAAATTTGCATCCCACAAGTTATCCTTATTTCTGACTTTTTCAAAAGCCTCGTCCCTTTCATACCATGCCAAATATTGTACCCTGAGGATGATGCAGCTGTAACCCACACATCTTTAGACACAGCTGATACCCAAAGCCTGCATCAGGTAATTCTGTGTTGAAAAAAATCCAAATCCCATTTAGTCATTTTTTTCAGCTATCTTTTTTACAAAAATATTTTGTAAAATTCTTTTTCAGGTTTAGTTTTATTTTTTTCGGTTAATAACCACACTTTCTTAATACAGAGCAAGAAATGGTAGCAGTGTTGTTTGCTTGGTTGGTTTTAATATGACCATTTTCAAGTACTATTTTTTCTATTTTTTTCTGTAATTTTAAAATTAAAAATTTTGGGTGCTACATCTGGACAGATTTGGAGCAATTTTCTATGTAGATTTCTCATGTTTTTCCAATGAAGTTCGAGTTCTAAAACATGTGAAATTTTAAGTTAACCGTGGAGAAACGAATCTGTTAGAAAAGTTATAATCTTCAATTACCACTTCAGAATAAGGTTTCAAGTGTTAATCCCAAATACATGGAATAGAATATGAAAGGAAGATATGTGAATGATAGGACCAAAGAGGGGAAAGGAATTATAAAGTAAGGCACAGAGAAAGTATCTTACCTATCTATATGGCATCAGTGACAGCAGTTGTAGAAATTCAGCCTGTTAAATTATGGGGCGAGTTTGCCTTTTGGGTTTGGGTTTGGTTTTGTGGGGTTTTTTGGTTTTGTTTTGGGGGATTTTTTTTTGGTGAAAATACACTCTGTAAATTCCAAAAGTTTCTTCCAAACCTTTGTGCAAATGTTTTAAAATCAGCTGGAAAGAGACACTGTAGGCCACCTCAAAGATAGTCTAGAAACAAAAAGAAAACAATGGACAAAAGTAAACCCTAAAAGAACAGTCTGCACTATTGTTTTCTATTCTATTGTTTCTATTCCGTTGTTTCTATTCTATTGTTTCTATTTCTATTGTTTTCAAATAGAAAATTAAATTTTCTGTGTGAATTTTCCAGGTTGTCAGAGAAGGACAACCTTATGGAATAAATATCCTCACATTCTTCTAGAAACTGTTATGCTGTCACGTTGCCTTGTACTTTACCTCTGAGCAGCACAACTGGACAAGTGTTTCTAGCAATGGGAGAAGAAAATTCGTGAAACTGAGAGGGTACCACTGCTCTTTGGATGGACATCTTGGTGGTCTCATGCTATATACCAGGACTATACTATACTACCAACTATACTACAGCACTCACAAAATAGGGTTTGAAAGGATATGGCTGTGTTAAGGTATGTTCTTGAAATCATAAAAGATGCTCAGTCTTGTGAATTTGGGAGAAAACTAAAACTTACCAAAGACTGAGATGTGAGACAGTTTACAAGCTCATAGCTTTCCTTCAGAAGATTTATCTTCAAAGCACAAAAATATAGCTGTTCATGAGGACTGAAATAGCTAAAACATGTCTTTTCAGCCTTTTTTCATGTTGGTTGCAAACGGATAGCTGATAACCCTCGTTACTTCTGCTAATCTGACTGCTACCTTGTAGATTTTTTGTTTCAGCTGCCACCTGTCTGGCCTCCTGTTTAAGGCACATAGTGAAATCCCACCTCATCACGCTTGTACCAAGGATTCCACATGGTCTTTTGCAAAGAGATGGAAGCTCATTGCAGTCACAGTTCGAGAAATGTGCTGTGTTAAATTGGGAAAATGGCTTTCATTGCTTCACTGCTTCCAGCTGCCTTGGAGAGTGCCACAAACTCACACCTACCTGCAAAACCTGTGTAATAATGACCTAAGTGCAGCATGATCAAACCTTGTCTTGTTATTGCCTTTCAGATTTGGCTGGAAAGCTTGCAAAGATGGAGAACCTGCCATTCCTCTCAATGCTTTTGTTTCTTTGGCTAATCATCTTTACTATGATTTTCTGACTGATTTCTCATTTGCATTTGTTTGGATTTCACTTTCAACAACTGCTCCTTGTTATGCCTTTGCTACATGGAGAACTACTTAAGTACCTTCTATTTCCTCCCTCTGGAGGTATTTGTGAACCATAATCAAGTTGCTTCTCAGTTATCTTTTTTTTTTTTTTGATAAATGAAACAGATTGCACTCATTAGATTTGTTTGTTTTATCCAACTGTTGTTTTTATCATAAATTAGACTTGTAAACTTTCTAGGGTACTGACCATCTTTTGGAAATATTTGTGCATAGAATCTAACACAGCAAAGCCTGAATTCCAAATGAAGACCCCATGTTTTATGACATTATAAATATTGATTCAGTAAAGATGCTGTTGAAACCTTTTTTTCCTTGGAATGCATGCGAGTGTGTGTATCAAATTCTCTTCTTCACCTTATTTCTCTTAATCCTACACCATCGCTGTATTATGTCTTGTGATAAAAGAGCTTCCATCACAGCCAAGCTATGATAGCTTTTGGTGAATGGACTGCAAATTAACTCAAGCTCAATTCAGTGAAATAAAGTCTATTAACAGATGATGGTTCCAGTTTCTCACAGATTCAATTCTTATCTCATTTAAATCATTCATACTTTTCCAGGTGTAAAGTACATTAGTTATAATTTAATCACTGTGTAACATAGTTTTAGGAAATTAATTACATAAAGACATTTTTCACCTGTTATAATGCATATTTTTAGAATACCCTTCTTCATATTTTCATTAAAATATGCATATCTTTTTATATCTCTCTATAAGCTGTTGACTGCATGAACAGAAAGTGCTTTACGTTTCGGAGTGGTGCTGCGGAGATGGCTTTTTCTGACCTTTAGTTGGTCACTCTGTAGCTAAAGATAGACCTGTAAATTGTGCACCTGGGAAAATTTTCATACAGTAGGGAACAAAGAGCAAATTACAAGGGCTGGACTCTCAGTGGATGTAACTTTAGTCCTTCGTATCAATGGCACCATCTCAATTTACCTCAGCTGAGAATTTGGAAAAAATTACTCGGTGTTTGCTGGAGAGCTTTTTAAGTTCTGCTCATTGCATTTTAAAATCACATGAGACTAAGACTTCTGCAAAAAGACTGACCCTAAATCATATGCAGCTATGATTAGAGTCTCAGGAGAGATCTGTGAAGTGAAGTGAGTCTGTGAATTAGACTTGGTGCAATTTAAAGTCCAACATATTAACTGATCCAGAATTATACAGGTAAAATTTGCTTGGGTTAAGAGAAACACTGTACTACTGTGCCTTGTAGTGTAACTGCAGCATCTACTGAAGCAGGAGGAGAGAAATGGTTGCCAGGGAAAAACTCAAAGTCTCTTCGGGTTTCTAGAAATGATTGGATGCTTCTGTGTTCGTCTGTGCAGCCTGGGACACCAAAGGTGAGGTGAGGGCTTGAATCTTTCTGAAAACTCAGTCTTTTTAGGAGAACCGTTGCGTCCACACTAAAGGAAACAAAAAAAATTTGTCACTATAGCTTTTCTTCTCCACCCACCCAGATACCTTGCAAGTAACCAGCAAAGAGCTCATCTGTACGTACTGGGCTATCACTCTTTCAGGAGGAGTTGCATTGCCAACATTTAAGCAGGGTCAGGCTTCTGGTAAGCTAGAGTGAAAACCAAAACAGAATATGGAAATATTTTTGGACTGATCTTTAAAGTTATTTTCTTAAGTTGGTCAGGCCAACCGAGATTAAAGGCTAGAAAGAGCTTACTGGAAAATGATCAAGATGACGTTGCAGGGAAGCATAGTTTTGCTGCTGAGAAAAAAACTTTGAGTGAATCACCGAACAGCAGAAGCAATTGAAATCTGGTTCAGCTACTACGCCATATACTGGCTGTTGCTCATGGTTTCAGACTAATAAAATAAAACTCACTGTGTTATTGCTTTATTTTTTCCTTGAAGTTTTGTCTGAAAGGGTAATTTATACCTTTTTTTTCAGTGGGTTATGCATTGTTTTGGAGTGGAAGGACATAAAATAAAAGCCATACTTTTATAAATGCTCTCTTTTTAAAGCTAGAGCAGGGAATAGAAATATTTAAGGTAACAGTGAGGGTGTGTATGGAATGATACAGTTGCTGGGTGTGTAGACGAGTGTGTCTTCCTTGCTCTTCAGCCTTCTGCAATTAGGTAGGCATATCATTCCAAGCCATTTAAATAAAATTTTATAGCGAATTTAGTGATTGTTGCAGGAATGTAATGAATTCTGAAAGCTTAATCTGAATAAACATGCAGGTTTAATGAACTTGTATACTCATCCAGACTCCGAGTACCAAGGGAAACCATACATCCCCAACTGAAACATACACATTTGCTAGCAAATCTATTTTTAAAACCAGAGTTGTGTGTTTGGGGGTGAGTTGCTAGTTCTTCTTCAGTTTTTGACAGTCTTTATGTGATTCAGTTCCTTTCTTGTTAATTAGTTGTAATGCTTATATTTTAAGTTACTCTTTTTTCACTACAAACAAACACCGTTTAGTAATGCACTAAATGCAGCCTTGCCCTTTCTCATCTCACGCCCTCTCCCCTCTATTTAATATCGCCCTTTCTCTCTATTTTATTCATTTTTCCAGCACTTTCAAGCAGATAATATCTTGGACTATATATTTGTACAGTCCCTAACGGAGTGGCCTCTGAGCTCCTCTAAAGTTTCTGTAATAAAACTATTATCAAAACGCGTGATTGTGTCCTCTCAGATGTCTGGCACACAGACCTCATTTCCTTCCACTTCCAAATCGAACGGACCAGGAGGAATAAACGTATTTTCTTCAGCCTATTTGCCTCTTTTTAATGCCTTCCTAAGAACACGGGAACCAATGGGGCTGTGGTTTCCCATGGCTTCATGTACTGCAGTTGCCCTCGCTGGCATTTATAAAAATTCTTTGGGACATTCAAACTGTCTGTCTTGTTGCTGCCAAATAAAGGTTGAGCTCCCAGGCTCTTCCCAATCGCATATTCCAAATGCCTTTTCCATAATGTTTCCAGGAGCTGGTATCTTTGCAGTGTGCCCCCCTTTAAGAAATCTGATTTCATTTGGACTGTGGATTCCAAGAATATTTTGAGGGGAGATGAGAGTCACGGGGAAGATGAACAAGGAGATGATGTATATTATTCTCAGAGCCACGCAGCCACTGACTCACTAGTTCTGACAGTTCAATGAGTGGACCTTGCACAGTTTTGCCCAGACCAGAGCCCCATAATTTTTTTAATTGTTAATTTTCTTTCCTTGTTCATTGGTTTCATACTGGGTTGGAGACTCTGGAGATATTTTGGCATTTTGACTTCAATTGAGGTTCTGAAACCATGCATCTATTTTGGTCCGTAGCTACATACGAGCGCCCAAACTGGCCAAGTTCCAATTGCTTTTCTCTTTTGCAATTTATTAAAACAAAAATATATCTTTTTAAATCCCTGCAAGGAAAAAATTGTAAGAAAGTGTTAAAATCTGTCTGCTGCCTTCATACTATGTCTGTAACTAGGCCATCCCACTGGTTCTGTTGCCTTATAGAAGGGACTGTTGGCTGTCTGTTAGCCATGGGATCATGGTAATTTATCATTTTTAATACCGCTTTCAGATCGTACCCTGTGATTCTCAGTTAGTTCAGAATCTGAATCAATGCTGTTATTCTCTCTGCTGAGCATTTCTGCTAGTTTAAGGACCCTGGTAAGAGCTCAGTAGTTCATTGCAAACAATTGCAGCTGAAACAGGCAGAGGCAATAGCTGGCCAGTCTAAGCCACGCTGTGCCAAATGCTTCACACCCTGGAAACTCAGTAATCCTTGGCCAGTCCTGAAATTGAATACAAAACAAATACAGAAGGGAAAACTATAAATTCAAGATATAAAACCGGTGTGGTTTACAGGACTATGTGACCCTGTTCTAACTGCTAAACTGACAGATGGTGGGAAGGGAGGAGAATGACCTCTAAACTACGTACACAGGTTAACAAATGGGAAAAGATAAATGAAGAAGTGGAGATGGAAGATAACAGCACTTGGCTCCTTGATCATACAAAGTGTGAATTCTGCTGTGCTGTATAATTTCTTAGGCTGTGTGTAGTTTCTTCCTGCCTTTCTAGAAGACCTGTCAGTTAATGATTCTAAATGCTAAGGACACAGTAATTAACAGGTCTCTCTAATCCTTTGATTAATTATGCAGCAAAAATTATCAATCCATGCTGAGTCTATGCCTCTTCTTATTCTCCATTTTTTTTTTCCTGAGAAAATGCAAGGAAATGTTATCACTTTCTCATGGCTTTTCATTAACTTCTCTTTTCTGTATCAAGACTTAGTGGTGCATAATTGCATCATCTTGAAATAGCTTTCTGGAGCTAAGGGTTATCCTTTTGAACTATTCCTAAGAAATCATTTCAGTAGACGTCTGCAGGTCTGGCTAGAAAAGAAGGCACTAAATTTCAAAAACTGAAACTTAAGATTTGTCAGCTATATGAGATAGAGTTCAGCTCTAGATGATCTGGCCATTAAATCACTCATATGAACAGAGGGCCTCCAGACTAATAGTAGATACTGAAACCAGGTCAACATCATTCAAATGGATAAAAGAAAAAATCCTCTAAGGTCATATAAGTAGAAATGATAGTAAAATTAAAAAGAAAATAATACAAATATTTTATAGGGTGAGATTTCTGTGAAATACTTCCCTGTTGAATTTATTTGTAGTTTAATTACACCCCATTAAAATGGCACTTGAGCCCTTAAGACAGAAAAGGAAATCAATTAGTTTGAATATTTGATTTAGGCTAGGTTTTGCTCAGTTAACAGCATTGTGAAGGCAAAGGAGAATACCCTGAAGCCTATAGAGATTACTGCCAGGGTTCTTTGGCTAAGTTTGCCACGCATCGTACTGTGAGATAGCGAGATAGATACCCTTTCTTATTCTAAGCACAGAAGTTGGGTATCAGTAGTCTGGCCCTTTAGCAGCTTGCATAGAGATCCATGATATCCTCTAAGTTCCTTCAAATATACTTATTAAAATATTATAGGTTATTCTGAGTTTGCAGTGTTTCTGGATTTGTACTGTGCGCATCTCATTAGACTCCAAAATACTTCCACCACACACTACTGTGAAGAACCTGGCTTCTCGGTGATCTCCCCACAGTGTACTGGGAGCTACTGCTAGGTCCCCTCAATGCTACCTCTTCTTCGGGGTGAACAAGTGCTTGGCCCCCAGCCTTTGCTCACAGCCTAAGTGTTGCAGCCCCAAGCATCTTTGTGGCCTTTTGCTGGGCTTCCTGCAGTTTATTGATATTAGATCAAAGATCCTGGAAGTCGCATTTCCATTGACTTCAAAAGGAATGCAGTTGGATCACTCACTGTATGAATATTTTCTTTTGGGCTATTTTGCTACAGACGTTTTACCCTGAAGTAATTTTTGAGGGTTAGGAGTACAGAGTGTACATGTGACTGTCCAAACCATGAAAGAAGGTAAGGTCACAAAAAAGTGGCTCAGAATTTCATGCAGACAAAACTAGTGCATACAAAGGAGATAAAAGGATGGGTTTTTTCATGGTGGTGTTTTTTGCATCCTTGCAATATCTTGTTCCACATTCACAAATGCATTCAGACTTTGCACTCATCTGCTCCCCATCGAGCATTTTTCTGGCCCTCTAAGTTATCTGTGTGAATCAATAGTATAATCCACAGCTTTTTGCGCTGACAGGTGAAAAAATCATACAGTTTGCACCATGCACGCCTTCAAAAGCAAAGCTACATATTCCTTTGTGTGGAGAGAGTAATCACTGTAAAGGTAAAGTGTATGCAATTTCCAAATGCCAAATTCTATAGAGAGAAAAATACTACTTTGCTTTGTGCTTTTCAGCTAGCTGAGGCCCTCTCATATGACAGGCCATAATCAATAAATCATGTGCCAGTTGTGCTGATTCTGTATGTCGGGTCATATCTCTCCGTTTCAGTTTCCAGTTTCTTACAGAGTATTCACTTGTGTTCTATTGTCATATCTTTCCACCTCCTCAGTGTCAATTTAAAAGCTGTTATTTTTAGGCCATAGAAATTGCAACCCGCCTGCCCCCCTCTCTTCAAAAAAGTATTCCATTGGTCAGCCTCAAAGCAAGTACACTGAAAGAGGAAAGAGGAAAAAGTCCTCTGCTTGATCTATGGCCACTGTGATATACCAAGGAGGCCAAATCCTCTAAGCGTTTGCCTTGTCCTCAGTGAGCAAGGAGATGCTATGATGACAATTTGTCAATTCTGATCAGTAATAAAGATTGTAGAATTTCCAGAAACGGTCCTGTGATGGAAAGAGGTTTATTTCTCTCTTCCATAAGTAATTGTTTACTCAGTCAGGCAGCTTGACATCTCTAGTCTTGCTAAGGAAATTCCTGATTTGGCAATCTTCACGATGAAAGCTGATGAGACAGCCAGAGCAGGAATTCTCAGAATTATGTTAGATATCAGAAATCTGGCTATTGCCAGATTTGGAGACAGATTGCTCCAAAATAACTCAAGACCATTTAAATCCCTCCAAGGGCCTGCATTAATCCTAGCTCTGTGTCCTAACCTTTGTTCTCAGTCTTCCCTCCCTTGACTCCAGAGTTCTCTGTGTAACATCAGGAAAAGTCTGTCTCCTCTCCACTCCTCGTTTCCCAAGGTAAAGGAGGGATGCTAGTAATTGCTTACAGCTCAGTGGTGTTTTGAGTGTTGGTTAATATGTCTGTGCTTTCAAAGTCATAAAGACATACACATGTGGACATACACTGCAGTTCCTAACTATTGTAACTAGGGTCTTTGAAATTAATAGCATGTTTATAAGCAATGATGCTATTTTATTTTGCTGTCACATTTTCCACTGTGAATGAACATTCAAACAGGGAAATAACTTGGACAAAAGCCCGTTTCTGGACTCTTCAAGGACCTTCAAATAATATTCTCAACTGTTGCATTACATTGACATATTCACATCCAGTGCTCTTACGTGATGATGATTTAACTAGCAACTGACAAACTTGGAGATTTGTGGCCATCTGGCTATTTCTCCCCTTTTTCTTTATCCTTTGTGTTTGTTTGGGTTTTGAGGCATTGTTGTTTTCTTTTTTTTCACGCTGTACTGTTTAGAGATCAATTTCTATACAGCCTATCCACGTCTGTCTCTTCACCCTCCTTTTCTGTACTGCATTGAATTCTTCAAGCTCAGTTTTCCTGACCTGGGTTTAAGTACAGGCTTCCATCAGTCAAGAAACTGACTTTTGCAGCTCCAGCAACTACCACAGTTGGCTCAACCCTTAATGTTTGGCTTTTCTGATGTGTCCTATTAGGCAGAAAGAAAAGGTACATTTATTTTTTGAATGGTTATAAACAAGAGGTTATTTTTGTCTTTTTTATTTTTTTCTTCTTGAAATCTGTTGCTTTAGGGCAAATAAGATTCTTTTTAATGTCACAAAGTTATGGTAGAGTATCTATGCTCATAGTAAAGGTATTTTGCTCTTATTTTACCACAGTTTAGGTGGGGTTCTGGGTTTTTTTTGTTTGGATTTTTTTTTTTTTAATAAAATAAAATAGCCACAGCAGATTGGGGAAAGGGGGCTAATGTAACATGGAAAGTCCTGAAAGAGTGTTTCCCTGTCTTCCAGAGACATTAGTTTACATGCCTAGTTGATATAAAGAACTTGTGGAGGTATGGACATGTTTCTTGGCATAAAATGTCAAACTCATCTTTCCCAGATTAAGGAATTTTACCAAAGCATTGAAATATAGTGCCTTTTGAGTTAACTTAGGAAATCCAAGACCTCTGCATGGTCCTGACCAATGTGACATTGAATTTAGAGCAGATCCACATTATTCTGGAGCAGCAGCTGGTCCCATGAGATAGCTCTGAAACACAAAAGGTGGCACTAGATGACACTGTGGGGACATAAATTTACCCCTATCACCTTCTCTTGCATGTGTCTTTATGTACACTTGCTGTCCTGACTCCCATTACATTTGATGGAGATCTAGAGGTTTAGTCAATACAGTAATTGCAATTTAGGATGAGATCCCCTGGCTGAAAAAGATTTCTTTTAGAAGGATTCTCAGTGTCGTTGTCTCTGCTGGCCAGGGCACTTTTCACTCTGAAGGAAATTGCTGTGGCTTTTTTCTTATGAAATTACCCAGACTGCGAACCTTCAAATTTAATCATATGATTCCCACCTAGACTGAGGGTACAGTTGGTGAGAGATTCCCAAATGTACGTGAAGTGTGACTGTTGATAGGCATTGTTTAGAGAAAAGATATCAAGGAGTTGTTGGGTAAGGAAATGAAGAAAAAAAGGGTTTTCAATGAGAATTCTTACCACTTCTTATCGCCTTTGGTTTTGTTTTTGGCATTCTAACATTTTATGCCTTATCCTGCTTTCTTATTCAGATGATGATCAAAACTAAGACACAGAACAGGACCATTCCACACAACCTTGCTATATATACTTCCTTGATCCTTCACAGACAATTTAGCATGATTTAGAGTTCCCCACCTACTTGGGGTTGCTGCTGTGTTCTAAGCTGAATCCTTTTCCTCATAACAAAAACTTTCCATATGATGAGCACACTGGAGCTGCAAGCATTAAAAATGTAGACTAAGGGACCCGAAACTCTTTTAATTGTAACTGAAGAGCTGCAGGCAGACATAAACATCTTCAAACCAGAGTAATTTATAACATTAAGGTTACATGTATGAAATACAAACATTTTTTCTTTCCCTAGTAGAGTTACCGAGATACTTCACATGCCTGAAAGAAAAATAGTGTCAGTTTTATTTACCACTTTTAGATTTAAAAAAGATAGGGCTACATCTTGCCATTGTGGTATACATGCAAAGTACATAACAGCCCTCAGAGTGCAACACAATATTTAATTAATGTGATACAGGCAATAAGATTATTCCTACAGAGGCAGATTTTATTTTCCTAGCCAGCAAACAACAGAATCTAAATTTTTAGGACTCTACAAGTTCACCTGATAGGAAAGCTATGATTTTGCTAGCAGGGGTCACTGGGTAGCTTACTCTGTAAGGCACATACTCATCTGAAGGTAATGACATTTACAAGATAAAAAAGCTAGTGACTGGAATTGGTGGAAAAATTTCTGATGGCATTGTTTTCTACCAGGAGAATTGTACTGTACTGTTAAGATGTAAAAATTTTAAATACAGTGAATTATTGCAAAGTATTACTAGAAGTTAATAGAAGAAAGGCAATATGCTATGTTATAACATGAAAAGTTAAAAGTATGACTCTGACATCTAGCATTTGAAACTTACCAAAGAGCAACTTTGTGTAGTGTTTGCTATAAAGCAGTCGGAATTCTAAAATTCAAACAAAATATTGCAGCATAAATTCCTCCCTGGAAGTGTTAAAGGCCAGATTGGATGAGGTTTTGAGCAACCTGATCTAATGGAAGGTGTCCCTGCACACACCAGGGAGGTTGGAACTATGTGACCTTTAAGTTCACTTCCAACCCAAAACATTCTATGAAATATTTCAAATATTAGATCTCACTCTTTAATGAGAATCATATTCTTAAGTAACTGAAAGGAGCTTAAAGTCCATGATTAAGCTGAAACAATAGAAGGCAAATGTTGTTTTCAGGGACTCTTCATTGCATCTCTGTTTTGAGGATCCAGCAGGTAAGGATTTTTTAGAAAACTTGTGCTTAGTAATTCCTGAAAATATGGCACATTCTGTTGAGTTCTTTTTTGACTTCTTCCCCTTCTTGTCTAAATTACTAGATGCCTTTGAAGTATAGATCCTCACATTTTGGGAAATATGAAATATTTCTAACATTAAATGCTCGGAGCAATTTGGGATAGTACAATGTCTTACAGTAGTTAGACTGCCTAAATTAGGCCTGGCATTTAATTGTGATATAATGAACTTCAGATGATGGGTTTTTTCCCTTTCTTCTGTGAGCTTCCATTACATAAAAATGAATCTGAAACCTGTCTCACAGTTCTATTCATCCTGTAAACATAAGGCTGTAGAATGTCTCTTTCCACAGAATAAATAAGACAAATTTGTCACTGATGAGCATTACATTGTAAATAATTTTTTGCCATTCACATGGCCTGAAAACAACATAATCTGGGATCACTATAATGTTCTGGAGTTGCAAAATATTCTTTGTGAAATGTCCTCGTCATGTTTTATTTTTCACTAGCACAAATCAAACTTTACAATGGAGGGTACTTTACTGTACTAAAAACTACTATAAGAAAGAGATCTCATTTGTCCGTGCCGTAAATGGACAATCTATGTCTCATTAATAGTTCTGAAATGGCAAAAGAATAAAAATAAAAACAACAACAGAACTGGCATTAGAACTGGGAGTGAAAGAAAAATGTTTTGATTAGTGAGCATGCAACAGCTCAAAGATATTTAAGAAAAAAACAAAACCAAAACCAAACAATTGACCAGCACGGTGACTAGGTTTTAGACAGCAGGCTCCTACACAGTAATTCAGAGCTCTCTAAAGAATTGCTGGCATCTGTGCAGGGAAAAGCAAAATACCTCTGAGTATCTTTATTCTAAGAGTGGAGATACAGCACGCCACCCAATGGGAAACACAGACAAATAACTGGGTTTGAAAGCATAAACTTTCTGGAACTTACACACCTGCAACAAAATCTTACTCTAATATCTGCAGCACAAACCCCCTAGTTATATATCAGCAACAACTCCTCCAAAGGACTGAGAAATTTTCACTCTTCTCCCTAAAGCACATGGGAAGACAGCAGTACCATTGTTCAACTTTATGCCGTGGTCTATCCTGCCTTTTCCTCTGAAACTCTGTCTTCCCTATTTCCCTGGGCCTAAGTAAGTAAGCCTTAACACATAGTCAGGATTCACTGCAATATCTTTTTTTGGTGGTTTTTTTTTGTTTGTTTGTTTTTTTACTTGCAGGATAGCACATGGAAAAATGCTAACATAAAGCAACCTGAAGAACAAACAGGGCAGTGCAATCTTCCAGCATCCAAAGACAATGAAATTTTATTCTCATTCTATACAATTGCAATATACCATATTTCATACTTGCAACTTAGGTTACCTAAAGACATCCAAAAACATTATTCATCTTCTAGGCTCAGCACTAGAAATGTATGCTCAGCATTATTCTCACCAGGGAAAGCTACACAGCTAGACAGGACAGCTTACTTACAGAAAAACTGGTTTTTTTTAATAAATTCCCACATCTTATTTATTCTGTGTTGGAATAATCTAATCAGTGCTATAATTTTAAATGTTTAATTTCAATTTGCAGGTCAATGTGTTCTGTAACTCAAAACACCTTCTCCGATTTAAGCATTGCCAGCAAAAGGTCCACATGTTTATTTACACTGTCCGCAAGGCTGAACCTACAGCCTAGATGCTGATATATTTCCCCAATAAATAAAAGACCTGCCTTCAGTGAGCAATTTGGTCTCAACACTTAGTCCAGTACCTCTTGTTTTCTATGCTATTTCTAACTGTGCGGGGTGCCTGCCGTGTAGATTGTGTATAAGATAACCTGGCAACATACACTGAATAGCAATAGCCTCCGAGACTGCCCCGTGAGATCGGCTGCTGTGAGAAAAGCTTGTGGGCTCAGAAGAAGAGTAAATACGAACGAACCTGATTCTGTGGTTTAGCGGTTAGATGGAAAATTTGGGACAGGGCACGGCAGGTCTCCAGTCAGGCATGTGTCTAAGCCCCATTAGAACTTAAGTGCCTTCTTGAATCCAAACCTTAATTAGAAACTGTCCTTACCAAATGTCAAAATGTTCCTCTTCCCTTCATAAAACATTAATGACCGCTAGAGATGGAGAAAATGGGCATCATAATTCCCTTCTGTCAAAGTATCAGGACTCCAGTCCACATGGTTTCCTCTGTACCAGCATGCAGGGGGACTCGCATACAGAGCTCAGACAAGGTAAATGTAGTCTCTGCTTTTTTTTTAATAGTGCCATACACCACTTCTGGGTCACAGTGAGAAGTCTAAAATACTAGAAAAGAAAATGGTACTACATGCACCAAACCACAATAAAAATAACTAGTTCCCATGAGGCTCTCTCTGAACCTTACGAATAGCTTGTGGAAATAATATTAAAGACCTCTACCTCTATAAATATGGCCTTATGTTATAAACAATTTTCCTGTAACAATAATATCAAGAAAGCCCACTATGATTTCATAAAATACCTTTACTGATATTAATGTGTAACCCTTTTTTTTAAAAAAAACCCCAACGTTATAGCCTTGACGGCATAAGGAGAAGGAACTTATTCAAAAAGGCAAAAGTTGCTTAAGGACTTCACTTAGGTGAAAATACTTTGTGCATACCCTCAACTGGACTACACTGAAGGAGATCTTTTGAAATTATTTACACTGGCTAATTATCTGACCCATATAATTAATTTTTTTAAGACCAACTAATAATGTACGTTACCTCACCACCATTCCCACTGAGTTTAGTGGGAACTGTAGTTGGTTGCTGATCCAAACAATAAAGCTTTTTAAATAGCTTCATATTGAATACCAAAGTGCAAATGCAGGAACAATGAAAATTAGTGAATAATTTTTGAAAACTTGACCCATTTGATTCAGTGACAACCTCCAGAGATGATTACTATGTAATACAAAAGACAGTGATCGGTTTGCCCATAGAATGAATAACATATTAAAATGTTTTAACTGTCTTAAATGTGACAAAAAGAATAATCAAGAGAAACCTGCCCTTTACAGTGAGGTAGCACTATTCCCCCTGCCTCCTTTGAATTAGGGGAAAGAAAGAGGAAGCTTTAAAGCAGTTATAATCTAAGGTCTCTTAAATATAGACCTGAAGACCTTTTTCTCAGAGCATAAATTTTTCACCAACAATAGTGTTATAGACATCTTAAAACTGCTTTGATAATTTGGCTTTAATTCACTGAATAATTTCAACCAGAGGTAGGGAGAGAACAAAAACACAGTTCCCAGCTGAATTCACAAAAGAACTGGAGCAGAGGTTGTTTCTCTTTTATCCAGAGAACGAATGAGTGCTGACCAGCATGTGAGGGACTAGTCCTAGTTCTCTGTAAATGCTTTGGAGCTCTTCTCCCGCTACCCCTAAGGCGAGTGCTCCAATCTGCATTTGTTTTTCCTTTTCCTGAAAAAGGGACTGGGATCTAGGCAGTTTGTCCCTCAAGATGGTGTCTTGACTGCTGAACAAACAGTAAAATGGATATACAAAGCAGAACAGCTCTAACTGGAAAGACTGAGAAGCGCCTTCCTTAAACATTTCCAGTTTATAGGTTTGGGGTCTACTGGGGACAGCCCTATCCAAGCCCTCTGTCTGAACCTACAGAAGTGTTTGAAACAAGCTTTCTTATGTCCTCATAAAACCTTCTGAAGTGCCTGAGTGTCCCTCAATGTCTCCTAATGACTCTGTCCCATTTGCTATGAAATATTTAAATCCTAATTGAGTAAGAAACTTATGCAACATCTTCATTGTTGCTTGAGATCATGAGGTTGACTTCCCTCTCAGAACAAATGAGCGGAGAATTGGATTTCTCAGTTTCTTAAAAAAGTACTGAAAGAGAAACATCATGGACCACAACTAGCACATTATGGAATCAACTTTTTCTTCCCCTGATTTTTACTACAAATGTTCATCTATGAACTACTTCACTTTCAGCTGTACAAAATATTTTTCCTCATCCAAATATTAGAGATTTGGCAGGAATACACATATTCATGCCTGCACACATGCACTTTAGTTTTGGATGGCATGAACTTCTGTGTTTATTTGGTTTTGGCTCAGCACTGAAATGATAGAGTAATTTATTCACTATCGCACTGAAATTAGCCTTTTAAAATTAAGGAGACACAGTTAATTAAAAGAAAAAGTTTTATTTAATATAATTTAATGTATTAGGCCTTCTTTTGACCTTTGATTTTTGGAGATGTTCTCAACAGATGACTCCTTTGAGAGACATTTGAAACTTGAGATTGAAAACCATAGCTGGCTCTGACTCTCCTCAGGCAAAAGGACACTTTCAGTCATTTGTGCAGGAAACAGTCCTTTGCTTGGTCAGTCCTCAGGCTGTGAAATGAACTCCAGCAGGATCCTGGGCCTGTCACAAGCATCACAACTTCCATTCTTAGCTGTAAGAGCACAACTTGCTGTCTCTGAAAAGCTCATTGACCAGAGGATGCCTTAAAACAACAATGGGAAGGGAAGGGAAGGGAAGGGAAGGGAAGGGAAGGGAAGGGAAGGGAAGGGAAGGGAAGGGAAGGGAAGGGA
>JAOXJK010000012.1:153429001-153450887 GCA_025774025.1 Xenus cinereus | reverse complement strand
GGGAAGGGAAGGGAAGGGAAGGGAAAGGAAGGGAAAGGAAACCTGACTGAAAGAAGAGATTACAAAAACATTTCTTTCCCCTGGGATAAGATTAGAATGGAACGAACTCCATGTAGCAGATGTTTGTTGTGGCACTTAATGTACTATGGGAAGGTGCTCAGATGCCTGTGCCTTTGCAAAGCAACTGCAAAATGGTTTTTGGCGTGTTTGGAGACTTAATGGTATTAAAAAGTCAAAGCTATCAGATGTAACAAACCAGCCTGGTCTGATTTTTGGCAACTTGTTATTTCATATGGTGCAAATAATCATAAAATCAAATGGCATCTACTTATAATTTTATAGTAATTGCTTCTATAGCACTTGCCAATTTTTCTGTAATAACTTCATGTATAATTAGTACGTAATCTTCAGGCATAAATAACTCTCTAATTAGTCTGTAATCTGTAATTATAATGTACTTACAGACTAGTTATTTGCTTATTTGGACTCTGTAAAATAAAATACCTTCCTGATAAAACATTGAAGTAGAATTATGTAGATTTTGTGTTTGGAGATTATTCTTAGAGCTGTCAGGAGAAAGAAAGCAAGTTGTCATACATATATTGAAATTAGAAAGTGTTCATTAGTTACTACATGTTTATAACAATGGATGATAAAAGAGAAGATGCAGATTAAGAAAAAAAAAATCAACAGAAAAATTTGCTGAAATCATACAAAAGTAAACAGATTTCTGTGAATCCAGATAAAAAAAGCTCCAGGATGAGAAACAGCAAGCAAGAGTATCAATACAATGTTTTAGTTCAGCTGTTTGTTTTAGGGCTTGGCCTGGCCTTGCCTTACCTTGCCTTGCCTTGCCTTCTCTCTTCCTTTCCCCTTTCCCTTTCTCTTCCCCCTCCCTTTCCTTCCATTCCCTTCCTTTAGCTTCATCTTTCTTCCTTTCCTTCTCCTTCCCCTTCTCCTTCCCCTTCCCCATCCACTTTCCCTTTTTACTTAGTCAATGAATCACAGAAACAAAAAGAATAATGCTATTTGGTAATCAGACAAATATCCCACTGGCAAGAAACGCATGTGCTACTGGATCTCAGGAGAAGAAAGCCTCAGATGAAAGGATTTACTCAAAAATTGCAAACCTCAGATGACAGTAAATCTTGGATAAGTGAGTTGGTACACGACATTCCAGGAGGACAGTTTTGTGACAGCTTTAAAACTGTGATATTAAGGTAGTTCTAAAACACTTTCAATTCCCTAAGATGTTTTTATGTTATTATTATTTTTTTTTTTAATTTTCTGAGCTACTTGCAGAGTATGCAACATAAATAATACTACTCTTTAGCACGTTGCTTAACGCTTTTGCTTGTATTTTTGCAATGCTGCAGTAATGGATATTGATAATTCTGGACCTTTGTGATTTTAGTACTATTATATCTTCTTTCCCAACCGACACGTCCCTGCAACTCCCAGCTGCCAGGTGGGTAGAATTCCCCTCAATCCATCGGGCCTCCAGGCATTGATTGTGGGTCCTCTGGACTTGCTCACGGGCCTTCCCCTGCCAGTGTTCCTGCTTCTTCTATTCCTTCTTCTGGTCTCTGCTTCTTCCACAATCCTGTTCACCTACAGGATGAGAGATGAAGTAATGGAGATTTTTTTTGTTCACTTGCTTAAAAAACTTACTTTTAAAAAATCTATTATTTGGAAAACTGCAAGTTATTATAATTGGGTTTGATCACAAAATGAGACAAAAACTCAGAATTTCAGTTCTGATCTCATCATTGCATTTTTACGTGGCTGCAGAATTTCCTTTTGAATATATTATTTTATACTGTTGTATAAACTCAAGAATAAAGAAAGAACAATATTTTGATAATAATGAAAATATGTTCTATATTGTGAGTAGTGATATAAGAAGAATTCAACATGAAACATTTGTATTTCATTCAACATTATTAAAGAAACAGATATGCTTATATAGATGGTCTGGATTTTTTAAAATAGAAACTTTTCAGAAAAAAGTAATTAATTTCCTTTTAAAAAGAAAAGGTCCGTTCATATTCAGTAACAATTGTGTTGAAGTTTAATTATTGGTGACCAACACTGTCATTGTATTACTTTGTAATGGTCAGATAATTTTGCCCCATTGACTGAAAAATGCAGTTAAGATAAGGAAGAGAAAACACAAGACAAGCAATTTTATGTTCTTGTGCACTACTCACAGACTGCATGAATGTGGCATGAATGTCAAATAGAGGATGAATCTACTCCCTCATGAAGCTCTGCACGGGCATTTATTCCACATTTTTATACCTCACAGCACGCACTACCATTGTCTGACTCGTGAAGAAGGCACAGTCAAATCAGCTATTCTTTGTGTCTGCCCTCAAATTATTCTTTCAAAAACACACCTGCACAGAACACTGTAATCTGTTTGTGTGTCCCAGAACTAAGGGCTAGAACAAGTAAATGCTAAGAGGTCAAAATACCATTCAGGGGAATTCTTCTCTGAAAAAAAAAAGAGGGGGAAAAAAAGAAAAAAAAAATAATCCTAACATTTATCTGAGATAGCTCTTAAGATTTCTGGTAAAATCTTCCTTAGGATCCAGCATTAAAGCTCTTTGCCCTCCATCTTTGCTGAACTAACACTGAGGCACATCATCTATAGATTTCAGAATCTCCAAAACAGGCAGCCCTGAAACAAGGAGTCCTGAAAAGTTCAATTGCTTTGCTACATGCATCACTTGTGTAGATGAATTCCACTAAAATGCAATTAAATAAGCAACTAGACATTTTTAATTTCCAGAGAATGAGAGATTTAGATTCCAGGGCAGCCTCACACTGATTTTCAGATCTCAACTCATCAGAATGCCCTGCAAACAAAATGCCTCACTGATGAAAATGCTTCCCAGCGCTGGGCTATTGAACAGCTAGAAATAAAAATGTTAAGGATAGGGATGATAAGGAGGTAAGAACAGCTTCTTCAAGTTAGGATGTCTAAATAGCATATGAACCAACTGTGAAATGTTGCACAGATAGTTGAATATGTTTATAATATAATGTTTATAATTCATTTATCAGGGTATTAAACGTTGAGTGGACAAGAATAAGAGATCAGTCTTCCTCGCTCTTAGATGAGCTTTCTACACACCAGGCTTTAGAGTTTCACCTTTAAGTCCATGAAACTTGCCATGAATGTGGGTTTGCTATGGTCCAGATTGAACGAGAAGCTTGGAGAGGATACTGGTCTCAGTTTGTCTTAAAACACCACTCTGAAAATCGCTGAAAGAGTTCAGGTATCCATGAATGTGGAGACCATGAGACAGGGCAGATTTTGGTAATTATACCAACTCATGTGGCACAATCTTCAGTAGTGGTCCCACAAAGAGAAGCCGTAACAAGCCCAATGGGTCTGAAATTTTTTTGCTTTCATTGCACTGCTTTTCTATGCTTTCCTTTGAAAGCATAGAAATGTTCTTCTGTGGCGGAGTAAATAGATAAGACTATGGAAATTTAAAGTTTTGCTGGATAGGCAGGACCTCTCTTAGGGATTGGTTATGCATCCAAAGCTAC
Source organism: Xenus cinereus (assembly GCA_025774025.1). Classification (NCBI taxonomy): domain Eukaryota; kingdom Metazoa; phylum Chordata; class Aves; order Charadriiformes; family Scolopacidae; genus Xenus; species Xenus cinereus. Next base: position 153,447,326 of record JAOXJK010000012.1, on the reverse strand, counting down.
CAGACTATTCAATTTCTCAGGCTCCTTGAATTAACATTCATCATACCATCACTCATTTAGTCTATAACTCATTCTTTATCCATACAAGGTTTGCTTTTCCAGAGATGTGTCTTTCATTTCTAGGAGCTAGGATCTTGTTTGTTATAAAAAGCCAGTAGCTGTCATGCTTTCCAAAGGAAAAAAAAAAAAAGAAAAAAAAATTTTATAATGAACTACATGTGATACTACAAAAAAGAAAGGAGAAAAAAATGAAAAGAATCAAGGATAAGCTTTTGTATATCATTTGTATGAAGAAAAAAATATCAAAATTCACGCCACTGAGTTAAAAGGCTGCCAGCTCATTTAAAGCTCCAACATCTTAGATCAGTTCTGCAAGTGAATCACAGTAGACTAGCAGGCTGCTATTTGCTCCATCCTTGAATGTTATTTAAAGCTGCCTACGACCAGAGCTCCAACTCTCAGAGATTTAAAAGAAGGAGCATGAAACAGCTGTTCATTCTTCCATTTCCAAGAAACACATTTCAGATGATCCATGCTTTCATTTAAAGTTGAATGCCCCAGAATAAATACGCCTTGTAGGCTAACCAAAAGTTAATTTGCTATCAGTTGCCAAGGCAGCCACTTGCCAATGCTCCCAGTTTTAACAAAATGCTGGGCAGAAACTGTAGCAAAATATAAGGGGGAAGTAGGACTGGGATTCATGAACAGCATTACCTCAGAGAGAAGCACCATTTCTAAACAGACCCTGGTACTAATCCATCAATAAGGAACAGAGGAGTTCTAAAAACACCTTGGAATTACATTTATATGCAATTGTGTGGAACAAATCTAATTATATTCACAATTATAACATTTATTTTTAGCAGTGACAAACCGCTAAAATGCATAATGAAAACCACAGTACAAGGAGTGAGAAATGAATTCAAAGACTACAGGAGAAAAATCTTTATCTGAAGTTAAAAATGCAGAGAAGGGAAAAAATGATGACTTTCAAAACATTGTTTGGAGGGAGGTTCTTTTTCTTTATTTCGTTAGCTTTTTTGCCCTTTTTTTTTTCTCAGTGAAAGCAAAATTTCTCTGCAACATGGAGGGGTTATATCACTGAAGGAAGAATTATGCCACACAGTTGGATGAGAAAATGAGACCACACAGAAAGGAGCAAGATCTGTCCAGTCACTGGTCAAGAGCACATGGCCAGGAGGCATCACAAAAGGGAGTTAACACCAGCTTTCCCATGCTTGAACAACACATGCTGCTTTGTCACAAAATGTGGGATTTATCTCACCTAAAAGCTGATCTAAACTAGTACTGCTGACTTTGTATATGAGGTGGAAACAGGTAGCTCCAAAGGCACCTTGCCTACTTTAGGTACCTGTTACAGGATGCAATTACTGTTTTCAAAATATTTCTGTAGCTTCATCAACTATAGAAGGAACCCATGGAATTTGCTTACACTGAAAGTCTACATTTTAAGCAGCTATGACTCACTGAGGAAAATTTCGCCCTTTGTCTGCAAACAGGAAGCAATCTATTGAGAACTGAAGTTTTAGAAGAGCATAGGCAAAGTAGCTGAACTATTTCAGCTATAGGTCAGTTGGTGGTGTCCTTCCACAGCCATGTTTAAGCAGTCACATGATCCTAACATTACTTACTACTCAGTACAGTAAACAGTGGTATCTGTAATATTTTGGAAGGCTCTTAGGAAGGTCATGAGGAAGAAATAATGAATTTCTTTAATTATCTTGATACCGTGGAAAGTCCTATTTTATGAATAGTCCTTATGCCCTTAAGCCCACTATGCCTTCTAAATGCTTGTGCACTGAAGGCAATGGCGGAAATTTTTGCTTGCCACAGCAAACTTAGCTTTTTCATATCCTGACAACCAATATATGCCTCAATGCAAATCCAAAGCACAGAGAATTATCTCTGCCAAAAACTCCTAATCCTGGAGTTCTTGCATCCATTGTAGAAAGCCTGATGGGGTGCCTCCAGCAAGTCAGCCGAACATGGCCTACAATTAGTTGTTGATTTCCATGGTGGTTTCTCAAGCTCTAAGTCAATAACTCCATCATGGAAGCACCACCTGAGAAAACCTCTGAGTCCTAAGTAATCCCAGACGCTGTGACTGCTGGCAGTCCCTGAATGCAAGAGGGCAATCTGTACATATGCTGCTCTCTAGGTCACTTCCAAACAGATGTTCCTGTTGGCAACATTATGAAATCTTCAGCAGCCAAGTGAGTGGCACCTTTGTGCAAACTCACTCAGATGACAAGTCCACACTGAGAAAGCAATGCCTCCTACCGCAGCTATCATAACACCTGATGTGGTGTCACTCCTACAAAAACGTTTCTCCATCAGTACAGAGCAGGACTAGAGACATCTGCACTAGTGTAATGCATTGAAGTGTCTTTGAAAGAACAGGTATTTTAATTTTTGTCTACATTTGCTATTCAATCCTTGAAATACTTTCTGATTTCCCTCTTCCTGTTTGGTTCACATGATACAAAATGGCATTTCTGACAAAGAGAAGAAGACACCAGTTGAAAAGGACATCGAGATTCTGCTCCACGGTTGTTCTTTTGATCTGTTGGTTTGCAGGAGCAAATATGCACTTTGCAATACCGCTGAGGCAATAACTGAACCAACGAGCAAAACAGTGTAGACTTATTATTCAGTGCAAATAAAGGGAGCACATCCTGAATCTGTACAAGTCTCCTTCAGACTAATAAAACGCTTGCTGTAGAATAGACAGTAAAGAAAAAGAGATGGGATGTTGCAGGGGTTACTGAATTGTGGCTCGTGAGCATTTTATGTGTACCTCCTGACCAGGAAAAGATGTCATGACCTGTTGGCAGTAGTGTCATGAGGCCTTCCAGGTAAAAAGGAGGAGGTCAGCTAGATGAAGGCTGTTGTAGGCAGAAAGAGTTGACAGCCCTGGCAACTGATAGTGTATTCACCTCACAAGAGGGCAGTGAGACTGTCTACTTCCTCTAAGCCAATGTCACCCTGCCTTTAGCGGAGTGAAGCATATCATGGATCATATAAACATCTTGGTGTGTGACTCTGATCCTGGCAGGATGGCTGCCAATGACACAACATCGGCTCTCAGCGTGTTTGAAGTGAGCCTGCAATACAAAGTTAGCACTGTAGAAGATCTGTCTGGTTCTTAGGCCAGTTCTCCAGATGGTTTAGGCCCATGAAGTTGAAGCAGCAGCTGAATTCATAAAATAAAACTGAACTTAAAGCACCAAAATAGTAATTGGGAAGTGAAAACGAGGTGGTTACTGAACATATTTTACACAGATTCTACTCCATTTCAAATGTTACAGCTTCTAAAGATCTATAATTGAGCAATTATGAAAGAGAGAAGACAATGATCATTTGTGTGTGAGTGTTACAGAACAATGATAGACCATTAATTGAAACACTAATTACCTTTCATAAGTGTTTTAGGAAGCAGACAGCTTCTAACATCGTGCTGGAAACAACACTCAGGGCATTATTTCCATCAAAGCTTTTCGGTTGAATCGCACTATTGTTTACATCTACTCTATCCACCCTCAAACAACATGCAAATTTAGATACTTGTTTCCACAGAGCGACCTCTCATTTTTATCTTGCGTTTACTTCTTCACAACGGGGAAACTGTTTCCTGCCTCCGCTGCTCACCTTGTTTGGATGTTTACTCGAACTGTAGTGCTGTTATGAGTATGGACCTTTAAACGGACTAGAAGAAGCAAGCCTACCTGAGCCTACCCACATAAATATACCCACCCAAAAGAGTAAGCCTACTCCCATGAGTGTTTGCCAGTATTCCCCGTGGGAGTTCCAGAATTGGTCCAATGAAGGCAAGAGGACCTCTTGAAGATAATTACTGACATATAATGAGAATAAGGATAGGAGACTGAAGACTCTGGAATTAAATGTCTCCCTTGCAGATGAAGAAAATGTATGAATATGATTGATATCACTTATAAAAGAAATTTCATCATATAAAAGACTTTATTTGAAATATAAAATAGTATTTTTTAACTCTGTATACTTGTTTATTGATATAAATGAATGCTACATGTTCATTACTAATGAATTTAAACTTTTAACTCATGAATTATCTCTTCTCTTTGTCTCTGCTAACACACGTTGCTCTATTTGAGGCTAGGAAGTTTGGCAAGTGGTAATCCTGGCATCTGACTTCCTATTGCCTTTTTTGGAGGTCTTTGTCCCAAGGCCTTCAATGATGAATGCAAGTTTGGCTCGTATGAAATCTATTTCTTGGAAACATAAAGATGGACAGACGCTTCAACGCCTTATTTGCCTATGAGGTTTTCTGTGCATATATATGCAAATTAGTGTGACTCTATTATGAAGTTCTTTAACAATTACTTGCTGTTTTGAATAGAAAAATACCACTTATGATCGTATTTTACTCTGCTGACATTAGGGAATACAAATTTGACTTGGGAAGCTTTGTGTCTTAAGGAGTGGTGCAAGAAACTTAGCAATTTTACAGAGGAATAGTCATCATAAATTGGTTGTTGATAAATATCCAAGGTCACACATGGGACAAATACTTAGCTCATGGATAGGAAGTGACTGGGGAACTAGTAGGGCTACTAATATCTGGGTGAGGAACTAGCTAAGAGATTAATTTCTTCTCAGCACAGTGTTTGTACTTTAAATGGAAGTTGCCTACATACCTCATAAAGCAGATGCATTTTTGTGGAGTTAAAGAGTGGCTTATATGAGGAATGCTTGGCAGTAAGGGCATCTTGGGGAAGGCCCTGATAAGACCTATCACGGGGTGGGAACAGCACTGCTGTGGTGTTTATCCATACACCACTTTCAAGAGAACAGTGAGATAAGGCTACTGGCATAATTTGATTTGATTGAGGTAGTTTTCAATGGAGGTAAAAGACACGCCCTTCCATCATTTACAAATGTGTTTTACAGGCTCAGTGGCAAGTGTTGAAGGTTTCCAGACCCACCTAATAAAATAAATTAGCAAGAAAGTACCTGAGGAAAAGCTGGCCTAGCAACAAATATGTTTCACTTCTCTTGGAGCTAATTTATTAATAATGCAAGCCAGACTGAGATAGTCAGACTCGCATCAAGTAGTAGGGAAACAGAAGTGGAAAAGAAAGTACTGATCTAACATTTCCAAGGAACAGACACAAAACCCAATAAACATCACCAGAACCTGGACTCCTCCACGACAATATGGAAGATGAACTTGACTATATCTTTGCTTATTTGTAGTAGACACTGTTACTTTAACATACCTTATGGGTGTTCATCAAATCTTGGTCATCTAATATGTCACTCTATTTGAACATTTGGAGGCTTCATTACAAAGATATGGATAATCTGATAATTTATGAAGTTCGGCACTATCTGAGTTGCAGATTTGAATTCTGAAAAGAAAAGAACTCAGAACAAGGTTTTTCCTGCTATAATGGGAACTATGAGGAAAACGCCCAACACTGAGGTTGTTTTCTTATACTGATATATCCTGTTGGTGCATTTCTTTTTGATCACTGGACCACTTTGGTGATGGGAATTGTTCTGTATTTATGAGGTAAGATCTCACCTCCTGGATGGGGAACGTAACCTAAAGCTAGGAAAGGATTAGGCAGATCCTCGTGTATTGAATGGTTTCTTAATGGGAAAAAAATCACAGAAAAATTAGCATTTCTGTGAGTTTCTGTGACAAAAAGTGAGTTTTCCATTGAAGAATGTTTCAAATGATCAATCAGGCCCGCAAGGTGTTTTAACCAGAGGTTGTCCTTGTGTGCTACTTGATTGCAGCAGTGCCTGTCCCAATGGGTTTAGCATGCATTACCTGAGCACTTATTAATCTCCCAAAGCAAGCAGAAAAACCAATGTTCTTTTCATTGACATCAGTAAGCTCTGACAGGGCCCCAGAATCATCTGTGCTGCAGACTGGTTCACATATAGGTTGACTCCTGCACCTGCCTAAGGCTGCCAGTAGGCAACGAGACTTTTCCATGCATTCAGAGTGCAGAAGAAAGGATTCCTTGGCACGCACCCTCCAGTCAATCAAAAAGAAATCTTGACAGTTCCCATGAAGGCCAGCGAACCAGATGCTGTTGAATCAAATACTGCTAAAGTGCTAAACAGTCTTCTGACACTATGAGCCTGATAAACATAAAAAACCTGGAAGAGTATTCTATGTGGATGGTTACATTGCAGGTTCTGGCATCTCATCTCCACTCTCACCAAGGAAACATCTTAATGGCCACTGGCTCTGATGAGCTGGTGCACACACAACAGGAGGTGAGAGAAAGGGAGGGAAAAAAAAAAGCACAATGAATCAAGTGCCTCATCAGTAACAGGAGGAAGACAGAGCCAGTGTGACATAAATCGCAGATCTGCTTTTGCAAATTGCTTTGCTAATTAGTAGTCAAACTAAAATAACAAATTCTATGAGTTTTGCCACACTTGCTCTCTCTGCATCCTCCTCTCTCATAGCACAGTCGTATTGTGCCTCTCCAGTCTCCTACTGAGATGAATGGGAAAAGCCGATCCCACTGTACTAATTTAAAACACAGGGAAATGCTAGAGCCAAGGATTAAAACTAAATAAATCTGTTCTGTGTTGGGGTCGATAGGAGAGGGAAGTATGTGAGACTGAGACAGAAAAGGATATAAAACAAAGACAGAAAAAGAAAACCATAGACTCAGAGGCTAAAAACCCTTATTGTGATCATCCAGTCTGACCCATAAAATATTAAAATTTTACCCAGTAGCTCCTGAATCAAACTCAAGAGCTTGCAGTTGAACTACCAAAGAGAGCTGAACTATCTTTTAGAGATATAATCAGTCTTGAAGGAATTGGAGTGAGGGAGAACTTATTTCACCTCTTGATTAAAGCAAGGGAAGACAGAAAAACAAAAAGAGAAGAGAAGTAACCCTGCAGTGCAGGTACTACTGAGGAACCTCCATCAAAATATGAATTAGTATGATCTCCTGAAAAAAGTGGTTCAGAGCCAGACTCCTCTCAGTTACAGGATAATGGGCAATGGGCATAAATTGAAATACATTGAATTCTATTAAGAAAATACATTTTTGCTGTTAGGATGGTTGAACACTAGAACTGACCAGCCCAGAGAGGTTGTGGAGTCTTCATCAGTGGAGATGTTCAAAACTGGACTGTACATGGACCCAGGCAACCTGTTTTATTTGACTGCTTTGAACAGGGGATTGGACCGAAAAATCTCCAGGCATCCCTTTGCACCATAATAATTCTATGATTCCTTGAATGAAAGCGTATCTGTTTTGTGAAGGTATTGTCTCATTAATGTTTATTCACCATTAAAGCAGAGATGAGACAGAAAAAATAAATCACACCTAGATAAACTACTTGACCCAGCCAGGAGACAACAAGTTCCCATGGTCTCAGATGACAGGTTGAGGGGCTGTACTGGGTTTATGTGGCAAGGTTTTGGTCGTGCAGGGCTGTAGGGTGGTTTCTGTGAGAAGACACCAGGAGCTGCCCATGTAGCAGACAGATCCAGTTCCCACCAGCTCTAAGACAGACCTGTCGCAGACCCATCAGTGATGCTGGTGGCGCCTCTGTGATAATATAGTTGAGAAAGGTTGAAAAACACTATGCAGCAGCTGTAAAATAAGAGTGAGAAAATGTGAGAGAAACATCCCTGCAGACACTAAGGTCAGTGAAGAAGGAGGGGGAGGAGGTGCTCCAGGCACTGGAGTGGAGATTCCCCTGCTGCCTGTGGAAAAGATCATAGAGATGGAGGTTGTCCCCCTGCAGCCCACAGAGGACCATGGCAGAGCAGGTGGATGTGCCCTGAAGGAAGCTGTAGCCTGGGAGATGAGCCCACACAGGAGCAGTTTTTCTGGCAGGAACTGCAGTGCATGGGATGGACTCATGCTGGAGCAGTCTGTTCCTGAAGGATGATGCTGTGGAAGGGACCCACACTGGAGCAGCTCTTGAACTGCAGCATGTGGGAAGGACTCACACTGGAGAAGTTCATGAAGGACTGTATCCCATGGGAACAACCCCATGCTGGAGCAGGCGAAGAGTGTGAGGAGGAAGGTGTGGCAGAGACAAAGTGTTATGCACTGACAACAACCCCTGTTCCTCATCTGCCTGCACTGCTTTGGGGTTAAAGGGGTAGAAGAGTCTGGAATGAAGCTAAGCCTAGGAAGAAGGGGAGGGGAACATTGACATGCCGATTCAATGACATGGTCATTTATTTTTGTTTGTTTGGGGGTTTCCTGATATTTTTTTTTCATTATCCTACTCTGTTATTAATTGACAATAAATTAATTAATCTTCCCTAAGTCGAGTCTGTTTTGGCCATGACAGTAACTGATGAGTGGTTTTTCTGTCCTTATCTCAACCCACAAATTTTTTTGATCTTGTTTTCTCCCCCTGTCCTGCTGAGGATGGGGAATGAGAGAGCAGCTTGGTAGGCACCTGGTAGCCAGCCAAGGTTAACCCACCACAGGGCCTATTGAGGAAACCACTCCAAGCATTGTGAGGGGTCAACCAGAACCCCATGGGTCTTAATGTCCACCATATTTGGCTTCCCTTAGTAATAGGTGTGCACCTCTGAATTTGGAATAGCTACCTGAACATGTTTGTCTGAGCAGCTCCCTGGTTGCCTTGTATATGTTTGAGCTACAGTTTATGCTCCAGCCTTTAAAATAAAAAAAAAAAGATATGCTTGAATCCACTGCTGTCAAGCACAAAAGCGGTAGGAGTATGGAAAAAAATGCAGCAAAATCTTTTTCTGGAGCGCTTAAAAATATTTGCAAGTAAAGAACATGTAACATCAAATTAAACCATTCTGGGGATGCTCAGCAGAGCACAACCTATTTTCTTTTAACCTGTGTTGGTTATCAGCAGATATATGGCACAATACAGAGCTGCAAAGATATACTCAGCCTAGCTCTGCAACATGGAAACTACTTTATTTATTCACAGCTCTTATCAATCACATTTATTCTGGGCTGACTCACTTCAGTAAGAAAGGTTGCAACCCCTTCCGGGCTTTCTTGTGACGAGTTCTGTTCTTGTAGCCTCAGTGACTGTTTGCAATCACCCACACAGGCAGCATGTTGTCACATATATAGTCTATATACATACTATCCACCCTCATCTTCAATATTTTTGAAGGTGGAAGCCACATAGATATATTATATTTCCCCACGCAAGGTCACTAACAGTTTCTATGTCTCCTAGAACACAGCAGCCAGCGACAGAGCTTCTGCCTCAGCAATGCAAAGAGAAGAGCATAGTTTTATTCTTGAATGTTTCTCCCTTACTGATTTTTCCTCTCTTGAAGGACAGTTGTTTAGGTAGCTTTTGTTTTTGCAAGACAGGTGACTTATTCCTCTGTTTCAGGCAGAATCCATTTGTTAGTGTATGGTTCTTTCGAAGAACAGTTTCGTTATTCATCAAAATAGCAAAATAGTCTACTATAATGTCCAAATCATGAAAATCTTTGTGATCTTCAGGTTGAGGCTTCTTTTTATTTTTTCTCTCTATCAGTGTTATACTGTTTTCTGCACTGAAATAAGGTTATTTCAGGACTGTGCCTGGTCATCAGAGTGGGATCCTATGAGTGGTTTGTAACTCAATTCTCCTGCTTTCTAAATAAGTGGTTCAATCACTGTGCTCTAAACACATACCCCCAGGGGTTTGTTTGCTTCTTTTTATTAGCTGGACCTAGCACAGTGGTTTTCAAAATTTGATTTGTGGAATTCTATGTCTGAGAGCCTTAAAGCCTGCAAGAGGTTGCAGAGAAAAGTGACCTATCAGACTTGTGTTCTCTTTACAGGCACTGACATTTACACTTATAAAAAGGTATAACATGCTTAACATCAGAAACGATTAAAAACAGCCTGATTAAACAGTCCCTTCATCAACATGTAAAACCGATGAGTTTTCCTTCAGAAATAACCAAGCTCTTTATACAGTCAAAAGCCAACATTAACGTATAGACTACCAGAATCGTTTTGCTGGGCCACATATCCACTGTCTAGACATTGTGATGTTCTTTAACTTGAGCCCCTAAAAGGTCTTTTTGAATAATACGTCAGACATAGGAAATTTTAGTGCTTAAAAGGTATGTGACAACAGGCGTTGATGCCTCCCACAATGAGTTGCAGCTTCTGAAAATAGAGTTCAGGCCCCAGTGCAAGCACATCCATTTGTGAGTCTTGTTCCCCCTCCTTTCCAAGATGATCTCAGAACTGAACTGGGGTGGTCATCACTCACACCTCAGGGAGAACTTGTAAAATGAAAGTGATTGAACAAGATCAGAACATTGCTTGTGCTTTGCAAATTGTATGAACTGTCTTCATTTTAATAACTTTCCAAGAATATACTTTCATTTTTAAGGGGGGGGGCTTATGAAGAAAGCTTATGAAGCTTATGAGACCTCATAAATTACAGGCTAAGAGAATGTCTTTCTTTCTCACAGAGAAATGTTCTTATCTTCTTTAAACATAAGGCCACCGAAAGGTGGATTGACTTTTATAGGATCTCATGTTGACTTTGTCATTGCAGCATCTTCAGAGACATGCTTCACCTCCTCTGCTAATCAGAATTAAAGAGCATGAGGGATGTCTATACAAGGGATTTCTTTCACTCCTCTAGCCATGTATAGACATAAAAAAGCATCACTATCCTTTATCACGGTTTGACCTACTAGTCTCACACAGTGTTTGTTGGTCCTTGTTAGCACAATATTTGAGCACCTAATAAAGTTAATGGTTTCTGTCTCCCAAAAGAGGAACAAAACAGAACAGAGCCATTAACTGGAGACTGGGAACAGAGTACAATGGCTTCCCCCAGCATTGCATTGGAAGTCTGCACAAGAGCAGAGCCTGGAATTAGACCCTCACCCACCTGCTTGGCAGATACTTTGAATGCAATTAAGCAGCTTTTTTGAAAGACAGGGTTGAAAAATCTGTTCCAAATCACTCTCATCAAAATCTGCAACCACAGTTAAAAAGTCTAGCTCTGAGTTTCTGATGTCATTCAGAAATATCTGGTAGGTGGGGAACCACTGTTTCAAAAAAAAGCCATCTGTTGAAATACATCACCGTAAGTATTGACAATATATTAGTTTACCTTTGGGTGCTCTTTGTGTCTGTTGCACTTGGAGTCTGTCTCAGGTATTCAAAGGACTAAAAAAGATGTGCTCTGGATGTAAATGACCATCTTTCGCATCACCAAGTGCACAGTGAGTGTTTTATGTAGCATTTTTTAAGAGACTGTAATCACTAAATGCATTAGGCTATAATGGAATTACAATCCTTTAAACAAAGGGAGGGAGAGGGCATCTTCCTTTAAAAGCCTGGGAAAGAAATTAAAGTTGCTTATTCAAGAATAACAGCACCTAGAGAGAAAACCACGAGAACTAGGTCTATTCTAATAAAGTATCTCTGAAGTGTTCATTAAGCCAACTATGATTTCACTCTTTTGTTTATTTGCTTCAATTTCTAAATTGACCTCTTTTCCATGGGCAGGCAGGAGCCTCTTGAAGAATCTATTAATCAAAGAAATCATAACATTTTAGCAACTTCTTAATTCCTGTTACCCAATTCAGTTTATAATGATCAGAATGCCTAAAAGTACGTGTGAATGTTTTGTACAACATTATAGTGGACAGTGTATGTGTTAAAAAAGTCTTGCCTTTGCTGGACCAAATTATGACTCTTCTTTTGTTTCTGATGTGCTTCTCACAGCCAGGAAAGGTGAGGGGGTTTTGTTGTTGTTTCCCTGTTTTGTTTATCAGGTGCTTTGGGGAGCTGGCCAATTGAAGTTTCAGCTCCACCTGAATGTAAAGAGTGTAAACAAAGTTTTTCTGCTGCCTTCCTGATAAAATGCACCAATTTATAAGCCTAATTCTAATCTTATGTGCTGCCTATAGTCCTGCTCTAAGGATCTGTCCTTGAATTCATATGTTCTTCTGCATTGGCACTGCTCAGGGAAAACACCTATTTGGTTATTTTCAGAACTCAGGAGGTCTCACCCTTGCCACAGTTCCTCAGTGTTTCAAAATCTTTGATACGCTGTTCCTCACAGCTAGGGAGTCAGAAAGAGTTCAGACCAACAAATAATATTATTTCTTATATTGGAACTAATCCCAAACTGTTTTTGTGAAGTTTAGTTGGACTCAAATGGGAATTGAATTAAGATTATTCTATGTGAATAAGATTATTCTATGTGAAGTTTAGTTGGACTAAAATGGGAATTGAATTAAGATTATTCTAATTACAGTTGAACTAGAAGCTGAACTTCTGCTAAATTGGAATCTACTTCTACTAGGATCTATCTTCTACTGAATCTACTTCTACTTGCCCCTGACGCGTTTAGAACTGGAAAATGCTGGAATTACTGTTTTAATTAGAAATGACAAAAATAATAAGTAACCTACTCAAGGCAGTACAAAAAATCTGCTAAGGAAAAGCTTTTTTTTTACATGCAGTGTAAATGCACGTAAAACTGATTTTTTTCTCTCTCAAAAAGGTGTGAAACTCTGTCAGATAGATAAACTGGTTTGTGTGACTAAACAGAATTTGGCTTAGCATTTGTAGTATCAGTTGGATGTTTCACACTCTCCATCCATTTACTTCAAAATAAATAATGATGCACGGATAGACATTTGAATCAATGGCACTAGAGCTGATAAAATAACATGGCTTGTGTTACCACTGGAAATTTTAACTCTTTTGTCATTGTCTTTTCACTATTTTTTTTTTTTTGGATTAGGAATTGGGAGGAAAATCTAAAATCCAAGCCAGAAAAACCTTTTATTATTTTCCCCCTTCCTCTATTCTTTCTCTGAAACCATTTTATGTGAAAGAAAGATTTTGACTCAGCTTTGTTATTCTAAAAATTCTAAGTTTTAAATGGCAACTGGCCTGTGAAGGTAATTTTTACTGTAAATTGAAGATGTCTCTTACCGATTTCAGGGAGCAGTGGGTATGACCTTTTACTTTCAAACATTACTGAAGGCTGAGGAGATGTGACCACAATAAAGACAAAGGCCTTTAAGAGGTGAAAACCCTTTTTTCCCAACACAATGCATTTTCTTAACTTAACCAATTAGTACAACATGTATATATGTATGTATGTATCTATCTAGCTATCTAGGTAGTATAAACATATGTATGTAGGTAAATTCTGGAAATTTGTGCTGGCAAAATGTGTTATTTGCAAAAATGAGATATGAGGTCCTATTCTTGTCAATTAAGCTCAGCTGGTTTGCTTTGCTTTGCCATAACACAGATGGAAAGATAGTTTCATTCAGATATCACTTATTTTCTAAGTCCATTCCATTTCCATTGTGGGTTTGCATCTGTCTTATCATTAAAAAAACCCCACAAACAAAACACAACTGTGCTGCTCAGGGGAGAGTTTCTGAACTGAGCTTCTCAATTTTTCCTTCTTTAATTGTTTGTGTGTTGCTGTTGCTGTTGTTTTAATTTGCTTTAGCTTTTTCCCCAAACTAAATTCCCCAGGTATCTCACTTTTCAAATAAGGTACAAATTATTACAATTAACTGCTATTAAAATCACAAGAATACAAGGTATTAAGCAGCAGACAGGCAACTCATCATTATGGAGCACTCAGGTGCTTCATAAACATACATCAAACAGATGGTCCCCGCTCCAAAAATTTGACTTTTTAATAAATATCTTTTCCTAAATCTCGACAGCATTACTTCGAAGGATATCACAGTCTCTCTTTACTTCAGATCTAGATAAGAATAAAGATGTTGTATAGCATTAATATATCCAATCTCCCCAGACCACCCAAGTTTATTCTCTCCCGTTGGATGAGGTGCCATCAACTAGGTGATGGGAACAGAGAACTTTCTGAAAGACACCTTCCTAGGCAGAACTTGGAGAGTGCACTTTCTACCATGATTCTTTGAAGAAGGGGCTTGCAAGTATCTGAATATATCTTTGATATAAAACCACAGTCTCATTCTCCTGCTGTGGGTTTACTTCTCTCAGAACCAGGTGAATCTGAACAGACAGAAATCAGGCCAATCCACTGGGCTCTGCTTTGAACAAAGGAGTCCCAGAGCTGCAGGCCATCTCAGGGCATCACTGCAAATAAATGAGACCCAGGGATATGGAGAGAGAATGAGCTGGAAGTTATACTCCAATGTGTGAGCAAGAGGCAACTGAGAAAGGGAAGTTTTATTTTACTCCCTTAATCTGAATGTTCTGACAAAAATATTTAATTGTCTGTCAGCCTCTTCTTCTCCTCCAAGGACAACGTTTTTCTTTCCCCAAAATTATTTGAGGTTAGATGATCTGGGTGTGTTTTGATGAAAAATTGGAATTTTTGAAGAAAAGTCACACATCTGACCAACAAAACCACAATTCTGGAAAAACACAATTTTCTTGAAAAAGAAAAACCCCACCTGATCTCTACTGAAAATTTCCAAATAGGCCTGGGAAATGTGGTCATTATCTTTTGGATGCCCATAGCAATTCGTACAGTCATCTACAAGTTCTCAATGACCATGTTACTTCCTTAGCTCTAGTGCATGAAACTTGGTTCAGTCCTCTCTGATGCCTGTAGTTTCTATATTTATAGTCTTGAATACACTGTTGACCCCTAAGGGAGTGAAAGGATCCTTCCTCCCAGCTACTATAGTGATTATCCTACCTCTTGTAGCCTAATTGAAATGTCAGACAGAAAGTAAATCTGGGGAATCACAGAACTCACAAATAAGGAAAGCAAAGAAAATCTTTGTATAAATGCTGTGAAGGCTGAGTTTTGCACAGTTCTAATCTTTGTTTATTACACACAAGGAACTAGACTCTAATAACATCTAGACACCAATTCAGACCGACTAAAGCAATGAAAAACTGATTTAAGACTCCCACAGCACCATCAGCTCAACCCTGTTACACAGAACAGTTATGAAGGCACTTTGTTAGATGATTAGGTGAAATATCTGACGGCCTTCTCAAGATGAAAATACTGTAAATTAAGCACAGTTGCCTTGTTTGTTTGTTTGTTTGTTTGATTTTGTGTGCCCCTCTTCTTCCCAGCATGACTCTTTTAAACTTCTTGAAAACAACTTGTTTGGTAACAACACAGTCAAAGGGAATGCCTGAGCCCATTCCAAGAGAATTAGTGTTAATGGTTCAAGGAAACTAACAGAAAATCACCCAGACCCAAAATGAAACCGCTTTTTTTTTTTTTTCTCCAGATGTAACAGTCTTTGTAGATCAGACTAATAGCTTCTCTCACACATGCACACAAACACCTCTTGGATGGGGTAAAGGCAAGTGATGATATTTGAAAAACAGCAGGGAAAAAACGAACATGTAAGAGGTAAATATAAATCTCACTTAGAGGTAAAGATCAGGTTGCATATGACTTCAAAGGCTCAGACAAAAATCTAATATGAGGGCTCTTCTAACACTATCTTATCATATGCACGAGTTTCTGTTTTCACCTTTCAAAAAAATTTATAGTGTAGCTGTGCATTTTCCCATAAAGTTCATGAGTGCCATGCATTCCAAACCCACAAGTTGGCTGCTTTGAGAATTTTAGCTTGTGTGTCTCATTTTGAACAGAGCAGGTGCCTGTACGAACAATCCCCAGCTTTGCAGCTCAGTTGCCTTAAATAAGGCTGATAAATCCATAAGGAGGGCAGACAGCTAAGTACCTTATTTACCAACATCTCTGCTGATTGACTTAACAGCAAGCCTATGATGTCATGAATAAAGATAAGTCTACGTAGTGTTACAATTTTGCAATATGCACAGAAGCAGTGACAAAATAACAAAATGACATTTTATTTGCTTGGAATGCAGAGCAGTGACTTCCATATTTCTGTTTATACAAAATAAAATTTACAAAAAAAAAGATCAGAAGAAACTTTAAAATGTTTCAAACATGTACAGAGAAAGCATATAAATTCTCCTCATTATATGGTTTTGTAGAGCTGTCTACAAGTACAACATTGGTCTCTTATATGGTATAAAGCAATAACTGAGCTTTCTCATGTAGCATACCATTTCCCAAATGGCCCTTAAATATAATCATTAAAACATTCTTCAGACATAACCACTAAACCCTCAGTAATCACATGGTTAGTATTATACATGTTCCATAAAGCTGCTTTCATTAGTGTTGCTCTTTGAGGAAGAACAACTGTCATTTTTTCTTTCAACTCTCACTACTACCAGTTGAGCAGCATTTCCATTTGAAATCTATTCAAATCACTTTTTCTACATCAGATTGTCATCATGTGTATTACTTACGGCCATGGAGATCAAACATCAGCCACTACAAAATATGTAACTTTTTTGTTTCCGCATTTAGCTTTCTCTGAGACTTCGTCATTCAATTCCATGGCTGACGTGTTATAGTTTCTGACAAAGCCAGTAGCTATTTCTGGAGTCAGATGATTACTTTCCAGTTCTATGTCTTTATATTAAGCTGATGGCCAAGAATATCTTCTTGAAATCAGATTAATCTTTGTGCTAATGACATAATTTCATTACTACCTTTTCCCCATAGGAGACAGCTATTTTTTAAAGACAGCTTCAGTTTTCTGAATTAGAAAGGTCTGAATTGCTTTTTGGTTATTTAATGTAACCATTCCTAAAGTTCATAATTATTTAGCAAATGGAATTTTGTTTCTGGAGCTGTTAGCTGTTCTGGGAAAGGCATCAAGTGGGGACACAGCATCAATTTTCCCCTTAAATATTTTCCTTTGCATAAGTAGAATCAGGTTTGTACACCTATATAATTACTTTTAAAATTAAACAGAGCATCATTTATGTATTCTGGCTACAATCAGCAATGAAATGGCTATCTTTGTCCTCAGTAGCTTCACCAGTAGTTTATGATATGCAATGAAAGTTATCATTTTTCCCCTGAAGAGGGACTGGAGAAATTTAATGAAAGAAGCAAACAAACAAAATGCATAAGGACTATTTTTTTCTATTTCCTTCTATTGATTTTTCTCAGCTGTTAGTGCTGAAAACCCCCTCATAATTTGGGAAGTTAAACCGATTGATGACAATATATGGAAGTGGAATGGATCTTCTAGCATATAGCCAAAAATAGTACAAACACTAAGATATTTGGCAGTGATCATATACTCCCTAAAGCTTTTTTTTAAAAAAAATGGATTTCTCTGTTGTATGCTCCCATGATGCCCCAAGTTAAAATTCTGAATAATAATAATAATTAAAAAATAAATCCTTGCTATTTGTTTCTTTTTTTGCAACTTCTTGATTTTACAAATGTTCTTCAAAATTCTTCCTGATTTACTCAAAAATCCATCTTAACTTAACCATTGCAGTATTTCAGATATTATGGCTATACCTTAGGGTCATCCTCACTTCTAAAGAAGCTCATCAGTTTATGGATGTGTTTGATCCGTGCTTCAGTATCTCTTTCTGGTAAGCTTGGAAGGTGTTTGTTCTCTTTTAGCTTGAACAGTGAGTTTTTTTGGTTTAGGTACTTCATTTCGTCCTGTTGGTGATCAAAATCTCATGGTGGCTTCTTTGTCTTCCTCATATTCCTTTCTTTTTTTTTTTTTTCATCAGAGATGAAATTCTTCCACATCTTTTGCAGAACAGTGTGAAGTAAATGGCTTTGCATCGCAGTACAGTGCTTCACATAACTGGTGAGAGGCACTGCTACTAGATAGTGTTATTGATCCCCAAAACCCTGCCTGGACAGCTGTCAGGCAAGAAACTGAGGAAATAGAAAGTCCTTGAAACAAGTGATGCATTACTTGTTTTTAAGATATGATAAACTGGACTGAAGCAGTTTGAAAACTGCAGTATGTGGGAGGAACGGTGGAGCAGGATCCATAGTCCACAGCAGACTACACAGCTGCTCTGACAAGATGAAAGAGATTGGTTCTGCACAACATCCAGGAACCTACAAAGAGAGGGGAAGGTCCTGTTCTAAAAATGTCAAGGCATAACACAACCCAGACTCTCTGATAGTGATGCGCAAGAACTCTTCAGTCTTGCTCACTGCAGCTCTGCTTTTTTGTCGTAGGTGGCAAGTAAATTTAATGTCCTGAAGATGTTGTTGGTTAATTGAGGCTCTGGGTGGGAGTCAGTAATTATTTGCCCACACTGGGGAGACCTCCTTTCCCTTTAGAACTGATCCGAGTGGGCTGGATGCCTTCCTTCTGCTAAATCACATGACAGGCACATTCAGTTGTTGCAAACACAGTCCACATATAGATAGAGCTGTACCAGCAACTGCTGCAGATTATTATATTCCCTGAAGAAAGAAAGGAAGGAAGGAAGGAAGGAAGGAAGGAAGG
>JAOXJK010000012.1:153417356-153428816 GCA_025774025.1 Xenus cinereus | reverse complement strand
GAAAGAAAGAAAGAAAGAAAGAAAGAAAGAAAGAAAGAAAGAAAGAAAGAAAGAAAGAAAGAAAGAAAGAAAGAAAGTGTTAAGGCAGGTTGGAAAGGCTGAAAAGCTGAGGGCATGCAGAAAGGGGAGAAGGCAGGAAGGAAAATCTTTGCAGTGGAAATGATACAAAGACCTTTACAACAGCATGCTGACACCTTTCCAAGGTGTGTACACACCTCACAACAAAGTATTACTGCATCATGAGAAACTTGAACCTATCAAGTGCAAGTCGATGTAAGTGCTAGTGCAAATTACTCATTCTACCACCATGGTTTTTCAAACCCATCAGCTGATATGCTGTACAGTTCTGCACTATGTCCTTGTTTAAATAAGAATCTACATATTTTGATCAGCTGGGACAACAAAGGGATGAGTTCTCATTTGTCTGATGAATAGACAGTGGTGTTTATGTATATATGTGCATACGTAAAGCCATCTGTAAAGAAAGGGATCTATATAAAATGGAAGTATTTATTCTTTGCCTTTCATTTAGTTTTAACATTTCAAAATGAACCTCTCCAGTAAGGAGGCAACACTGTGTCTTCTGCTGGGTTGATAGTTCATACCTTTTGTTAATTAGCTCACACTAAATCAGCATCTACTCCCTCAACATTATTCAGAAATTTATTCACTAATAAAAAGTGCATTTATAGAGCTGAAAACAGTATACAAACAAGAAAATAAATGGAACAAAAAAGGCTGTATGTACCAGAAATTAATCCCAAAGAATAATTGAGTCAGTTGCTATCAAACAAGTTTAAATAAAAGCCAGAAGGAAAGGCTAATCTAATGGTAAAGAAAGTGATCTGTGTATATTTCTGCCTCTGCCAAAGGTGTCCTCTGTGCCCTCATTTGACCACAAAGAATTTAATCACTCTGTCTTCAGACTGTAAAATGGGGATGATGTTCTGTCTCTTCTGATTTTCAGTTCCTTGGTGTTATACCTTGCTTTAACCTGTTTTTGCTTGAGGCTTTTAGGTGTAATTTAAGCAAGCAATCTTGCCCATATGATCTACACTTGTGAGACAGATCTGCTGCGTTTGGACCACAATTTGATGGTGTCCTCTGCCCTGCCCACATGGGACATGGGAATTACAGGGAAATACTGGAGACGATGTCCAAATTCCATAGTCAATACACAAGGAGGAGAGAGGGTCTCATCCTAGCTCTTGACAGTACATTACTGAGAAATTTAGGTAATTTAGAAATTTAGAAAAGGGTTCTCTCAACACAAGTTTTTTTTCAAGGTCTGTATGGTGTCTGTAAATTATGTAACTTCTGGATTACATACTTTTCCATGTAATATTTTAGGAGCTAATAAAAAAATTATGAGGGAGGTGAAGGACTATTTCCCTATAGGCCAGTAGCAATTCAGGTACTTTACTATTTCATCTGACATGAAAGACACTTAGCAATTCTAGTTAACAAATATCCAGTCCAGATTACAAAAACACTACAAGTTTGTTGGGTTTTTTTGTTAAGAGCCAATTTGTTTCCAAGACAAGATCTCAGTGAAACTACAGTTTCTAACAGGTTTACTTATTTGGTCAAAACTTGAACTCTGCAAGTAGACATCCAGTTTGTGTGTCTTTGTATTGTGTTTCTGAAAATACTATGGCAAATTAAACTGCTTTTGTGGTGCCAAAAGCCTTTTTCACTCAGCAAGAGGCAGCTTAAACCATGAATGTTGGTTTTTGGGTCACCTTAAAACTGAAGAGGACAGTGGAGATAAGAAGTGTTTAAGGACAGGTCTAATTCTTTTGCAGACTATCAATCCTGTCTTCAAACCAAAAGGAAAA
The DNA here is from genome assembly GCA_025774025.1 of Xenus cinereus. Classification (NCBI taxonomy): domain Eukaryota; kingdom Metazoa; phylum Chordata; class Aves; order Charadriiformes; family Scolopacidae; genus Xenus; species Xenus cinereus. The sequence goes on along the minus strand of JAOXJK010000012.1, from coordinate 153,426,978 downwards.
TTTTCTTTATGTTTATCCCATAATCTTCTCACCTGAAGTGAGAAACAGTCACAAGAATAATCTGTGGAAAGTTGCATGTGTGACTGCTCGGATGAAGCAGGTCTCACTAGACAGCCTGAGGAAACAAAGACACTTTTCTGGATCCCCTTTTCTGTTCAAGGAAACAAAAGTTTTGCCCCAGCCTTTCCTTCAGCATGGTAAGGAGGATTAAAGCTGGAACACAGCAATGTCAAATTCATCAAAACAAATGGATCCATCGTTCTTGTGATGTGGACAATGTTTTAAGAGAAGGCGGGAGGACCTCATGAAGTTCAAAGGACTGATCAAATCACATTGATTTAATACCTTTTGGAAGTGCGACTTGCTAGCAGCTGATCTTGTCCTACTGATGCAGTACATTGCAAGGTTCACTCTGGCTGTCTCACAGCTTGGCTTTGAATTTCCTAGCCTTCTTTCTGTCTATTGATCCATTTCTCTGAAGCCAAAGTTGTTTCATGGGATAGATTTTAATGCAATGTAACACTTTTAGATTATTTCCATGTGTTGAAAGACCACAAGTTTAATTTTATACTAGATGGAATTTGATTTATTTCTTACCCCTAATAAAATCCTTTCTTTCTTGTTTTTAGCCAAAACAAAGTATATCCTTCTCTCCTGCCCCTTTAGAAACCATTATTTTCTTTCTTCTTGCCTTCCCCATATCTCTTTAGGAGAAAATCATATCAGGTAGATGGTCAGGGTAGAGGGCTGTAACGCATCCTGCAGGGTTCTGGACTGCAATAAACTATTTACCTGGCAGAGAAGAGTGTCCAGTTTTTCCCCCCTTAGTCTTCTGGGCCTAATTCCAAGCATAAGCACTGTCTCTTGCTCCGGACAGGAAGACGTAGCTGTGATCTACCTGTTAGGAAAACCTCTGTCTCTATGTTCTTGTCGCTTGTGTATCAGGTGTGATACACAGCCCTTCTTGATTTAGGAAACCTTTGTTTCCTGCTGTCTCACTCAAAATAATCCTCAGTCGTTTTGCTTTTTTTTTTTTTTTCTCTCAGTTCTCTTATTTCCTGAGAGTGAGGATTTTTTGAGAGCAGATTTTTCCCTTAGAAATGATTGAGATTTTTTTATACCCTTAATGTGCTGTGGTTCTTCACACTATTGCATTTCACAAAATATAGTCAAGTAGTCTCAACACAGAAAGGAGAATATGAATTATGCTAATTCATCATATTACTATGCAAATTAAAGTAATGTGATTGTTAAAGTCAGTGGACTCAAAGTGAGATGTCAAGATGGAATTCTCAAGAAACCGACATACATTCCTCTTGGTTCTTTGGGAGTGTCATCCTTCCCCTTCAATTCTGCCTTTGGCGGAAGATCTTGTACAGAAACAAAGAATTAAGAACTGAATTGGTGAAAGAACTTTCCCATAAATAACTTCTGAGCAAAGGAGGCCAAGAGAACTCTCCTTATGGAAAAAAAAAATATCCCTGATGTGTTGGTCAAATAAGATTGAAATGAACTTAAAATGTAGAGCCAGCTAAGCTCAGAGAACACTAGACATGATCAAGTGGGTTGCTATTATAATCAAATGTGTCAAAAGGAGCACTCATATCAAGCAACATTAAAACACTCCAACATGCATAGTCAGAGCACATTAATAAACCATTACAAAAATGTAGACAAGAACTTCTTCTGTGCTGAGAGTGAACAAAAAGCCAAGCTGGAATTTACAGAAATGCCCTTTTCCAGTAAGCAGTGAATAATTTCACCAGGCAGATGTTTTCTACCTGCACGACTTAAGGTTGCAACCAACTCTGTTCCCAACAGTCTCAAAACCAATGAATTCTGCCAGGGGATGTTCAAATCAAAGTTTTCCACTGTCTGTGTTAGTAAGATGACGACTAGCTGGGAAATTCAGATTCATTGCTAAATGAATCCAAACTCCAGATGTGCTGTGATTCTGAGAAGCTGCCATTAATATATTTTTCAATGAAAAATATCAGTATGAACTAGATTGAAAATGCTTCCCCTTGGCTTATTTATGTTCATTGCAACAAGCTGGAGTTTTTTATAAGCTATTAAATGGCAGCAGACTCTGCAGAAACACAGGCAGACATATACAGACACATATATACACAGATTTTTAAGAGAGAGACAAAAGGAGACTTTCAATTCTTTATCAGCTTTGATTCTATTTGAAGGTAATTGTATGCCATACGAATAAAGTTAACATTTAGCAGTGGCAAAATAAGAAATAGTGTGGTATTAATCCACTCACCAGCAGTAGAACTAAACTTGGAAAAACTCTTTAAATCATTAAAGTGGGATAAGGTCAATAGGTCAAGCCACAAATTGCAAATTTCTTACACATCTTCAGTATGTTTTATAATATGGCCTTTGTGCAGTTTGATAACAAATGTGCTCATTATCAAGAAGAGATAAGCAGCATTTGCCTAGTAAAGGTTGAAATGTTGGGTTTCAGAAGTCTTCTGTTGCAAGTGTTTTTTTATCTCTCATATTTCTCTGTGCACCTGGAAAGACTCCTACCAATGCATAACATTTTTGAAAGATAAGAACAATAGAGAAGTCAAGCACTGCTTCACCAATAAGTAAATCACTCTTGAAAAATGATATAGCTGTAGGACACTTGTACTCCTTACAGTGTGAATAATCAACCTCTATCATTGTCAAAAGATCGTTTTGGCTCACCATTGGAGCTGACATAGGCCAAGAGGCTAAAGGTATCATCTGACTGTTGTTGAAGAGCTGACAATTCAAGCCAGAGAAATGTAGGGAAAATTTTATTTCTTCTCCTGGTGTCTGCAAAAGGAAAATCAATGTGAAAAAAAGTGTGCCCTTGTGACTTTGTTGATATATTAATGTAATTGTGTGAAAATCTTCCCTGAATTGATACAAATCCTAAGGAGGTTCCTCTGAAATAAGTAAGTATGGGTGAGGAAAGTGAGAAACCATGAACTGTTTTGTTTTCTTGGCCTACAAAAGCCTGACCAATGACAGTGTTTAGAATTCAGAGAGAAATGGATAAATTGCAGCCTCTTCTCCTCATGACCTGGGAGATACTGTGTCTATCTGAAGAACCACTGGGGGCCATTCTTTCTTCATTTTCTGGGCTACCTCCAGTTAAACTACCTCTCCTGTTATGGCAAGTCTACACAGGCTCACCCTACAGAATGTATCAGAGATTAAACCTACTCTGGTGACATCTCTAGTACTCGTATATTCAAATCTACTCGCATTTTAAAGCAAGATCTGACAAGGACTTTTATTTCACCAGACCGTAGTCATGTTAACTTTGGGGTAAAGCATTTTTGCTCTCTGCTAAAGTCATTACAGAAATTGTGTGGCATTTGTTTTATGTTCCTTTAAAAATTGGATGACATCTATCTGTAAATTATTAGGCCTGATGTGGGAAAGCCAGAGTGAAATTCTTTGGCCTTTGATACTCAGGAGAGCTGATAATTTCCTGCAATAGGTTTTCCCTTTTTTGTCTTGCAGCAAGGCCCAGTTCTCAAAGAACTCAAAGATGAGCATCATCAAAATTGCTCAGGATAGTCCTTTTTTCTCTATCTAATTCTAGCATGGCTACACCAGTTTAAATTTCAAAACTCAGACCTGTTTGTCCATAAACATGTTTAAATTTCAGTTTGTGGACAAAAATGCCTAAATTTAAGTACGCTTAAGAACATGCTTAAATTTATACTTAGATTTGTTATTATTATCCAAAATATTAAGTTGTAGCAGGGGTTTTTGTTATACTGCTGTGGTTTTTTTGAATCAGCTGCTAAGGAGTAATTTATTATAGTTATTAGCTGTAGAGTCATTCCTGGTAACTACTGACAGTAGGATATCTCCTGTCGATAGCAGGAGATACTCAATGCCTTTCTAGGCCTAGTGTTTTCAACATCTTTAGAAGCATTTTTATAAATAATAGTAATAGTAATAATAATGGCTATTTTAACCTTTCATTTGCATTTTGATGCATGGTGTTTAATACAAGTCACAGTGAGACTAAAAGGGGAACTTCTAATTCACATAGTCAATTCCAGAAGAATCACTCCGTACAAAGCATGTCAACTTTTACCACATTTAGTAAATCCATTGCTAATTCTATGAGATTACATAAATTAGACTTTCCTTAATTGGGAGTTGCAAAATAGTCTCCTTAGGAACCTTTCATCTAACAGAAGATTTAAAATTCCATTAATAACAATGGTAGCAGTGTAGCTAAAAGAAGGTAGGTCTGTCTGATATTTTGTCTAAAATAGTCAGGGTAATTGATGATGAGAGAGAGAGAGGCAGGGAGAGAGAGAGAACACCCATTATCTCAGTGATTGATATAGGCCTTTTTCTAATTACATCAGCCCTTTCCAGTGGAGACGGGTCATGGTACTTATAGATCTGCAGCTACAGGTTTAAGAGTATTTGACAAATAACCATAATTTAAAATACAATTATTAAAAAAGATAAGATGGATGCTGTACAACTTTTTCTGCACATGTAGGACAGCAAAGGAAGAATGGAAACTTTTCCACAGTTGTAAATATGAAAGGATTCTACTGAGAGCTCTGTTCCACCAACAGTACAAAGGGGGAGCTAGCATTATAAAATTGAAATATTTTCTCCAGGACTGTGTGAAGTAAGTGCATGTGATACAAATAATAAGAATGTAAAGATAAAATCTATGTAACTCTTTAGTCTTTATTACAGGTTATTGCAAGGCAAGGCAAGGTTCCTGGGCATGTGGGCTTATAGCTATAGCTCCACAGGGTGAATGCAAAATTACAGCAAGCCAAACATTCCATGGAGGTCACCATGATTGATGTAATGAATGAAAAAATGTAACCTTGCAAAAGGTGGAGACTGATCTTCAGAAGTGTAATGTTCCTTTATATTTCAGATCTCTGCATTCAGAATCTCTGAAATACAGGACCTCTTAAAAACTTGGAAATTAATGAAGTTAGTCACAAAACTCTCTTTGGTTCCAATAAAAACAGTTCTTTTTCCTTGAATTCCTCATAAATATAATTTAAATAAAAAAATAAAACACAGTTAGATGATTTTACATCCTCATGAACACCCAAAATTCTGATTCCAACCTGTGAACAGTCCATGCAGTTAATACTAGATGACACAAATGAGCCCATAGCCTGCAAGACAGTAACATCTCCCACTACTAGTAAGTTCTTAGCTCTCTGCTGAAGCAGGTTTTCTGTTTTGGGCCTTACTCTTCAAGTTAGGTGTGAATCAGTTTGGGGGAGGACAGAAGTTTTCAGGGAACTATTAATCATTTCCAACCAGAAAAGACTGAAACTACTGGAGCTGTTGAACTTATGGGAGCGAAAACTGGATGAAGACTATGTAAGTGGACTCGAAATATATGTTGCCAAAAAAAAGTTGCTACAAAAGGAAGGAAAGTCCTGATTTATGTGCCTATGATGAATAAAAAAGAAGCAGTGAGGTTAAATTGAAGAAGGAACGATTCAGGAGCAGGCATCAGGAAAGCTTTTAAGAGGAAGTGTAAAATGCTGAAATAAATTCCCTGGGGCCGTTCAGAGTTCTCCTTAGACATCTTGAGGAACAAGTTAGACAACTTCTGTCAGGAGTAGCACTTGTACAGTTCATCCTGCCCTAGGGAGCAAGGAAGAACATGACAAGCTATTGAGTTCCTTTCCTAGTCTTTATTGTTATGACTAAACTAGGCAAACAAAATAAGAGTATTTACATTTAAATTTAATAAGCTAAAATTCAGATGAACATGGTTATTATTTAAGTTCATTGACAAAACCTTTCAGAGGTTTCATAGAAATTTTCAGTTATGTTGCTCTTACAGGCTGTGTTTAAAGATGATAAAAACATCAAACAGAGTAGATAAGGAAAGGTTGTTTACTTGCTGTGAATTTCCTGTTGCAAATAAATATGTTATCTGCAAATCCGAATGTTTTGGTTTTCAAGAACAAACACCAGTAGAAATGTTATGTAAAGCTTATTATTCGTTTTTTGTTTGTTTGGGGGAAAAAAACCCCCACATTAATTCTCTCTTTCCCTTAATCACTTTTCCCATAATCTATTGTCCTTAAGCAATATGTGGGTATTTATTATGGCTTGGTTAATTTTGTTTTTATTTGTCTGTGTATTTTTGTTGAGAAATTGAAAAATATAAAAGAAGATTCTGAAAATTGAAAAGTAGCTCTAATAGCTACTATTCCCATACAAAGGACATTCAAACATTTTGTTTTGTTATGCACTTTGCAAAAGCTCTTATAAAAATACGCCGGTCAAAATGAGCTTCTAAAGTAGAAGGAATAAGCCTGTATTGGACATGTTATAACTTTAGTTCATCAGTATATCTAAATATGAATATGGTAGAGAACTCAGGATTAAATTTATTAATTTGACTTCCATTTTAAGCTACAGTTTAAAAATGGACTCTTGAAATCAATCCACTAGGCTAAACCTTGTGCCTTTTTAAGACAGTTGTGGTATCTAAGCTTTGTGCGGGAGGTTGGCAAAGGCTCATGGAAGACCATACCTTCTGCTGTCACAGCTGAAGGCCAAAGAAGATACTTTAGGGTCCTTAAAATGTGAATTGCACCTGTATTTCTCAATCCTCCTTTAGTTTCTTTGCAATTCTCTCTGTGCTATGTATTTGCACAATACAAAGCAGTCACAGAAGTTTGGACAGCCTTATCCTTGCATCACTAAACACATAGTGTTATTAATAAAATGGACTAAAAACAGCTCACAGCCCGATATTATACAGCTAATTTTTAAGTCACAGCTTGGCAGCATCTTAATTTGAAGACATGGACAGACCCTCAAGTCTCAAGGCTGAAATTGTTCCTTTTTGCAATTAATCATTAGGAACAGGATAGACTTGAAATTCCACTACTGATTTTAGGTGAATAGTGAGATGAGATGAGATTAGATTAGCACAGACCAGACAGAATACAAATTGTTCCTCCTTGGTGAGAAAGGCAGGCAATAGAAGACACAGGCCTTCCATAGAGAAATTGCCCTCAAAACAACCTGCCCAATTCTGCTGCTGGCATGTGTGGTAACAAACTCCTCCCACCCATTGCAATGAATCAAATTCAAAATTGCTGTTTAGGCTTAGGCTCTTTTAGGTATTTTTTAATCTGTTTAAACTTCTCAGTCTACACACAAAATGGTCACTAACACATTTTACTGTAGCTTTTTGCAGGCAACTATCAGCTATTTAAAGATCTATATCACAGTGAAGGGGCACCTTAGCAGTGGTTTGTGTACTCTTTTGCCTCTGTACCTGGGCTTATCCCTTTTGAGAGAAAAAAAAAGATAATGGAAAAAATGTAGGGAGTGTAGGAAGGAAACAAGTAATTAAATAAGTTCTATATATGGAGATTTGTGGAAAGGAACTAAAAAGAAAAATGAAATTGAAGCCAGGACAGTAATAATTTGAATCTGCCTGCTTAAAATCCGAGGACCTATGACAGACTCTATCATGTGAAAGAGATGGATTTTTAAAATGCATAGTTTTCCCATGATTTCCATTAATTTCATGAGGTTTGTTCTTTTTTTTTTTTTTAATGTAGGCTTAAATGTTCAGAAAGAGGATAAATGAAGACTAAGAAGCATTGGTAAGAGGATAGCCTAAAAGTATCATCTTACTAATGAGAAAGCAGAATTATTTAATTCAGGATGAAGAGTAAGGGGAAAAAAAAGATATTAAAAAAAAAAAAGTCTGGTCTGTTCATTCATTCATTTTCCAAAGAAAATTATGTAAACATCATTATTGAACCATTTAAAGCTGCCCAGGAAGAAAGATCTAAGCAGTATATTTTCAAAAGAAAATGAAGTATCCTTCCCATATTTAACTCTCATCTTGATGTACATCTTGCCAAGGTCAAATGATTCAAACATTACAACTTTGAGAGAACACATGTTAAAAGTAATGAAATACTCAAAGGGCTTCTTTTTATTGGCCAAGAATATTCATACAGTGGGTCTTTGCTTTTGAAAATCTGAGATTTCCCATTGGTTCATGTAATATTGCTTATGAACCATTCCTGGTCTGTCATGACTCAGAAGGATGATGTCCTAAACATGTATCAGAGCTTCCTAAGCAGGATCAGGGCTGACTCACTTCACTTGCATGGAAGTATGGACTTCTGTGTGAAATTATAATGCTTGCAAATATGAGGTAGGCTTATGGCAATTCCTAGCATTTTAATGTATCATTTTAATCCCTTTAAAAAGCTTTTATATTCTATCTTCCTCTATTAGACATATGCCACACTTCATCCAGCTCCAAAGAGGATTATGAATACATAAATCAATCCAAAGAGTGCTGTCCCAAACAGGGAGCTCTAAATTTTTTATTCTACCTCTATGCACCTTGTCACACTGAGATTCCTGGGCTGCAGTTCACTAGGGGGAAGTAATAAAATTTCTCGCAGTTGTGCTTATTTGCAACTCATTCTTGGAACGATAACCAACCTTGACCCATGACTGACCCTGAAAGAGCCCAGAAAAAAAAAAAGAAAAAAAGTGGTGGAGACAGGATTAAGCTAATACTGTCCAACTGACACAATACAGCACGCACAAAATAAGAATTCAGAATTACATCTATCATGTAAATTGAGACATTCAAAGGATCTGAACGAAACCCTTAACCTGGTTTAAGTATACTTGTTTCAGTGTTCTTTAGAATACAATAGACATTCGAAAACAAATGTGAAGGTTTATGCAACATATTTCATTGTAGTCATTCAGAGCAATAGTCATAAGAGGAGGTCTCAAGAGTTCCCATCTACTCCATTTTTGTTATTGTGTTACTCATGGAGCATTGAGAGCAGAAGGTAGTCCATATATAAATATGAACATATTTGTACACATAGAAAGAAAAAAAATCATCAAGCAGTAGCAGCTCAGACACTTTTTTTTTTGATGGATAAAAAACATTTTGAATAACATCGCTGCGAATGAACACTGCGCAAAATGGTCCACGCACTTTTAGTTCTATAACTGATAAGCTAAAGATAAATATATTTTTGGGTGGTTAGGTGCTTTTTGAATTGGGAATAAAAGAAAACTAAAAAAAGAAGTTTGAGAAATTATGATCTAGGTTGGAGTGTCAACATAACAAAAGGAAATTAAATTCAACTTGAAAGCTCAAATTGAAAAGAAAATGGATTGACTCAGGAATCATGGACTCAGGTTGTTCCAAGAACTACCAACTACACCATCACTTAGGGAACAGAATTATTCTTTGGTGCACCAAAACTACTATTTTCCTCTGGATAATCTGCTTTAAGAGAGGGATCAGTATGCAAAGCAGTCTCGTTCTATTGTGTGACTTGACAAAGAAAAGCTCTGAAATCTTCTAAACTACTTCTCCTTTCTGCCTATGCACTTGCTTTGCTCTGGCCAGTAACTTCTTATTATAGACAAGAGAAAAATTTACTTTTAAAAATAATTTCCATTTGGTTGCTTTGAAAAAGAAGGGAGATCTGTTCGTGGTAACTGTGAGGTAAAATAGAATTCACATGTCCACGTATTCATTCCTCAAATACTCACTACTTCAGGACTGAAATAACTATTAGCATTTCAGGGAAAAAGACACCTTCTC
>JAOXJK010000012.1:153400653-153417202 GCA_025774025.1 Xenus cinereus | reverse complement strand
TTTGAGCAGTTCAAGGAGGTTTGCTAAAAACCCACTTTTGTACAGAGCTGCAGCACAGCACTCTGAGTCATTGCATTTAAAAGGTATCATATTGGGGTCCCAATGTTGTTATTCATGCGTTTCTATAACTGGGAAGACATTTAAGTGTATTGAGATGATTGGGAGCAGGGGGCTATATTTATTTAGGATTACCTCTGCTTAATTTGCAAACAAATTTTCCTCCGAAAATAAATCATTAACCTGCATTAGTTTCTCACATGAACTTTTTAAATAAAACTGAAAACTCGAACCTTACCACACTGCATCAGACAATTTACTTTTCAAATAAAGAACCTCCGTAGAAATAACTGTCTGATTTTTATGTATCTTGTTAATATTCCAAAATTTTGAATACCTAAAACGATCTACTCAGTAATTTGCTTCTTTTTACACAAGAATGAATATGTTGCTCTACAAAATCCATTGTATAACCAAAAAAGAAAATATCAGGAATGTAACCTGGCGAGATTGTGCTACTTTTCCTCGTTTCTCTCTTTTAAATGACTATCATCTGAAAGGCAGGAATGACAATACAAAATAAAGAAATTCTCTTATATTTACTGAGTAGACACAACAGTATAACTTCAAAAGCATCTTTGAAAAGGCTAAAATATTCATTGGCAAGAGAATTTGGATATAGATTCTGGTCTTTTTTTTTGCCAGCGTAACTAGGTGTAAACCCAGCAGCTTCAGTAGAGAGTAAATTATATTAGAGTGGGGCTCCCAAACCTGCATCAAAGAAGTCACCTATCTTTGACATACAAACCAGCTATAGGGATTTCTTAGTAGCGTCTCTTGAGCATTTGCAAGAAAAAAAGTTCCAATAGAAGCTTTTTTTCAATACTTGAAATGAACTTTCCTTCTGAGGTGAAAAGCGTATGATAAAATATTCACAACCAAAAGTGTATGCTTGTGTACAGTTGGGTAAGGCTAGTTAAATATGAATATATAAATGTATATGTGTGTGCATATATATCCTTTAATCATTATTATAACTGCTCAGACTTTCTTAACAGAGGACTGAAAATAAAACAGTCAATGAGATTCAAAATATCGTGTCAAATCTGGCTTCTGTCTAGAAAAGTCCATCAAATTTCAAACAAGTGCAATTGAACAAGATCCAGAAGTATAAACTGTCAAAACACATTGATCCACTCCCCTCTGAAGAAGTTGGTATCTTTTTCAGTACCTCTGTGACCTATTTAAAACCGTGTACCTGTTCCAGGACTCCCTTCCAAGTCTCTAGTTCTGTTGATCCAGAGGGTGGGAACATTTTCAAGAGCTTTCTGTGCTCCCACATCTCCATTTCCCCAATCATTCGTCATCTTTTTAATTAAAGAAACTCCAGGAAGGTTAGAAGGGTGTGGACAGAGGAGCATCCGAGGGGAACTGGCATGGGCAGACTGCAACCCCCATCCATGCTCTTCTAGGTTTTCCTGAGTTATTTCTAATTCATATATACTTAAGTGAGGGGAATTGAGAGTCGTTTATGTAGTAATAGAGAGAGGCTTGCCCATAGATGCTCTCCAGTACTGCTGTTTAGCAGCTGACACAGATGCATGCCTTGCTAAGGGGACAGTTCACTTTCATAGAAGCAATTAGTCATATTCCATGACCCTAATTATGGCTAGAATCATGATCATATTCATGCAATATTCAGATTAGACAAAAGATATGAAAGCTGATTCTCTGCTAAGTTACTCTGCTTTAGGTCCAGTGTCTTCTCATTAACACTTGTCTCAGTGAAAGGAAAATGAAGTCCATACTTATGCATCCACCTAGATTAGTTTAGATTTGCTTAGATTAGGGGAGATTGTCTAATGCATATGTAAGAGCTATGAGCAGAGGGCCTTAGTAATACTAACATATTACTGCTAATAAATCCTCTTCTATACTTAAACAAATTAAACTCTCATCAGCTGGTACATAATAGTTCCATTGTCATTGACTTAAAAATAAAATGACCTGATAGCAAGGAGACACTTTCACTGTTGCTATTACCTGCTATTGAAAAATGTGAATTACTTGCAGGCAGTAGAGGGTTCCACTTGCAATTAAATTAGCACTAGTGGACATTTCACCCACATCCGGGGAGATCATTGGAGAGGGGAAAAAAGACAGATTCTAATTTATCACAAGCTACTGGTTCTTTGTGAAAGAGACAGGTTTAAGCTATTCTTGTCCATTTTCTGAAACCCACAGGAGCCTGAAAATTATCTGATCATCTAACTGAATGATTTATAATTCCCTTTTGGCCCCACGTAAGGATTTGCCCCTAACAATTAATCTTCCTGGATATAATTGGAGTTAAAATTAAAACTACATTACTTCTCAATTCATTGGGATGATCTTGGCATAGACTTTTGTAACAGCTTCAGGTAACATACCCATTAACAATGGCACATGATACCTTGTTTGGCTGGCCAAAAATGAAAAGGAGGGAGGGAAAATTAACACAAATAACAACCTTTTATCAAGACATCAATACCTTCCAGCTGCTCAGTTCTATAGTAGCAAATTGATGCTGTGGCAATTACCTGATATTGGTAGATGAAGCTATTCTTAAGCCCCAGTGGTATAAAATACGGTGCAATTCAAAAAAAAAAAAAAACAAAACAACCTCACTAGAAAAGTAAATTTCTGCTCCCCATTCAAACCTAAGAAAGAAACGATGTGCCTAGTAATGTTTAGAATGGATTAGCAGAGAGAGACAGACCTGTTCATAGGCCACAGGAGACCCTTTTGGGTGCAGAAGAAAAAAGCTTTTTTTTGGCCAATGGCCTGAGTGCATATTTGCAGAGGATAAGCACAGAGTGTACATCTTTTCATGAAAGCCATTAGAACCCCGTTGGGTGCTTTCCAAACAAGATTTCACAGCAAAAGCACAAACCAGCGTGGCAGGGCTAAAACATAAAATGGTCTCTTCAAAAGGGGGGCCGCTTTTCTTCCTATGGCAGTGTCTCCTGAGGAAATCCACCCCAAAGTTTCATTGATAAATTTTACTTCTTAGCTTGCTGAGTTTCATTGGCCTCTTTTTCTTCATTTCCTTGGGAGGCGGTTCTCAGTCAAGACACTGTAGACAGAATCCGTGTGCCGAAATGTGGGCATTCGTACCTATTTCAGATGCCATGAAACAACCTTTCTGACCCCTGGCTGCAGTTCCAGAAGGACACAGGTATCCTGGAGATCTGTTGTCACAGGCAGTGGTCTCAGGCAGATATTTTGGATGCTCTGGCATAAGTCAGTCGACAGACTGGCATTGAAGTTATTCATGTTCTCATTTCAGCCATGTCAGTCAAAATATTTATAACAGAATATTATCCAGCAAAGGAAAATGTTAAATTAAATTTCTGAAGGAATGTTATTTCCCAGGTAGACAAACATGTTAGCATTTACTCTGAAACCTTGCTTGCCTCATTTTACTCAACAGTAACAGTATCCGCAGGATAAATTCCTTAACAGCAGTGAGCTCTTGGTACATGTGAGAACCAGACATATATTGGTATAGATTCAGATTTCTTCATTCAGCCTGATCAATTAGTAGTCCATAATAGTTTGTTACAGGAAGGATAACTCTGACCAGACTGTTACATCTGTGTAGCACAATGTGACATGGGATATTCTGCACCTTCCAGGGCTGTTCCCTCTGTGCAACATCCAATATTATCAGTAGGGTTTTTTGTAGAAAACATAGGTGTCCCTACCCAGTGCTGCACTGTGTGTTGTAGACTTATGCTAAAAGCCCCACGTACCATCACTCGGAACTAGAGCAGAAGACTCCTGGCATAATTACCATGTGGTAGATAACACACTATTATTTTAATTCCATTTCCACCGCTTCAGTTGGTAGGATTTGTAGTTTTGTTGATTTTCACTCATTTTTTGTCGATCATCACTCCCATCCCCACATTTCCCGCCCTCCCCAGCTCTAGGACCCTGCGTATTCAGAGCCGCCTCCCAGGTTTCAGATGTGCCATAATACTGTGACTTTTTTTTTTTTTCACTCATACATTTTTGGTACAGAATGTCATCCAGGAGGAATAGACTGCTAAATGAACATGCTGTTGTCATTACATCTTCTGCTTCATGCCAAGACAACACAAGCTCCCACTGTGTAGTTTGAGATACGTCCCAGTACTGAAGAACAGAAGCTCCACATGTACCAGGGATGAAGGACTTCAGCTTTTCAATAAAATTTCACATAAATTTTGTTCAAACTTCATGCAGCTCAATTATCATCAGCAAGCACTGCATTTTCTAGAAGCATGAGAGGATTACAGGCCCATAACAACAGGAGCAGGACCCAACTTCAAAAATAAATAAGGACACTATTAACCGAAGGCCTCTTTGAGATTGGGACTCATGGCTCTGCTGTACGAACACTAAAGGCTAATCCCTAAAATACAGAAGTATCCTTATGAATAGTTTCTTACTAGTGACCTCTCTGTGGACAATAGCTTCTGTCTCACAGAAACTATCACCATTAAGAACAGCTCTCCTTCTGTGCTCTCCATCACAAAAAACGTTGAAAATTAAATGGGAATAAGGTTGTTCTTTTACCCAAAGAGATATGTTGCTGCCAGAGAGCTGAAAGGCAGCAGCAGTGGAAGCTTCTGCTGTTTTGCTGTGCATTATAGTATGTATGTTATCAATAAAGAGGACAGTCTGTAGTGTTGTCAGTAGGACATTCATAAAACAGCCAGAAACATGAAATGATTGCTCCTGCATCACAGGGCTCAGAAACCTAGACCAAAGCCCCCTTTCTGTTGATTCAAGTGCTGCACATGTCTGTAATAAGAATTAACAGCTTTACAAGCCAAGAAAGTAAAAGAGACTATTATTCCTACCTTCTTTTAAGAGTGGAGAACTGTAAAAAGGCAAGATTTAAGAGTCAACCCTGCAAAACAGATTTGTGCAAACCCTGTCGAGATCAGTGTGTAAGTTATTTGCGAAAGGTCACACATGAAACTTCAGGCAGACTTAGTAAGGAAGCTCAGCTCTGTCAAAAGTGGCATTTGGTCCCTTAAAGAGCATTGGAGCCTTTTGGCTCCCTTTGTCATAGTTTCTGCCTGTTGTCATCTAGGAAGATAAATGGAGCAGGTTTTCTTTACTGAAAGTCAGTTTTCTGGGGAGGGCAGTACTAGAAATGTCCATCAGAGGTCAGAAGATAATCCTTGATCCTCCAACATGCCTGCAGAAAGGTGATCCTTGTCAAATCCTGAGTAGATTTCAAATTAGAAAAGCTCCTGAGGTAAATAAGATGTACCTTTGCTGAGAAGAGGAAATGAACACCTAAATGTGTTGCGATTTGGGTGTTTTTCCCCTTTTACTGCTCTAACAATGAGGGATTATAGTAAAGCTTTACCAAATAATGAAGACATATGACATAAGGGAATGAAAACTGCTCAAATTGTCAACACATTTTGTTTTGTTGCTCAGTATAAATCTTTTCTTTGCAGATGCAGATGTTATTCATTATGTTGTAGATAAATTCAGAAATGTGGTTTACACTGATTTAGCATTGTACTTAATTGGTTTTAAATCTAATGCACTGCAATAAGCCTTAAGTGCTACTTTGCTGTGAAATTTAAAAGTGAGCAGTACTGTAATTTTGCTTTGGTAGGATTTCTCTGGAAGCAAACACGCTTCATTTCAACAGCCTCTCCCTGGGAAGAAAACAAAAAAAAGAATCCCTTTAAAATGTGGCTTTCTTAAATGACCTCAGTTTCAAAAAGCTCACATTTGAGGACTGCATTATTTGTGAGGTTTAGGTCCATGAGACAGATACAAGAGCAAATCTGGAATCGTGGCATTTAGCACTTAGCTCCTAATAATGCAAAAAAAGCGTCAGACTGTCAGCAAGTGACAGCTGGTGTGCCAGAGCGAGGGGTGTCTTAGAAGCACAAAGGAAAGCAACACAAAATACCGCTGACGTTTTGCAGACCTGAACACCATACCCGTATCTTCTGCTGCCTAGACCTGGATTGTAACCGCAAGACTACTCTTTTCCTCAGTAATATAGAATCTGTCATTGAGAGCCAAGCTATTTTGCCAGATCGGATTTTTGTGCTCTCATCCCTTCGGATTCCTACCCATAGAATAAACTTTCCATACCCTTGAATTCTCAAGGGTATTTATTTTAATTACTATTTTTCAGACAATAACTGTCCTGAAGGTGTGGCATATAGGTACCAAACATACCAATATGGCAACCCAGTGACTACTCTGCATCTGTTTTCCTGAATTTCTCCTTTTCTCCTTTACTTTCATTTCCACCTGAATCACAGCCCAGATGTCATGGAGTTTTATGTGTTGGCTTCCCAAATGAATGTTTCTGTATAATCTACCTCCCAAACAAAAATTATAACATTTTTTCTTTCATAATAATGTTTTTAACAAATATATTGGCTTTTTTATTTTCAAATAATTTTTTCTTGAAATCTTAGTCCTCAAAAATCTTTAGCCAAATTTTAAAAAATATTTTCTTAATATATTTCTGTCTTTGTAAGCTGTTTCTGACATATTTAATATATTTTAAAAATACATATGTATTTGATCATAATGTCCTAAATAACTTCTGACTGGTAACCAAAAAGTGTTTTATTTTTCTTATTCTCAGACTGAGGTGTTTGATTTTTATAATATTTATGTATGACTTTCTATTCCATTACTCAGTATTTCCTTGTAAGTTATAAAACATCCCAAAATAAGACTAGCAGATGAAGGGAGAAATAAAAGTTCATTTATTCATAATGTTAAAAAAAAACACAAGGAAAATGACATCCTCTCTCTGAAGACATTTATAAGAATTTTACTCAGGATTTAAGGTAAAAAAACCCACAGACTAGAAATTGAACTTGTCTGTAGTTCATGTCACTAGAGCTTTGGCCAACCATGTGAATGCCAGTCCCACATACAATCTCAAGGTCACTGTTCACCAAAGTACCTACACTGAAAAAGACTGAAAACATTCTGGATGACATGAAGTCAGACGAGCTGAGGGCAGTTCTAGCTCACTTTCTTTTTTAAATATCTACGAGAAGCCTTTGGAGATAGATTGCTGTCCAAAGTCAGACAACGTTTTTGCAACAGTCAGTTATGGGCAGAAGCTGCTCTTTATTTCAGTCAGGGAGTTCCTGGAGTGAACTGGTTTCTCAAGACATAGTACATTTTTCTTTCCTCTTCTCTCTTTCCTGAGATTACCAGGTAACAGCATGACCTGCCACCTTTAATTTCTAATTTTACTTTTCACATTTCATTGTTTGTTTGGTTGGGTTCGTTTGGTTTGGTTTATTTTAGGGAATTGTCATGATACGGTGCAGGAGACAGAAAAACTTCAAAATGGCTTTTTGTTATAGAGACATAATGACAGAGTGGAACAATTACCAATTTAAAAAGTGCGTTGGACATCTTAGTATCCCTGTTTACATGCTGTCTCATACAGGGAGAGGAGGAAATCCCGTGACTTTAAAGACAAGTGTATCTGTTAGTCTTCATTAAGTTTTCTGCCATCTTACAAAGCTTCAGGGGAAAAAAAAAAGTCAAGTAAAGCCTCCCAGCAGCACACTGTTCACTTTAAGTAATGCCAACTCTGCAATTCGAACTGGATTTTCTCAGCTTAACTTTTCTCAGTAGTAAATAAAAATATTTGGATAGTCCCAGGCACAAGCTGTTCATATCCCAGTCTTCCTCAAATCTGATCTTGCTTGCCAGCTTGCTCATCTCCTTTTTCTCCCACCTGCATCACAGTATTATACTGTTTGTATCTGCTTCCCCCGTTTTTCAACATCATTCCTGGCTGCAGCTATCAAAACACAGATAGACAAAGTTGTATGCAGTAGCAGCACAGTTCACCATTCTCACTTATTAGAAGCAGTGATTATTCAAGAACAGGGAAAACAAATAGTTTCAAAATTTCAGTTCATGACTGTGAGTTAATGAGCAACACCTAATTAAGAGTGATCAGCTATTGACCTCTGTTAATGTGCATTTTGAACATAAATTATTGATTATCTATGTTACAAAAGGGTATATGCTGATTAATGGCAAATTAATGAACTCTATAATTACTAACAATTAATTTATTTGGAGCATTATAGGACTTTTGTAAATCTGCATTTTTTACATGATATCCCACAAAACAGGCATAAAAATTTTTGAGCTATTTTGTAAAAAGGGTCACTTTTTCCTCTTGTGAAAATATCTAGTGTCCTTGTATTTAATAAGGGATTTAAAATGTTACTTTGCAAATAATCCTAAAGGAATATTGATGTTAGCAGTTCATTAATACAATCTTAAATACTTGAAGTAAAGGCACAAAGCAGGGTGTGTACCATTTTCAGCCATGGGCTTTTTTCCACGAGAACATCCATGTCTATGCAACATACGTCTATGCCCTGCCTCTCTGCAAATTTTTCCATCCCATCTCTAAGTTAGCTCGGAAATATCTGAGAGAAGAGACAATTTACCCTTAGGACAATCTCAGAAAAATCATGTTTCTTTAGCGATGCCAGCCTGATTTTCTTGATCCCCAGAGAAAATACTGTGGGCAGTGCCTCTTGGGCAGCATATATTATAGAAGTTAACTTATTAAGAGTAATTAGGGCACCTCATATCTCTGTGAGCTACAGTTCTTGCTTGTCACATCTTCAGTAGATGTTGCTGCATTGGTTATATTCAGCAGAACAGTAGAAACACAATTTATTTTTTAAAATTTATTTTAAATACCACAGGGCAAATAATCATTATAATTTCAGATTTGGTTGGTGAAGAGTGAAAGGAAGACAGGTTTTAAAGGAAGACAGGTTTTAAAGAAAGACAGGTTTTAGTGTGTGAAAAGAGCAAAAATACTTGGAGAATCTACCTGAGTTTCAACTCTATTTTTCTTCTCTTGACTTTAATGAAACTGGGGCAGCCACTCAACAGAAACTTGGTGCAAAACCTGTCTTACTCATCTTTGCATCAGCCTGTAGGTGCTGCTGGGTCTAAGCTCATAAGGTGCTTGCTGGGCCAAACACCTAGCTATTAGTAAAATGACAGCTTCCCTCTTGATTTTCAGAATTGATTGTGGCCTCAGAGTTGCTTCTGCTGCAGACCTGGTCAGCAGTGAGAAGAAAAGCATGATGATACCCAAAGCATAATTTATTATCTGGTTATTCTTGCCAAAAACTAGAGCAGAGAGAAGCTTTGAACTTAAGATATGTAATGCAAAAACTCCCATGATGATAAATAAGATCACAATCTTCTTTTCTTTTGGTTTTTTTTTGTCTTTTGGATCATATCCTGGAAGTGCAAGAAACTCCTTCAAATGTTCAATAGCTATTTGTGATTTTAAGCTGCTATATACCCAGCCTGGAGCAAAAGTCATACTCCTAGATTATAGTAACAGCTAAATAATCAACCAACAGTGGAGTGCAAGTCATACAGCGTATTACTTTAGTTTTTGAGCAGTCACAATAAAATCAATGAACTTACTCTCAGAGTAAATTACAATTCGGTGTAATGGCATATGGCCCATAGTGCCTTGGAAAAGTTAATCAACATAATCAAGATTCTTCTCTCAGCAGCAGTATCAGTATCATTTCTCAACTGGTAGAAAATTTATGAGGTTTGTACAATTACAGATGAGTACCTTAAACCATTTTAACAGCAGACACAACTTTTACCAACACCCAAAATCCTTGCCCTCTATTCCAAAAATGTTCTTTTTGAAAAAAATAAGTGTAAAAATTTGGATTTCTAACAATATACAACTGGATCAAGAATTAAAAGCCATTTCATATAATATGCTCAATTTATCTTTCAGAATTTTGTCTTTCAAAGGTGTATAATTGCAATGGCTAACTCAACACTCACATTAATTTATACCATAAACACAGATGATCTGTCACAGAGCAATCTTTGCATAACACTTCTTAGAGAAAATCCTTAACCATTAAAAAAGTGTGAATTACATATACTCGCTTGCTTAAAATCGATTCTGTAAAAATTAATATGCTTAGCCAGTAGAGTGGAAAGTTACTGCGTATTATTTAAAATGCAATCCTGGTTAGAGACAGCCTCTAGAAAGTATATGGAAGAAGAACTGTTGTCAGATTTGCTAATTAGGAGCTTAATTGTGTTGTCTGAAAAACAGATATTTAGAAAATGAGCACCGTATATCTATATATACATGGACACATTTTATATATGTGTATATATATATGTATGCACATAACTCATGTTCATATAGTGTCTCTCTGTCTCCCTCTGGTAACTGCATCACTTGCTAATGAGTACACTAAATTTCTTTATTACAGTATAAATATTCTGACTTTTAAATATAGAAAATGTGTCCAGTTTCCACACCCAGTGACCCCCTGCTTTTGGACTTTTACAGCTGCAGCGCCCCATGCTCAGGGACTCTGGCTGCCCTGTGTTAACATCTGCCTGACTGCTCTGGGTTGCAAGCTGGATGCTTGCTTCTCATGCACAGTGAGACTCCCGTCCACCTGTAGGTGAATTCCTACAGAAACAGGGCATAAGCATATGACACCTCTCTGCCTTCTTTAGGCCACTGTAAATACAAATGTACTGTGCTATAAGTGCTTTTATTTTTATCTTCTGAAAGAGATCAGCCTTTAAGCAAGCAATAATTCAGAGTTACATGGCAAAGCCTTCACTCAAACTCTGTTCAGGAAGGGTCCGGTATCTATCCTTCACCCATTCCTTATCAAGTCACTGTTGAAGTCCACTGAGAGGATTCCATTAATCTTTTGTTTGATCCATGTGTTTTGTCTTACACTAGGAAACTGCAAAGAGAAAGGTGAATGAACACTTCCAAGGAAAGGGGCAGCCTCTGTAAAGAACAGTTCATCACAGACTGTTAGATTGAACAGCATTTAGGCACCAAATCTCGTACTGCACGGTGGGCTTTCTTTACTCACAACCCTAACAGGGAATGATGTGCCTGCATAGGAACGTAAATGCTTAGACACATTTGAGACTCAGTGAAATCCAACTGACATTTGAAGGAAATGGGACTGAGAATTAAAAATAAATAACAAGCTATGCCCTCAGAACACCACACCATTGGCATATTCCTCTTTTTGACAACATGGTTTGCATATTTTGCTCTTGCCTTTTGAGGAAAGAGTATTCCTTCTCATATCTGGAAGTCTGATGTCTAAATTGCTGAGATGGGATTCATTTGAGTGACTAAATGTGGTCATCTACACTGTAGTTGTCTGCAGGTCCTTCTTGGCTTCCTTGGTACTCAGAAGAGTCAGTCTTTATTGGCTGGTCGATAAAGACAATGTTTGTGATATAAGTCACAATATCTTAAAGTAAATACTAATATTTGTTCATAGGAATCATGCCCATAACTTGCTGAATACAAGGATTAGGATTGCCCAGATTTAGACATGGATGTTCAAAATGTCCCTCCTTGTCTCCAGCTGCCACTACAGAAGGTCCTGTGTCATATGCACCAACACAAATATTTCAGGCACCCTTAGGGAACCCCCAAGCTACACCAGGTGTGACATTTGCCAGCCCTGTTACTGGTATTCCAAGTGCTCCAAAGCACTAGACATGTGCCTTTGGGCAACAGAATCAAGCCCTAAAATGCAGTTTATTTCACCTAACTTTAAGCATGTACAAGCAGGTGTCCAAATCCCAACTGGCCGCCTAGACTCCCGAAATAGTCAGCCTGACTTTCCCTGGCACACTTTGATGGTGGTTTATGTAAATAAGCAACAGGAACTGAGCTGCAGAGGAAAGCAATGGTATAGTTTGTGATATTTCATGAATGTAGTATCAAATCAAAATAAATGATTGTGTACTTCGTATATGAGAAGACTCTGATTGAGCTGGGCATGAAATTGTGTGCATTTAAAATTCATGCAATGGCATCAGGGCACTGAAGATGGAGAGGTCAAGGGGCAGGCATTTTGGTGTATGGCATTATTTAATTCACACTTTACACCACACGAAACAGTTTTCCCTTCACCTCGCTGGAAGCTGCAGAGGCCATTTTAACAGGGAAAGGTCAGGAACCAAAGGCATGAAAGCCCCTTTGCTGGGGCCACCTGAGACGTGCCCTGTTAATGCAACAGGGAAGCCACAGCAGCACTGTAGAAAAACTCTCCTCCCCCCAAATTTCACTCAGCCCTGAAGCATCCATAAGCAATATGGAGAATGACAGTGTGTTGGAGAGCTTGCCGCCAGAAACAAACACAGTTCACTCAGGTATCTACTTAGAAAATATAGGTTAAATTCCTAGGGGAGGGGAGACAACTAATTTAAGGCATGCAAATGATAGGTGACTCTATTGCTCAAGTACGAGATTAGGATGATTTAGATTGAACTGACTAGCACTTGGGATGTACTAGTCTCCCTCTTCACTGATAATAAGCTTACAATAAACATCTGATTTTTAGACAATTGAAGTTTTATGGGTATCTTCTGCCATAAATCACGAACGATTTGCTTATGCTGCAGTCAAAAGCTATGTAAACATGAAAAAAAAAACCAGTTTATATTCTGCTAGACCAAAATTAGGTTAAATATAACTACTTAAGGTTCTGTTGGGCCTTTGGCAGCAGTATAAGATCATATTTCAGCTTTCTGTGCTCAAGTTCCTTATTTATAGAATGGACATAAAACCTGATCCATTTGTTAAACTAGCAATTCTATATGGACAAGCAGTAATAAGTGAAAACCTATATTGTTCCGTTAATTTATTGTCATATTAAAAATAAAACAAAGTAACAAATCGATACGCATTGCATAGGGGATGAGTAATTTGCTCATGAATTTTTCTGGCCAAGCTTCCTGTTATAAAACAAGGGAGATTCCTGTAATTTGCTTAATATAATTTGCTCTAGTCATCAGTTCCCACCTTGCTTGTGTTCAGTCTCATACTGTGTTATCACTTCCCAAATTGCAATACTGCTAACATCTAGTTGACTATATTTAAATGTGCTTATTGTGAAGGAGTCCAACTGAAATTGATTTCTGTCAACTTTTAATGTTTTCTTTGAAAAAATCTACATCTGTGATGTGTTTTCTATGTCACAGTATATTTCATGCCTTTGTTTTACATTGTCTCACAACTTTGTTTACCATATTCTACCCATGGTAATCAAGACTTTGGCTCAATTTACTCGTCTTTGTATTTATTACGTGACGAGTGAGAAAGAAAAACAAAAATAGCGAGAAAGAAAAACAAAAATAGCAAGAAAGAAGAGAAAAAGAGAGACAATGCAGTGCGTGACCTCATTATTAAACAAAACAGAGTTAACTTACACCGAATGATTGCCTTTGTTCTCATTCAGGCCCAAATAAATTACTGTTTTCTTAGTCTTCTCTAATGACATTCTGTGTGGCAATGAGTAGTCTTTTGTATTTATATATTTGAACAGTCGAAATACAATGAAAGCCTGTCTCTACAAATTATAGAATTATCAATTGTCATAAAATATAATTTAGTAAATTCAGAGCGCCTGTGGTTGACTATATTGCTACAGTTTTATTCTCATGCTTTAGCATATTCCTGCATTCATTTGAAGGGTTCACCCATAGACTAGGAATGTGAATTTTCCCTCTGTTGCAAAAATTAATGTTTTTAACCCCATGTATGTTTACTTCTATCACAAGCCGGTGACTTAATGAAAATTGAAACATGACCAGAGATTCTGCATCCCTTTAGCCAGAACCTCCTCAAAAAGGCTAGGCTGATTTTAGAAGGTTGAGTCCTACTTTTTTTCCACCCTGTAATATAGTCTGTGAAATGTCATGGGAATCTCAAGCGATCTTTGCAAACCTGTGTCACGGACTTTACTCTGATGCCAGTGAGGTAAGAGCACAGATACATTATTTCTTAGTTAGGGCATCATAGTGAGGTATCTGTGTGGGCCAAACACTTCTCTGCTTCTCTCACTTTGTTTTCTGAAGCTTAAATAGGGGAGATGGTTGTGTATTGCTGATGGGTATGCTAGCAATCACAGCATGCTTAACTTTTCCAAATTACAGGTAAGATTTGCTCTAGCTGAAAAAAAAACCTCCATAAAAGAGTTAATTGCCACACACATATAACTTCACTTAAGGAATTAAATACTTGATGGTTCAGGATTAGTAATTTTCCAATTTCTGTTGCCTCTTTCATGAAGCTCTTCGGGGACTTCAGTGCCTCTTGCACAAAATTAGTAATTTCCAGACTTCTTAGTAATTACAGATCAGTTTGTAAGTTCCTTAGGGCAAGGATCCAGCACCGTGGCCTTGTCTACGGAAACGCACAGGAAACACTTGGCTACAGAGATAAATAATAAATACAAATAGCCATAAATAATAAATACTAGTAAATGTTAATGTTTGGGGACAGTAATTTATCTTGTGTAAAACCACATAGCTTCTGCCAGCTATCATAGGTTGCCATCAGTTTGCACAACAGAAAGTAAGATCTTTATCCCAAAAGGAACCTATTTCACCCATTTCGACCTACGCAGTGTATACAATAATTCAAGTTGAGTGAACTAATTCTTTTTCTTAGTAGGAATATTCAAGACATGTACAGACATATGTCAGTCTACATTGTTTGGTCTCCATCAACTATACTTTACTCCCTGATTCCAAAATTATAGAAATATAGCCTCGGATGCCTTAGGTTGGATGCACCCGTGAGTCAAAAAAATCTCCAAGTTGCTGCTCTGTGATGAGGAACTCACTGGATGACTCTGTGTACATTCTTGAAGATCTCCAAACACCAAGGGTTCTGCATCTGAAGATGTTAAAGTCTGTGCTGCTCAGATGTTACAGTAATGATGCACAAAAGTGCAGAAGTTATTAACCCTCTGAACACTGTCAAACATATTATTATTGCCCTTTGTCTTTTTTGCAGTGTTACTAACTGGAAGAGAATGTAAAGATTTGAAAGGGATGAAGGGCTCACTTCCTCTATAGTTTACTTGACAGCGGAACACTATTATTGATCTAGGATATGACAAGAAGAAAGTCTTAAGCCCACTTTAAGCAAAAAAGAAGAGCACCCTGGACTCTTCAAAGACTGTTTTAAACCATTTTTTAAATTAAAGAAAGTTTCATATAGACTGACACATATATTTCAGGTTTCAAACCCAGGCAATTTGAAATAGCCGTGGTATTAAACCCAGAAACTGGAGTTCATAATGGAATTTCTGACACGCACAATTTCTTTGAATGGTTTGAGGGACACTGCCATAATAAAGGTAGTATCCCTGTCATTTTGAATACTCTTTCCTTCTTTCATCTGGGATTTAGTTCAGTTGGCCTATGTACATTTCCCAAACAATTGTAAGCATTAATGATGCCAAAAAAGTTGTGAACAAGCTATTCAACTGCTATAAATCAAAACTGCTTCACTGAATAGATTGGCTTAATAGCACTATGCTAATTTACATTAGGCAAAGATTTGTTCTTAGGGTAGTGCTGGGAGTTTCTATTTGAAATAACCTGATCTCTTCATGACTAAGTTAGATTGGTTAAGCTGGTTCTAGACACCTGTGTGGGTAACTGAACTTAACACTGTTCATTTTTATGGAGCTTTGATGGCCACTTATTTATTTGTAAAATAAAATTCACATGATGAGTCTTCATTTATGTGTTCAACTTTGGGCAAAATAATTCAGAAAAGTTGTGTGAGTGTTAGACAACAGTCTGAGGTGAGCAACAAGAATAATCAGAGGCCTTGAGGGTATGAAATGTGAGGAAAGGTTACAGAAATCACGACTGCTTAGTTTAGAAGAACAAAGACTGACAGTAGACATAAACACACCTGGAATATAAGAGGTGATATAAAAGACATAACTCTTGGCCATGTCTGCTCTGGTTAGGAGGGCAAACGTTGGGCATTGGAAAACTGGTGAAAGGTGGAAATGGTGAAGCACTGGGATACTCTTGTGTAATCATCATTTTTAAGAGTAAGCTGAACAAAAATGGGTCAGGAATAGCATCAGCATATGGGATCTTGTACTTCTTTATGTGATTTTTTTTCATTTCTGTGCTGCAAAGTTCTTCTCTTACTTTTTCAAGTTTCCTTGGCAGTATTTAACTCCGTTTTCCTTTCCAGAGCTTGCAGTACAACTGCCATCTTTTCAGAGACACATGGACTCCCTCTAGAAACTAGCAGCCAACCAAAGAGTGATTGCAACATTTTAAACCATCTCATCTACCTTTCCTGAAGTCTCAGCATCTGAACCTTATCCCTAAAAAAGTGCTTTCTTGTCTGCTCTATTGCCTGTCTAAAAAAGCATGGTGTATTTGGTTTCCAATTTGACCTGACATGCGCTATATGCTAGTAGAATGTATGGGCTGTGATCCAACCAGATGTTTTCCATTATTATAGAAGTCACTGAGAAATGGTTTGTTCCTTTCAGTCTAATTTACCTTAACACAGTTATTGTGTTTAAGCAGCAGATATTTACTCTCTCTATCAAAGAGAATAAGAAGCAATGTATGACACACAATGTATGAGTCATCTCCTCCCGTGCTTGTC
>JAOXJK010000012.1:153374782-153400553 GCA_025774025.1 Xenus cinereus | reverse complement strand
GAGAAGGAGAAGGAGAAGGAGAAGGAGAAGGAGAAGGAGAAGGAGAAGGAGAAGGAGAAGGAGAAGGAGAAGGGAAGATAAAACAACTTCTGGAAGAAAAATAACTTATTAGATCAAATTATCCTTCAGGTGTTACAAGAGCTACCTTAGAGATACAGACACAAGAAATATAACAAAAAACTGGACTCATATTTAAAGTAAATCAGCTACTGATTTTTCCTTCCAAATATTCCCAACTATCTTGACAAATCACGTTCTTTTATCATTCTTTATAGTTTGAAATGAAAATGCTGAGACTTTTAAAATAAAAAGATAGCGAAAAATAGACTATCAAAACAAGTTTGGGGCTGAAAAAGGTGGATTGCAATAGAACAGAAATTTAAAGCTTATGGTGTAATGATATCAATTATTTACTGCATAAACCAGAAATAATAAATACCTCAACCCACATCAACAGTAACATGACAAATAGAAGACAAAAGACAATTTTTTTCTTCCTTTGGACTGACATGTCAAACTAATCAATAAAAGCCCATAGTATTGTACGTATTTTTTCCTTAGTGGAAATGTATGTGCATATATATTTTATTAGTCAAAAAATATGTAATCTTGATTGTGTTGACTCAAATACACTAAAATATCAAAATAGAGCATTGAGGAATTAGAGGTTTGACCGTGACTTTTATTGAACCCTTATCTGCCTGGCAACATCTACTAGACAGCCATTTGTGAGAATACATGACACCAGGAGCAGTTGCCATTCACGTTACACTTCTTTGAAGGGCTGATTTTAGGTCCTGCCGTGTCTTCACATTTTATGGAAACACCCTCCCGGATCTCCTTTCAGCACAAGGAAAGTGCTCTTTTCAAAACAGACAGCAGGGGGACATTTATGGCCCTTTAAAAGACTTCTGACCTGGAGAATTGTGCTGCAATCCACCAATCTTATAAACCGTCATATTGTAGAGGGGTAATGCCATTCTTAAAGTACTTGTTGCTAAATTTTGTTCAATGTGGATATTCTGAGAGCATTAATTTAATTACCTTTTTATGCATAATATATCTTTGCTGAATCTGAGGATTGTGGAAGATGTAGTGTTTATAGGGTAAGCATACAAGAAAGAGAGAGAAAGATACATTGGTTGGAAACATGAATTTAAATGCAAACCTAGAAGAAATTCTTAGAAGTTCTGCCAAAAGGATTTTGGAAAGCAGACAGGAATGTGTCCTACTCTTGGAAAGCTGGAAAAAGAAATATGCCAAATAGTTAAGAAGCCTGTTCTATCTACGTTCTGGAGAGGGACACATATCCCAGCTTTTGGGTCAGTCTCTTTTCTGACAGAAAAGTGGTCTCCTTTAATTTTAGTTGCAAACTCTTTCTTTGGTCTCTTGTGATCATAAATTTCGTAGGCTAGTCAGACATTTCTTTTAATCAGCTCTAAATTTCTTCTTATCCTTTACCCTCACAGATTCACCATGCCCTCTAAAATAACATCTGTGGATACTATTGACCTGAATCCAATGTTTACGCACAGCTCCTGGCAATGAGCCATTTAGCACATCATTTCTCACAATCCTCAAGTGGCAGGTTTCTGCATTACAGCTGATCTCATACAGTCCCAAATACATGAAGCTGCACCCTTGAGTACCTGTTCTACATAGACGTTAAGGTGGAAGATATTTTTTAGGCATGCTTTGCTCATTTTTCAAGCAGCATTATCACTTGCAAAGCAACTTTAATTCGCTTAAGAGCAAAATCAGGCCTTGGCAAAAGCTTGTCGTCCATACTTAAGAAAACATGACTTATTTATAAGCCACAGAACAAATAAACATACTGCAAAAAATCCAATCAGCAGAAGAAAAACAGAAATCTGGATCAGAGATGAGTAGTGTGGCAAAGGCAGCCTCTCACCACCTAAACCAGCCTCTGCCTTTGCAAATGTAGAACAACCCTCAGTAAGGGGAAAACTTCACCTAACATCGGGGTCTAGACAAGCTACCAGATAAATACTGTGCTAAAAGTAGCATCACCTCCTCCTGAAGTGCATCAAAAGCCTCCATGAGACCTAAATATAATGATAAATATGACTATTAAATTAAAGTGAGAAGGGATGAAGTGGTAGGAGTGAATCCCAAGTGGAGCAATGAGGCTAAACAACCTCCAGCCCGGCTGAATGTTCGTACCCAGATGAAAAGGCACGCTCCAGATGAAAAGGCATGTAATGAAGTTGTTGGGCAAACCACAGATCTCATAAAGGTGGAAAGCTAAAAAGATCCCACAGCAAAGTAACCTATTACATTACAGAATAGGCAAATATCAAAGCTGCTTAACAAATGGATTACACATCAAAGCAGGCAGCCAGCAAGAGGCATTATTAGGCATCCTTAGAAGGAATGGTGGGACTACAGAGTGCCAAAACCAGAAGGATCGACAGATCATAGATTGTAGTTATAGGTACCATGAGTTCTGTGTAGACACCCCTGCGAAAACACAACTTACAGTATGCAATAATTCTCATTAAATATAGTTTCATGATTGGATTTGCTAGTGCTGATGCCTCTCCCATATTCTTCTTTCTCTTCTGTATCTTTAAGGTGCAATAATTCAGTACTGCTACCACATAGCTAAAAAAATCTATTCGTGTATGTTCTAAAGAACTTTGCTCATTTGAAAATATTAATTTAGGTTTATTGAAAATGTTGTGATGTTTTGATTATATTTTTTTTATTTTCAAAACAGTCATATTTTTAAACCTATTTCTTAGGAAAATGAAACCTAAATAATCAGCATGTGTGTTATCTGTCTGTCATTCCCTTCTCCTCCCTCTAAATATCTTTGAAACTTAATTTTCATTTTCAACCATCTGTGACAGAGGGAAAGGGGTCTCAAAGATATTAAGGACAAAGAAGTTTCATGAAAACAGTAAATGAATAAAGAAGAGTGATGTAAAATAGTGATCCCACTGGGGAAGTGTCCAGAGATTTTGGTCAACAATACAACTGGAACACATCAGAACATCCACGCCAGGTACAGGAAAAACATCGGCTATAATGGACAATTTATTAGACAGAGGATAACACAACCATGAAACACAGAGCCAAAGGACAGCAGGCATCAGAAATCTACTTCCATAAAATTTCAGAAACAAAGCTTTTTGGTAAAGTTAATCTGTAAATTAGTATCATAAACATGGTATTGTTTGCGATATGGATAGATGAAGAAAAAATTATAAAGAGAGAAATGAAGGGGACAGAATCACGGATACTGAGTAAGGATCAGAAAGGAGGATTAGGAATATCTTCCAGTGAATTTGCTGGTGAGTAATGGTGGAGAGAGACTCGAGAAATAACCATGCTGTAGCAAGACAAAGCAAATTTCAGTTTAGAACGTGGAAACTGTGACTTGCATGGATGAAGTTTTCTACAGACAAGACTTCTAAACTTGAATTATCATTTCCATTTTTATTTGTTTTTTTGGGGCCTTTTTGGTGTTTTTTTTTTTAAGTCTTTTCTAAATTTTCAGAACAACAGTATTTCTGTTTCTACAACAGTAGAAATTCACTCTAAGAATTGTTGACAGCAACTACATATAGAAATGGACTAGGGCATCCAGATTGCCTTTCATCACCTCTATTTTTAAGTCTGAGCTACTCAGCTGTCTCAAAAGCCAATAAAAGACAGGCAAACACTACCACCACCACCAAAAACAGTGCAGAAAACAATTAATTCTATGATAACTGTCTTAATTTAGAAGAAAGTGCCTTCAGGAGGAAGCTCAGACAGCTAGCTGAACAACTAAATTTGCATGTCACCTCCAGCCTATAGCTCAGAAAACTAGTTTAGGAATTTATAGTCTAAAATAGTGAAAACCAAAATAACACCTGAACAAGAGAAGTGTGGATGATGAGGAGAAAAGACCAGCTGTGCATATGTCTCTTTAGTCCACTGCTTTGGAAGTAGGTACCCAAATTCTAACTAAACCCTTTTTATCATACCTACATCTTTTACTGGATGTAGCCCAAAGCTTATTGCACTCTTAACTGTATTAGTTTAAGATTTAATAAGACTAGGGAAAATCAATACAATGTTTTGGGAGGGAAGGGATCCATCTTGGTTCATGAAATGCCAAGGGGAAAGAAAATACTAATTAATTTTTCATGCATTTACATGTCTTGTTGCATATTGACCCTTATGAGCAAATGAGAAGGACATTTGTACTTTTTCTTTTTCCTGTCTATGAATGACAGTATGGCAACACAGAAACCAATACAAATTCTGCCACTAGTTTCAATGGTATTAAAGTCTCACTGCAAGTATGTATATCAGAAAGTTTGCCCTTGAAACAGTGTCTACCTCTTTCTATGAAGTACTTCAGTGTTTTATCTTTCTGGTTTTGTCCAGAGCAATCAGAAATCTGTGCCTCCTTCATTCATTCCCTGTTTAGGGTAACAAAGAAATGGTGCAAGAAAGTTGCAGCACAGCCAGACATAGAGGAGAAGATTGTTTCTTCCTGTGATAGGAAAAATAGCATTGCTCAATTAATAACTTCTGCCAGTTACTTGTCAAATATACAGGCAACTTTGCAAGTGAATGTCTTCATCTCTTTAAACCTATTCAGAGAAAATCTGGATTTGCTAAGCAATCAGCCACTTTCTGGTACTGTTCAGCAGGAAACAACAGCTGGCTAATTTAAAGTCAATGATAAAACTACAAGATTTAGTACAAATCATCCGATATGGAGAATTCTGTTACACAAAACCCTGAAGCAGCAAATCCTTCTCTCCTTACTTCATGTGTAATCCTATCTAAAAGCTACTGCTTTCACAAATGGGACACAGGTGTTTGGGAAAACCAACTTAGCAACTGAAGTCTCAGTTTCCCTTCTTAATGCTAAAGTTCAAGTCCCTTGCAAAACTACAACCCCTTCATAAAACTCCCTATAACACTTAAAATTCTACTAGTGGCATGAAGAAATCTGCATAGGTATTCCCAGGTGCAGAACCCTACAATTCCCGTTGTTGAACTTCATAAGGCTCCCATCAACCCATTTCTCTAACCTGCGAAGGTTCCTCTGAATGTTGGCACAACTGCCTAGTGCATTGTCTACTCCTGCCAGCTTTGTATTGTCTGCAAATCCACTGCAGGTGCATCCTACCCCACTAAGTCATTAATGACAAGGTTAAATGGCATTGTCCCCCGTGTTGGCATGATTTCCCTATCATGCATCCTTGCTGACTACTCCCAATCACCTTCTTGTCCTTTATATGTTTGAAAGTGGTTTCCAGAATTATTCACTCCATTATCTTCCCAGGGACTGAAGTGAGGCTGACCAGCCTGCAATTCCTTGGATCCTTCTTTTTATACTTTTTGAAGACAGGATTGACATTTCCTTTCTTCCATAAATCTCTCCTACCTGACACAGACTTTCAATATGGTCAAGAGTGGCATCTCCCAGACATCAGTGAGCTGCCTCAGCATCTATGGGTGTGTTCTGTAACATGCCATGGACTACTGTATGTCTAGTTTGTTTAAATGTTCCCTGACCTGATCTTCCTCCATCAAGGGTAGTTTTTCCTTAGTTCATACTTTCCTTTTGCTCTCAGTGGCCTGGGATTCCTGAACATCTTTCTTATCAGTAAAGGACAGGACAGAGAAGTCACTGAATTCCTTGACCTTTGTTATCGGTATCCTGTCCCATCAGTATCAGTTCCACACTTTCCTTAGTCTTCTTTTGCTGATAGTATACCTGTAGAAATCTTTCTTGTCACTCTCCACATTCCTCACTGGATTCAACTCCACCTGGGCTTTGCCTTTACTGACACCGCCCTTGTATGATCGGTCAATGCTTCTTATTTTCCTCTTGGATGACTTGTTTCCACTTGCATCTCTCGTATGGTTCCTTTTTATGCTAGATTTTTGTCAGAACCACCTCCTCCTCCATCTGCATGCTGCTGCCTTTGTTTCCCTTCCTGTAAATCATGATGTATTATTCTTGAGCTTGGAGGAAGTGATCCATAAAAATCAATCAACTCTCCTGGACCCTTCTTTTATCCATGACTGTCTCCCACAGGATTGTTCCAAGAAGATCCCTGCAGACCTCCTGTGTAGTGGAAAAATGGAAAGCTACAGAATTGCCTAATAGTTGCTTCCCCAGAGAGAAAGACTGAAAAATATTTATGAATTATAACATGTTGCCTTGCTTATCTGTCTTGTTGGTGGTTTGTTTCCTCCATTTAATACAAATATTGTTTCTTAAACTAATTAATCCTTGAGACTTGGGAAAACTAGGTCACTGAGCAGCAGAAATCTTATTTTAGTTTTCTCATGTTTTTGTGTGGAGGCTCTAATGAGTGTGTTAATAATGATTTCTTCACATTAAAACCCAGATCTTCTTGCCAGTCAAGTTCTGGCAGAAGAGTTACATTATTATTATTTTTTAATTATGCATTTTGAGTATAGTGATTGTCTTTATGAAAAGAAAACAACAACAACAGCAGCAATAAAAGACACGTATCCGAATACCTACAGGTCATGATGCTTGGACATGTGTTTAATCTGAGATATATATTATTGTTTATGAACTGTGAGACTATTCCCTACTCCTAGATCACAATGCTGCAGGAGATAGCCATTTATGGGCTAAGTTGCTCAAATGTTAAAACGATAACCCCTTCTCATCTATAGAGATATCTCAAGGCCAAGGACCTGAAAAACACAGCAGTGACTGCAAGAGCAGTGGTAGTATAATATCAATGAACGTACCATTTCTCAGCTCAAAGAAGGTATTCATTTAAAGAACAAAGTATTGTATTGAACCTGAAGGGAAATTAAGTAGGATCAATGTCTCTATTGTAATGTATATCTTCAGTTACAAAGAGAGCATTCCACATGTAAAAAAAGTGCACAGGAAGAAAAAAGAAAAAACCAAAAATTAATTTTTCCCTGGTATTCTAGTCACTAAAAAAGGAATATCAGTACTGTCTAATCACACAATTTATGAAAAGGAGTTGTTTTTAAACAGGAAGAATGAAATAACATCATTAACTGTGTCCCTGATTTAGCAAAGCTTTTGAGTATGTCCTTAACTTTAAGTGTGTACTTATGTCCCATTGACTATGCAGGGATTGAGTCAAATACTGATAATTTAATTCCATGATTAAGGTAATTTGTTGATTCCTGACCTATAAGAATGCTGTGATATGAGGGTCAGAGTGGGCCAATTAAGTAAAATTTTAGAGAAGGGGACACATATTGCAAAATATCCAAGGATTTCTTCCAGATGCATAACCTTAGGTAAACAGTGGTAAAAGATTTTGAGACTTGTGAAGGTAAGAAGCTATTTTAACTGCACCATGGATAAAGAGTATGTAAGGAAACAGTAAGGAAAAAGCTGCTGTTGTATTTCCATGCTTGACAAATTCACCTCTCTCTCTGCAAAGACATTAAAAGAGGTCTTTGGGATTTAACAGCTGTAGGACCAAATGCGTCCCTCAACGCAAGGCTTTCTGTGTCACTCCTCTTTCCTTAATTATTTCCTCAGCTGTTTCAATGTTCCCAAACCTAAAAAACACCTAAACCAAAACAAACAACCCCCTGCCAACACTGCAACCAACCAACCATAAACAAACAGAAACCGAGTTTAGGATGTCTGTAGTTGTACAAGGCAAAACACACAGAGCCTTTGCACTCATTATGGGACTTCGGGTACTTTTAATGAAAGGAACAAGAACACCAGAAAGCAAACTGGCCAGAACAAACACTTCTATTTCTCCTTTCTTCTCCTTGTCACCATTGGAGGTTCTTATGTTTCTATGATGAGATATTATGATGTCAACAGATGAAACAGGAATAAAAAGGAAATGGACCTAGAGAGTCACCTAACTTGAAAAACATGTTAATGTTATCCAGGGTGTCCAATTACTTGACCCCAGCTTATACTAGCTAAGTTGCCATTATAAAGAAGCAATGAAATATGAAAATTACATTAAAACTGCATTTGAAGGTAAGATAAGATGAAAAAGAATACATACTGAGGGGTATTAGTGCAGACAAAGAAGAAGTACGGGATGAAACTGAGTGCATTGCTAAGAGGATTCCTGAAGAAGTAGACAGGGGGTACAGTAAGAGGTGTATGAATAAAGCATGTGTGCTGAGGGAAAATAGCAATTCACAGACTGAGGAAGTCTTCAGATCTAGTGGCTACAGAAGCAGGCATGCCATTGTATCTGTCATATTGGCACACAAATGACAAAACCTCACTCATTTGTTACTGAGCCCAAGCTCCATGGCAGAGCTTCAAAAGGACTTTTGTGTAACTACACACAGGGCAAGGCAGCGATAACAAAATCACAATAAATACTTTAAGCGGTGAGCAGACCGTAGAGCCCAAGCCAACAGGATCA
Source organism: Xenus cinereus (assembly GCA_025774025.1). NCBI lineage: Eukaryota > Metazoa > Chordata > Aves > Charadriiformes > Scolopacidae > Xenus > Xenus cinereus. The sequence continues at coordinate 153,392,151 of JAOXJK010000012.1, read as the reverse complement.
GTGGCAGAATTACAGTCAGGCAATTCCAGGAAGTTTAACATAAAATTATTTTCAATTTCATATTGTTTTCATGTCTGCTGTTAAAGACTTAAAAACAGTTTCTGGAGTTAAAATGGCAGAGGAGTTGTCTGCAACATGACAACAAAGAGTGACCACACATTGGATTCAATACATTCCCAAGTGAAGAAGGCTGATGGTGTTTTTGGCCTCAACTAAATCATCTTCCCTATAAGCCTCTCCTTTTCAAATGTAAATCTGTTATCTGCAACAGTTTTCAAATTTGGATAAAGAAACTTTCTTGAACTACATTCCTCATGAATGTTAAACTTCTTCACATATCTGGTGGGACTTTTTTTCCTTCAAAAAGTTATTAGAAAGGAAGAGTCCTTCTCAGAGCAGAAAAAATTATTAATATAGAAAAAAACAGTGATAAAAAAAAAACAGAAATAAAATGGCCTGACACGCATGTAGCCTGAAGTCTGAGTAGAGTGTACCACCGCCTGTCCTGTATGATTATGTCAACAGAAATCCTAATCAACACAATCTGAAGGCTTGGTTTGTGGCTTTATGTCAGGACCATCCACAGTGCTGCTGTTAATAAGCTGCATGTCGTGACCCTTATTCTGCCTTCACCCAAAACCTGTGATTATGTCCTGACATTCTCAATCAGATAATCACATCTGATTGAGGTAAGCCTGGTTCCACCAGACTACAGTCTGCATCGACTGACTTGGACTGACTGGTTTTATATGTTTCTAACACACAATTTATGTGCAGAAATTTCTCCTGTGAAAAACATCCTTTAGGAGATGAGAAGACAGTGCAACTCCCTTTACCAAAGCAGTTTCATAGTGACCATACCCTGTAGGCACCAGAGATTTTACCTATATCAATTTTTAATTATTACATTCAGATGCTATCACCGTGGACAGGAACATGAAGTTCCAAAATAGGTCCACAAGTTATCATTTAGTAAAACTGGAAAGGGAAACTAAAAGGTAAGCAAAAATAAAAAATCGACTGCTCCAAAAGTTGGAAGAGATCTAAGGATTAGTGACAACATTAACAAAACAAAAGGAAAAATCAAACCATCTTCTGAAGCATTAGTTCTTCTCCATTCCCCTTTTGTTCAAAGGAAAGTTATTTCTTCCTAATTCCTACCTCCTGGGTCCACTTATACCAGTTTCTGTATACGATGCTTGCGTACATCATGTGGGTAGAGTTATAACTCTTTAGTACATGTGTGGATGTTATTCAAGTCTAGTCTTATAACAGCAAATGGGCATGTACAGCTCATGACCAGGGCGTTAAAACAAGAAAAAGACTGCATCAAAAAAGTATGAATCATACATCAAATACCAGTACACCTAGAAAGAAATCAATCATATGGGAGGTAGACTCTGCTAAAAAGCTAAAATTTCTTACTGAAACATCATTAGTTTTATTTATTCATACTTAAATAGTAACTACATCTATTTTTCACAAGTTAAGGTCCCACCACACATGGTAGTTTATGGAACCAAAGGGCTATTGTCTGTCCTGGAAAGCTTACAAAAAGTCAAAATAGGAATTCCTGTTGCATCAACATGATACCACCATTGAGGCTAAGGTACCCAGGCAGAACTCAGCAAACTGAGTTCTGGCTGGGCTTTTTATTTTTCCCGTTATTTCAGACATGGCTAGTCTGGGGAGTGTGGGGTTGCTATTCATACTGGATTACTAGTATTTCATATCACCAGAGCACGAATGTAAGGTCTACTGAAAATTTACACCATTTCTATGACTATGAAGTAGCTCTTCAATTTTATGAAAAATTATTTCTTGTGGTATGGATTTCAAAAAGGACATTTTCTACCGGAAGCAACAGCAAAATTCACCCCTTGTGTACTAGTTTGGTTATGATTATAAATACATCACAATAGCTAGACATCTTCAATTTCTATTGCTAGCATTTGTTTTTGAATCAGATCAAAAGTATAAAATATGAGTCTTGCATAACTTTACTCAAGTTTGAATAAGACCTCTCTCCAGAAACTGGTGTTGCTCTCTTGTGGTCTTCTTAGAGGTCTTAAAAGCCTGACATAGTCCCAGTAGGCAGTTAAATCTCAGCATCCATAGGAGGTTATTTTAACTGCACAGTAGAGACTGTGACATGTAACAACTCCCATTTTTAAGACAAAAATTGATGGAAAAAAAGAAAGAAATCTCACAATAGGAGCCCATTCTATTGATAGCAACAGCAATAAGAGAAATGACTGAGAGAGAAAGCATCAGTTGCCACTGTGGATTTTTAAAACTATAATCTTTGTCACTTTGTGTGTAACAAGTGTTTCAAATGGCTGTAATACTTATCAAGAGGTGAACTGGAACCAATTGCCAGCCACAGCTCTGAGTACTCCAGAAAGTTGAATGGAAAATATTGAATGGAAGACTGATGGAAACAAAAGATGACCAAAGGGAGACCACATAAATAAAAATCTCTGCTTAGTTCTAGTAGCAGCTCTACTCCACTCTTTTCTTTAGCATCTTGCTTGATTACTGTTGTGATTTAACCCCGTTAGGCATCTCAGCCTCACCGTTTTCATCACAAATCCAAAACACAACACTACACAAGCTACTACGAAGAAAATTAACACTATGCCAGCCAAAACGAGTACAATTACTTACAGAATAGCTTGAGCATGGGTGAACAAACATAAGGCTAGGATATGTCCATGAACATCCCTCTGATGTCCCCTGTCTAAGACCATTCACATAGTAAAGAAAACCAGTCTTTATGTCAGGAGTGATACAGTTATCTCAGATAGACCAAGAATGTAATTAATTTCAAGAAAGAACTTCTGAAATTCCTAAGGTAAAAGAAAACAAAACTTGTATTCTTTAGGTGACAATCTATGAATGGTATTCCGTTCTCATTGTTTCTAACTTTTTTGGTGAATTAAAGACAGAATAGACATAAGGTGTGACAAAAAAGAGTTTTTTCTGCAACCAATATGTCTAAGCTGACCTACCAATTTCTTCCACATTTTATCACTACACAGATTCCTAAAAAAGTCTGTGAAAAGTACAGATCTCCCTGTATTCTATTTCACCCTAATAAAATAGGCCTGATTTTCTTACCTTTCACAGGTCTGATAGAAGTATCTCATATATCTTCTTGGAACCTGCAGAGCACTGATTGACCACCACTCAGTTCCACTCAGTATCCCAAGGATGACTAGTTTTACAGATACTCTTCTGTCCTTATTTGTGGCTTTTTCTGTTCATTACAAACTAATTTAGTACTTTCACTACTCTCTAGTAATGATAGTATGAAAACAAGTCCAATGAGAGTTCATCCATAGAATCACAGAATCAGAGCATCACAGATACATAGAATTATAGAATAGTTTGGGTTGGAAGGGACCCTTAAGGGTCATCTAGTCCAACCTCCCTGCAATAAGCAGGGACATCTTCAACTAGATCAAGTTACTCAGAGCCCTGTGCAACCTGATCTTGAACGTTTCCAGGGATGGGGAATACCCATCCCTGGGAATGGTGGGGATACCACCTCTCTGGGCAACCTGTGCCAGTGTTTCACCACCTTCATTGTAAAATATTTCTTCCTTATATCCAGTCTTTGTAAGTACTGGCATTGCTGATTTTTTTCATGTTGAATGTCATTGTTGAATGTTACAGGAGAAAGCAAATTCCTCACAACTCGTAATAGTTATTTCTTAAATACACAAGCACACAAACACATACATAAAATAATTCACTTCCTACATTTCATGGATCCTTTGCTAAACCCAGTCAAAGTACCATTCTCTCTACTGCCAAGAACTTTCTCCGATTAACATCACCTGTTTCTTCCCTGCTGCAAACGTCGGTTTTACAAGGCTGAAGGTGATCAGTGTAAAATCGTTAGTCCTCAAGTAACTCCATTTCTTCTGAAAGCACTTTCAAAACTTCCCCTCTCTATATTCCAAATCCCACTTCACTTTAGCAATCAATATTTAATAATTTTTTGTTTTCTATATTTTTTTTTACAACTACCTTTTGTGTTGTGAACATGAATTACTTCAGCACATTAAAGGAATCACATCCAATTTTACTTCTGCTATCACTTATGTATCTGCTCACTGGTACAAAAGGAGCTGGAAAGGAGCTTCTTAGCCTATAGTCGAACCTGATATAAGTTGTTCTTTTGTATTGCTTCATGTAAGACTTAATCTAACAACATTGTGTGTGCAGTCAAAAACTCTGCTGGATGAGTCAAAGCAACATTACCTCTTGATTACACCAATAGCTTGTCTCAGCTGGAAGAAATGATTCAATGTTCCTGTGAGGTCTGCCCTTAAAAAATATCACTGGTGTCAAGTACTAGACCACAAATCTAACTAGGCCTATCTAGCAGGGAGGTTACTTTCCAATTAAATAGCATCTGCTTTTTTCCACAACCACAAAATATGTACAGAAACAGTGCCAGCCTCTTTGCATGTCCCTCAGATTTGTCTCATGGTTGAGATCTGAGTTGTAGACATATTACGTCCACAGCTAATTTGTAAAGCAGTAAGGCAGAAAAGCAGATTTCTGCAGCTGCTTGACTCCAGAACTACATTTCTATGGCTCACCATCAAATTCCTTGGGTTTTATAGCTTTGGAAGTATCTCCCTTTGGTCCTAATCTCTGTGGGAAGTGATAGCTCTTCCTGCAGCATAGCTAACATATCTCCACTGATTGGAGGAGGCTATGTTTGTAATGGGTATCTCCAGCTCATCTTTAAAGCCTGAATCTGCCAACGTGCATCAGGGATTTGGTGCAAATAAGGGAAGGGGCAAGTACAAATGATGAATCCACCATCATGCATATCATGCAGATTTTTCTGCCAGAATAGATGAAGCTAGAGGCACAGGCATCTGGACAGCTGCTACCATTTTTGTGGTATTTGTGGAGTGTCCCTACCTCTTTATTTCAGAAGGAACTCCCCAGTGACCAACAAGCTGCTGAGACTTCACTGGAGACAGGATTTGGAGTTTAATGAGCAGAGATTCAGCAAAGCATGAGCATCTAATGATGTAGATTGGAAGCCCTGAATTGTTTAGTGCACTGCCAGGTGTCAATTGTGATTCCAGTTGTAAATTAATATCATCTCAGAGTAAATGATCTGGTGTATGAAAAAAATAAAACTGACTTCATTAGGAGAGGGTTGGTCTCATGGGAATGAATTTTATACACAATGCAGGATTATTTATTTTTTTAACTTGGCGTGTTGGAAGAGAAACAAATCCTGCCAGCTTGCAGTGAAAATAACCAAGGAGAACAGATGTACTGTAGCATGTAGAAGAGATCAACAGAGAGAGAGAGAGCAGGGTAAAATACTGGGAAAAATACTTTGGCTGGGAAGTTGCCACATCTGGACCCTTAAACATTACAAAATCATATCTTGTTCCATCCTCTGCACTGCAAAAAAATATGAAAAAAAAAAAAAACCACGAATAAAATATGAAAAATGTAATGATTCTGGTTCGATCTTCAGAGCTACTGAGTGTAATAAACTCAGGATCAAGGTACTATCTGGTTTGGCTCTTCCCTCATTCAGAGGCTATTAGCTGTGACTCAACATCCCTGCTCTGACGATCCTTCATGCACATATTCCCTTCTGTGTTCTTCTCCTCTGATCATTCTGGACCTCAGCAACCTGCTCTTCAGACATTTCACTGAACTGGATTAAAGTGCAAGATGAATTTCATATTTTGACAAGCCACCTTTCCTGATTGAAAGGAAAATGGATTAGTGAGAAATCTTTACTCTTTCATCCCATGTGTCTGTTTTCATATACACTCGTACAACCCATCACCAGCTTAGCTAGCACCCCATCCGCTTCCATTTTAAACTGCTGAGAATCACAACATAATAACTGCTCAACAAAGCTGGCTTTTTTGACTTTTTTAGTGTGTAAAGATACTCTGGCTGAAATCCTGATCATACAGATGGTCTTTCCCTCATATCTCCACTGCACTGCAAGTGTGGTCCATTACAGTGCACTGAGTTGACCCAGGTACTTGTCCGTAATGCAGAATTCCTTTGTTTGTGTAGAAAAACATTTATTTTTCCTCAGTTATTCTGTAAAGAAGAAAAATCAATACATTTCCAGCCTTTCGAATGTGCTTGGAGATCTGTGAATGAAAACACAGACTATTGTCAGCCTTAAAGGAAATTAATTGAGACTGTCTGGGAAAATAGCTACAGCAACAGCAGTTAGAAACTTCCCAGTTTTCTTTTTTTCTTTAATTTCTTTGACTGTTGTGACAGGTAACAGAGGTGTGTTATAGGGTGTATGTGTTACTGTGATAAACTAATGCAGTCATGTGTAAGGTTTTAGTCCAAGGCACATCAACTGAGACGGGGATGTATAATTGCTTTGCAAATCCCATTACAAGGGGGCAAGATGAAGCAGGTTCTCTGACTAATAGACTTGCAAAAATCATGAAGTCTGATTGAGGTTCATTATAAAATAATGCTGCTCACAGAGTAGGAAAATAGCGAGGCAACTCCGTTGCCCTCTGGTACTCCTTGCACGTGGATCAAAGAAACTGCTGTCCAGCATGGGGTGAGAAGCATTCAGCTGCTCACACTGCACATTTTCAACCTCCTCTGAGACTTATTACTGATAATTCCTATAGATCATTGCAACAGCTGCTGCACTGATTCAGACTGGATCATCACCATTTCAAATACTTGAAATTGCATTCTTGGAGCTACAGCAAGCACTGCTGTTGGGCTCTTTTATGTTTCAAATGCAGGTCAGCCTCTGGCTACTCTTGCTTTGCTTCTGCTTAAGCTAAATTTCCTCTCTATTTTCTCTGTTTGGATTTTCTGTTAAAACATCTGACGAGAAAGATGTTTTTCTATTTTGCTATGTCTTGCAGTAGACATATTAGAAGCTTATTACTTCCTTAATGGGGCAAGAGCTGAATTGTATGATTTGAGTGTGTTATTTTTCTTAGTAATGTCTTGTTAGAGTTCTTGCTAATGTCAAACTTAATCGGGCCCTGTAGTTTTATGCTGTAAAGTGTGATTATCATTGAATTTTCATACTGAAAATTATAAGTACATCATTTCATATTCAGTTTTAAACACGTACTTTCAGTGGGAGATGTAATTTTAATCATTACAGCCTAACCCAGAAAGGCACATTTACAATAACTAGCAGTCCTGCAAGAGCAACTGAAGAAAAGGCATATTTCATAAATCAAAATTTTAATCTTGGGCCTCTGCAACAAATTATCGCTGGCCTTACTACATGGCGCTTCTCATCCTGAGCTGTAAAATGGTCTGAACTGTGAGTTCAACTGTTGGTTACAAACCATTTATAAGTCTCTCCTTCAAGGACTGGACTTCACAGCTCTGTGTATGCCCCATATTACCTTTAGGTCCTGAAATAAACTGTCATCTCCATAAAATAAGTTTTCTACAAAGTAAAGAGGTAGAAATTAAGTTTTGATATGTGCTTCATAAACAACTTAGATTAGACAGACAGAAATCCTCCTTGACACAGCTGCTTGTTCAGTGTAGAAAGGTAGGGAGAGGCAAAAGTAGAAATATGCATTGTTTATGTGTATGTGCTCCAGTAATTGCAAACAAAAGAAAGAGAGGAATGGATAGGTTTGAGACCATGTACGTCTTCTTACAGTTAAACTAACCAGCAAAATTTTTCCAGGTTAAAAAAAACCCAACTAAATTAAAAGCAGGTTCACCTTGGATATAAATGAATCTTTGCAGAATCATAATGGAACATGGTGCAAGTCTTAAATGAGTGCAAAGGTGAATGCATACTCATGGATGGTTTTGTACAGTTACAGCTCAAAAACCAAGGGAAATCTCTGTGGTGTCAGTCAAGTCTTCCTTTTGAGCTTTAGAATTAACTTAAATTTTACTTGCAGGGTGAGGGTTGAAGCAGCTCAGAACTCAGCTGTGCAGGTTAGCACCATCACTTTTGAACAAGCTATGAGGCAGCGTCCAACTGTTACGAGTGCTGAAACTCTGTCTTCCCCAGTCCACTACAAATAAGTTTTCAAATTTTTATGGAAGAGTGGATATGAGACATATGAGTTGGTATCTCATCTGTGCACGTATGACTTTAAAAACTGTATTAGAGGAAAAACAACAAAATTTAACTCCACTACGTCTTAGGCATGTACAAATATATATATACACGCACATAGATATATGTATATATGCATATATTATTGATTAGAATAGAAAAAGTAATGCAACAGCATTTATCATCTCAGCTGAACAGAACATTAAAAATTTCTGTAGTAAACTGTTTAGTAAAAAATCAGGGGACTCAGCCTCACAAACTTTATTCGTTCTCCCTTCACCCACCCCAAAAGAAGACAGAATGAATGAACAAATAAATAAATGTGTGTACATGTGCAGGTATATATGTGCTTCTGTGTGTATAAAATTTTCTTTTGATTGAAAATGTAATGATTTCAGACAGAGATTTTTGGGTTTCAGTTCTTCAGGAACTAAAGATGTTCTGCTTGAGGAGGTTTTTTTCCTCCCCCAAAGAAAGCAGTCCCATTCCATGAAGACGTCCCTTCTGTAAAAGAAAAAAAATTCTATCAAAAATAATTTCTGAAGAAAAATTTTCAACTGTTTCTGTTTATTAAAGGTAGAACAATAATCAAAATCCCACACCAGCAGTCTCATTAGTTGTTATTACTTACCTACTATCATTAACACTCCAGCTGTCTAGGTGCCTTGCAGTCTTGAGAGAAGGGAGTCACCCTTGCCACAAGGAGCTTCTGTTTCTAAGAGGCAAATCCCAAGCAAAGGCAAAGAGATGGAAATAAGAGGGGACAGCACAATGAAATGATAAAGTTATGCTACTTTCTTACAGAGGATCAATTATTTTTTTTAATTACTTCAATGGAGTATTCATGAACTCCGGGATCAGTTAGGTAATGCCTGTCTCCGTGCGTGACATCTAATATTTAAGCATGTTTTGGAAGGAGTGTGCTTAAAAAAGGACTTGTTGGATTTGGAGGAGAAGAGAAATTGCATGTCAGACTGCATCAAGAAAGTGATTATCAGCATAATTGTGCCCTTCCCTAGGGATAGGAAACATGGTCAGGAGATGTCTGGTCTGATAGCCGGGGAAGGAAAATAGACAAGAGTCATTGGCTCATTTTCACTGTAAATGAAGCTTGACAGAGGATCTAAGACCTCTCAATATATCAGTGTGAATCACTAGGCCATAACCAGGCTGCTATTAGCTGGTAGCAAAGATTTCCACTAAGTATTCTGATGCTGCTTTTTTCTGACAAGCTGAATAAACCAAGCATTGACTTCCTTGCTGGAAGCAAACCTTTCCCAGAGTTAGGTAAATCCTAAAGTTCTGGTTTATTTCAAAACGAAATTAGAATTCCTAATTGTTAATATCAAGTCTTTGTGGGAACGGGGTCTTCTGTCTAAGTTAAAGCTGAGATAAATGTGCTGTTTTTTTCTTGGCTGAACTTAAGGCAAAATATGTTTAGGTGCTGAAATACACTGCGGTTCCAGTGAAAGTGGTTTGTGTTGGTGGAGATCTGACTTTATTCAAAAATTTTGGCTCCTGTATTGCTATGCCGAATATCTTACACACATTTGCAAATTCTTCTTGAGAATGAAACGTGATCAATCCTGTGTTCCCCAAATCTCTCACTGCAATGTGTTAAATGGATATACATCTAACGTTTTCATAGGCAAAGTGCTTAGCAGAGTTCTAAATACTGTGCTGCTGCTGTTCTTAGGCATACATCCTGCTTTCAGAAAGCATATCTTAGTACATAAATAAGGAAGAAATGAGGAATAGAAAAGAATAATTATATGGAAATGATTCGTATATGTTCCTTATTTTAATGAGCAGTTAATCAGCACTGTAGCATTTCCAGGAAACATGATCAACTTTAATTTATTAATTTCTTAATAGCATCCAACAAACACTGAAAATAATTAACACCCTTGCTACTTCAGACTGATGATTTTTAGAGATGAGTGAGTTTGATTGTCTTGAGAGTGAACAAATCTGGCTGCAGAAGTTAAAGCACTCAGCTATAACTCAAAGTATTGCTTTTTTTTTTCTGGTTTGGAGGAAAAGAATAGTAAAGATGAAAGAAGACTGGGAAGAATGGAGGAATGGAGGTTCGTTTGAGAAAAGAGTAGATGAGTGAGATATAAGGATAGAAAAGACTTTGTGTTAAGAGAGTAGATGAGAAGAAAGGTCTCTTGAATAGAGTTTATAGATCATATTATTTTGACAAACAGATGACTGTGTATTTCCAAACCACACCTAAGTGACACAAGAGCTTAAATCCTGTTTTAAACATGAAATGGGTGGGGAGGAGTAAATTTTAAAAGATTTTCAGGTCTTTTGAAATATTTTCAATAACAACAAAATTTGAGAGAAATGAAAAATACAGAGTCAATTAAAAAAAAAAAAAAAAAAGAACAAAAAACCCCCCCAACAAAACAGAACACAAAACCAGGAAGTAGATCACTCCACCTTAAAAACAATCTTAAAATCCACTGAATTCAAAAAAATTGTAAACAAATTAAACATAGTTTTACATATTTGCTGAGTCGGGGTATGGTGTCATTGAAGATGAAATGACATAGACTACTGATTCCCAAACTGTAATAAAAGTGACGTTAGTAGTTCATGAAGCCATAGTAAGTGGGCCCCAGGCATTTTATTGAACCTTGTAAGTACAGAAAAGTGTATGGTGTTTTGAGGGCTGACAGTGTTCTCCGACCTTTATGACTTGGTGGTGACCATATGCAGTAGGCAGATGAATATTAGATTCTTGGACAGGAGCACCAAAGTGAAAAAACACAGAATGGAAGAAAAAAGCGTGTTGGCAAGAGCTAGTGTGAGGGAATTAGACTGGGATACTCCACATCTGCAGGGAAGCTGTACATGATGTCCACTTTCTCCAAAGATCTCTCTTGTCTCATGAAACCCTAGCTTTCATTTTCTTCTCTCATTTTATTTCTGTGTTTTATTAAGGAGACCTGTAGTTTCAGATATGAAAAAGATTTCGTAAATGATATATGATATTTTGTTAATCTGAGTTTTCCTCCTGTCCCTCCCTATCATTGGAGACACAAAGTCCTTCGTGAACCATGAACTGAAAGTCAAACTCCCTTTGTTGGAGAAAAAAGAGAAAATAATGTTTTTGTTTCCAAGTCAGCTTCATCTTAGTGAAAGGTTCATGGCTTGACAGCCCTGCAAACTAATGGGGCTAGTTATTCTCACAAGAGACCAAGCACAAAGTGTTCCATGATGAGCCTTCAGATGCTGCTTCACCTTTAGACTTGAAAAATCAATTTTAACTGGACATTACAGGGCAGTCTACAGGTATGATATTCATCTTCCTTGTCTTTAACCATTGAATATTTTACCATCCATACTAAACTAAGCCACTGCTCTCTACAGTCAGTGGAGTGAGAAGTCTTCAACAGAGGTATCCAATATAGATGATTTATTATTTGCTGGTTTGCATCTTTTCCCTGTGATTAGAGAGGCAGCCTAAACTTGTCCTCTGTTGATGAGTTTTAGGCTGAGATCATGTTTTTGATGGATAAAATGCACATAATCAGTCCGTCTAGACTCGATCTAGAATACCATGTCCAGTTTTGTCTCCCCTGATACAAGACAGACATCTACAAGTTGTTCAGGGTTAGATCACTTGCCCAGTGAGGAGAGAGTGAGGGACTGGAGCTTGTTCAGCCTGAAGAAGGGACAGCTTCAGAGGACCTAACAACAGCCTCCCAGGAAACTATGAGGAGGTCATCAAAAAAGTGGAACCAGGCTTCTCACAGCCTTGCAGTGGAGTTAATCTAAAGATAAGAATATCTATATGCTTGTGTTAAGGCCTCTCTCCTGTGACCATAAAATGAGTTTGTTCAGCTTTTAATTTAAAGCAATGTTTAATCATTTCCAACTGTTTTTTCTCTGTGACTTTCAGCTCTTCCTTAGCAGTTCAAGTCAGTTGTATTTAGGCACAAGAATTGCTGTAGGAAATTGGTGCTTATGAAAAAGAAGAATGATGGTATCTGTGACAGCAAGCTTGTGATAGGACTGGCCACACTGGGACTCAGAGGGAAACGATGAAGGAAAAAATGCTATTAATTTAAAACTCAGTGTTTTGGACGGTGTAGGGAAATGACGTCACCTAAAATGAGTTTCCCTTAGGATATCTGAGTTAAAATGGCATTTCTCCAAACCTCCTTCAATTTGGACAAAGCTTTGTGCTGAGATCCTGGCTCAAACCCTGACTCCAAATGTATCATGGCTGTAACTATCTAAAAAGCTATAGATTCTAAAGTTTGTGATTTGGTTACATGTGGAGTAGAAGGAAGGTCTAATTTCCCAATTTAAACACATCCTGCAAATTAGATTAAGAAAATCTCATCTCAATTGTGGCAGTCACAGGGAGAACACAGATGTTCCGCATTTACAGAATAATGTTCTCTTTTAAGGCATCGGTTATTCTTTCCTAAGTAGCCCAAATCAACACATTTCCATTGCTTCCAGCATATCTATACCAGTTATCAAATTAGGATCTGCAGCCATTCATTTCAAGTGCTAGCTTGGCATCAGTGCTTAGTGGGCACCCTAATATAAAGACTATTTGCTAACAGATGCAATTGGTTCTCTAATGTACATCATCCAGTTTTATTCAGCATTTACCTGCCTCAGTTATCTTTATGCAGCTAATTCACAGATGCAGCAAACCATGTATTTTTTCATTTAACTGAAGGATCCATTTATCCCAGTCCCACTGCCAAATATGCACACCATAGGAAATTCTGATTTTTTATTGCTAGGGGTGGCTTTGTTTGTTTTGTTTTTTAACTGTTGTTATTGGAATCTTTTAGGTTTTCCTTTGAAGAATTTAATCTTTTTCAAAGAGGAAAAATACAGTGATTAAAAAAAAGAAATTAAAGAATTCAGATTACTGTCTATTTATTAAACAGCACTTGGAGTAGTGATCTGCACTTAGGTTTTGTGGTGGGTTAACCTTGCTTGACCACCAGGTATCCACCAAGCCACTCTATCACTCCTCTTCCATCAACAGGACACAGGAAAATACAATGAAAAGCTCATGGGTTGAGATAAGGACAGGGAGATTACTGACCCCTAATCGTCATGGGAAAAATAGACTTGAATTGGGGAAGATAAATTTAATTTCTTGCCAATCAAAATCAGAGTAGGATAGTGAGAAATAAGAACAAATTTAAGAACGCCTTTCCTCCATCTCTCCCTTCTTCCTAGGCTCAAATTTATTTCCAAGTCTTCTACCTCCTTCCCTTGGGTGATGCAGGGGGATTGGAAATGGGGTTGCAGTGAATTTATAATGCTTCATGTCTGCCTCTCCTTCCTCACACTCTTGTGCTGCTCCAACATGGGGTTCCTCCCAGTCCTTCACAAACTGCTCCAACGTGAGTCCTTCCCGTTGACTATAATTCTTCATTACTGAACTGCTCCAGCATGGGTCCTTTCCACAGGGTTCAGTCCTTCAGGAACAGACTGCTTCAGGGTGGGTCCCCCACAGGGTCACAGGTTCTGCCAGGAGCCTGCCCTGGCAGGAGCTTCCATGGGCTGCTGCTTCTTTCAAGGCAAGTCCACCTGCTTTGGCATGTGGTCCTCCACGGGCAGTGAATATTTGCTCCACTGTGGACCTCCATGGGCTGCAGGGAGACAGCCTGCCTCATGGTGATCTTCACCACAGGTTGCAGAGTAATCTCTGCTCTGGTGCCTGGAGCACCTCCGCTCTCTCCGTCTTCACTGACCTTGGCATCTGCAGAGTTGTTTCTCTCACATTTTCTCATTCCTCTCTCCCCATTGCTGTTGCGCAGCATTTTTTACCCTTTCTTAAATATGTTATCACAGAGGTGCTACCAATGTCACTGATTGGCTCAGCGTTGGCCAGCTGTGAGTCAGTCTTAGGACTGGCTCTTCCACCTTGTTCTCACAGAAGCCACCCCTGCAGCCCTTCCACTACCCAATACTACCTTCCACATAAACCCAACACAGATCCTATTAAAAAACAAATGAATTTTAGTATTTTTAAGTTAAAAAATAAAGAGAGCTTTTGATTAGGAAGACCAAGGATATGTGTATCTTTTGTGATCTAAGGATTCATTGCTATTGATGGAAAACAAAAATGAAATAAAATAAGAACATAATAGGAGTATGTGTGAATAGTCATATTAAGTCATACTGAAGGTCCTCATAGCCTCATATTCTGATTCTAAATGGTGGTCACGCTTATGAAATAACATAACAGTCATCAGCTGCTCAGATCAAACAACCAACCTTGTGGAATCTCCCTCCTTCGAAGTCTTCCAGATTTGGGTAGGCAAGCCTTTGCCAATACAGTAAGGACAGTAGTCCCACCCAAAGTAGGAAGTTGGTTTAAAGGACCTCCATAGGTCCCTCCCAACCATTTTTTTTTCACTATAATGATACTTTCCCTGGTATTTTCTTCTTCCCTTCACTGATTTGTTAGGAATTAAGGAAGTCTTGAGCCAATGACAGTTTTTATTTAGTGACCTTTAAATAGTGACCTTTTTTCCCCAGTGTTTTAGATGAGAAATAATATGACACTACAGAATACAACCAAATGTTTTCCATGGTAAATCTACACAAAAATTCTGGCCTTTGAACTTAGAAAAGGGTGGTGGAAGGATAGGATTCTCCAGGCCCTTTTAAACTTTTTCTTTATGCTTCTGAAAATATATTTCCCAAATATTCAGTCTATACTGCGAGCACATTTCCCAACAGGAAGGTTTTGCAAGTGACAGTTTCCTTGATAACCTCAGGCTGTGTGAGGGAGCTGCATCACCAGACACTGGGAGTTTTTTTGTGCATGTTCTGATTCATTTTTTCACTTCCATTGCAAAAATAAGTAATTAACTGTCATGAAGACCAGCCCTTAGAGAGCAGATTGTCTCAAAAAGTTATCACTCCACAAGGCAAAGCCGCACAAGAACTTGTGGTCATCAGCTTCCCTTATGGATTAATAAACTGCTGTTATTTGTGGCTTAAGATGTCATTGCTCACTGTGGACTGGGGGAGGGAGGAAATAATTAGCTGCTGGCAAGCACGTGGGAAGGAAATTCATTGTCGTCACCGACAAATGGAAGGAGACACTCTCAGCCACAAATTGTTTTAAGTCCCACACACATTCTCCAAGTCTCAAAGGTCAGCCTGGAGGAGTGCACGATGAACTGAGTGCTGGAGTGTCACCGAGATTGCCCAGCCAGGATCAGCACGATGCTGTGTAAGCAGCTGTACAAATACGCAGGCCCCAAAGTATATTTAAATCTATGAACTCTCAGATGATTACACAAGTGCAGGTCTGCATTTGTCGGGGGGACAGGGGCAGGGACCGCAAAGACCATGAGATGATTGAAGAGCAGTGAATGTAGCAAACTTTGCCTCATCAAGTTTCATATTTGGGTCCACTGTTTGTTACGGGTCTCCAATTTCTCATGCCCCAGAATTCTTCTTTACGACTGCCAAATAAGAAACTTCAGTGAGGTAGATTTATAATGCCCATGTCCCTTATAAATAATGCTGTCTTGTTATTGTGAGACAAGAAAAACACACCACCAGGAAAAGTCAGTCAGTCCAAGGATGGTCTTTGGAAAGGTGAGTGCACAATTCTACTTACCCCCATCCCCAAGGGCTTTACTAACCCATGAAATACAATAACATCCCAATACTCCCACTGAAGACATTTTGTTACAGGTCTAGCCAACAGTGGCCTCGTTCCTTTTCCTCTTCTGATCTCTGTCAGGGTATCTGAAACTCCTGCAGCAGGAAGGCAGCTGGTGGGTCATGACTGCTGCTTATGACATTGGTAATGATTGTCCTCTTGGTACCTTGTGTTCACACCATCTATCTGTCATATTTGCCTGTTCTGTTCTGTTTTATCCTTGCATTGTAAACTCTTCAGGGTTGGATTTCTTTTGACATGTATTTCTGAAGTGTCAAACACAGTAGGTTTTTACTTTAAAAGTCCTGGACTTGTACTATTTGACATATAGAGAATAATAAATAATAAGCAACTATTTTTTAAGAAAACCAGTATCTGGGTTAGTCATATTCTCAGAGACGTATAAGCCTGTTCCTAAACCTGATAGAATTTATGGCTTATAGGAGAACTAATAACTTTTTGTAATTTTCAAAAGACAAAAAGCTATTACAGCTGGAAATAAAATATTAAGAGAAGTGGGCACAGCAGCTGAACTGAAGTATTAGTTACACCTGGTACCTAAGATTTTGCTTTTCTTTGCCAACAATATGAGAGAGCTGGACACATTCAATATGTGATATCTATTTCCCCTGTTGCTCTTTAATAACTATTGCTATATAGCTTTTTCTCTGGACAGAAAGAGTAATTCTCTTGTCCATCACATGAGATGTAACTGCATGTAGAGAAAATAAAAGCATTGGTATTACAGATGTATCTTTGTTTGCACTTATTTCCTTCAATGTCAATTCTACTTTCACCATACCCCTCAGCAACAAGTGCTATTATTAAGCAATCAATTAAATGTAAGATGGAAATTAAATATATTTGCCTTTAGAGTGCTACAACACTTATTGCATGTTCCACACCTTGTCATTGCACTGGAGTGCTTGAAATAAAGTATTTTAAAGCGGGGCCACTCTGCAAAATGGTAGTTTGTCTCGCTGAAATTAAAGAGGCTATAAATTCCAAAGCACTACAGCCCAAGCAAACATCTCCTGAGTCAGTGTGCTTGTTGTACTGAAACACTGCAAAGTGGTAGTGAAGAGCAAATTAGACGTGAACATGCACTGCAAGAGCACAAAGCATTTTTTTGCACTCTGGGTTACAGGCACAAACATATGAATAGTAAATTGGTTGTTTCCGACTCAGACTATGACTAAAATCTTATCTTCAACTCCAAGCACTCAAAAATACCTCCCCCCCAAAAAAAATTAAATTCACATAAAAATGAAATGGTTTTTGATTTGGAAAAAGTGGCTAATAAAAGAAGCTACACAAAATATACAACCTCACATTCAGTTAATTCCACCCGAACTGCTCCTACTTGAAAATTAGTTCTTCAATAGTTGTCGTCTGTCCCTCTTCCACCCTCTTCTACCACAGTGGTAAATTCTCTTTCTTGACCCCAAGTTTTTTTTGCAAATATCCAGGTCTCACTGGAGGCATCATTGTATGGGGCATGGGCTAAATATAGAGGTACAGTAAGGAATAAGAATACTCTTAAAGAGACTTAATAGTGAGGAAAATATTTTTAGATAAAAATACTTTGCTATTACCTTCATCTACGTACAA